>JASAUF010000181.1:3185000-3802500 GCA_030180095.1 Magnolia changhungtana
AATGGGATACTAGAAGAAGAAGTATACGTTGACCAGCCTGAAGGCTTTGTCATGCAAGGGGAGGAACACAAGGTGTATCGGCTGAAGAAAGCTCTGTATGGGTTAAAGCAAGCTCCTCATGCTTGGAATGCACGAATCGATGGTTATCTTCAAGAGAATGGTTTCATCAAATGTCCATATGAGCATGCCGTCTACACAAAGAAGAATGCCCATGGTGATATGCTTATCGCTTGTTTATATGTTGATGATTAATTTTGGAAGTCAATTCGTTTATCAAGCAGGCTATGTTCAAAGAGTTCGAGATGTGATGGTGGATTGATGTCTTTCTTCTTGGGCATTGAAAAGCAACAAGTGGCATTCACATATCCCGAGAAGAAGTTAGAACTTCTTGAGAAGTTTAATAATCGTAAATACATACAATCTCGAGCTCACAAAAGATGAAAAAAGAAAACGTCGACCAACCCTATTCGTATCGGAGCTTAAGGTACTTCACAATCACTAAGCCGGATATAGTCTGCAGTGTTGGGCTTTTAAGCGGATATGGAAACCCCAAAAGAGTCACATGGCTAGTTCAAAACAAATCTTGAAGTATATCAAAGGGACTATTGAGTTTGGTCTTTTTATCCATACATGATGAGGCAATGTTGTATGGATACCGTAGTGTTTGGGGTGGTCAAGATGAAAGAAAAAGTACCAAGGCTATGTTTTCTATCTTGGGTCATACATTCACATGGATGAAGAAGCGAGTGTGGTCGCTCGTGTCCACATGTGAAGCGAGTACATGGCAAAGCATCGTCCACCGTCGTGAGGAAATTTGGTTGAGAAACCTACTAAAGGTGCATCCGTTGCAGGAAGAATCCACATATATGTGGATAACAAGGATAATCGAACTAGCTAAAAATCCGTCTCTCCCATGGAAAAGCAAACACATTGATACGATACCATTTTCCGAGAGATCATGTGAAGCGAAAACGATGAAATTAAGTATTATCATACTACGAAAGGTGGCGGATATTTTCACAAAGGCATCGCCGACAGATGCATTCAGCTAAGAACGATGCTTTGGAATGAAGCCGGTTTTGGTTTGAAGGAGTGTTGGATACGGTGGAGGATTTGTGCAAATCCAAAACCGTATAAGGATTTTTTTTTGTGCATGCATTTGTGAGAACCTGAGATTTTTCTAAGTTTTCTGCTAGCTAGGAGAAGATAAACAATAGATTTTTCCTAGATTTTTTTCTTTCTCTATTTGCCCCTGGGATGTATCTAGGACAGGATAGATTAGTCTTTTTATCTTAATAAGAAAAGCCTATAACAGTGACCGTGTATTCATTTCATTTCAATACGATTCTAATATAGCACAGCCTTTAAAAGTTTAGTTTTTGATTGTAGCCACTGTCAAAAGGTGTGGTGTTTACAACCCAACAAAGGTTTAGTTATTTCTTTGAATTATTGCAATTGATCAATTCAAGTGAACATCCAAACAGAGCCTGAAGGCTTGCCTTCTTCTCTCCACCGAGTTAGCCGAGTCCGGTTAGATATCATGTAAATGCTGTATATTAGGACTGTCAACTGGTCGGGTTCGGGTCCAGGCTGATCGGGTCAGGCTTGCCGTGTCTGCTTAATTGCTGCTCCGGGTCTCATTTTTTATGATCTGGACCTATATTCCAATTGATTTCAGGTATCGGTCAAGTACCCATCGAGTCTTTGGACCTTGGTTTCAGGTCAGGTCCAGGTCAAACAATAGCATTTACATGACCAGCCACCACCCCATAGATGGATTAGATGGCACATACATGTGCCCCTATGACACATGCATGGTGTATAAACTGGGTCTCTGTCTGCCTTAGCAAACCTCATGCCATAGAACTGTGCCCAACCTGCCAGGATTTTAACCTCGTCCAGTATGGTGGACCCCACTAGACCTAATTATTTTCTGGGCCTGAACCCAACCTAATTTCTAAATGGTTTCGAAAAATAGGGTCAGATCATACTAGACGATCCAGCTGAACTGGCCGGGCCTCAATATTTAGCTACCAGGTCAAGGCCTAAACAAGCCTAGGTCTGTTCAGGCCCAGCCAATTTATAAACCAAGCACATATCAACACTGATTTGCCAAACAGAAACTCAAGCCTTTTTATTTCAATGCTATTATTGCATACAGAGTGAGTAGTTTTATTGGATATTCCCATCGTGTAAATCAATCTTACCTATCTATTGATACAAAAACAAAGTAGGCCACACAAAGCTCATAGGCCACATCTAACAACATATCTCTTCTTTTAAAGACTACAATGATAGTTCCTCAACATTTACCATGCAGTGCTGAGTCATCCACCGTACAATGCGGTGTGCTTGTGCATTATTGCACTTAATCGAACAATCCTTACCGTCTGATTGGTGGCTTTCAAATGGACGGTTAAAAGAGAACGGCCAGTTGTCCGAACTGAATGGAAAATCAGATGGCTATATATTATTGGCCAATACATTTCAATTTCGCATCATGATCGACAATGGGGCTCACTATTTGAACGGTTTGGATTGCCTTAAAAGCATATTGAGGTGTACGGTGGATGACTCACCACTATTATGAACATGGGAGGAATTAACATGATGGTTAGGGAGAGTGAGGTGCAGCATGCTCATACACACATCCCCCGTGCACATGGCATACACGTACATTAATCCAGACTGTTCAACTCTTAGGACCCACCATGGATGTTGAATGTGCTTGAACTGTTGAACATTTTTCATTCCTACATCCCATCTGACGGTACTCAATCAAAGAGTCATGATCATCAAAGACAGTTAAATAGTGTGATTTTCGGCAGCCATTCCCAATCCATAGTGGGACCCACAATTTGAAAGATCATGATCTGGTTACGTATATGCCACGTGTACAGTGATGTGTAGATGAGTATAAAACACCATATGCTCTACCAAAGTATTGTAATTCAGACTGGGCTTGGATGGGCTTGGGCCTGGTCCTGGGCCTGAGTTTGAGCCTGGGCGAGGTGCTTGACATCGTTATTCTTAGTGGACCTGTACTCTCCGTAGAAGTAAGAGACGAAACCCCAGAGAGAGAGTGCTAGGGCCATGCCTTTCTCTCCAGTGAACTTCTCTTTGTAGACGATGACAGCAGCGATCTGTGTAAGCGGGAGAAGGACGGCACTGACAACGCCGCTGAAGAGTGATGTGGTGCAGAAGATCACGCCCAGGCTTCCTATGAATGCTAGCTGGAATGCAGCTGCGGTCGCCACAAGCACGAAATAATACATCCCATTACCAAGCTTATACTCCCTTGCCTCCCTTGGCATCACCTGCGCCATACATCTCATGCCATCATATCAGTGAATCCAGACCACCTATTTTGCAAAACATACAATGGATGGCCCACTGCTGCAATACTAACCACCGTATGCTTGAAACTTTTATTGAAATGAATCATAGTTCTAAAATTAGGTGACTCGACTTGGAACTGCCCGAGTCGGCTCGACTCAGTTGGTTCTCAGGTCGAGTTTTCCTGTAGACTCGGCGATCAACTCGGCCTCGAATGGGTTGAATCGCCTTTTACTCAGTCAACTTGAACTGAATCGCTAAGTTGGAAGGAAAGGCCTCTAACTGGCAGAGAACAAGCTTTGGAAGCGGATTGCATCCTGTCCCCACCAGGAGGGTTCTGTAGGGCCCACCGTGATGTATGGGTTTTATCTACGCCGTCCATCCATTTTTTCAGATCATTTTATGATAATATTAACCCAAAAATGAGGCAGATCCAAGGCTCAAGTGGACCACAGAGTGGGGATTGAATTCCCGCCATGAAAAACTTCTTGTGAGCGACAGAAGATTTGGATCAATCTGATATTTGTGTTTCCCTTCATCCAGGTCTATATGACCTTATGAACAGGTTGGATGGCAAATAAATATCACAGTGGCTCCTAAGAAGGTTTCAACGGTGAGTTTCGTTATGGCCACTGCTTCCTGTGGTGTGGTCCAATCGAGCATTGGACCTGCCTAATTTCTAGAATCATAACCTAAAATAATCTGAAATTTTGAATGGACGACACGGATAAAACCCATACGTCACAGTGGGCTCCACAGACCTTTTGTGTTATCACATTTAGCAATTTTATACAGCATTAATTAATTTATTAAAAATTAAATCGAGTCAAGTAAAGACTAATCTGAGTCTTCTAGTCAACTCGACCTAGTTGTAAACCGAGTAACTTCCGAGTCATGCCCAAGCCTAGGTCCATGAAATGGAGGACCAGGTCCAGAGTCCAGAATCAAGTGATCCTAAGCTAGGACAGAAAGGAAAATTTCAAACCTGGGTTGAGGCAGCTTACGCCCACCTGGGCCAGGTAGCACGGTCAACCCATCATGTTCTTTTAAAGTATTAAGATTTTTCTATGGCATATCTGTGTCAAATATCATTATCATCTATTATTTAAGCATATACCCCACTCAACTATCCACCGTATGCATGGACTTAAATAAATATATCAATGAACTGTTTACCATCTAAACCGAAATTCACAATTGGGAGAGTGCAGAAGTGCTTGCATATAATTCTAGCCATTCTACTAAAGTATCAAAGTTCTTCATATTATATATATCAGCGCAGACTCAACAGTCCACATTACTCATAACTATGTATTATATAGCATTCAATAGGCAATGGACTGGGCTAGACTATTCATCATTGGCCTCAGCCCAGCCTGGCCTGGACATGGTGCCTAGATTTCAAGCTGAAGCCTAGCCCTCAGGCCTAGTTTAGTGGCCCAAGCCTAACACTTCAGGGCTGTGTGTGTGTGTCTATAGAGAGAGAGAGAGAGAGAGAGAGAGAGAGAGAGAGAGAGAGAGAGAGAGAGAGAGAGAGAGAGAGAGAGAGGTTAGAAGGCTAATTCACTTATCAAAATATGGTCGTGGATAGGAGTGATTAACTAAGTAGCATTCATAAATCCATGGAAGTATGGTCAGCACATTTGTTTTGGGTACAGAGGGTTATAGTTTTGAATGTCGTCACCTCGATGTAGATTGAAATCAGCTAATACTCCAATCTTAAATCAACATGTAACAAGTTATTTTGTCATTATTTCTTTTATAGTTCTATGATATAAGTATCATTTTCTTCATTCTTGTTACAAGTTATTTTGTCATTATTTCTTTTATAGTTCTTTCATTGCTTTCTTTCATTCCCGTATCTTTTGATAAAGAAATATATTATTTTGAGTTGGTGTCCGAAATTAGTTCTTACTAGAACAACTGCAATGATGATGATGAAGATGAAGAGTACAATGGAGAACTGAATCAACAATGTTGCTTTAATACACATATTCAATGCATTTCCCTTACCTTGAAATCGTTGTTCACCAGCATCCCTGTGATACTGAAGATCGTAGCAAACACTGCCACACCCAGCTGAAATTGCAACACAGTAGTGAAATTGACACGGCGACTAGCCTTAGAATAACAGTACTCAATGCTCGGCCAGATAAACCCAGCAAGTGCCGCACTCCCAAGTGTACAGAAAAAACCCAGTAGATATTTCGCCTTAGAGACTCCGGCGGATCGGTCTCCGTTCGTGTGGAGGCCCAGCATGATAGACCCAAGAGTCATCAAAATCACTGAATTGATAGAATAAGGCGTGAACTTGTGCTTGACGATGAGCAATGCAAAGATGGCCGTAAAAGCCAATTGAGTGGCGAATAAGAGAGCAGAAGTCGATATTGGAATGTAAGATAACCCAAGCGCATACATGAAGTTATCGAATCCTAGCAGGACGCCGATAACAGCGCTTGCTAAGAAGAGCTTGGGCTCGATGAAGAACTTGGAAGGTGGGACTCCTTGGGCACGGGCACGTGCGTACAAGATCAGTAGAGGGATGAACAAGATAGGGAAGCCGGCATTCTGCAAGCAGCTGGAGAGCCATCGACGACCACCTCCATGGATGAAGTAGAGCCTAAGGAGGAGTGGGCCACCGATCGTGCCGACGGCCGCGAAGAAGATATTGAGTAGGAGAAGTGACCATTTGATGGCTTTGCTCCTCCCATCGGTTGTGGTCGTTGGAGATGGCCGGTTATCGCCGTTGGGATAATCACTACCGTTGATTGGACTCTCTACGTTCATGGAAGCCATGGATGAGATTTTCAGAAGCTTGTAGTAATTTTTTGCTTTATTGCATGATAGGATATGAGATCATGATGTGTAGTTTATATTGCATTGAGCATATTCAAACTCACGTGTGCGGGAGACTGGTAGCTTGAGTGGTTGACTTTTTTACCATTGACTTTCATAACCCCCGGAGGGTGGTATGGTAGAGCCTGCAGGAATGGTGTGTGCCATCACTGCTGTACACGTGGAAGGAGGGACTGGTCATCTAACTAGCTACAGTGGATGGAGAATGGTTTAAAATCACGTTATGGTATAATCGTTAGTCATCCGCTCAATGGAAATAGAAGTAACGATGGGCAATTAATAGTAGCTACCTGTAGTATACCCAGAAGTGAAATTGAATAAAAATGATGGCTTGATCATTGTCTAATAGGTACGCTTTTTGAGACGTAAGCTATCAGGGCTAGTTCCCACTGGATGGACGGACCTGATTGATTTTTAACCCTGCCATATGGCATTCCAATGAGATGAGTGTACCATATTCGGGTTTTCCAGCTGCTCGGTACCAACTCCCACCCCGGGAATCCCCGTTCTTCGTTCTCCCACGGAACCCTCCACGACACCTGTTGTAGGCAGCAGGTACAACACCAGAGCTCCCTGGGCCCACCGTATTGTGTGTGTAATATTGAATCCATCCATCAAGACACAATCTTTATTAGGGCCGGGCCCAAAAAATAGTCTCAATCCATAGCTAGGCCAGGCTGTTGGGTCCCTCCTCATATAGAGTTGGAATTCACATGCGTGGGCTAAAATTATTTATTTTAATTATCATGTGTGAGTGTATTATTTAACCTGACAAGGTAAAATGAAATAAAATTGGTTTTTTTTTTTTTTCTCAAAAAGAGTTCGGGCAACATTTGAAGTTCTTGGAGAAAATAATTATAAAGAAAAGATTAAATGGAGTTGTGTAAAAGAAGAAAAGCTTTCTACTACCCAAACCTTCACATTTGGGTTGATGAGACTCTATCCACCATGTTAGTTTCTTCTATCGTCTTCTCCAAAGATTATTTTAAGAGTTTCTACTATCCTTTGTTGGTGAGAAATTTCATTCCTTTATTATTACTTGTAATTTGCGTTTGGGTGATATAATTTGGATATCCAGGAAAGGTCACTTGATTACTGTAGTTCCATATTTTCTATTACAATGGATTTATGTCAAATTAGGTCTCGTGATTTTTCTCTTTTACATCGAATGATTTTTTACATTAAAAATTTGTGTCTTGCACTTTACATATACATTAAACTTTTTATATTGTTAATTTTATTGATTTGCACATAAAAAGGAAATTTGCGTGGTTTCCCAACATGTACAACATGAAGAGAACGGCAACCATAGCGAGGTGCCCATCACAGTGTGTTTATTTAACCTAACCCGTTCCTCCGGCGAGAGACCAAGATGAACAGAATCTAAAAATGTCTGATTCAATACTTAAGCTATGCACCCTATGCACCCATGTGAATTTAAAGGTTTTAGGCATAATTTTACTTTGTTCTTCAATTTAGATCCGATGATTTTTATTTATTTATTTATTTATTTTGCACTGTGAACATAAGTAGGTGCAGCTAATGCACGGAGTGGATATCTCACAACCAACTTTATGGTCCCCGTAGATCTAGAGCTCGGCTATTGTACCTCTATGTACAACAAGTATCGGGATCCGGTCCGCTGCTAGATAGTAACTCTAGCAGGTAGACTCTCTTGGCACTCACCCCTGACACGGGAAAACATGGGAGCGGATTACGTGAGACCCTGCAGGCACCCAAGATGGTGTGGGCCTTATCCTGGGGCCATTTTGACGTATGTATTTTAAGGCCCATCTTGATGTATGTATTTTATCTCTACCCTGTGCATTCGTTACTTCATATCATTTTAGGGCATTATTTCAAAAATGAAGCAGATCAGATTATCAGGTAGACCATACTATAGGAAATAGTGGTGATTGACCATTAATAGGCCTCAAAAGTTTTAGATCAAGCTAATATTTGTTTTTTTTTTTTTTTATTTTTTTTGCCCTTCACTCAGGCTTATATGCCACTGCAGAAACATTAACGTGCACCCTAAGAAGTTCTTAATGGTAGAGGGCTCAATCACCAATGTTTCCTATGGTCCACCTGATAATCGGATCTGCTTCATTTTTGGGATAATGCCCTAAAATGAAAGGGAAAAACAAATGGATGTGCGTGGATACATAATACATACATCAAGGTGGGGCCATGGTAAGGGCCACACTGTCTTAGGTGAGGCCTGGGTCTCACCTCATCCGCTCCTAAAATGTAGAACACGTGGAAGATCCGCTCAAGAATATGCCTTTTTTTCTATGGAATCTGTGGTTTGATGGTTTGGAAGGCCACAACCGAACATCAATTAATACCTAGACCATTGGATTGTCATTTTATTCGCTACATATGTAACCTATTAACTTATCACGGGCCCACTGTGTGGATGGATGGAGCGGAGCCTGAGAATTGCATCAGTTAGAAGATCTTAAGTGTCCAATTGTTAGACATAAGAAAGGTAGTTAACAAGGGAAGAAAGGCTTCCTGGTCTGAATATAACAGACAAATTAAATCGTCGGAAAAATGAACCCATTGTTAAGGGCCGATTTTGATTAGGAATTATATTGCTGTAGTGTAAAAGTGTTGTTATTGGGATTCTATGTCTGTTTAAATATGTAGTTTTACAGTAAAATACTGTTGTAATAGGAGACATAAAAAAAAATTGTAATTATTTTAATTTTACATTACATTATGTTTTAAATCTTCTATCTAAACACATGTTAGTATAAGTTTTTTCTATATTTTGACAGTAATATAAAAATATCATCATTGCGATCTTACCATGCATGTTCAAACATAGAAAGTGTCAGTCCAATTATGTAACACCCCTGGTTTTTAGGGGCCGTGTGGGAACTCGGCCTCCAAATTCCCGGGTGTCGCTTATATCCTAATTATGGTGATTTGTACATATATCAGTTTAAATGAGCAACAATGGAATCGGCTAGAACATAAACCACAACCACAACTAATCTACTAAAATAAATGTGACTAAAAAATACAAGTCTATAGGAATATCAAACGGGTCGCACAAGATGTCGCCCAAAAAAATTTATAAAATAAATGTCCAAAAGAAATGGTGCGCTAGATCCACAGCTCAACAATCCATAATCAACCCGCACAATCTACGGTGATCTGCTCATAAGTTGGAAGTAGGAAGCTCCTCTTCCTCATCCATGCTCACCCCACTCGATTCGTCGAGCTCCACCTCACTTGCATCTAGTAAAGGGTCTGGTTGGTGTTTTAAAACACCTTCCTAGAGTAGGAGTGAGTAGCTAACTCAGTGGGTGTCATTACCCATAAGTTACATCAAATAACAATTCCATGATGAATTTAATGAAAAGCATAAATTCACACATCTCTAACTAATCTTGTTAAATGTGTATGATTTAATTATGGTATGATGCATGACCTCACCCACAATACTCCTTCGAGCAAATTCGTCTCACGATCGCGTATGACCAACACTCCCTCATTGCGACCTCAACTACCGAGTCGCCAAATCCTAGCTAATGCGATGCATGAATAATGTTAGCCGAGTATTTAGTTAATTCCGTTCATCCAGCAGGTTGGAGAAACTGGTACACTCCGACGATATCAATGCCCTCATCCATTTGTGAAGCTAGGACTCCTCAACGTGCAAGGCCAAGACCCCGCGATCCCTCATCCCATCGGAGTCCCCACCCCCGATTACAAGCACGTACAGAGTGCTGGGAGGCGGGATCGCTCGCGGTCACTACGGGGAGTCTCGTCACCCCAGCGTAGGCCGACAGCCCGGACATAGTGTCTCATTCCACCATGCCCTGCTCACAAGACTGTGGATCAGATTTTAGCTATTGTTAATGGACGTTAGTGGGCAAGGGGTGTTACAAATTCCAAACAGGGGTGAGCAAACATGGTTAATAAACATGGTTGGTCAATCGGTGGACTAGACCGTCCAAGTTCAAGCGAGCACGTAACACACGACATCGGATGCAAGTAACCCATGTAGTCCTGCTACCGTCTCCCGTTCGTGTCCGCCCAAATTAGTCGGACTAGTCATAGGACAGTCCAAGCAACAGAACCACCTACATAATTCTCAGTTTCCTGACCAACCCAGAAAATGGGTTGTACTCAGTATCACACCTAAGCAGCTAAGAGTTCATCTTCAAATATGGATGGAATTATACGTACAATACATCAAGCATAAAAATTTTAGAATATTAGAATGAATGCAACTACTCTTAATAGCATAAGTTAGATGTATGTGCGTATGGTGCCGAATTTCCTAAGAAGCAAAAGATAACACATCATCCATAGTCAGAAAATTATACAGCAAGAAAAGTACAATTATGCATATAACAAGGAAGAACATGCAAATTTCAAATACGAGAATGGACAGGCAACACACATTTTATGTTCAAACGAATCGAAGACCATACAAATGTCAATTTATCATCGCATGCGTGTTGGGTAGACCTAGCATGTAAGTTCCTAGCTAGTTTTTCTCTAAATTACTCATGCGCGTCAATCTATCATCCATAATCATTAAATTTATCCTAAAATTGGTACTTGGCCACCTAGGAATAATGGTCCGCACCTTAAGAGGAGATTTCCATTCTTTAAAATCTTAGGATTTGGGGATTTTAGTAAAACCACCAATTCCTAAATCAAAATCAAGAAAAACAACATTAATGACTAGAAATCTACACTAGGTTACTTAATTAAAAAAAAATATACCATTCTTACCTCCGATTCTTAGCATGGGTAGATTTGGTGGAGGTTTTATAGTAGCCACTGGTTTGGTTGAGGAAATACTAACCCTATAAGCATCAAGATTTTTCTTACTCACACAAACACTCTTCCCTTATCTTTCTCTTCATTTCTCTCCATCTCTCTTTCTCTCTCTTCTCCTTCACCCAAGGTAGGGCATGAAATTCGTATGGGAGAAGGGGGTGCCCAAATGAGGCCCTTTTATAGTGCCAAATTTTGTGTAAATGGCCCCAAGGGTTAGGTTTTTACCATACTAGCCTTATGGAAGGGTTTTTCTAACCTTTAGGGCCCACTATGGGGTGTACATATTGATATACACCGTAGGATAGTTAGCCCTAATGATGATATACGTATGGACATGATCGGCCCGCCATTTGGATGCACCGATTGATAGATATGATTAGAAGCCTGTTCAACGGTCACTGATGGTCGATCGGGGCGGCGGCTATATGGATATGAGCAGATAAATATCCTTACTCTACGTGCAAAGTTTGGTCATAAACTGATGATCCGAAATTCTCAACTTTAATAAGAGTATATGACCCAATTTACTTAAGTTTCAGCTTCTTCTTTTAAGGTATTTGCACTTCTCATGCACTCGTCCCTCGACTCATGTTGAGCGGTTATGAACACTACCTAGGTTTGACTCTCGTGATGAATGTCGAGCCCAGTAAGACGAATATTATTCTATAGTTTTGGAACTAGTGGCCCACTAATAAGCAGTCTAGAGCTTGTTCGAAAAATCGGAGCATTTCTGTAATGAATTAGGTATCAGATTTCTCGTGGGCAATAATTAGGATTTGGATTAACTATGTTCATAGTGTAATCTATTTATAATTAGTGAAAGTGGAGATTTGGTCATGATTACTCTAAATAGTCGGTTTTAGGCTAAAATAGTAACGAGGTTGATTTGGTCTATTAATCAAGATCCGAACCTTATCTGACTCGGCTTCGGTTAGATCTTTAATTTAGTTATGATTGTCTTAATTAGTTAGTGATGGGTCGGTTAGATTTGGACCATATGTGAATAAATCATGAGGCTAAACTTGATGTCCAAGTGATCGGTTGGATTCATTGGTTTTCTACAGTTGATCAATCTTATTTGTACGGTTCTTTATCGGTATCAGCTGCGTATAAGCTCTCCTCGAGCGTCAATAGTCCGTAAGTGATGACGTGTCTAACTATTAAAAAAAATAAATTAAAGGATTTTTTTGCAAACCCAAAATAGCAAAAATTCAGGGTGTTACAAATTACCTATTAAGGAAATAAGTATTGTAATTTATGATAATTGTACTTTTACATTTTATTATTGATTTAACTCACAATTCAAATAGGCATGGACGGTAGAGACACATATGTGTGGTTTATAGGTGGCCATCTCGAAAAAAAAAAAAAAAAAAAAAAAAAAAAAAAAAAAAAAAAGAAAGTTGATCTTCACTTTTAAAGTGTGGCTATGGTTGAGGAGAGGAACACAACAATGGCATGCCTTTAATGAAAAAAAAAAAAAAAAAAAAGAGAGCCCTAATTTTGGCCTTTGGAATCTTGAATGTTGCAATTTGAGAGAATTTTGGCACATGGATATGCAAATGCAACTCAACGAAACATGTCAAACTGAAAATCCGTCTACACTGTCTAGAAATGCCGGCCATTGCTCATGTAATTCCTCTCACAACTGAGAAATGTGATCATTATTCACACGAGTAGAATCAAAATCTTAAGCACCAGTGATGCAGGGATGAACGTGATGAGGTTGATCACTGTCTTCCTTTGCGGGTAATTACTCCGAATCCATGGAGCTTATATGGACTCCTCATAGAGATTGCTCGAATCTATTGGAGAAAAGAAATAAATTCTAATAAAAATCAAAAGAAAAATAAAAAATAACTTGATTGATAATAAAAATACATTTACAATCCTTTAAATAGTGATATCAATCCTAAAAAGAAGTTTCATGATCAAACTCCAACTCAAACTCTCTAAAATCATGATTTCTACTTAGATGTCATGGTTTTTAGCAAAAAATAGTAAGTGCCTAATTTGGCCTAACCATATTATTCTCCTAATTTTTCTAAGCTATTTTCATGTTGGGCCGACTCGTAAAGCTCAACAGATCAAAAGTTATGATCGAATTAAAACTTACTATAAATAATAAAAACATGAATAAAACGGAGTTTCAACCATCGATCCGATGGAATCTCGCAAATTTGGTGTGGGCAACCCGGCATAGTGGGTTGGTTGGCTAAAGTAGCTTCTCCTACCCAAAATCATATATGTTATGTCGAATAACTCATTCCGATTTGCGAGATATGCATGTTTTAAGGTTCCGATGGTATAGATCACTTCCGCCTCTAATCGGGCCTTCTCTCGTCCATCTTGACCATAAAATTGTCCGTGACCTGCTCTACATCAACCAGCATGGCGCTCTGCCCTCTAGCGCATGATCGAGGACATTCAAGAGGAGGGACCCTGAGCCACTCTGCTCATCGGGTGGTCTCCCCTTAGAAATTGACATGGACGGTTGTGTGCACTTGATGCCCGCTGGATGAGTCGACCAACTTGATTTTTCGGCCATCTTCCTGACGAAGAAGCTGGATCTTGAATTCCTGCATCAAGCTGTCAAATCTAGCTGAAAGTAGCCTTGGCGGGAATTTTGGAAAAAGGCGAGGATACCAGACATCCAAAATTAAGAAAAGAGTTAAGAGGATGGTCGCAAGCAGCCCTACTTGCTTTAACTCTGCTCTGTATGTATTGTGCAGATACAATCTTGTAAGAATTGTGCAGATACAATCTTGTAAGACTTGATTCAACTTGATTGGACGGAAAGCCCATGTTGGGTTGGATCCCGAGTGGGAACTGGACCAAAAAAACTTTCAAAAAGCCTGGGATGAGACACGACCACTCAAGTCTCCAGTGAAAAAGTTTATGAAAAAGCTTCTTTAGGCTCCACTATAATGTCTGTACGTACTTTATCCACCTTGTCCATTTATTTTGCAGTTGATTTTAGGGCATGAACTTAAAAACCAGGCAGATCCAAAGTTCGAATGGACTACATCACATAATAGTGGAGATTGAATGTGTACCAGTGAAAACACCGTTGAAAAACTTCTTGAGGGCCTACTGCAATGTTTCTTAGCCAATCTATTAATAAAGTTAGTTGAAAACTTCTCTAGGGCTTACTGCAATGTTTCTTGGCCAATCTGTTAATAAAGTCATAGAAACCTGGCTAGAAGAAGTAAAATTATAGATGTTGGCTAGATTTAAAACTTGTATAACTCTCACGAAGTTTTCATCATCAACGGAATTACAGGTGGTGTACTCACACCTTTCTAACAATTACATAAAAATAAAAATAAAAACAAACAAATAGTATGTGTTCAATACCAGTTTTTTGTTTCCTATGGTGTGGTACACCTGAGCGTTGGATCTGTCTCACCTTTGGGCTTACACCCTCAAATGAGTAAAATGGATGGGCAAGATATATGGCCAATGCAGATAAAACACATGCATCATAGCTTTTTCACGACATACTTTGGCCGTGTTTCTTAACGCTGAATTTTTGCACTTAACACGGAATGGGGAAAATTTTCTGTGTTTAGTGGTGTTCGTTAATGCGTTATTAATGCGGAAGATGGAAAGCGCTAAGTAGTTTTTCACTAAATGCGCTCTGTGATTTTTCATTAAACAAAAATTTTTTGTTTTCAAAAGTACCATTTTCAAGTGATTACGGAAATTTTTTCTTTTAAATTGTTTGTGCAATACAAAATTAACCTTTGTAAAACTTTTTTATACCCCCACCATGATTTATGCGTTTGATCCACACCGTCCATCAACTTTTTCAGATAATTTAAGGTGTGATCCAATAAAAGAAGTTTGTCCAATGATTAATTAGACCATAAGGTAGGGATTGAACGTCCACTATTAAAAACTTCTTGAGAGCTGGAGAAGTTTAAGATCAAGCTGATATTTGTGTTTTCACTTCATCCATGTATACATGACCTAATGAATAGGTTGAATGGTAAAAAAAAAAAAAAAAACATCACAGTGGCCCTTGAAAAGGTCTCAACGATGGATGTCACTTCCGATTCCACGTCCTCTGTTACCGCATGCGGACGAGTTTCTTTTCTATATTGTTGTTAAAAATAGATGGGGTCCACTTGTGATGATCTTCAGGAAGATCCACTCCATTCGCCATCTTCAGCACCCCATGCTAACCTATGGTCCCAAATTTGAAGTAGATCCGATCTTCAGGTGAGCCAAAGGATCCACCAACGCATGACCCGTGACATTAAAACTTCTTTATGTAACGAATAACTATTCGTGTGACGGTAGAACAAGGAAAGGAAGTAATGTAAACTTGAATATTTTTGTGGAGTTCACTAGACTGTTTGAAGTGGTATGATCCACTCTGTTCATCGAGATTGGCATAACATGTTAGGACATAGGTCCGAAAATGGAGCAGGTATATTGATCGAGTGGGCCACAAAGTTCAATAGAGTGTCAACGGTGGCATGTAATAGTAATGAGTATTTACAACTTTATCATCCACTTCTCAAGTAGCTTCCAATGTTTGTTATGTCAAGGTGCGTCGTCCGAATGTCATGAAATTTGTTGAACATTCCTCATTTTTCGTACTCTTTCCATCGGTCCAGTTTGGGCCTTGATCAACTATAGATGACCCACGTGCCTTTTTAAATAGACTACCTCACTCGGTAATTCAAAATAATATTTGTGTATATTTATTTGACAAATTTTCAGGCAGTTTGGGCCTATACCCTAAGCTCTTAATGATGATCGGTTTATCATGATATTCATGTGGCCCGTTTGGCGAATCCAACCACGATGGACGGTCATATGATATGCTAAAACTAGAAAGACTTAATTGTTGGTATTCTAGTCATGTATCCAGGTGATTGTACTGTCAGTTTTGTAAATGGATAGACATAAAGCGGGTTTATGAAGTGATTAGGGGTAGAACCGGTATATCGTTAGATTCGAGTGACTTTTTCACATGTCTAAGTTTCTCAAATTATAATTTTAATGGTGAGTTAAGTATATTCATATGGTGTGAACAAGATGGATAGGTCATAATCTTGATCTGATAAGTGTACGAATAGGTGTAGAGGTCAAGTAGCTAATTTACTACGATCTAAGGGTTGAAATTCGATGTATATGGTTAATTTATGATCATTAGGCCTGGTATAAAATCTCACATGAGATGGATTGTGGGAACCATGTGATCTGGAATTCAGGGGTTTAGGTCAATGACATTTTTATACCATGTGATATTTTAATTTTCTATTAAGTACTTTATAGTTTATTTGAGTTAAATAGAATATTTTTATTTTCATTTAATAAAAAATAATTTCTTTATAATGTAAAGCATTTCCAAACAAGAGATAGATAGGGGTAAATGTGTCAAAATAATATATTTCAGATATTTCAGATGTTTGTTAACAAACAAATTGTTTCAAATTCAGTTCTTAATTTTCAGACTTCAGCCATAGTTACCAAACAAGTTTTTTTACTTCAGATTTCAGATTTAGGTTTTAGATTTCAAATTCAGGCTTCAGATTTCAGATCCAAGCTTTAAACTTCAGATTTAACAAACAGGCAGTTAGTAGTGCATGGGTTACCATCTAATCCAAGTCACTGTCAAACATAATTTGGATGGGCTTATCTTTGACAGCTAGCGACTTATTATGCAATCAAATTTCATGTATATATGTACAGAAACTAATCTTTACACAATTGTATATATGAGCCTTACTTATCACTATTCAGTCTTTGACCTGACTAGTACTATGGCATTTACCGACAGATAAATTTATATTATAAAGGGCTATGATTTATTTTTTATCCTCCTACTAAGAAAGAATGGTACGTGAGAAAGAATGACTTGGATAACCCTCGACCCAAATCATTTTGGGGCCTTGTTCAGTAATCCAGTCCATTGGTCTACTGCGTCCCACCGTGGATGGACCACTCACCAAAAATCTCTCAGATTGTATCCTTGACACCGATCTGTAGACTTTTTCAGTAAAACGTGGACAACCGTTGTGATTCTCATCTTAACTATCTATGTAAGCCACAAATTTAAAGGTGAGGATTCTTCTATTAAGGAGATTTCTGTCTCGTGATCAATCCAGGTGGGACACAACAGACCAATGGTCTTAATCAATCAGGGTCCCAGTTGTCGAAACTGAAATTCCTAATACACCGTTGAAAGCCTAAGGGATGCTCAGAGACATCTCTTCTCAGTCCTCGCTAAAAGGACCAGTAGTTGGCAGCTCCCATGCACGTGGAGACAGGGAATGGGGGTTGAGTGTCTCGTTTCTATTATAGCACGTGACACATGTGTTACATCCAAACCTTTAAAAAGGTGGGCCCTTCTTAATGGAACTCGCACAACATTTCACATATGCTACCGTGGCATAGTTTTGAGAAATCCTAGCTGCTCATCAAGCAAGACGAACCATGTATACGCACTGGCCAAAAAATTTAAATCGAGTTGCACATTAGGTCGTCCACAAATTAAACAAAAGAAATGGATTAACGTCTGATTCACTCTACGTGTTTAGCCTGCCAAACGAGAGGCCGATTGGCAAATTTGGATAAGGACATCTAACAGTACTCAGGTCTCCGGATTAGCGGCTTGGATCTCGTGCCCGCGCACTATTTGGAACGTGTAAGCAGCGAGTCCCTTGGCGTGGGAACGGGCCCGGTAAGTCCCGGCCTCATTTCTCATGTATTAATATCCAGCTGAAATTAATTGCAGCCATTATGTTGAAAAGTCTAGGCATCGTTATATAATTTATTATCCATTTGGGATTCCGTGAGGGCCCACTTGAAAGGTAGGGTGTGAATGGGACGGGTACTAAGCCCGACGGGCGCATGGAACCCACACTAAGAACGGCAAAATCATTCATTCATGCGGCAAATTCTGGGACACTGCTTCAATGCATTAGAACGTGGTGGTCGGATTTAATTGGGCCACTTGTCACTGTTAAAGATAGGCCCACCATCAAGTTCATAGTAGATGATGCAACTTCCAAACTAATTTATTTTTTACAATGGCACGTTTTCCAATCAAAGTTAATCACAGTAAAAAAAATTAGGACAAGATGCAGGTGACCTAATACAACATCCCTGGTGACCTGACTCTATTAGCCTACCACGGGGTATGTGTTTTAACCACACCGTATATCTATTTCACCAGCACATTTTAGGGCTGGAGCCCAAAGTTGAAATATATCCAAAGCTCAAGTGGACCACATCACCACACCACGCCAAATAGGAGGGATAATGACGTCCAGTGTTGAAACTTTCCTATGGCACTGGTGTTGAAACTTTCTTAGGGCACTGGTGTTTATTTTCCATCTAACAAGCTTGTAAGATTATGTAGACCTAGATAATGGGAAAATACAAATATCAGCTTCATTCAAAAATTTATGGCCCCCAAAAACATTTCAACAATAGGCATTGAATCCCCACTATTTCCTATGGTGTAGTCTACTTGAGCTTTGAATATGCTTTGATTTTGGACTCATGCCGTAAAATCAGTCGGCAAAACGAACTGATGGTGCAGATAAAACATATACATTACAGTGAACTCTAGAGAGTCCGGCGACTAGGGATGTCGATGGTGTTATGGTCACCGCCCAAACCGCTTCTATAAAATTTTACTTTCACCCTGGGCTCCTTCCTGTACAGGCACATGTGGTGCATTTTCATTGTTGCTAGAAGAAGCGGCTCCAATGATACAATCCACGCTTGTGTTAATGTGTTGAGTTTAGGCTGACTACATGGTACCCGTATGGGAGTCCGAATTCTGGGAAGCTGAGACCCTCTGCCTCCCGCAACCTCACTGGTCTATCTCACCACGTCTGCCACGTACGAGTAGCCAATCCATTTCCGTTTCCTATTTAAAATAATAATAAAAATAATAATAAAAAAAAGGAAAATCTCTACCGTCTTCCCTAACGGCAACGGCACCATAAACGGAACTTTCCATTTCCGTTTCCGAAGATTTTTTAGAGATTTCTTCTCCCCTCGATTCTAATTTCAAATTCTTTATTTTTATAGAATGATTTCATCAAAGCTCTCGCCAGAAGAAATAATGGTTTTTTTCTTTTAATGATCGGAGGCCCTCTTTCTCCAATCTCTCTCAATATCTCTCGCCCATTTTCCACTGGGCAGCCATATGCTATTTCGTCTATTCATCCATTGAAGATCCATCTCACCTCACAAGTATTTTAATTTTTTTATATAATTTTTTACAGATTATTTATTTTATATATTTTATCCTCCATTCAAAATCCTTTTTTTTTCAAGGCTATAGACATTGAAGTATTGGTTGTCTACATCTAAATTTCTTGATCAATATCAATAGTAGTAGTTGTAAATGACTGATGTATACTTTTGTGAAAACTCAAATGTTGTAGTTAAACCCAAATCTATAATCAAGTGCTCTCAAAGCACCAATCAAGTTTATCTTGGGCAGTTTGATCAATGTGGACAATTGATTTATTACCAACATTGGAGGAGAAACAAACAAGAGATGCCAAGAAATGAAGCAGGGTTATGCTGTAATAATAATTCCCATCATGAGGCAGAGAGTTAGATTTATTCAAAACGAATGTACAGTATGGATGAAATACACACATCATGATGGGCCCACAGAGCACCGACCACTAGCCATTGGCAGCTTCCTTTCTCACAAACATGACAGTCAACCACCTAGCTTACAACCGCAAGAAGGTCGATGGTAGGCAATCTGCATCCAACTGTGTTCAATTTGGAGGGTGTAGATTGAGTAATACCCCACCAAGAACTAGCTAAAGTCACACGGTCCTGTTAGAGGCTTAGGCCCACCGTGATGTTTATGTTTTATCCACACAATCAATTCATTTTAACAAATCATTTTAGAGTTTAAACTAAAAAATGAGGTAGATTAAAGGCTTAAGTGGGCAACACCACATGAAGCAATGGGGATTTAAAGCTCACCGTTGAAAACTTATTGGGGTACGTAAGTTGTCATGCTTATATTTATGATTTCCCTTCCTATGTGAACTTATGAACATGTTGGATGGCAAATAAATACCACAGTGGGGCCTCAATGGGGTAGGAGCTAATCTGCACCCCAACTGGGAAGAATCTAAAATTTCCACATCAAAACTACGAGGGGCGGATTGTGTGGAGTGGCACACACCATCGATATCCCCGGTGTGTCGACCTCACTAAGTTATGTGGGCCCACTATAATGTTGTGTTATATTCAAATCGTCCATCCATTTTGCTAAATCATTTTAGAGCATAAACCTAAAAATGAGTTGGTTCTAAACCTCACGTGGACAAATTCCACACAAAGTTGTGGGCAGCCTACCTTTGAAAACTTTAGGGGTCCATGAAAGTTTTTGATCAAGATATTATTTTGTGTTTCCCATGTGACCTTATGAGTAGGTTAGATTGCAAATAAATATCATGGTGGGCCCCAAGAAGGTTTCAACGGTGTGCGTTCCCATTACTTTTTATGGTGTAATCCACCTGAGGTTTGGATCTACCTCAATTTGGGGTTCATGTCAATCTGGCAAAATGGATAATGGTGTGGATATAACACATACATCATGGTGGGCTCACAGAACTTGGTGGCTTCAACACACCATGGAGGTCAGTTGTGTGCAGCAGACCGTGCAATGTGCTTCCAAAACTTAGGTGGGCCCACCACGTGAGCATATAGGTCTTTAGGTATGATTGTACATCACTACCTGTGGCTGTGGTGCGTTCCATCATAATTTTGGATTAGAATAATTCTTGGGATGTACGCTGATTATGAGGAGGCACACCAGATTTACAGTTTTGTTAGAATTTCAAACAAACATCACAGCTGGGCCCACAGATGATCATTCCCTGTTTAAACTCCCAATAAACAGAACATCTTAACATTTCATTGGTTGTAACTTTTTGGGTTGAATGTATTCTGCTTCTGTATTTTTTCCTTACCTTTCTAGCTTTGGGCCACTGAATCAAGTGTTTAAGATTAGTCTGTCAATTGGTTGGCTCAGGCTTAAAATTCAAAAGTCAATTGGGGCTTGGACCTTGTACATATGGGTGTCAATGGGTCGGGCTTTGGCCTGCCAAATTCAGAATTTTAAATAGGTTCTGCCAAACAGCCCAGCCTGAAGTAATTCAAAATCCGGACCAAGACGAACCCCAGCCCAGCCAGTTGATAGTTCTACCTGTAGAACAGCATGTCGGGCCCAAATAGTTTGCATGGGTGATTTTATCATGGCCAAAATTCCTCGATGATTTGGATTTTACCAAATAGTTCTTAGACAATTAAGAATGACATGGATGTGCTTTTTGAGGGATGAAAGTACATGCCCTCGCATGATTATTATACGAACAAAAAATTGGCATATCCAATCATAAGGTGAGTTAATTTATAAAAAATAATATACACCACTCAAAATATTTAAGTTTAATTGTTCTAGATTGAATAAATCTAACTCTTATTTTTCTTTCGCAGTAAATAAATAAATAAAAATCTACCTCTTATTTATGGTTACTCTCCACCATCCACCCATGATCTAGATGAAATTCGGAATAGAAATCATCTACTTAGAAAAAGGCAAATGTCCCTTCAAATACTCATCAACATCAAGAATACAAGATCAATGATAAGGAAATATAGCTTACCGCATCTAGGTCAATCTGAGCAGTGAAGACCTCAACATCCTTCAAGGAAAACTGGGATCCTTGAGCAACCACGTCCCCATTTATAGCAATATAAGAACATTCATCTTATAATAAATAAACAGTGAACATAGTGTATAAGGCACAATAACCATTAACCACTGAACGTGGCAGAATTCACAAAATTGAATATTACAAGTACTATAGATATATACAAATATAATATAAAAGCACGCGTGCATACATGTAAATTTTTTATTTTTTATTTTTTTTCAAAAAAATATTTTTTTGACCAGCAATCTTTTGTCCTTCAGCAGGTGTCTATCCCTTTAATTTAACAAGTTTTTCAAAAGCATATTGTACTTAACATGGTGAGTAACCTCTCCTTATGTTTCTGAATTTTTTTTAAATCAAATTTTAAAATGAGATACAAAAGTTATGTATGACCTTAATCGTTATTAATTTTCATGATTATGATCACTATTAAAATTGGTAATTTGATATTTACCGTTAACTCCCAACCTAATTGTCATGTATGCCTTACAACCTGTTCTTGTTTCATCGCAGTGTTGCTTCACATTTACATCACGTTTATCAAATGGTCGTTTACCTTCTCTAGAGTAGACGAATTTTCTCATTTTCACTACTCTCGTCTTACGGTCTATAGTTCTAGTATCAATCTGAACACTAAAACCGACTTTCCGTCCATAACTATTATAAAACTTGTATGCATTTTTCTCTGTTTCAAATTCCTTACCAATTTTCAAATTATATGCATTTTCATCTATGCGTGAATCACCCGTATATACATTAGAGCTTCTTAATTCATTTATATCATTTTCTAATTCAATGTCTATATGAGGTTGTGATTGAGACGTGTCCTCCACCTCACGTGGTGTGCATGATTTGAAGAAATTAATTTGTACTTTCCATTGACCTGAAAGACAAAAATAGTGTTTGAAAATAAACGGCCTACTTTACAACAATAATCTAATCAATTTATGTATACACATGGCATATTAATTTTTAGTTGTAACTGCAAATTATTGTATAGTGGCGAAATAACATCAAAACTAACAGTGGTGGAAATGTCAATATCTTGTAGCTAAAACTAAGGCCAAATCTTAAGATCTTTTTTCGGTTATCTTTTTGAAGGTATCTATGCCCACAAGGGGGTTGCAGAGAAATCAACCGTTATCATGGGTCCTATAAGTAAATTCTGAATACTGTATGCTAGAAACTTTCAAGTCTTTTAATTATCGTAATGTTTCTATGGTATTATTTCAGCAAGTCAATCAAGTTTAACTGTGGTCGAACTGAACAGTTGTTGTACGTTGTGCATATTGGCCAGTTGTGGATTTTCCTATAGAATTTTGATTTTTAGAATCTAGCAATAAGGGCTGCAATTCACTCCGGTCATTTGGATTTATGGTTGATTATGAGCTGAATTTTATATCTAATTGCTAGAAATCCAGTTTTGGTGGCTGAAAATTGTGTTTGCGCTGTTGGAAACTAATCATAGTTGCTGGAATTGAAATATATGTATAGATCTTATTGGAAAATTACCGCCACTGCTAATATTTGGGCAGTTGGAATTGTTGGGGACATATCCTATGGTGACTCTGTGTTCGAAGATCAAAATCAATCAAGACGTTAGTTAAATTCCTACATAAATTGCAACACCAACCAGTTGCCCTAATTAATCTGGAACATCAACATAACTTTGAGTAGGATTAATATCTAGCTACGTATATCCAATGTAAAAAATTACAAAGGTGCATTATTTTAGTCAGATTTCATTGCTTTTTTTTTTTTTAAAGATCTAATATAAGGTTCAACAGTAGTCATTCAATCAATAGTGATCATTTAATCCCTACTGTATTCTCTGGTTTAGACCACTTGAGTTTTGGATGCATCCCTTTTTTTTTCTTCTTCTTCTGTCTAGTGTCCTAAAATGAGCTTTAAAAAAATGGAAGGATTATAGTTTTTTTTTGTAAACTTCCTAGTTGGCCCCACCCACCTACCTAAGTAACTTCTAGTTAAAGGCATGAAATCCTCGTCCCATAAACTATGGTATGGTCGCCGACACAAAGTTTTCAACAATGGACATTTAATCCCCATGTTTGGTTTAGCCCACCTAATTTTTGAGATTTTGAGTCAACATGGTTTTTAAGACTCAGTCCAAACACACTGGCAGCATACACCCAATGGGTCGGGTGGGTCTCAACCCATATCAGCAAATAGTCATGTCTTCACAAGAGAACATGACATGTGAATAAATGGGCCCACCAATCAAAGTAAATTATTATTATTTTTAATACCTAACAGTCTGATTAATGTCCCCATATTCATATAATTAAACAATCGTAAATATTTATTCATCAAGGACTCATAACTCAGCTTAATGTTAATTACTTTTATATCACTCATATAAAGTATTAATGCTTCTCTTTGATTTAATTCAAGATCTAAAATATTTTCCAATTTCTAAATAGATACATAACCATGCAAGTTTGTTACTCATAGGGATGCCAATGGGCTAGGTTTAAGCTAGGCAAAATCAAATTTTTGAATAGGCCCGCTGGAAGAATTCAAAATCCATAGGCTCCACCCAAGAACTTTTAGATTCGTACTTTTAGCTGAGGGAGATATGTAATTAGGGATGTTTATTACATGGGGATTTGATATTGTGCTTGACCATAAACATGTATTATCCATTGCATACTACATTTAATCCTTGCTCTTGCGCTGGTGGTAGACTCTCGGGAGTTTCAACACCCAGTCAAGGGTTCGAGTATCCATAGGTGGTGAAAGCCCACTACGGCATGAGTGTGTGGGTGTGTGTGCGTGTGTAAAAATTAAAAAAAAAAAAAAGGTTTAATTCCTTATGTATTGCTATAACGGTTGTGATTGTACATAATGGTGTGCCACATGCATATATGATCAGGCACATTTTGTACAGGGGAATTTAAGTTTTTTTTTTTTTAATTAGAAACCTTCGTCAATTTCGCAGAGTTTAGACCATCTAATGAGTAGAGTAATGTCAATTTTTAGAGATAGTTGGATTGTACGTTTATGGAATCTGATTCACACATCTACTGGAACATTGTTAATGTATGTTTAGACCATGAATGAGAGATAATTCATATATATTATAAATAAAATAATGTGAATAGGTTGTTCTCATCAAGGTAATTATCCTTGCTTCAATAGTAGACTCTCAAGAGTTTAAACACGAGGTTGGAAGTGGTCAACCTGATCTTATTCAAAACCCATCTACACAAGGCAGGAGTAATTGGAACCGATTAGATCTTAATGATGTGATTTTGCCCATTGAATTTTGAATGGTTGATATTTTCTTCTCTGTACAACCGTACATTTGATAGCCCCAGATCAGATTTCTAGGATCATCTATTCACTATAATTTTTTGTTATGCGCTATCCATGATGGGGTCAGGATCATCTGTACAATCATGGATTTTTTGTTCTTTTTTTAAAGGAAAATTATAGTCAAACACTCATAACAAAAAACAAAAGTATAGATTTGGGTTTAACTACAGCATTTGGATTTTCACAAAAGTATACATCAGTCATTTACAGCTACCACTATTGATATTGATCAAGAAATTCATATGTAGACAACCAATACTTCAATGTCTATAGCCTTGAAAAAAAAATGACTTTGAATGGAGGATAAAATATATAAAATAAATAATCTGTAAAAAATTATACAAAAAAATTAAAATACCTGTGAGGTGGGGTGGATCTTCGATAGATGAATAGACGAAATAGCAGAAATCGGCTATTGGCTACCCGGTGGAAAATGGGCGAGAGAGATTGAGAGAGATTTGGGAAAGAGGGTCTCCAATCGTCAAAAGAAAAAACCCATCATTTCTTATCCATCTGTAAAAGGAAAGAATTTGAAATTAGAATCGAGGAGAGAAGAAATCTCTGAAAAATCTCCGGAAACGGATATGGAAAGTTCTGTTTGTGGTGCCGTTGCCGTTAGGGAAGACGGTAGAGAGATTTTCTTTTCTTTTTTTCTTTTTCTTTTTTTCTGAATAGGAAACGGAAACGGATTGGCTACTCCTACGTGGCAGGCGTACTAGTGAGATGGACCAATGAGGTTGCGGGAGGTAGAGGGTCTCTGCCTCCCGGAAACAGAGGATCCGGACTCTATTGTTTAATCTATCGGTGTTACTAGATACAAGTTTCATTCACTGGGGATATAGAAGTAATGTCGATATCATTGATAATGTTGCCGACACTTGGAAATACAGGAAAATTTAGAAAAATATATGAAAAATGGTGGAATTTTTCATTGAAACTTGAAGAGATGCTAAAATGCACATATTTGAAACTGATAGTCACCTTACATAAATATTGGATCGTCCTATGGTGAGTTATAGGCTTGATGGATGATGGATCTTGTGATTTGAGTCCCGAAACTAATAATGTATGGTTAGATTGTTGTGGTGGCATGTCATCCAAAGTTTCATCGCATTTGGAGTTCTCGAACTTAGTTTACTAGTACATGCTAGGATTATATATGTCACACACACACACATATATATTGAATTAGATTTTTATGAGCAACTCCCAAGGACGTCTTTCATTATCCGAGTATTGGAAAGTTCAAGGTGTTACAAGGGGTAGGTTATTCAAATTTCAATGCCTTCTTGGGTTTGAAGTGACTAAGTTTAAGATTATTAGGAGCCTTAGGCCATCCATCCCTGTGATTTACCCTACTCCAACCCAACTGAGTTGTGCCTCTAATTTGAGGCATGAAACAAAAGGCTTACTGATCAGACCGTGATAACCGTTAATTCTACTTGTTCATTTTGAAGATTACAAAAGAGAAGTTAACATCTTCCAACTATTTTACTTCTTAAGTCCAAGTCTCATCCATAATGGGTCTATTATTTGAACAGTTTGGATTAATTACATATATGCCACTTTTACAATAGAAAGCGTGTTTGATTAGCGCTCAAATTGCAATTGAGATAGCAAGTGTTATAAAAAATGCTTATTATCGAAAGAAACATGACTAATAAAATAATACAAAGAAATTAGGGATACA
This sequence comes from Magnolia changhungtana, assembly GCA_030180095.1. Classification (NCBI taxonomy): domain Eukaryota; kingdom Viridiplantae; phylum Streptophyta; class Magnoliopsida; order Magnoliales; family Magnoliaceae; genus Magnolia; species Magnolia changhungtana. The sequence continues at coordinate 3,211,746 of JASAUF010000181.1, forward strand.
TTATAAAATGAGTTCAGCACAACCACGGTGACAGAAAGGGAAGGTGTTAAGCACCCTCTCTGTCCATACGAACATATGGTTTCTGCTTCATAAGACTCGATTAAATAGAAAGGATAATATTAATTATTGTATATGGATGATGCAATGTAGTGTGTAGAATATGGCAATGAGATGCCTACGAATTGGAAAAGACTTCTCTACTTGAACTCACCTACTTAGAGAAGCAGTGGAAATTCAGTTGATTCGAGTTTATGATGGACAGGATTCATTATCCCGAATAGCTATAGAACATACACTTGAATTAACTGGATGAGCTAGTAAGAGAGTTGAGAGTGGAAATGATGATGCAAAATGTTGATACAAATGATGATGATGCATGAGTAGTGCAATGTCCAACTTAGGAGTGGGAGCGAGAGATCGAAACACAAGTGATCTACTGACATCCATTTTTTTAAAAAGATATGATAAACAAAAAAGGAAAAAATATATAGTTTATCCGAGTTTCTGATGTGACAAGATCCAGATAAACTAGCAAGCCTTAGAGCGTAAGCTCGAACATACTAGAAAAACAAGAGGATTAAAGAGAGAAGAAGTGTTACGACTAATTATTAATGAAGTAAAAGAAAGCAATAAATATAGTACATGAGATGACCGGTAAAATGAAGATATAGGAGAGGGAAGAAGAGACCTAATACTCTTTGTAGAAGAGATGGTTGGATATCTTCAACCCCAAACCTACTCTTCAATATCTATACCATTGAAATGACTTATATTCATTGGATGATGGCTTTGAATGGATAGAATTGGCTTGGATATAAGATAGACTTTGAATGAGTGGTTTAGATTGGCTAGATTGTGTCAAAGGGTTTAGATAGTTTGGATGGGCTAGATTGGATGGTTTGAATGACTAACAATCAACTACTTAATTATCATATGATCTAAAATTTTGGTGAATGGTATAGAAAGTGAAAGGATTAGATCGTAAGTATGTATATGCTGGATGAGGAAGTTTAATGAACTTCACTCATAGTAGGGTAGAAATAAGTTCATACAATGGAGGTGTATTGTACTCGTGAATACCCATGAAATCTCAACCCCTATACGTATATATCAACCCTATCTCAAAGGACAGCCATAAGCTGCAAAAAACCCTAAACGCCCCCCTTTGGATGTAGGGTAACTATACCACCTCAATCAACATGATTCGTCACTCAATTTCTCTTTGAATTGCGATATTATTTATCAATTCAAGATCATCATCACCAATCTTTGTCATAATTGCACAGGATCATGTAGATTTTGTTTTGAACCAAACAAATGATCATCTGGGTACACCTCCTATAGTCATTTCAGTGACTCATTAGGCTTCTCTCAGCTCATACTAGTGTCGTCGCCTCTCCCAAGACCAGAATGATTATCCCTGCTAGATGGGTACACATTCATCATTGAATGTCATCAGGTACTGTTAACTTCCCCGAGGCATCGTTTTAGTCAAATATAACGTGCCAAGAGATATACACTTTCTTGGTGGTAGGATCCACACCCCACCCTTTCTCTTGCTCATTGTAGCCGACAAAGATGCACATGATAGCTTTATTTTCTGGCTTTGTCTGTAGCCATCCGTTCCCCATTTTTCTATCCCAGGAGCACAGCTTCTTTTTTTTTAGTGCAGATCAAGATCAAGGCCTTATGACTACTGTGGAGCCGTTCCTTAGACTGGATTCTAATCATAACAATATGGGAGAAGCTTTTAATTTCAAAAGGTACAATCTAAAAGTCCACTTTTCTTTAATAAAACTGGGATTTTAGATATTCATATGATAGATGACATTACAGAGACATCTAATTTTAAGTCATCACGGGGGCTTTTTTTTATTAATTTTTAAGTATCGATAAATATCTACTAATTTGATAAATTGGAAGATCAAAGTAGCACAATTTTGAGACATGATACATCTAAGCTAGAAACCATAATTTGAAAAGATTAGTTTTACTTGCATGCCATCTACCACAAGTTTTAAGTAATTTCAAAGTGCCAACATGTCCCATCCATCACACTCTGCAAGGATCTCACATTTTTTCCCTTTTTACAACTGGTACCTTTGTTAAATGATCCAAACAGTTGGTGTTATAGTGCCTTTTTCTAGACGGTCTGCTGCCTAAAATCTCTTGGATGGAGCATCATGGACCCTTCAATGGGTGACCAACAAAGAAGCAGCTAAGAAAGATGCAGAGCAATCTTCAACCAATAAAAGTCCAAATATTTATAGGTAGGATACCCATATCTTGTGGGGCTTTTGATTCATGGACCAAAGCCGGTGATCCTTATAAAGTCGACATTGGACCACTAAACCATGGCCCCACTAGTGAGGAAAACCTGAGCATATTGCCATCTGGCCATAGTATAACATGATCAAGGTATTATACAATGCCAGGGGAGAGATTCTTTATGTTTGTATTTCGTACAAGGGGGCCCACTGTTCAATTCCAAAAAGATAGGTAGATGGAAGAAATGCAGTGGTCCATATTAGGCAAAGTATTTACCAGCCTCCGTCCATCAGTTCTATGGGCCCACCCTACATTGTAGGTGTAAACTGATGCATGGATTATAGCAAAGAGGTCAATCACTATCTTCCTCAAGGGGATAACTACTCCAAATCCACGGAACTTCTTCTCTGGACTCCTCAGAGATGCCTGGAATCCACAAGAAAAGATAGAAACTAAAAGCAATTCTAGAAATCAAAATTTCATTAATGGATAATTGTCTCTTATATATGTCTCTATTATATCAATAATATAGAAAAACAAAAGAAAACTCAAAATTTGTAATTACCAAAAATAGCAAAATTCTAACTCTAATAAAAATCCTAATTTTACTAAAACTCTTCTAAAGCCTAATTTCTAAAAATAAAAATTTCAAATAAACTTTTGCTATAAAAGTCCTAGCATAATTACAAATTATTTCTAAAAAAGAAGAAAATCTAAAACTCTAAAAGTAGAAAAATATTTTTAAAAATTCAGAATTACTAAAAATAGTAAATTTTTCCTAAAAATTCGTTTTTGAGCTGAAAGCGCGCGTTTTTTGACTAAATGGGTCGATTCACCTCGAATGGCCCGTTTCAGTAAAGAATGATAAATTGTGCGCCCTGTAACGATACCTGGATCAAAAGTTACAATCAATTTAAGGTTCACCTTCTTTTGGCCCAACATGCTAGGAACCTATGTGTGATATGTTCTATATCATAAACCCACTCCGTCCATCATCAATTGAGAACCCTTATTTGAACCTCACATACCAAAGATCATACCCATAAAAAATAAATAAAATAAATAAATAAAATCTAATGAACTACTCTCAATGGAAACGAGTAAATTTTCTCCTAAAACCTCTAAGCACACTTGGTGTGGCCCGCTTGAGTTTGGGATCATCCTGATAAGTAACACCTGATTATGGGTTTAATGAAAGATACACACCGGGGCCCCACACACAAACCTATGATTGGTGTCGACTACCCCTTGTTCCCTGCGGTGAGGCCTGCTTGAGTTGTGGATATGGCTGATTTTTTATTTCCATGACCTAGAATTGGGGATAAAACCTAATGGACGGAGTAGATTTTACATATACAACATAGTGAGCCCCACAGAGCTTGAGTGTTAGGAGCAGCCTAAAACAGGTGTTGTAGTGGATTTCGGTCCCCTTAGAGCCATCAAGAAGGTATTCCTGAGGATGTTTTGTGGGCCATTGATAGTATATTCCGATCTAGAGGATGTTTTTGGATATTATCACCCATCCACGGTGAGGCCCATCATAGAAAGGGTTTAGATCATTGCAACATGACCCCAAACCTAATGACTACAGTCCCGAAGTGAAACGTAGAGAACCCATGCTTTTAACTTTAACAAATGTGCCTTATGGGAATTTGTAATGGCATGGATAGACACACTTGCGGGCTTAACGACCCTCACCCGACCCACAACCATTTTTAAAACGGTGGTGAACCATCGTATTAGTCTACGCTGTTTCCAAACGGATTGATAGTTTAAAATCCATCAGGGTTTTTGTGCCAGTAAGGTGCAATGGCCAATGGGCGAGTTTGATGGCCGCCTGGCCGAGCCTGACGCTATTAATACCAAGGCCCGAGCCCAGCCAGAAAAATTGAACAAATTCAAATTTCCCACATAAATGTTCCGAATCCATCCATTCATCCAGTGGGCCACACATGCACAAAGAATTAGACAGAGAATAATCAAAACCAATTATCTACATGCATACGATTGAAACAAAATTGAAAAAAAAAAAAAAAAAACAAATCATTTGTTGGATGGAACACATGTCATTGGGTTGGGTTGGGTTGAGTTGATCTGGGCCAAGCTAATATGTCCAAGCCCGGCCTAAAGCTGGCCTGGGCAGGCATATTGCGAGCCCAGCACGGATGGGCCTTGATAAACATTTATTCGAAGACACTCAAAGGGCGTGCATAATTGCCGCCATTTCTTTGACACCAGTGTGAGTTTTCCACCTCACATGAAAAAATCTGATTTCTCTTGAGACATATTAGGTGAGGAGCACTAAATGAACGGTCTTCCTCACCCTTTCCTGGAATAATAGGATGCCCTCAATATCTATTGCATAATCCGTAGAAAAGTAAAATGCTAACCACAATGACTCAGCTGAGTCAACTCGACTGGGTGAGATCTCGAGTTGAGTCGCTGCAAAACTCACTGCTAAGGTTGACTCGTTCCCAACCAACTTAGCAAGACTCAACAAGTTGGATCACTGACTCGGTTCACTCAATGCAACTCACAGTGACTCAGGCTGAGTCACTCGCCTGGTCAAACTGTTAAATGAACTAAGTTTAGAAAGAGGGGATTTAGTTTTGAACTGCTGCTATGAAAGCACGGTGGATCTATGAAAGTATGAATGCACTACAGCTTCTGTTTTTCTTTTTTTTTTCAACAAAAGGTGGGAGTGCACCAGCCGTACCTTTGTTAATATGATAAAATGGATTACATACATTTGGATGAACGCCAAAAAAAATAAAAAAAGGGATGGGCCTCATCTATCTTATATTTCCACTATACAACATTAAACAAAATATACAAAAAACAGGGACAAACCCACAACACTCTACACATTCGGTTGGGAAAGTTTATCTATTTTATATTGAGAAGGTCACAAGTCAAACATGTTAGCCCATCATGAGGATTGCGCCCACTGGATAACTTCCGGCGTTTCATGTGTGTATGACATTTAACTCATCTAACCGGTTGGCCCCATCACAAGGATCGCATTGTGTAAAAATAAACAACATCTACTCATTGAGTGAACCACACTTATATTTTTCTATTTATCAGTGGCTAGATATTGTTTTTATAGTGTGGCTCACCTAATGAGTAGATGGGGCTGATTTTTTTCAAAAGTCAATCCATGTTGTGGGGCCAACCTATATTGGAAGGGATGGATGTAATACACTTAAAAGGTTAACAATTATCCACTGGGTGGATCATAACTTGTGGTCCAACCAATTAAGCTTAAGATGTTTTTTGTATTATTCATCGTTAACAACTTTTTTAAATATTTATAAACTTTTTATCGAATATCGAATCAATTAAAGTAAGGACTTGGCCGTGTCTTTGAGTCAACTTGATGCATCTGGACATTGAGTCGAGTCAGAGTTTTTTTTTAAAAAAAATTAAACTATAATCTCCACCGAAGACACTCGCCAATCCTGGTTACCTAAATCCATTCATTTTAGATGGGCATCGCTTTTCAGTCAATGGCTCTTGAAAGATTTTACTTAAAGCAAATTGATTAATAATTCCATAAATCTGCATTTCAATTCTATGCCTAGACTCCCGAATAGGAGGTTCCATCTTATTAAAAAGAGAGTGAAATGGATTGCCCAAATCTAATGATATGTATAACTATCAAGAGAGTGAAAAAGAGTTATTTATCCTTCTGATCCTACGGTTAGAATGACCAATGGACATGATCAATAGTTTAAATCATCTACAAATAATTTAATGGACAACGAATACTCCCTCATTATTCCTCTCTCAAGTTTATGTGGGGATTCTCTTAAATGGGATACATTTACCAAGGGAATGTCTCCCCTTTTATGAATGGAGGAATCGAGTGCGGGAGTTATGTCTTGTAAAAGTAATGTATCCCTTGATCCACTAGTCATGTGGATGTGGTATGGTCAATCTCTATAATATTGATCTTAATGACCATAGGTTCTTTTAAACAATATAATATGCCTTAGTTGATATTTAGTATTGTCTTAAACTCATTATAATATTGGTTGTATGAGGAGTAATTCCTCTATTAGTCTTTGGGACTGAGATTGGATAAGTGGTATTGGCTGAGGAGAATTGTATTTCATAAATCATAGTACCGTGATATACCTTGATTTTTTTATTTTATTTTTTTTATTTTCAAAAATCAGAAACTTTCCATTAGAAGAAACTGACTTTACAGATTTGGTGAGGAGCTCAGGCTGACAATGCCCTGAGGCCCTAGCAAAGCAAATACATTCACATTCAGGTAGGCCCCAATGAAGATGGACCCACCTATCATAAGAAGGGAAAACAAAAACAAAAAAGAGGCTATGAAAGCCGAACCAAACCTAGGTCTACCTTATCCAGGAGCAGCTCCCCACGGGAGAGAATGGGGAGACCGGAAACATATCAAAAATTCTGGATTCCTGGTTGGAGCTACCCGAGCAAGCGAGGCTATCAGCTACCTTGTTAGTCTCTCTTGGGGAGTACCTGATGGAGATAACAGCTGAGGAACGAAAAGAGAAAAATCTCTTTTTCCAATAGAAAATGCTCCAAGGAGGATCATCCAACATCTCTACTACTGCTCGTGAATCGCTATCCACTTCAATAGAGGTGAAGCCTTTGACTTTACAAATCCTTAGCCCATCGATAACGGCTTTAACTTTCACAAGAAAGCTCGAACCATGGCTATAAGCTTTGGAGAAAGCAAACTTGAACTCGCCTCTATCATCCCGACAGACTCCTCCACTACCAGATGGGCCGGGATTACCTCTAGAGGACCCGTCGACGTTCAGCTTCACGTTCCCCTGATGAGGCCTTGACCACTTCACAAAGGACACCGAATGAGGAGGGGGACTGACCAAAGGGAGCTGGAGATCTTGCAGAACATCTCTATCCGCCTGATTTTTGGCTGATGGGAGAGGAAAAGCATTGGACAAGCTGATCAGCCAAGAATGAACTTTGCGAATGGACTTTGGGGCGCTAGGCTTGATTCCTTCAAATCGATGGGCGTTTCTAGACTTCCATATCTCCCAGAGAATGAGGGCGGGGATCAGCCCCTCTAAGGACGCCTAATGGGGATGAGTCATTGGCCATGGCCCACCATTGGGAAGATCTACCCCCGGTGGACTGGTTGGGGAGGAACGCAACCGAGAGAATGGTAGAGAAATGGCTCCAAATGGATGAAGCAAGCCCTGAGGCCGAGAAGGTTGCAGCAACCATATGAAGAGGCCATGTGGACGCCCTTCTTCTTAACATTTGAATCGATTGGGATGGCGTTGTTCATATAACTTTCCAGGAAAAAATCCCAACTTTCGGAGGAAGGTGGGGGTGCCACACCCACTTGGCCCAGATAGGAGACTGGCCCTGGCCGCGGCCAAGCTGCCATGTTGATTTAATGGTGAATTTCCCTGACTTTTCTCTGGTCCATACGGCTCTATCTACGCCCTGGTTAAGCGATAAACCTTCGACTATGACGTGGAGGTGGACTAAGCTCGGAAGAGAGGATGGCAGAGGAGCGTTTAGGCCCTCCAGCCCAATAACATCGTTGATCTTCAAGCTACAGAAATGCTGAGGGATGCTACCTGTTATCCATGACTTGAGGGGGCCCACTGTGATATACCTTGATTGTCAAGGATGTTTATGAGACATTTATGGACATTATTCTATGAGATGTATGGTCAACTTGTGTGAGGGGATTAACCTAAGTCAGAATAGATGATTTCCATCATTGAGAGCCGATTTAATGTCGATCATGCCTTCACTATTACCTTATATAGGAGTGTAAGTATTCCACGGATATAAGGTCCTTGTATTGGACCTTTAGACACTTGTTTATATGATTGAGTTCAAGTGAATAGTTTAGGAGCTCATTCATCAGGACTATGACTTTTATTATTGAATGACCTAATGTTACATAAAAAATTATTAATCTTTAGACCTAAGGATGTATAAAAGTTATGATATTGACTAAGCAACTCTGGCTTACTTTATAAGGTTTTGTAAATGCCATTAAAAGTATAGATAATGCTCAGTACATCCATTAAGATTCATTAATTCTTGCTTGAGTCATCATGAGATCCATTAGATTTATCTAGGGACCTATGTATGACTAAGATCTTATTAGATTAAGGACTTATTAAATAAATTTTTCATCGAGCCTGGTACTTAAGAGGTTTTATTGAGTTTACAAAGGTTTTTAAATATTAAAGTTTTGTTTTAACCATTAAAATGGTTTTGATCAAACTTGACGATGACTAATAATCCACTACTTGATCATCATGTGCATGCAATGGTATAGAAAGTAGAAGGATTAGATCAGAAGTATATACATGAATGAGATAATTTAATGGACTTCCCTCATAGTAGGGTATAAAAGATTTGTAGAATGGTGGTGTATCATACTTGCAAACACCCATAAAATCTAAACCCCTACTTATTAGACCATATTTCAAATAATAGCCATAAGTTGCAGAAAGCCATAGACGCCCTCCTTTGAATGTAATATAAGGCAAGTTGTAAATGCACTCTTAGCACAACTAGACCAAAAGAAATCTGAAAGACCAAGTCCTTCGAAGGGCATGATGGAACTATGTCCCAGACATGTTTAATTCGAAGAAATTCATTCTGGATATGGAGAAATTGTCATTTAACATTTTTATCGGTATAAGAGATGTAACTTTTAATTCAGGCATCATCACAAAACAAACCCTAGCGGTCCTTATGTAGCGGTGCACCCAAGGTCAACCGACTAGCTATTTTAGTTGCCAACATCCATTTCACAAGAAAAAGCACATCTAATCTATTTTTAGAAAAAAAAAAAAAAAAACTATTTTTGGTACTTTTCGTATTCGTCGTATGTTTTTATTTTTTGAATTTTAGGATTTTTAGTTTTTTAAAAGTTACTTGTAATAATGTCAACAATGCTCCAGTAAGGTCTTATTGTCATTTCTATTTTTGACAAAATTAACTTTATTAAAACAAGGTCTTTTATATAAGCGATGTAATTGAGCAATCCTATATTATTATTCAATAAAAATATTCAAATTTCTCTCTTACTTCTTATGGAGTTAAGAAGTCACCTAATGGATTCAATGTTTTAATTACTAGAGGAAAAAATGATCTTGTCTTGTCGCTTTACGCTCTTCATTGTGTCAGGATGTTGCTTGGAGAGAGAGAGAGAGAGAGAGAGAGAGAGAGAGAGAGAGAGGTTCCCATCTCCTTCCATCTTAATTCTCATTATCTCAACACGTGGGTGTGTGTGGATCCACTTAATAGATGGTGTACGTCTCATTCGCCCCTACTAGAAATGTATACGACAATTTTTTCACCTCTCCCACCTGAAATTTATCAGGGAGAGACATCTTCCATAAGAAGATTGGCATTGACAATCAACATTGGAAAATTTATCCATACAATTCAATCGATATCAGACTAAGGTAAGATCTAAACCATTTATCTCTTGATTTTTAATCATGAAAATTTTAATGTACATCTATCAAGATTCATTAATTCTTGCTCGAGTCGTCATTAAATCCAATGGGTTTATCTAGGGACTTTTTTTTTTTTCAAAAAATGGGGATCATGCCCATGTTTCTTTGATGATTAAGATCTCATTAGATCAAGGAATTAATAAGTAGTTTTTCACCAAGCCTCGTACTTAAAAGGTTTTAATTAACTTCACAAAGGTTTTTAACAATTAAAATTTTGTTTTAACTATTAAAATATTTTTTATCAAACTTGATGATGACTAATAATCTACTACTTGATCATCATTTAATATTAAAAAAATGATGAATGGTATATAAAGAAGGATCATATCATGAGTTTGTGCATGAATGAGGTAGTTCAACGGACTTCATTCATAATAGGGTACAAAGAGGTTCATATGATGGTGGTGTATCATACCTGTAAACACCCATAAAATCTAACCCCTTATATATATACCCTATCTCAAAGGGCAGTCATAAGCTATAGAAAGCTCTAGATGTTCCCTTTTGGATGTGATGTAGAGTATGCCACAAATACATTCTTAGCACAATAAGACCAAAAGAATCTCAAATGAAAGCGGAAGTAGTCCGGCAGAATCGGACCTAATCCTTCAAAAGGCATGATGTAGTTAGGTCCCATATATGCATGTCCAATTCAAAAAAATTCATTTCGATTATGGAGAAATTATCGTTTGAAGTTTTGACCATAAAAGAGTCATAACTTTTGATCCGGACATCATCATAAAACAAATGACCTATCAATCTTAATGTAGTGGTGCATCCATGGTCAACCAATTGGCTATTTTGGTTGCTAACATCTGTTTGCAAGAAAAAGCATGTCTTATATATATATATATATATATATATATATATATATATATATATATATATATATATATATATATATATATTGGGAAGTGGGCTCTTGCCACGATTTCATTGATCACAGGAAAAATACAAACTTCGGGCGTGCCCCAACAAAAAGTTATATATATATATATATATATATATATATATATATATATATATATATATATATATATATATATATATATATATATATATATATATATTCTTGGTTTTTATAATTTTTGTATTTATTATATCTCTCTTTTTTTAGTTTTAAGATTTTTTGCATTTTTAGAAGTTGATTGTAATAATGTTGGGAATGCTCTAATAATGTCTTATTGTTGTTTTTTTTTTTTTTTTTTGTCAAAATTACCTTTTGGGGGAGATTTTGCTATTTCAGGTATTCCTAATCGAAATAAGATCTTCTATATAATTGATGTAATTAAATAATCCTAATGCAGCCCTTTTTATACCAAAAAGTATTATATCATACGCAAGTTTTCATCTTATATACGTAGCAGTCTTTTCATGAGAGAGGATATTCTAGAGTTATTTTTTATAAGCTTTGTATTTGTGTCTGGAGTAATTACTCTCTTATTCAGTGAGTGATTTTCCATCCCCATGGGTGAGTAAGTTTCCAAGTTATCCATTGTTAAGTAAGTGATTCTCCAACCCTTTTGTGAGTGAGCTGCCTCATTAGGTGAGAGGTTCCATTTTTCTTGATAAAGTTGGTTTGGGAACTCTTCGATTGAGGTAACCCTCTAGATCTGGATATAGCTCATTGTTGATATTTCTTTTGTTTTCTGTTTTACGATAGGCCTTCGCTAGCATATCTTTTTGTCAGCCTGGCTTAGGCCCGAATGAGCTGTATATTATCCCATTGATTATATGAATGCATCCTCCTTTTGGTTTTTTTTTTTTTTAAGTCTATTTATTTTCTTATTTTCATTTAGCCTATATATGTACTGTTAATTCAAATTATAGTAACAAAGTTCCTTCTCTTTATTACATTTCTTTGGGTTCTACATCAAATCCTAGATTATTATTCAATAAAAATATTTAAATATCTCTCTCTTACTTCTTATGAAGTCAAGAACTCACTTTATGGATTCAAGGTCTTGATTACTTAAGGAAGACGGTGATCTTCTTCTTGTCGCTTCATGTTCTTCCTTACATCAGGATGTCACTTAGAGATATGAGAGAGAGAGAGAGAGAGAGAGAGGTTTACATCTCCCTCCATATCGATTCTTATCTCAACATATGGGTGTGTGTGGGTCCACTTAATGAATTGTATACATCCCCTTCACTCTTACTAGAGATCCAAACGACAATTTTCTCACTCTCCGACTTAAAATAGATTAGGGAGAGACCTCTTCCATAAGAAGATTGGCATCAACGAACAACATTAGAAAATTCATCTATGCAATTCAATCGCACCAAATTATGGGAGTCCCAGGTCCTGCCTCCACCAAGAACATATGGGGGGCTACACTTTCTTAAAAAGTTTTTTAATTAGCCATTGTTCTAAGCTCAAGCTAGCACCCAGAGAGTGAGGAAGCAAAAGCCCCTATTATATAGGAAGGTAAGATTTAAACCCCTTATCTCTTGATTTTTTATCATGGAAATTTTTACGTTATTACAAACCGTGTTTTTGAGAGGAACGGATTGATTAGATCTTTAGTAAATACCAAGTTTCTATTGTATTTGAACCTGAAAATTCAATATCGAGATGATTAAGAGGAGTTTAGAAACGATAGAGCTTATCCCTATAACATTTGGTCTCTCTCCCTTATCGCAATTATCTTTCTTTTGAATTTCAACTTCAAGAGAATGTGATAGGAAAAAGAGATATCTAATCGAAAAAATTTCAAAGGATAATGTGTAGGACTAACCCCACTAGTGGTTGCCCACGGGTAGCCTCATGGGCCCATATCCAACATCTCTTGCTCAATCACATTATGGGAGGGGAACAATTTAAATTTTCTATCTAGTTAGTGTCATAACTACCAAAATGAAAAGAACGTGATCTAAAAAACTAAAAATATGAGACTAATTAGAATACTGTTATCTTCTCATAGATGTTCAAGTGCTAAGTGGACACTTGACTAGCACTCAATATACAAAGCTTTGTTATGCATGTCTTGGTCTGCATGACCACATCAGATATAGTTGACTCTCGATTTGGAGTATTCAACTTGGATATCCAACTTATCAAGTTTATGTATATATTAAAAAAAACTCTCTTTTTTTTGTAAACGTCAGTTTAAAAGCCTTTTTAAGTAATAGTATATTATTTATAATTTTTTTAAAGAATAACATTTGTAAAATCTTATCAAAACTCGAAACTCCCACATGCTCAAGTCTTTAAGCATATTAATAGTCTTAGAAACTTGTTGTAACTGTCATGTGATCTTTCCTATGCAAATGTGTAGCTTACAACCAATTAAGCCACTTTCCTCGTGTAACCAAGTTCAATCAATTTAAGAATTTTTTTCATCATACATTAAAATAGCGACATACAATATCATCTTCATATATACAAAAAGAGAATAGCGAAGAACACAGAGTCACTTACAAGATTGACTACTTGTACGATACAATGATTAAATCCAAGCATTTAATTTATATGTAATAAGTATGTGCGCATGACTATAATCTATACCATAAACTAGACAATACTAGGCATATATCGAATTTGCAATTCGATAGGTCACACATAAGGAATGACTCATCTCATATCTTCGTAACCCAACTTTTTTAATCAGGCTTTAATATTAATAGTATAGAAGATAATGGACTGATTATGTTATTTCAACTTTGATTAACTTCTTATGATGGAAGGTAGATGTAACTTCTTATCATTTGTATCCTCATCTTCTATTTTTCTTAGTAGAAGTTGGTTCAACAGTGATCAGTATGGTCGGCACTGGTTCTACTAGAGCTACTTAATACCTCTTACTAAGAGGGTTCATGCACCCACATATACAATGGTCTCTCTACTAAGCTCTCCAAGTATATCCTTTTATCTTTCCTGAAAATTCAATCATCTTGCACTCACTTTCAAGAAAGTCAAAGATAGGCAGTAGTAGCAGCAGCTTTAGTTGGAGGAGCCTTCTCACCTTCGAGTAGCTTATGCATCTCACTTGATTGAGTGGGAGAGGGTAAAGCTGGTGGTAGATGTGAAGATGATAAAGTTGAACATCACCGCAATTGTATCTCTCCTGTACATTTAGAATTAGTCTATCATATGAGTGGACGATCCACTGCCGGCAAAGATAAAAATCTCTCATAATCCCAAGGAAAATATTGATTATCTACATGCCTAGTAAAAGCAGCACATAATATAACACAAGACATATGATCATTCAGTAACGGGTACTCGATGGGCCCATCTCTTACAGGACCACTAGCCCAATCAAATTCCCATCACGCACCACAAATCTACACAGTGCTGGAGTCACCATTTAATCCACATCCATATACAACGGAGACTTCCTTCCATTGTAGGGTTGATAGAGAGCTAGGGCGACCCAGTCTCCTTTCGTTGTAAGGCAGATACAGTGCTAGGGTGACCCACCTGGCTCGAACCCATTCCACAATTTGTACTGGCCTCAGCTTGGCTGGGGCCGTTCCACTTTAGGCTAGCTTTAGCTGGACATGGGAGAGAGCCTAACCAAGCAGATGCTCTTGACCTGAACCCAACTCCAAGCGATGGGATCAAGGTTGGAGGCCTCGTGTATGATACCGGTCCAAAACTCAGAAAGTTGGCAAGACACAAAGCTGACCCTTTTAGCGGGTCAGGTTACAGGTAAGCCAGGAGCCGACCCTGAACCCATCTTGTTGACTGCCCTAAGTGAGTCATTATGAAACTCATTAGTATTGGGTCTAACTCAGTCGACTTGTTCTACAGGACTTGAGTCGACCCACTGACTCGATAGACTGGATATGACTTGCCAGGACTAAAACTGACTCAACTTGTGTGGAAATAGTTCACTTTCATAAAAGATAAAAAGAGAGCACTTTGAACCCGCCAACATTTCAAGAGCAGAAGGCATCTATCTATATTCTTTCTGTCGAACTCACAGGCTACCAAAAATTATTTATTTTAGCCATTTTATATATTTTACCTGTACATAACTATTCTAGCTACACATTTATAACTAATTTATTTATTAAATATAAAGTCAAGCCGAGTCAAGATTCATCCGAGTTCTCGAGTCAACTGCCGCAGGTGGACAGCGAGTCAAGTCGAGCTTTCAAGGATGTTAACTATGATTTACATGTTGGGCAAATTCCATCCCAAGCCCTAATTCTTTAGGTCCCAGCCTGGGCTGTGCCTGGATTCAGGTCCTTAGCTCATATGCTGGGCTGGACTAGAACAGCCGGTTGCAACCCTAACCGCGCCCCATTTGTGGTTGGGCCTGGTGGGTGAACAAATTCCAAATTTCGGGTGAGGTGAGTCACAGCCCCCGAGTCAAATTGCAAACACATGTAAAAAAAAATAAAAAAGCATAAGACAAGCCAGCACCGAGTCAGATATGAAAAACTCGGATATTAGGCCGAGTCAACCCTAGAAAGATGGATACAGGTTTACAAAATTAAAACTGTGGTAAAAGAAAAACATATCATGTGATGTAACAAGGGGAAAAATCTCATGTTATCATCATCATCTCTTGATCACTTCCCTCGGTCATTATAACAATGACATGCACTTATTATTCAACTAAACATTATTAATTAGTAATAATTAATAAGGATTAGATATAAAACATCAGGTGGTAGCAATGCAACGGGGCTCCCACACCAGCACAGGCCTACAAAACTCCATGCACCTCATCACCATCGGCAGGAATTCCTCCGGCTTCACCACCACCATCGGCTTCTTGGACACGATGAGGTTGCTGGGCCTGGGTTCCGCTGGCCGATCGATGATCGCCGCACGATTGTAACCGTTGAAAGCCATCACAGGGGCGGTTGGTGTTATTGGTGAGGCCCTCTTCAGAGCATCTCTCTCCTCCACAACCCTTTTCACCCAAGGGTTAGGGTTGTTGAGGTGCATCCCACTTACAATCTTGTCCATCACCAGCGTCGATCGGTGGACTACCTTCATCACAGCTGCGGCTACCTCTTCTTGTACAATCTTCACCTCAAACACAATTCCTTTCTTGATAGCAACCAAATCCACTTCTTCTTCTTCTTCTTCTTCTTCTTCTTCTTCTTCGACTATCTTTTCTTCTTCAACTATTTGAAGTCCTTTATCTTTGGTTATGGTGTGATTATCTTCTTTAATGGGTTTGTTGATGAAGGAGAGAACCAGACGGCCATCTTGGCGTTCAGCATGGAAGGTGTTGTGGGAGGGGATGGAGATTGCCGCCAGGATGAGGCGGCCGTCTTTGCGGTGGGGCTTCATGCGGAGGCGAGGCCCATCACGGTTAGAGATGGAAGGTAGTGGTGGTGGAAACGAGCGAGGAGGCGACTTCCTACTCATCAAACAACGGTAATTCGCAGCTACTGGTTCCTTGTTTGTATCCTTCAGCTCTTCTTCTACCACAACTGGGACAGGTTCTTCTTCTGTTTCCTCGTTGCTTGATTCAGATACCAGGTAGTCAGGGATTTCAGATGAGGAGATGCTGTCGGAACCTGTCTCGGATCCAAGGCTCTCTGTGCAGATCTGGAGACTCTTTTGGCTGAGTGAGCTTGATGATCGTTTCACCAGTGGGTGAATGTAAGGAGGAGGGAGTGGAGAGTTGGGGTCTGCTGTCTTCTGTGATTGGATCAAGTTCCATATGTCGCACTGACTGGGTCTCTCGAGCTCCTTTCTTCGCTCTTCTCTCTCTTCCTCTTCTTCAGATGCTGATGACGACGCTGATGAAGAATCAGGGATGGGTATCGCTGAGAATTCTTGCGAGGATGCAGTCTTCTTGAGAGAGACTGGCATGTGCTGAGCCAACCATTTCTTGGAAGACATGTCAGCAGAGAAGGTCCTTCTGAGAGACTTTCTAGTCTCAGTCCTCTGCCTCTCGGCGGAGGAGGAGAATCCGAGTATCGTTCCAATACCTTGCTGATCGCCGACGATCAGTTCTTCTTCGAGGCGTAAAGACACTGGCAGTCGAGGGCATCTGCGAACAGCCGACGACATCCCGGGCAGATGGGCGGTGGTGAATCAAAAAAGAGCACTGCAAAGTGTATGTATTTATCAGAAAAAGGATGCATGAGGCAGACAGAGGTGACACAAGCTCTCAGCTACAACGAAAGATAAATGCAGAAGTTGAGCAGTGACCTCAAGTATAATGAAAGAGCAGAAATAACAACAACAAGAGATGAATATGGTGAAGATTGTGTAATGGTGGAAGATGAATATCAATATGTTATGCATGGAGAAAGGATTTTACCTCAGCCAAGATAGAGAGTAGAGAAGAGACTTTGAGTAAAAGAGAGACTCTCTCTCTCTCTCTCTCTCTCTCTCTCTCTCTCTCTCTCTCTCTCTCTCTCTCTCTCTCTCTAACACAGATGCTTTTGGCTCTTGTTTTTGGAGGATAGAGACAATGGTGATGGTACTTATAGAGATGATCGAGACCGAGGAGGATAAGAAGGGAAGGAGAATGGGGTGGTATTTGTAGGGAGCCAAAAGCCTTAAGAACCGGGTCCAAGTGCCTCCCACTCACTAAAGAAGGGAGCTTTTTTTTAAGGAGCTACAGTTTAGTAGTCTGCATAACCACTAGGAAATGTAGTCCTTGGGCCCTACACCATACACCAGACCCACCCTCGTCCATCGAAACCTTTGCCCTAGTGGACCCCATTTTGGGCTACCCATGTCACAAAAAACCATGCCAATATGGAGCCATTCATCCGATAAATAGTCGGTATAGGATTTCATCCAATCAATAGATTTTTGCAACATGGGCCATGCATAATGCGAAAAAACAATTCCAGACATGCAGTGGAGGCCAATGCACGGTGGAGGACATGGGAACGTGCAATTTAGAGTGGTCACGCGAGCTACCATATGATCCTACCTTTATTTACATTTGTTTAGTAACCCATCATGAATCTCTCGACTCACTAAGGAGATGGGGAACGTTGCTTAAGGTGGAAGCAGAAACAAACGGGAAGATGATGTGAAGATGATTGGATGACCCAACCTACTTTCACACAGGAGAGAATCATCAGAAAAAAATATATATATATCATAAAATATTGTACGTCCAAACAAGCCAAGCGTCATGCCAATGTATGCCATCCAGTAATCAAAAGGTAGTGATGTTGATCCAATCAAAAGCTCTCTCTCTCTCTCTCTCTCTCTCTCTCTCATATGTATATATAACTCAATGTACAAGAGTATATATTAAAGGGAAAATGGCCACCATCCATGAGAATGCAAGCATCCACTTACACGTGGCATAAAAGTGGGCATGCTTTACATGGAAATTAAAACCAAAAATTACTCTGAACAAATTATAGTAATTGTACGATTGATGCCATGACCGTTTTAATATTGAAATAGTCAACGGTTCATATCCGATAAACAAAGGTCCATTAACTAGGGATCAATATCGTAAAACTAACCTAATTTTAGAAATATGCCCATCTATAGTGCTGGCCCACCATTTTGACAGTTTGGATCAATAAAAATGCGACACGTGTACAACGCATTAGTGCAAACGTACAGATCACCTCGCACTACCAGCACTCCTTGGGGGTTTAAAAAAAAAAAAAGGGTAGGTGTAAATATCAATTACCTACCTACCTATGTATAACAAGAGCTGATTCAACGCATCCGCCAGCACCGAATTCATCGTACCTCCACATTGATTGTGTGGTACACGTGGGATGTTTGGTAGGATCTTGACCGTTCATCCATTTGGGTTCTTCATTAAATGGATGGTCACCAAAAATTGCTATGACAAAACAATCCTAGCCATCCAATTAGTGAAATTGTTCCCTCACTAAGGAGACAGAGTGTATCATACACCACTAATTAAATGGTTGTGATTGTAACCGTTTGGATTATTGGAAATCATGAGCTAGACGAGGAAAGCTAAATAGCATATATTCGGATAAAAATGTGAGGAAGTATGAACAAAAAAAATCTACTCCCTCAATATCTTGTCTTTTACAAATAAGAAAGTCCTCTCCTACGAAGGAATCTTTTTTTTCCTATCATTGCAAACTGCCACACATTGTCACGTTTCACAAAACCCTAAGCGTGTGGACCATGAAAAAATGCCGCGTGTACGGGCAAAAAAATGTGCGAAGATCAGCACCATGCTTATATATATTCGGAAACCTAAAGTAGGCAGGCATACAAAAGAGAGAGGGAGAAAAGGATGGCGTGGGAAAATAAACCAGGATGCGCCTGTCTGTCAAGAAAGCTAAAACCACCGAAAGAAAGGTTACTGGAAGAGAGAAAGGAGAGGTAATAAAGAGAGAGGATTGAGTATATATGTCTTATGGAATGGAATGCAAAGGAAAGGAAGAAGCATATGCTCCTCCTTTCCTTTTTAGAAAATGGTGTTTTATTTTTTTTTATTTTTAATTTTTCGTTAATGCGGGTGGACGTTGCACTACAACCCTCGATTGCCACTTGCACCAGGAAGAGGACAACACCATGTATATCCACTGATTTTTTTTCCTCTTCTTTGCATATGTTTCTATGTGAATTTTCACATACAACCCTTGTTTTTCTTTCCTGCAATTGTGCCACTTGGGTGGAATATCCTAGCCGTTCTGAAGGTGGGCCACACAGATGTTCACTTGGGTCGAAGATATGAGTGATCCACTCATCGGGCTGGCTACTCGGTTGTGATTAATTAGGAATCGATGGTCTGTGGGGGTCGCCCACCTGATGAGTGGCTGCATGATTTTCTGGGCAGATATGTTTTTGTGGTGTTGATCATCTTCCGTGTGGGTTGGATGTTCTTGTACATGTAACACGTTGGCGTGAAAGATGGGGCTGCATGTGAAATTTCACAAACAATGCATGTACGTGATCATTTGTCAGATGAGGCTTTAACAATACGCTCACAAGAAAAGATGTTATGGATCATCCGTACGTTGAACGTGACACACGTGCACAATAAATCAAATTGTTGAAATAGTAGGACCCGCTCTAGATCATGACCCAAAGATCACACTAAAAGATTATTATAACTTTCAAGTCCATGGTCACATATGGAAGGTTTTAAATGGAAAATGGTCAATGGTCCAAGACACAAAACAAATATCCATTAACCAAAGGCTAGGATCGTTCCAGGTGATCGTATAACCTTGTTTCGGTTCCGGATGAATTTTTCCACAACGTCTGTATAGCCGTCTGTTTGGACGAGCAATGGATTGAAGACGGGTGAGAAAATCCGCTGGATTTCTCGCTGGATTCGACGGATTTTCGGTGGTACTTGCGAAATCCTGCGGATTTGAAGCTAGATTGAGATTTTTTTTTTCTCCCTGCATTCTCATGCCCAATGTCCATCGTACAGACACATCCGGATGGGTTTTCAGAGGTTGCGATTTGGCGGTTTGGCAGGAAAGATGGTAGCGGGAGAGGATTATTTTGGTGCGAAATGGGATTATAAGAACCACCATCAGGTCGCGATGGCCATCTTCAGTCGAGCCGGCGCAGCCATCGCGAACTAGCGGTGTTCTCGGGCGGAGGTAGGTCCTCTTTCTCACCCAAATCCCATGAATAAACCCCGATTTGTCTTGCATGTTCCAGTAAGGCCTAATTTCTATTGCGCCTGAGAGAGATGAGATGGTTTTGCATGCATCTGACGTATGCGGCTTCGTCACTGATGAGACAGGCCCTCCAATATGGAGTTAGCCTGTGTCGTTGGCTGCGACGGCTTTGTTTGGAGTTCTGATATATGCAGGGGTGAATTTTCAGTCAATAAGTCATATATACTAATCTTCGCATCATATTGTTGTTGCCTTTCATTGCATACATCTGATTAACATCTCTTATTGCTGAATTTTCCTGGTGTTAGTATATCTCAGATGGGTTTTCTGTTGTTGGTATATCTCAAATGGTTTTGCATAGGTGTATCTTAGGTAGATTTTCTGTTGTTAGTATATCTACTGCTGGATTTTCTGTTGTGGGTATGTTTGAGATGAATTTTCTGTTGTTGGTATATCTAAGATGGATTCTCTGGTATATCTGACGTGGATTTTCTGTTATTGGTATATCTATTGCTGAATTTTCAGTGTGTATAAATCTTTCATATAGATTTTACACATGTTGGTATATCTCAGATGGATTTTTCTGGTATATTTGAGATGGTTTTTTCTGTTGTTGGTATATATATTGTTGCATTTTCTTATGTTAGTATATCTCATATGGGTTTTACAGATGTTGGTATATCTGAGATGAATTTTTTGGTACATCTCAGATGGTTTTCTATTGTTGGTATATCTATTGATGGATTTGTCTGTTGTTGCTATATCTCAAATAGAATTTACATATGTTGGTATATCCCAAATGGATTTCCAACAATTGATCAGATTTCAATAACTTTGTTTTATTTTTTTTTAAGTATTCTAAAATCACATTGTTATAGATCTGTACATGCGTGTCTTGTAGCATATAGTTCTAGCTGAATATTCTTACTTTTTCCTGCTTATGGATAGCTAACTCTTTGCAAATTCTGGTACTTGAAGTCTATTTAGCCATTTTTCTTGCTTATTTTTTCTGCTGAGAATTACATATTTTAGATGTTCTTAATTTGGTGTTATGTTTGTTTTTTGGTTTTTTTTTCCTGTAAATCTTTTTCTTTTCTTGTTTTGATTGAGTCTATAATATCTTCTTCTTTTTAAATCAGATAGTTTTCTGATATATCTCAGATAGTTTTCTGGTATATGTCAGATGGATTTAGTGGTATATCTCAAATGGTTTTCTATTGTTGGTATATCTATTGCTGGATTTGTCTGTTGTTGCTATATCTTAGATGGATTTTCTGTTACTGGATTTTACTCATGAACATCATAATCCTGTTATCAAAAATCATGTTTTGCTGATCTATTGTACATGTATAGATGATAGTTTGATCAATGTATAGATGATAGTTATGAATTTTAAAGGATTGTTCTAAGAATAGACTGTATGCCTTGGAATCCAGTTATGAAATTTTGTATTTTTTAGTACATGTATAAATGATAGTTCTATCAATGTATAGATGCAAGCTATTTAATTTTGCACTATTCTTCTGAGAATAGATTGTTCTCCTTGGAATCCAATTATGAATTTTTCATATCTAAAGTACATGTATATATGATAGTTTGATCAATGTATAGATGATAGTTATAAATTTTTATTTTTATTTTTGTTCTTCTGAGAATAGACTATTCTCCTTGGAATCTAGTTATGAATTATTTTTCATGCCTAAAGTACATGTATAGATGATAGTTTGATCAATGTCATCTTTTTTTTTGTTTATATCTATCCATGCATTTTTATTTTGATAAAACAAATGACTGGAAATCAGGTTCTGTGGAATTTTTGGGATCACATTGTGTTTGACAATTGTAAATATCTTTGAACCTATATCATTTGGTTTTTGTTTGGGTTGTATAAAGTGGAGATTTTTAGACTGTTCTTCTGATAATGATTTATTTGGAAATTAAAATGGAGATTTAGTCACTGTTCTTCTGAGAATAGACTGTTCTTCTAGAATGTTACATACAGTGGATATTTCTAAACTATTTGCAATAGATTGTTCTTATGAGAAATTCTATTCACCTAGTTGGAGTGTTACATTGGTATATCTCATATGGATTTTCTGTTGTTGGTTTTCTTGGAATCCAGGTTCTTGGTGTAATGTATACCCATAAATTTCACTTTGTTTCACATTCAGTTTAGACTATTGATTTGCATCAGAATCCTGTTATCTTTGGGATCTGTTTTCCAAAACTGGATCCACTTTTGAGGGCTGTAGTGTTTCTCAGAATGTTTTTCAATATGGATTCTAGCTTTGATAGACTATGGAATTTTAAGACATATTGGGTTTGACAAATCTGATTATCTTTCAACATGTATCATATGCAATGTTCATCTCTAGAGAGGTAGTCATGGATATGAATTACGAATCCTCTTTTCTGCTATATTTCTTTAGTCTTTTGTTTTTCCCCTTGAATTCTTATTGTTCTTTTTGTTTTTTTTTTTTTTTTTTTTGGATTCTTCTTCATGTTCTAAGTTTCCATTTAATGTATATGTGTATGTTCTTTGTTATTTTTTTTCTTATTAATGGGATTTCAATGACTGTGGTTTTCCGATTATCCATAGTAAAATCTCACTGTTATAGATATGTGTATGTGTTTCTTGTAGCATAAAGCTCTAGCTGAATAATCTTCCTTTTTTCCTTATTTGCTTACTTTAGTCATTTTTCTTGTTTTTCTAATTTTATACTGAGAGGCACATTGTTTTTGATGTTCTTTATTGTTACAATTTTCTTTCTTTTGTTTTTTTTTTTCCTATAACTTTTCCTTTTACTGTTTTAATTGAGTCTATGATATCTTCTTCCTTTTTGATCAAGTCTTAACAGGTAGATACTCATTTCTGTGGTTTCTTTCTTTCTTTCCTTTTTTTTCTCCTTCTTGTTTTAGGCAAAGCATTATTATCATGATTTCAGCCTTTGTCACTATGTGGATAAACTTGAATTTTTTTCCTCCCCATTCTCTTCAACTTGAAATAAATATTTGGTTTTTCAATCTCTGCCTTCTATTATAATATAGAGATCTTTCACAAATCCTTGCCTTGTATTTTGTCTTCATTGAAATTCTTTCCCTTTTTGCTTTTTCTTGGAATCTATATGTTATGAATTTCTCATTTGGTTAATCGCAGCATGGTTGCTTTTCCTTGAAGTTTATCTGGTATGGTTTCTCTAATCTCTGGGATCTATTATACATACCTGGTATGATTTTTCAATGCTCTTATAGTTAATATTGCACACTCCATTCAATTTTCAAGTCAATGACCTATATGCGAACAACGTCTAATTTACATTCAATGGTGTAAGACAGGAATTGCTTATTATGGTCATTTGTTATTTTATCTCAAGGAATATTTCTAATACATTTTGTTCCATTTTACAGGAAATAGTGTTGAGCACATCGTTCTTGTTCATTACAGAGAGGTTTAAGAGGTAAGTTTCTACTCTTCTATTCATATCGAAAAACACAAATTTGCTTTATTGTTTGGTTGGTAATAAGATCTCTATGAAATGTACTTGATTCCATAGCTAGGATTAGCAATGAATACTTCCACTTCCACATCTGATGTGTTGCTGTCAATCAGATGATGTTTATGAAATTATGCCAGGACAACTGGTTGATATCATTCCAGAATATGCATGTCAGCATGTGCATGTTATTCATTCATAAGTTACAGGAAAAATATGCTTTCAGTTATCAGGACAACTGGCTGATCTCATTCCATCATGTAACATGGAATTGCTTATTTCCTGGTATGTACCAAGTTACGAGCTTGTTTTAGTTTACTTGCTTATGCTTCAATTCATTTTGGTCCCATATAACCAACACTATCAGATAAAATTTTATGTCATATATCATTTTTTTTTAACTCTCTGCCTCCTACTCTTGCAACATAGACTGGACTGAAACTGGATTTTCATGTTTCTGCTCAAACAATTTTCCTTTTGTTATGTCTCGATTTTCAATTTAAATCTTTAGCTTCAGACTTTCTTGAAGAGATTCTATCTTGATTGCTGATCTTGAAAAAAATCGTGGGATCTGAACTTTTTAACATATAATCATAGTTGAACTTATCCCACCATTTAAGACTTATTTGTCTTTCTAAAATAGGTTGAATTGATCTGAACTAGAGAAGAGTTTGGTTTTAAATTCTTCAATTTTTTATCGAAAAGGAGATGAAAGCACTTCAGATGTTCCAAAAACCTTCCCATGCAAGAAAACTCAACTTATAATGATAGTCAAATTGAAGGAACGATTGAGTGTTTAAATTGATGGTAATTTTCTAAGCCTGTAAAGTTGGTCTATTCCCCATTTCATAGGAGAAATACTATTAAATATTGTGAATTTGAGTATACGAACCTAATAGTGTTGTTTATCAGTTGGTGTTGGAGAGTGAAGATTTGGGAGAAGATATAGATAGTGTCGTAGTTGCTCAGACGATGATGGCTTATGTGGCGGCTGTCAGGGAATATTGTCGTAAATACATGTTCAAACAGCCGGCTCGTCATGGAGATGATGAGCAAGCCAGGTTCATCAACTCTATCATTAGAATCAGTGACTGGGATTGTACTACGCAACTTAGGATGAATCGAGAGACATTCTTCAAACTATGTACCCAGTTACGTGAGAAGACAATGTTGCGTGATACTCGACTTGTGAGTCTTGAAGAACAGTTAGTTATTTTCCTACACACTTTGAGGCACAATGTTCAGAATCCTGTCATTGATAATAGATTCATTTGATTGGGTGAAATAGTGAGTCGCCACTTTCACCGTGTACTAGATGCAATTGTATCTCTGTAACCCATTGTCATTAAATAGGCCGGACCAGCGACTCCCTCTGAGATTCAAACCAACGCAAATTAGGCTGCTTACTTTCAGGTATTATTATGATGGGTCGGATTTCTATATATGTATTTTTCACTTCCCTTCATTCACACCTTTATCCAATGCATCTAGGATTGCGTTGGGGCAATTGATGGTACACACATTCCAGCTCATGTGCCCACCGGTGACCATGCGAGCTTCCGCAATCGGAAGGGGGTCCTCTCCCAAAACGTATTGGTGGCATGTTCATTTGATATGAATTTCATATACATATTGGCCGGTTGGGAGGGTTCTACTTCAGATGCGAGGGTCTGACACAACGCATTGAGTCGATTAGATGATCTCTAGCTTATCCCACATGGTACTGGCTATCTGTTAAGAGATTGATAATCTATTTCATCTACTTGAATTATTTGATTGTTCACTCAATGGGATTTTGATTCAAATGTGTAAGAAAATATTATGTTGTCGATGCCGGATATGCACGTTCACCTGGTTTTATAGCTCCATACTGGGGCGTTCGATACCACTTATAGGAGTATCGAACCAAGAGAACGCCTGCCAACATAAAGGAGCTGTTTAATTACCGACATGCATAGTTGCGCAATGCAATTGAGTGTTGTTTTGGTGTTATTAAAGGCAAATTCCCCATCTCGAAGACCATCATGCAGTATGAATTCCACACACAGGTCTAAATTATGATAGCCTGCTGTGTCTTACACAATTTCATATGTACCGAACAGGAATCTCAAGAAGAGATGGAATACGCTGGAATACCTGTTGCTGATAGGGAGAGTAACCCAACGCCTCACGAGGTATCAACAAACGACGAGCGACAATGGTTACTGCGAGCATCTCAGCGTGAAAAGAATGCTTGGATTCAAGTGCGTGATGATATTGCAACCAGAATGTGGGTGGATGCACAGCAAAATAGTAGGAGTAGATAATTGATCATTATATGTTTAATTTCCATGACTTGCTGTTATTTACTTTCACAAAACGTTACGTACCTAAAAATGGAATTATAATCTTCCAACTTCTGACTAGACAGATTCATCATATGGAGATACCAGATGATGATTTTGCTAATCCTTCTTTTGAAATAATTGTCATTCTTATGATTATGGTTGACATTTGTAAATCATCATATGTACTTGATATTCAGGTGGTGTGGCAAACAGGATGTCTAATGATCCATCGACACCAACACAGTCACCGGTCAAGACACCAGTGGTGCCCACACGATGTTCCCCACACGCGAAGACGGTGAAATCCCTGGCCGAGCCTGCATCCCGAGCCCCAAAAATAAAATGGACTCCCGATATGGATCAGGTTATGATCGACATATTTCTGGAACAAATTACATTGGGATGTTAGGATGATAATGGTTTTAAACGTGAAGCGTACCAAATTACCACTGAAGTCATAACGAAGCATACCAATATAGTCCTCAAGTGGCAGAATGTGTCAAACCGACTAAGGTATTACAAGAGGAAGTATACTGTAGTGAAGGATATGCTGGCGGCTAGCGGGTTTGGATGGGACAGTGAGCGGATGGTGGTGACGGCTCCTGATGAAGTCTATGAGAAATATCTTAAAGTATGATTTTCGAAATATAAAGTGGAGATATTCGCATCAGTATTTACTTCTTACTGTACTTACAAATGCTCAATGTAAGGCTACAATCCCACCCGCGTGTTGAAAGATTCCGCGGAAAACGGATTGAGAGAATGGATGATCTTGCAGTTATTATCGGTTCGAACCAGGCGACGGAACGTTATGTGTAAGGCAGTAGGAGTATGGCCGCATCAGCATCATCATCTCGTCTTCAACGAAAACTTAATGATGCATGGAGAGAACTGGATGATGATATCGACGATACAATTGACCTCTCAGATGATTTTGTCACAAACTCCATAGGGACCATCCCATTTTTGCCAGACAGTCCTTCGATGGGACAACGCGGCTCACGTAGCAATCCCACTCACACAGCTGATTCTGATGCTAGTCGAAGTGGGAGCGCAACAAGGAAACAATCGCGCCCTCCTCGTCCCTATGAAGTACTCGGGGCCTCTCTGCAGACTGTTGCCGACTTAATGCTGAAATTTGGCCTCGGCAAGTCGATGAATCACACTTTCAAAGTACTTGATGTACTAGAAGACGTCCAGGGCCTGACCAACTCAGAGTTTATTGAGGTTGGTCAGTTCTTGAGTAAAGAAAAAGGGATGGCATTGTTCTTTGTGAGTCTGCGACTTGAGCGCTGCATTGAGTGGTTGAAGAAAACACTGCATGACCACTTTTCGTCTGTGCCAAGCCTCCTCGGTTGAGCAGCGACTGGGCCACTGGCGGAATCAGCGTGCAGCGCACGGGTCTGTCGGGAAGCTACTACCCTGTTTCATTCTTTGGGAACTATGGAAGGGCAGAAACACAGTCAGATTTGACGAGTCCCAAGTTTCCTCCAATTTCATCTTATCCCGCGTCTCTGGCTGGCTGAGGAGGGGAGTGCAGCCGTCCAGTGGGCACAATTTAGGTGGGGCCTTGGGTGCGGCGGTCCTTGCAGGGCAGCCTCGCCAGGGGACTGTTTCTCAGGTGGTGCGTTGGGAGAAGCCCCCTCTGGGTTGGGTTAAGATCAATGTAGACGGGTCGTCTCAAGGAAACCCGGGACAGGCAGGTGGTGGAGGTGTTTGCCGGGGCGACAAAGGCGAGTTTCTCTTTGCTTTCTATGCAGGTTACGGCCTTGCCTCTAATACTCGGGCTGAGTTTCGAGCGGTTCATGATGGCCTTTTTCATTGCCTCCAACAGGGCCTAAAGGACATCATAGTTGAGTCTGACTCGCTTTTGGTGGTTCATCTGCTGCTGGGCACCTCTCTTGCAGGTTGGAAATGGGAATATTGGATTGATAGGATCCGATCGATTGGTAGAATTTGCAATGTAAATTTTGTTCATATTTGTAGAGAAGGAAATGGGCCGGCTGATGGGATGGCCAAGTGGGGTAGCGAGTGTCAAGGTTCCGCACTGTTCTCCTCCACGGACAACCTTCCTCGTGAGGTGCGGGGCCTCCTCTTCCTTGGTAAGGTGGGCTTAGGGTCGGTCAGAAGGAGATTCAGGAGATAGTCTTGGGTCATATGATAGGCTCCTTCTTCGGTTTTTTTGGGGGGAGTCCGAAGCTTTCATGTTTAGTGGGTCGAGTTGTATATCTTTCCTTTGATTGAATGAAAACTCTTTGATTTAAAAAAAAAAAAAAAAAAAAAAAAAAGAGGTGTCGGATCCATCTGAGGATTTAAAATCTTTGGTTATGTTTTCTTGGTTGTTGGTTGTTGGCATGTAATAATTTTGATATACTTGATTTTTTAAATTATTTTTTTTAACTGACTTTTATGGTGGTATATACGTAGTATATACCAGTATGACTTATGCGATAGTGACAACTTTTATGTAATTAACATCTTTCATATGGTTTCACATGCGTATATTAGTAAGTTTATTTTCTTAAGACAGATAAGACCATACAATCTGCTTGTTTGGAAGGGTACGTACTTACAACTGGATTTTGTTTTCATTTAGTAAGTTTATTTGTACTTTACGATTTTTTCGGTAGGACAATACTGCATGTAAACTTCGTTTGCAAATTTCTATTCCAAAACACAAATCTCGTGCCAATTACGTCTATGTCATTGCAGATGGGAAAGGAGAAATATTACGTCGTCTT
The DNA here is from genome assembly GCA_030180095.1 of Magnolia changhungtana. Taxonomy (NCBI): domain Eukaryota; kingdom Viridiplantae; phylum Streptophyta; class Magnoliopsida; order Magnoliales; family Magnoliaceae; genus Magnolia; species Magnolia changhungtana. The sequence continues at coordinate 3,240,599 of JASAUF010000181.1, forward strand.
GGTGGGATGTAGGCCTGGAATATACATGACATGGGACGACGCTCAGTTAGAGATGGATGGCTTCAGTGGAGTGAGACACCGCGCATTTAAGAACTGGAAAGAGGTAGTTGCATGCTGGGATGGTCACTTCAGTAAGGCATGTGCACTGCCGAGACCTTGCACGGAATCTCATGCGATTTAAGTTGCCGCATTTTCTGATGAGCTGGACATCCGCCATTCTTCATCTTCATCCATCCGACATACAATGCAGACGGCGCAGGCGAAGCAGGCCATGGTTTCTAAGGCCGTGTCGACTGATGATCTTCCCTCATCAGATGGAGATAGATTTTGTGCTCTTCTAGTTGGTGTCGGTGTCCTTTTTCTTGTCATCCTTGTTATTTTTAAATTTTAGCCCAACACGAATGACCGTAACTCTTTATATGTTACTTGTTTCTTTTCCTCTCTTTTTCCCGCACAACTTATATATGTTTAACATTGTCTTTTGTTTCTCATGGTTTCATATATCTCTTTTTTCGACTGCCATAAATTTGTTGGGTTCTATCTGTATCACACTACTGTCACATGATGTGGTCCATGCGGATACGTGGACATGTTCCATGGTGATAGTAACATTGATTGAATAAACTAGATATTAACGGGGTTGATGAGACATACATTAGTGGGCCCCACACAATGTTATAACCCAAACAAGCTATGGGCATGTCAAGGTAAGTAACGGGACTTGCTACTCCCACTGATACCAAGCAATGGCTGGTGGTCGGTGCTCTGTGGGCCCACCACGATGTATGTGTTTCATCCATGACATCTGTCTTATTTTGCGCATCGTTATATGGTGTGATTTTAAAAATTAGGTATATCCAAAAATCATGTGGACCACATTACAGGAAACAGTGTTAAATGAGGGTTGACCTTTAAAAACACTAGTGGGGTCTACATGCAGTTTTTTATCTTTGATATATGTGTTTTATATCTCCATTTGGGCCTGTATGGCCTAATAAACAGATTTGATGTGAAATTATCTAGTAAAATAATGGGCTCGTTGCTATATTTTAATGTGGTGTGGTCCACCTGAGATATATAGCCCTCTAATTTTTAGGACCACAGTGTAAAATGATATATCAAAATGGATGAACGGCATGGATGAAACATTTACATCATGGTGTGGCGCAGAGAGCACAGACCACCAGCCACGGAGTTGATGGCAGGGGGAGTATGCAATCCGTTTCCTGACGCGAACGGTTATAACCGTCCTATCCAAAAAACGTTAGCACCAAGTATATTGATCCCATGGATGGCATGCAATCCCATGCCCGGCCAAACACCATCAGGCTTGCATTCCCAAGAGCCGTCCGCGTCCGCCGGTCCAAACATGCCACTAGCTGGCCGCTGGATATAGCAATCCAGTGAAATTGCATGTAATCCACTTATGCACCCATTTATGACCTTGAAAGCCATGCAATCCACTCTAATACAATCCACTCCCATCTAATCCGCTGTCTAAACACACCCTAGCTAAATGAAAAAGGTACAGAACTCGAGATAGCGCGCTCCATCGTGGATGGAGTATATATCATCCAAAATTTACAAAGGATATCCTGTCTGATCGAGGGCCATCAAATGGACGGTTAATTTGGAAGAAATCAATGGTCAAGATTCAACTCATAAATGTCCAGTAATCAGAGGTACGGTTCGGATCGTTGATCATCTGATCAGTAACTGCTACAATGCATGTGGGACCCACAGTTTGGATTGAGGTAGGTGTTGAGTGGATGCATATGGATCGTGACACTGTCAAGCTTCAGCTTATGCTGTTGTTAATTATGGAGGCTGCATCATCTGCAATTAGTGGAATAAGCTTATTCTACAATGCTGTGTATGGGGCCACCCTGGGTTTGTATAGCATCCAACCCATCCATCAAGGTCGTCTAACCATGAAAGCTCGACACCTTAGAAATCAGGTCAATCCAACCATCATGTGGCCACCATATGAATTTTGGAGGTGTTAGGATTGTGGTCCATGTTTTTCCTATCATGTGCCGCACCAAACTATTGGGTAGGCCTAATTTTAAATGCATCCCATCATTATAGGGGGCCCACTTAGTACACCGGTTGGATGGTCAGGACAAAAGACAGTGGTCTCCAAATGGGCAATAGTAATTAAGCGGGTGCATATTCCTTTCCATATGTATACGTGGGTGAATAAATTTTATACGCTGATGAATAGGGTTGCAGAATAAGCTTAGTATGGAATGTTGTAGCTGATCCGAACCGGATAGGGTGGGATGTGATTGGTACTGCTGATTGCCTGTACGATTATCGGTGCAAGCGTAATTGAGTGGAATTTGATTGGCCAATAGACCATTGTTAGAGATGGGACAAGTTAAGTATGTTTGAAAGTTAGTTAGCTGAGTATACATGTATATTTCATTGTGCTGGACAAATTATCTGTGGGAGGCTTTATTAGGAAGTTCCAGTGCTAGGAAGCTAGGTGGGGCCTTTTATGATGCTTGTTAGAAATTTGGCCTATTCATCCATTTCCTCATCTCATTTTAAAACATTGAGATAAAAAATCAGGTGGATCCAAAAACTTGAAGTAAGCCACTTTGACCATTGTTGAAACATTCATATTAATTTATGTCTTTCCAGTTCATTGCAGTAGGAATGACTATAAATAACTGGATGGCATATAAATATCTAAGTAAACTTAAGAAGATTCAACAATGGACAATTTTTTCCTCACTTTTCCCTCTTATATGATTAACTTTACATTTTGGATCCACCTTATCTTTTGTCTCATTTTCTAAATTGAGCTGAGAAAACAAATAGATAGGGTGAATTTCTCAAAAACATCATGAAAGGCCCACCTAACTTCCAAGCACAGGAACTTCCTGTGATCACTGGCAATCTGCCCCTTGGTAAACAGGAGACATCCATTTCTTTTGCAGGAAGTTCTAGGATGCTAGGTGGAGCCCACCATGATGTTTTTGAGAAATCCACTTTGTTCATCCGTTTTACGAGATCTTCTCATAACATGTGACAAAAAATAAAACAAATCTAAAACTTGAGTGAGCCACACATGAGAAAAAATTAAGAAAAGAAATGTATAAGGTGAAAACCTTCCTGTGCTCCACCTTGAAGTTTATATGCAATCTAAGTCGTTTATCAGATCATACCTACTTGGATGAAGTGAAAACATACAAAAACTTAGCATTGTGCATATTTTTTGTGGCCAGACAAATGTTTCAATGGTGGTCATTAAATCCCCATTATTTCCTCTTATGTGGTCCACTTGAGCTTTAGATCCCTCATATTTTGTTTCACGTGTCCTAAATTGGGCTCCCAAAATGGATAAATGAGGGTGGATTTCTCACAAACCTAACAATGAAAATCTATGTCCGAAAATAGGTGATGCCCACACCTGATGAGATTTGATTGGGCTCTGCAAAGCACGCTGGAAAGTGGTTCAGTCAAATATAATTCGCATGAGGCTTGACCAATCAAATCTTGTCAGGTGAGGCCCTCACCAGAGTTTCATTAAATCAGCCACCGTACACGATCATATGCCGCAAGTGTGCTAAACCAACGGTCCACATCAATACCTCACCGAACTCGGCGTTTCCAAATGATCCAGCCTATGTGATGGTTACCCGTTAGTGTTTCCGTTAGTATAATGATGTTGCCACCTGTTTTTTTTTTTTTTGATGGAGACATTTCCTACTTTCAGTAATGCAGTAGTACAAACATGTACCATACTATCTCATTGTCAAAAGTAGAAAAACGGGTGCTGTCAAAACGGTGTGTGTAAATAGCGTCACCTTTTGTACCTTGCTTTACACGTGGAAACAAATCATACGTGTGAGATCGTGCCCCTCACGAGATCATCATCGCTGCCTAGACAATATGGCTTAAAAATCAGGCCGATGATCTCATGGAGATGTTCTTTTTAGTTGGCTCCCACGTAAAAATAAAAAATTCTCATGTATTTAATGGTGTTGTGGTCAGCGAGGGCCCGGATGTGAGGTGGAAGAACACCGGGCAGAGATCCGAGCACACTGTAAGCATTCCAAATACCAAAAATCAGGCGTTCATTTAATTTGGATTGCCCGGATTTGTTTTTAATTTCTCTTACAATTTTGACCCATTTAATCAATGGACCAGTATCTTTTTGGTCTAAAGCATATGTTTACATTGTACCGTATGTGATGAATGTTCAAGGATCTTTTGCATGTGTGCCATTTGCCCGGATCTTTAACACGTGCTCTACGCCCTTATAATTAGAGCGGTTCATTCAATTACCACAACCGTTAGCTGATGTTGGTGCATGGGGCCGCGTGACTTCTCCCAACTTGAGCTATGCATGGAGAGTGCCGTGGCCTAAAATCAAATATATTTCTGCATAGCATTCAGCCTTGAATTAATTACCATAAAGCTTAGAGGATGAAAATGTTATATTTGATTTCTTAAATCCACTTAGATTCTATGCAGATTTTTTCACAAAATTATGAAATTGCGGGATTTGTTTCTAATTTTATTTAGGATTATTTCTAATTTTGTTTAAAATTCTTTTTAAAATTTTTTATATATATATATATATATATATATATATATATATATATATATATATATATATATATATATATATATGTAGGATTGGAAGGTATTCTAAAGAATTATAAGACTTTTTAAAAGGATTCTAGGGTTTCTAAAAGGGTGAAGTAAGAGAGAGATTAGATGATGGCTCAAGTTTGGTAATTCTTTTCTCATTGTAATTTCTGCTTTTATGGTGAAAATCTATCACTTTATGTCGTGTTTTTTTCGAAAGAATTTTTCATGTTAAATCTTTGTGTTTTCTTTGTGTTTGCTTGATGCTCTTGAATTGCTATCTTTGATCCATCTATATGTGATTCCGCGGCACAATCTCCAACCAATAATGCCTAGAACCTTTAAGTTTATATATTTATAGTACGATAATTTAGAACATCCAAACTACTCCCTGAGGGTAACTGTATAAATAACTAGGGATGTGGACTGGGTACTACCCCATCAGGACCTTGATAGAAATGGACCACCCTCATAGCAGCTCTGTAGGGCCTACCATAATGTATATGTTTTATCCACACTGTCCATCTATTTTGATAGATCATTTTAGGCATGATCTCAAAAAGGAGACAAATTTATGGCTCAAGTGAACCACACCATAGGAATAGGTGGAGATGGAATGCCTAGCGTTCGTTTCCTTATGGGACCATAAAAGTTTTGGATCAAGTTTATATTTATGTTTTCCATTCATTCAGTTCTATTGACCTTATGAGCATATTGGATGGAAATTAAACATCACGGTGGGCCCGAGGAAGGTTTCAATAGTGAGCGTCATTGTCATCGTTACTTCACTGGTGTGGTCCACTCATGACTTCCATCTACCTACTTTTTGGGCTCATGCAATAAAATGATCTGTCAAAATAAATACGAAGCATGGATGAATACATGAACGACGGTGGACCTCATAGAATTACTAGTGTTAGGACCATCCATTTCTAGCTAGGTCTTGATGGGGTATTATGCAATCCATAACCAGTAACTAGAAACTTGCCAATATTAACCATCTGATTTTAATAACTGGACCAGTTACTAGTTTAATTTTAATAGTATAAATTATTAGAATATATTGACAAGTGTGATTTTAGCCATATACTCCATTTATAATGGACCTATAATTTGAATGGTTCAAATTTATGGGTATTTTTGACCCATCTTCGACCGGTCGTGAGCCCTGCTCGACCGGTCGTGGGCTGGTGTTCGACCAGTCATGGGTTCGAGTCGTGGTACGACTCAAAGTCCAGCGAGTTCGGACGATTTTTCTCTGTGGTCTACAACCAGTCGTAGGTGAGCTACAACCAATCGTAGGGGGCTTAGACCAGTCCTAGAATTCTAGGACTAGTCGTAGGTTACGCAGTTTGTTCCGCGATTTTGCGCGAAACTGCGGATTAGAGTCCTTTCGCAACCGGGATGCGAAAGGGAAGTTTCCTAAACTATAAAAGAGGTTGTCTAGGGTTTTCTAGGTAATACAAGAGGGTTTCCTAAAGCTTTACAAGGAATTTGCTAAAGGGTTTAGGGCTATCAAAAGGTAAGAGAGAGAGAGAGAGGAAGAGAGAGAGGAAGCTTATAGAAGGGAGCTAGGTTCTGCTCGTGGAGGTTATCTACTGTGCAATCTATATCTTAGAGCTTCTATGTCCTCGTAATCGGTTAGATCTCTCCGTTTTCTCTATTTCTCTTATTGTTTATCCACTCCTGCATGAGTGAAGAAGGTTGTAACGTTCTACTTCATAGTGGATTGTTGATCTGGACGAGGTCCCGTGGTTTTTACCTCTTTGAGGGTTTTCCACGTAAAAATCTCTTGTGTGGTGTGTGATTGATGCATTGATTATTTTCATTGCTTTATTATCCATAATTCTGGTTTGTTCTGGAGGGCTATGATCAGGGTCAAATATTGCATATCAGACCCTGATTATTGCCTAATTTTACGTACATGATAAGGTTTAAGAAGTGTTTTAATTGTATTTTCGTTACAGGACGAAATCAGGAACGTAATTGGAAATTGATGTTAAAAGCGTGGATTTGTCGTTCCGAAGTCACCAGAGCACAGGATGAACCTCAGAGGACCAATATTGAAGAATTTACATGCCTGGGACCCGAGGAAATCAAGCCGTTCACGTTTAAAGAGGCCCGAAACTGGTCCAGAATGAAAGATCACATGGTTTCCTCCATCCAATTGGCTCGAAACTTCATACATAACTTGGGGACCATAAATAAACCGTACATATTAAATTTCACCCATTGGATCATTACGGAAGTGCCCCAACTGACAAATCATCCCACAAACTGTTGATTCTGGGCCCACTTACAATCTGGATATGCTTTAACTTTGGAATCAATGCCTTAAATGGGGAGACAATCTAAATGGACGGTGCAGATTTCTCAAAAAAATATCACAGTGGACCCCGTATATGATGCATGTGCGCAGTGTATAGATGCACTGGCGCTACACCGGACCGCCTACGGCGGTCAGCGAGCGGCTGACCCGCGTCCGTCTCTCACAGCTGATCCCGCGTCCAGCGTTAACGACGTCCGACGACTGATCGCAGTTGTGGGGCCCACCTGTTGTCCAAATGGACAATCCAAACCGTCCATCCACTTCCTGGGGCACCCATAACCCACGCCTAGGTGGAAGTTTGGTCCCATACATGTGTACGGACGTGGATTGATGAAAATTACAGAATGGACGGCGGAACGAACGATCAAGTGGGCCGCATCTATTTCACTCCAAAATATACCACTCCCGGACGGTTTTTCGATGGCTATCTCATAAACGGAGTGGATTTTTCATCTACCCGGAGGAATGGGCCCCACCATTGCCACGGAGGATGGGTTTGCGTCCGCGAAACGCACTTTCGCTGCCGTTTTTTTCAGAATTTAGTGGGCTCCGTACGTCATCTTTCTGACCGATCCGAGCCGTCCATCGTGTAGATGAATTCGAGAACTACAAAACCATGCTGATCTTCCACTCCCATGCTTACACACGTGCGTGATACAGAGGCCACAAAAGGGCTGCCCGGCGACGTTCAAAACTGATCTTTTCGAGATTTCTTCTGTGGGCCGCGCCAATGGACCTTCAAAACCACCCATTCTTGACTGAAATTTCGTCCTGAATCCAATGGATGGGGTGGATTTTCCAGAAAACACCTCTGTGGGGCCCACCGATCACGGCTGCAAAAATTTGTACTTCGAGTCCGTCTACGATTCTGCCACCGATTCCAACCATCCAGCAGCTATAAAAGGAAAGTTTTGGACGTGGGAGAGGCATTCAGATCCAGAGAATTGAAAATCTAGAGCCAGGGAGAGAAGAAAGAGAAGGAGAAAGAGAGAGAGATTGTTCGGTTTGGAGTTTTAATTTATGAATTTTATTTAATATTTTTTATGGATTTTATGGGTAACTAATCTCTCAGCTAGGGCTGAGATGAAGCCCCTAATTTGATCAGCTCTTGTATTGGTTGATTTACTTTGAATTTTAATTAATTTGTTTTTTTTCTCTAAGTGGGCTTTATGGGTTTAAATTCCATACTTCTCCATCTATGAACTTGATCAAAGTATATAGATGGATGTTGTTTGGATGCTTATTACAGGTGCTTGTGTCTGATCAAGAACAGGTTTCCTATAGAGGAAGAAACATGATGCTTTAATGAATGTACATTCCATGTGCCCGACCAAGGACATGGAATTTGTTATTCATGGCATTGCTTAAAGGAATTAGACAGTCTGTATGCCCGATTTAGGACACAGATTGTGCTTTCTCTATTTAAGTGGTATCAATCTAGATCAAGGTGAATCAACAGACAAAACAATGGTTAGGATAATTAGGGGTGGATTCGAAAGTCCTAGTGCTTTCTCTCTGATTGAATTTTCTTCCCTGTTCTTAATTGTTTTTCCTAAAATTGTGCTTCGCAGTTTAGTTCATTATTCATTGGATTAGTTAAGAAGAATCACAGATTTGAATTGTGACAACTAGTCCTCGTGGGATTCGACCTCGATCTTACCGAGTTTATTACTACATCACAACCCTATACTTGGGGAGTGAACAAGTTTTTGGCGCCGTTGCCGGGGACTGTTTCGTTCCAAATTGAATTTAGGATTCTCTCTTATCATAAATCATAGCTTAGGATTTTTCTATCATTATTTTAGGAAACCTAAATTTGTTTTTTTTTTGTTTGCAGGAATTGAGGAAGGAAGCTACTAAGTGAAGGAGGAACATCTTAAATTTTCTGACATCATTCATCTCCTTTTCCGGGTTCTTTCTTCCCATTCTTACTTACATAGTTTTAACTTGTTTTAAAATCTCATAGTTCTAGGTCTAGTTTTATTTCTCTTTAGTTGCATCTTAGTTTAGTTTTTTTTCTTCCATTGTAATAACGTAGTTTATGCTAGGACGTAGATCTCTGAATATAGAACTAGCGCCGTTTGATCCTGAAATAGAAAGAACACTTCGTGAAAGATTGAGAAATAATTCTGTTAAAATGGCGAATGAGACCGAAGTTAAGGCTCTCAAAGATTATTCAGCTCCTGTCCAATTTAATGCGCCTTCATGCATAGTGTTGCCAACCACTACGGCAAAGACACTTTGAACTTAAACTCCGATCATACAATTGCTGCCATCCTTTTATGGATTGGACAAGGAGGACCCATATCATCATGTGAAAGAATTCTTAGACATTTGCTCCACTTTTAAGTTTCAAAACTTCTCAGACGATTCGATCCGCCTACGCCTGTTTCCTTTTTCTTTGAAGGATAAGGCGAAAGCATGGTTGAATTCTCTAGAAGTTGGATCTATCACGACATGGGACCAACTGTCTAAGAAGTTCTTAAACAAGTTCTTCCCCGTTCACAAAACCAATGCCCTCCGTAGAGAAATTACTAACTTCACACAAAAAGAGGGCGAGCACTTTCATGAATGTTGGGAAAGATGGAAGGACTTGCTTCTTAAATGTCCTCACCATGGTTTTGAGAAGTGGCAACAAGTGCAATACTTTTATGACGGTCTGACACCCCAGAACCGTCGCATGGTTGATGCCACCAGTGGAGGGTCCTTCATGACCAAAAGCGATACCGAAGCATGGAAATTTTTTGAAACCTTGTGTGAAAACTCCCAAGAATGGGACTATTCAGATAGAGGTGAAAGAAGTTCCCAACCACAAAAGAGAGGTGGTATATATGAGATAGGAGTCGTGCTAGAGTTGTGCGCCAAACTTGATAACCTGACAAAGAAAGTTGATGCTCTGGTATTAAATAATGGACCTCCACAAACAGCTCAAGTGGAGGCATGTGCCACATGTTCTAGTCCTGCCCAGTCTTGTCCATCGGGGCAAAGATCCCCAGAACTTCTCTCTGAACAAGTTCATGCTATGAACACTGTTCAAAAACCTGGGAATGATCCTTACTCAAACACATACAACCCAGGGTGGGCTAGGCATCCAAATTTTTCTTGGGCAAAAGGACCACATCAAGGAGGACCATCTGAAAATCCTCCCATGCAACCGCACCTCCAAGTTGGCAGTCAACAAATTCCGCAATATCAACAACTGCCTACACAATCAAGGAACCCATCTCTTGAGGATACACTTCATCTTTTCATGCAGAGTTCTCTCCAATTCCAAAAAGATACCCAACAAACCTTACTGGCCAACCAGCAAAGCTTACATGCAAATGCACAATCCATTGCTAAGCTGGAACTTCAAATGAGTCAACTAGCTGCCACATTGAGTGAGAGAGAAAAGGGCAAGTTCCCTAGCCAACCTGAGGCTAACCCAAAGGGACAGTATGAGATTGGCTCTAATTCCAACCAAAGGCAATATCATGAGCAAGCCAAATCGATTACTACCCTTAGGTCAGGCAAGCAGATTGATAACAAAATAGAGATGCCTGGGGATGAATCAAATTCTAAAACAAAAGATCAAGATGAAGCAGAGAGTCACACCAATGCATCCAAAGTTCAAAAGCTCTCTGACTCTCCAGGAACCACAGATGTGCCACCTTACGTGCCCAAAGCACCATTTCCTCAACGTCTGGCACCAATGAAAAAAAAAATAACTTTGATGAAATCTTGGATGTGTTCAAAAAAGTGCAAGTCAACATCCCGTTGCTTGACGCTATCAAACAAGTCCCTGCTTACGCTAAGTTTCTGAAAGATTTATGCACTCAAAAGCGTAAGCAGAATGTTCATAAGAAGGTCTTCATTGCAGAGCAGCTCAGCTCCATGATTCAACATAACACTCCTCCTAAATTTAGGGATCCAGGAGCTCCCACCATTTCTTGCGGCATAGGAGATCATAAGATCGGGAAGGCATTACTTGATTTGGGGGCGAGCGTTAATTTGTTACCTTATTCGGTTTATGAGCAGCTAGGACTTGGCGAGTTGAAACCGACTAAGGTAACATTACAACCTGGCCGATAGATCTGTCAAGGTACCCGGGGTGTTATTGAAGATGTGTTAATTCAAAGTTGATAAATTTTATTTTCCAGTGGATTTCATAGTCATTGAAACTCACTGCTCGTAATCTTCATAGTCGATCCAGTCATTTTGGGTCGTCCATTTTTGGCCACATCTAATGCTATTATAAATTGCCGGAATGGAGTTATGAAATTGTCCTTTGGTAACATGAATATTAAACTCAATGTTTTTAATGCAGGACAACAATCCGCAGATTTGGATGACATATTTGAAGTGGACATGATCGAGAGCCTTGTGCAGGACTTCTTCCGTACATCTTTTGAAGATCCACTTGAGACCTGCTTAGCACAAGCTGGCATGGACTTTGACATCGATAGTCCCATCCATGAAGTCAATGCACTGCTCGACTCTACTCCTATCTTGGAGACTGAAAAATGGAGAGCGAAAGTGGAACCTCTTCATCCCTCTGAGACGCTTCCTGACAGCACAGTTTTGAACTCTGAGAAGACAAAGGCGAGCAAGCTGCTTACTTTTCTTAGAACATATAAGGCAGCAATTGAAAGGAAGATAGTGGAAATACAGGGAGTATGCCCCACGATATGCATGGATCATGCTGTGGAAATGTCGCGTGAACTGCAAGGGAAGCGTGATCCTCACATAGAAGAAGTCGTGCGAGCAGAAGTCCTTAAATTATTTGACGACAATGTCAGTTACCTCCTTGCAGATAGCACAGCTCATGGGAACTCACATCACTTATCTGGGATTGGTTAATTAATGTGGTAAGGTATTTCTTTGGCGGACCCTGGGTATAAAGATTATTTCATTCATGGTCCGTTCTTGTCTGGCTGAAGACGTTAAACTTAGCGCTCCTGGGAGGCAACCCAGTCTTTTGTTTGATTATTTTCATATTTCTAGTTAGTTCCATCAATGTTTGTGGGTAACATTACTGCAAACCCTCACGAGACTGCAACTCGTCCACTAGGGGTAACCTAGGGGTTTAAAGGCTTGTTGCATACGCTAAATGCAATCGAGAGCACCTACGAAAGTGGTATAGGTAGGATCTTCTTTTGTTTTTCTTTTTGTTATGTTTTTTTATGTTGATTTCTCTCTTGTGCTAACCTGTTTTGCGATGATATTTTTTTCTGAGGACGTCTCTTGATTCTCCGTCCAGGTACTATCTTTCCCTCATTCCTTTTTTATTCTCGTTGTCCCATGTGCATTGTTTGATTATTTCTTTTACATTGAGGACAATATAGATTTTAGGTTGGGGGTGGGAGATTAGGTTACCTAATCAGTATTTTCTTGGTCTTGAGCAAAATTTGTGAAAATTTTAAATTTTTTCTGAAATTTCTATTGAATTCAAAGTGATTTTGAAGGATAGTTATGATTTTAACATTATAAGATACGTGATGGGTAACTTATGACTCTTGGATTTGGCCATTTGCTTGATTTCACAGTCAATTTTGAATTGTTAATCCATGATTAGAAGGTGTAAACATTGATTGAGCCATGATTTCCCATATCAGATCTCACTTACACATTAAGTTTTCAGTTCGATATTAAATGGTAACTTGGTAATCATTAGGCATGAAAGGAACCAGCCTGAGAAATTTGTTAACGTCAGTTTATAAAGAAGAATTGAAAGAGTTAGTCACATAATCTTCACCATAGGTTTGCTCCCTATAGGTGTGGATTTGATTCTCCATAGTTGACATATGAAAAAAAAAAAAAAAATTAAAAAAAAAATTAAGCGACAAGTTTTCGCCATAGGTTTGCTCCCTATAGGTGAGAATTTGATTTTCCTCGATTAATTCTTCGTCCGTAAAGAAAATCAAAAGATGGTAACATGAAAAGTTCATCTGTGAGATAAGTGTTGGTTTCAAGTTTTGATTGACACGAATTACTAATGATATCATGAAATTGACAATTGGATCTCTTAATGATTGTAAGTCAAGATCATACTTTACACTCGTGGAACTCAATGTTTAGGAATGTTCTAATTGATGGACTAATGTTTTGAACTTGATTATGAAGTTTACTGTAAGCTTGATTCCAAGAGAAAAACTCCACATACCAGTCATAAATCTTAGATTTTCACATCTCAGCTATCTGTTCACTTGTCACTTGAATTTACAGGAATTATCTTTTATTTCTGAAATTATTTTTTTCGCATGTTTTGCTTGGGACTAGCAAAATGCTGGTTGGGGGTTGTGATCAGGGTCAAATATTGCATATCAGACCCTGATTATTGCCTAATTTTACGTACATGATAAGGTTTAAGAAGTGTTTTAATTGTATTTTCGTTACAGGACGAAATCAGGAACGTAATTGGAAATTGATGTTAAAAGCGTGGATTTGTCGTTCCGAAGTCACCAGAGCACAGGATGAACCTCAGAGGACCAATATTGAAGAATTTACATGCCTGGGACCCGAGGAAATCAAGTCGTTCATGTTTAAAGAGGCCCGAAACTGGTCCAGAATGAAAGATCACATGGTTTCCTCCATCCAATTGGCTCGAAACTTCATACATAACTTGGGGACCATAAATAAACCGTACATATTAAATTTCACCCATTGGATCATTACGGAAGCTCCCCAACTGACAAATCATCCCACAAACTGTTGATTCTGGGCCCACTTACAATCTGGATATGCTTCAACTTTGGAATCAATGCCTTAAATGGGGAGACAATCTAAATGGACGGTGCAGATTTCTCAAAAAAATATCACAGTGGACCCCGTATATGATGCATGTGCGCAGTGTATAGATGCACTGGCGCTACACCGGACCGCCTACGGCGGTCAGCGAGCGGCTGACCCGCGTCCTTCTCTCAAAGCCGATCCCGCGTCCAGCGGAAACGACGTCCGACGACTGATCGCAGTTGTGGGGCCCACCTGTTGTCCAAATGGACAATCCAAACCGTCCATCCACTTCCTGGGGCACCCATAACCCACGCCTAGGTGGAAGTTTGGTCCCATACATGTGTACGGACGTGGATTGATGAAAATTACAGAATGGACGGCGGAACGAACGATCAAGTGGGCCGCATCTATTTCACTCCAAAATATACCACTCCCGGACGGTTTTTCGATGGCTATCTCATAAACGGAGTGGATTTTTCATCTACCCGGAGGAATGGGCCCCACCATTGCCACGAAGGATGGGTTTGCGTCCGCGAAACGCACTTTCGCTGCCGTTTTTTTCAGAATTTAGTGGGCTCCGTACGTCATCTTTCTGACCGATCCGAGCCGTCCATCGTGTAGATGAGTTCGAGAACTACAAAACCATGCTGATCTTCCACTCCCATGCTTACACACGTGTGTGATACAGAGGCCACAAAAGGGCTGCCCGGCGACGTTCAAAACTGATCTTTTCGAGATTTCTTCTGTGGGCCGCGCCAATGGACCTTCAAAACCACCCATTCTTGACTGAAATTTCTTCCTGAATCCAATGGATGGGGTGAATTTTCCAGAAAACACCTCTGTGGGGCCCACCGATCACGGCTGCGAAAATTTGTACTTCGAGTCCGTCTACGATTCTGCCACCGATTCCAGCCATCCAGCAGCTATAAAAGGAAAGTTTTGGACGTGGGAGAGGCATTCAGATCCAGAAAATTGGAGATCTAGAGCCAGGGAGAGAAGAAAGAGAGAGAGATTGTTCGGTTTGGAGTTTTAATTTATGAATTTTATTTAATATTTTTTATGGATTTTATGGGTAACTAATCTCTTAGCTAGGGCTGAGATGAAGCCCCTAATTTGATCAGCTCTTGTATTGGTTGATTTACTTTGAATTTTAATTAATTTGTTTTTTTTCTCTAAGTGGGCTTTATGGGTTTAAATTCCATACTTCTCCATCTATGAACTTGATCAAAGTATATAGATGGATGTTGTTTGGATGCTTATTACAGGTGCTTGTGTCTGATCAAGAACAGGTTTCCTATAGAGGAAGAAACAGGATGCTTTAATGAATGTACATTCCATGTGCCCGACCAAGGACATGGAATTTGTTATTCATGGCATTGCTTAAAGGAATTAGACAGTCTGTATGCCCGATTTAGGACACAGATTGTGCTTTCTCTATTTAAGTGGGATCAATCTAGATCAAGGTGAATCAACAGACAAAACAAGGGTTAGGATAATTAGGGGTGGATTCGAAAGTCCTAGTGCTTTCTCTCTGATTGAATTTTCTTCCCTGTTCTTAATTATTTTTCCTAAAATTGTGCTTCGCAGTTTAGTTCATTATTCATTGGATTAGTTAAGAAGAATCACAGATTTGAATTGTGACAACCAGTCCTCGTGGGATTCGACCTCGATCTTACCGAGTTTATTACTACATCACAACCCTATACTTGGGGAGTGAACAGGCTAGATCCTAAAGTTTTGTGCAAGGCCCCCAACAAAGTGGTATCAGAGCTAAGTTTATTGAACGAGTAAGATCGGTTTGGAATTATGGAAGGTGGCTCATCAAGGATGATCAGCCTCAATGGTTCTAACTGGACCATGTGGAAGGCTAAGATGGAGGACTTGCTTTATTGCAAGGACCTATCTTCTCCAATTTTAGGCATATCAGCAAAATCCAAGGATATGACTGATGATGATTGGAAGAAGATGAACCGAAAGGCGGTGGGGTTTATTAGACAATGGTTGGATGATTCTGTGTTCCACCATGTGTCCACGGAAACCTCAGCCGCTAGCCTATGACTGAAATTACAAGGGTTGTATAAGAGGAAGACAGCCGATAATAAGATTTTTCTGATCAGGCGACTTGTGAATCTCTAATTCAAGGATGGTGGTTCTGCGGCCGAGCACATGAATGAGGTCAGCAATATAGTGAACTAACTCACCTCTATGAAGATGGTCCTGGATGATGAATTGCAGGCTTTACTATTGCTTAGTTCATTGCCTGACAGTTCGGAGACATTGGTGGTGTCTTTAAGTAACTCCGCGCCAGACGGAAAGATATCCATAGAACAGGTAACCAGTTGTCCCTTCAATGAGGAGACAAGGAGGAAGTCTCAGGGGTCTACTCAGCAAGAGGCTCTTGTGACATAGGAATGGGGAAGAGGAAAGAACAGGAAGGGCGGGAAGACCTGAGATAAATGAAGAGGCAAGTCGAGTAACAGAAAAGATGTTGATTACTGGAATTGTGGCAAGAAGGGCCACTACAAGCATAAATGTCGTGGTAAGAAAAACGACAAGAAAGAAAAAGGGAAGGAAGATGAATCTGATTCCACTACGGTCGCTTCAGATGGCGACATGGTAGTTATTCTTTCTGCAGATCATGATGTATGTCTCACGGCTACGAGTCAGGACACCGACTGGGTGATAGACTCAGGAACTTCTTTTCATGCGACTCCACACAGGGACTCCTTCACAAGCTACAAGTCAGGTGACTATGGGACTATGAAGATGGAAAATTCTGGTGTATCAAAAATCATGGGAGTCGGTGATATTTGTGTGAAAACTGATGTGGGCTGCACATTGGTTCTCAGGGATGTGATGCATATCTCAAACCTTCGCCTCAACTTGATGTCGACGGGAAGGTTGGATGATGATGGCTATGAAAGCCGGTTTGCTGGTGGGCGATGGAAGCTCATCAAAAGTTCATTGATCGTGGCCAGGGGGAAGAAGTGTTGCACCCTATACAAGACAAGTGTCAGTATGTGCAAGGGTGGGCTGAACGCAGCAGAAGATTTAGCTATTAACATGTGACACAAACGTCTAGGCCACATGAGTGAAAAGGGGCTTCAGCTATTAGTAAGGAAGTGACTCCTTCCAGACGTGACAGGTACACCTCTCAAAACCTGTCTTGATTGTTTATCAGGAAAACAACATAGAGTTTCATTTGTTAAAACTGCTTCTCATGTTAATAAAGTGCATGCATTAGATTTGGTTTATTCTGATGTTTGTGGTCCTACGATGACAAAAACTTTGGGTGGGGCATTGTATTTTATTACTTTTATAGATGATGCATCTAGGAGGGCTTGGGTTTATGCTTTGAAATCCAAGGACGAGGTCTTTGGTGTGCTTAAATTGTTTCATGCTATGGTCGAGAGAGAGACAGGTAGATCATTGAAGTGCATTCACACTGACAATGGTGGTGAATACATTAGCGACTTTCACGAGTACTGCAAGTCCCTGGGTATACGGCATGAACAGACGGTTCCCAAGACCCCCCAGCATAATGGTGTAGCTGAGCGAATGAATCGCACCATTGTTGAGAGAATCAGATGTATGTTATCCCATACGAAGTTACCCAAAACGTTTTGGGGAGAAGCAATGCACACGACGGTGTATTTGATAAATAGGTCTCCATCAGCCCCATTGAATGGAGAAGTGCCTGAGAAGGTGTGGACTGGACAGGATCCATCGTACAGTCATCTCAGGGTGTTTGGATGCAGGGCATCCGTTCACGTACCAAAGGATGAGAGGTCCAAGCTCGATATGAAGATCAGGCAGTGTGTGTTCTTAGGGTACGGTGATGAAAAGTTCGGTTACAGATTGTGGGATCCGACCGATAGGAAGCTCGTCAGGAACAAAGATGTAGTTTTCTTTGAAGATTAATGTATAGAAAACATTGGTAAGCCAGAGAAGAACTAGCCTAGTTCAGGTGAACTAGAGGACATGGATCCGGTTACTCCTCCTGTGATGCCTGATGACGAGGGAATACAGCAAGGTGCAGAGGACGAGAGAGTTCCTTCAGAAGATGGACCAGGGGAGCAGCCCCCACTTGATCCACCTGTTGAGCTACAGGTGAGGAGGTCATCTAGGGACAGACAGCTGTCCAAGAGGTACTCGCCGCATGAGTACATTATGCTAACCGATTGGGGAGAGCCAGAAGATTATTCTAAGGCCCTAGCCGACGAGCATAAGGGGGAGTGGTTGAAAGCTATGCAAAAGGAGATGGAATCCTTGCATAAGAATCACACCTATGACATGGTGAAATTGCCTAAGGGCAAGAAAGCTTTGAGCAACAAGTGGGTGTTCAGAAAGAAGATTGAGCAGAAGAATTCACAGACGAGGTTCAAGGCCAGACTTGTGGTGAAAGGGTTTAGTCAGAGGAAAGGCATAGACTTCAAGGAGATATTCTCACCAGTGGTGAAGATGACATCCATACGGGTGTTGCTTGGGTTGGCGGCTAGCATGGATCTGGAGATAAAGCAGTAAGATGTTAAAATTGTCTTTCTCCATGATGACCTGGAAGAAGAGATCTATATGCACCAACCAGAGGGGTTCGAAGTCAAGGGCAAAGAGCATATGGTGTATAGGTTGAGGAAGAGCTTGTATGGGCTGAAACAAGTTCCATGGCAATGGTACAAGAAATTCGACTCGTTTATGTTGAAACATGGGTATGACAGAATGGAGTCGAACCACTGTGTGTTCACGCGCAAGTTCTCAGATGGTAATTTTCTAGTACTGCTCTAATACGTTGATGACATGCTCATCATGGGAAAAGACATCAAGAAGATCGACAGGCTGAAATAGGAGTTGAGCAAGTCTTTTGCGATGAAAGACTTGGGCCCGGCTAGACAGATCCTAGGAATGGAGATAACCCGTGACAGAAGCAGCAGGAAGCTCTGGCTATCACAACAGCGGTATATTGAGAAAGTCCTAGAGTGGTTCAATATGAATGCAGCGAAGCCCGTCAGTACTCCACTAGATGGTCACTTCAGATTGAGCGACAGACAGTGTCCTAAGACGAAGGCAGAGGTGGAAGAGATGTAGAAGATATCTTACGCGTCAGCGGTAGGAAGTTTGATGTATGTTATGGTGTGTACACACCCAAACATAGCATATGCGATTGGTGTTGTCAGCCGGTATCTTGTCAATCCTGGTAAAGAGCATTGGGCAGCGGTGAAGTAGATACTGCGGTATCTAAGAGACTCATCCAGGTTGAGCCTATGCTATGGTGACGGTAAACCTATGTTAGAGGGCTACACAGATGCAGATATGGCAAGTGACATAAACTCCAGGAAGTCTACATCGGGGTTCATGTTCACGTTTGCAGGGGGAGCGGTTTCTTAGCAGAGCAAGCTACAGAAGGTCGTAGCATTATCGACGACAGAGGTCGAGTACATTGCAGTCACAAAAGCATGTAAAGAGATGCTTTGGATGAATAGGTTCCTACGAGAACTTAACCTGAAGCAGGAGGAGCACGTGGTCTATTGCGATAGTCATAGTGCTATACACTTGAGCAAGAATCCAAGTCAGCACTCCAAGTCGAAGCACATAGAGATTCGGTATCACTAGATCAGGGATACTTTGGAACAAAAGGTGTTACAGCTTGAGAAGGTCCACACGGATGATAATGGGTCAGACATGATGACCAAGGCTTTGCTCAAGGGCAAGTTTGAAGTTTGTAGAAACCTTAATGGCTTGAAGAAGGTGGATACCTCCTGGGTCAAAAAGGGAGAGATTTGATCGGTATTTTTGACCCATCTTTGACCGGTCGTGAGCCATGCTCGACCGGTCGTGGGCTGGTGTTCGACCAGTTGTGGGTTCGAGTCGTGGTACGACTCAAAGTTCAGCGAGTTCGGACGATTTTTTTCCGTGGTCTACGACCAGTCGTAGGTGAGCTACGACCAGTCGTAGGTGAGCTACAACCAGTCGTAGGGGGCTAAGACCAGTCCTGGAATTCCAGGACTAGTCGTAGGTTACACAGTTTGTTCTGCGATTTTACCCGAAACTGCAGATTTAAGTCCTTTCGCAACCGGATGTGAAAGGGAAGTTTCCTAAACTATAAAAGGGGTTGCCTAGGGTTTTCTAGGTAATACAAGAGGGTTTCCTAAAGCTTTACAAGGGATTTGCTAAAGGGTTTAGGGTTATCAAATGGTGAGAGAGAGAGAGAGAGGAAGAGAGAGAGAAAGCTTATAGAAGGGAGCTAGGTTCTGCTCATGGAGGTTATCTACTGTGCAATCTATATCTCAGCGCTTCTATGTCCTCGTAATCGGTAAGATCTCTCCGTTTTCTCTATTTCTCTTATTGTTTATCCACTCCTGCGTGAGTGAAGAAGGTTGTAACGTTCTACTTTATAGTAGATTGTTGATCTGGACGAGGTCCCGTGGTTTTTACCTCTTTGAGGGTTTTCCACGTAAAAATCTCTTGTGTGGTGTGTGATTGATGCATTGATTGTTTTCATTGCTTTATTATCCATAATTCTTGTTTGTCATGGAGGGCTAGATCCTAAGGTTTTGTGTAAGGCCCCAACACATATTGCCGTCCATCAGTGCCACGTGGAAGGAAAATGAGTCACCGCCATTTATAAAGGTGTAGCGTTAAAGCCAATCCTCCTTACAAGCATTTCTCAGGGGTGGCCCGTCCACAGCAGCGAAAGTCATGCGCGCATACGCACGTGAAAGTGGAGGTGGCCTGCATGGTGAACCCAGCACCATGTAGCTCGGTGCTTCTCGGATATGGTGGGATTTTGTTAGGTCTAATGCCGCTCTTAGAGACCGGCACATGCAAAGTATATATGTTTGTCAGTTGTTAGGTGGACAGGTAGGCTGATACTGCCCCTACTCATGCTGAAATTATTACAGGTATAATATTGGGATTTTAATTGGATGATAAAAATGGGTACTTGGGAAAGCATGTTTTCACCAGGGTAAGGTAGATTACTATCTATATGAAAATTAGTATCTCCATTGCAATGTCGGAAAACACATTTGAAAGTTGTTGAGTAGACTCAATTTTTAGTGGCCTCCCATCTGATCAAATTCATATCAACTTATATATATATATATATATATATATATATATATATAGAGTGAGGTAATACTCAACCCATGCCCATTAACTTGTATCTTTTAGCTGTGTTGTTAAGAGAATGATAAGATGTTTCAGTTGTACGTATATACATCTCTCCGTTGTAGAATTCCCAGAGTAACATGTTCTTAGAATGATATGCTTATTTTGCCATAGTGTTCTTGGGTTCCTTACAATCACTCTTAAGAAAGTACTAACATGTGATGGAATTTCATTTATTCGACCTGACCGTGATAGGTTGACTGTAGGGTGGTGCTTGTTCGATTGAGTTACTGAGATAATAACAGCACATGACCAATTAAATTCTGCCACCACCCAATTCGTAAAATCCTTTTTATAGGATGCGCTGGGGAACTAGGCGGCGCTTACTGAGATGTTTATGAGAAATCCACCCGTCCATTCATTTTCAGAGATTACTTTAGAAGACACCACAAAAAATGAGAGAAATCCAAGCCTCCCTTATAATGATCTCTTAAAAAGGATGGACGGGTTGGATTTCGCACAAACATTACGTTGAGCCCCACCTAGCTTCCCATGGCACGAAGTTCCAAAAAAGGCTCGCAACCGCTTGCATGACAAGTGGAAGCTTTTTTGTTTTTAACCAAAGGTATTGCAAAGTAACACAACCAGGATCTAACTCGGGAGAAATCCGACACACTACCCCATCGAATCCAAACATAGATAACACGTGTCTCCCACATTAAATAAAAAGTTCTGTGGGGTCCCTTTGTTACATCAATCCCGTCCATAAAAAGACCGGCGCAGGCTGTGAAAAAAGCCCAATCCAATGTTCCAAGGAAACCATACCACATAGAATGGGAAGTGAGCTTTGAACGGCTTGGATGTCATATAAACATTACAGTGGGCCACAAAGGTGGGTGTTCTCATTCCCACCGTCCCATGTGTAATAATTATGTTTTTTAAATCCCATCCCACCTAATCCTTCCCAATGCCATTAGCCATACACCCCCTTAGGGCCTGTTTGATTTTCCATTTACAGAGGTAATTCTCAGTAAATGGGTAATAATTATTTACCTCCTATTTTACCGGTTGGATTTTCAAGGTGGTTTGACCGCGACCTTTCATTTATAGCCCTCTTCATGTCCCCATGAGAAAAAAGTTAAATCATGGGGCTCACCTTGATGTTTTGTGTATTATCCACGCCATCCATCCCTTTAGCCAACTCATTTTAGTGCATGAGCCAAAAAAAGAGGCAGATCCAAAGATCAAGTGGACCACACAGCCGTAAACAATGGAAATTGAACTCCTACCATTGAAAGCATCTTGAAGGCCCCTGAAGTTTTGGATCAAACTGATATTTTTGTTTCCACTGTATCGATGACTGTGTGACCTTATTAACGGGTTGGATGACAAATAAACATCACTGTAGGGCCTAGGGAGAAAATAACTTTCAACCATTGACATTTTAATGATCATTGTTTCCTAAGGTATGGTCCACTTGAGATTTTGATTTCATTCATTTTTGGGCTCATGCCTTAAAATGTATTTTTTTAAAGGATGGATGGTTTGGATAAGTCATATATATCATGGTGGGGCCCACATATTTAAATCAGTAATAACAACGTTTGTAAGGCTCAATTTTCAAAACGTAATTACAGCTACTTTCAAACGGGTGTAAGTAAGTAATAAAAAGGTAATTCCGTGTATTTACCAGTGTAAATAGAAAATCAAACAAGCCCTTAGATTTTCGCTCCGACCGTCCTAACCTTAGCTGTCACAACTAATAGACGGGATGGATGTCACCCACGCATCATGGTTGGGCCCCACTGACACTTTTGTTATAAAAGGCAGGCACTTAATTAACCATGCACCTCAGGATCACCCGAATCTATACGCACGATACCTAGATACGGAGTACGTAGGCCTCACCGAGATACGGAAACGGATTGGCTACTCCCCCTGACACCAGCCCCGGAGTTGATGGTCGGTGCTCTGTGGACCCCACCATGATTTATGTGTTTC
This sequence comes from Magnolia changhungtana, assembly GCA_030180095.1. Classification (NCBI taxonomy): domain Eukaryota; kingdom Viridiplantae; phylum Streptophyta; class Magnoliopsida; order Magnoliales; family Magnoliaceae; genus Magnolia; species Magnolia changhungtana. Next base: position 3,263,346 of record JASAUF010000181.1, read on the forward strand.
ATCCATTCCGTTCATCCATTTTTAAATATCATTTTAAATCTTTATCCCAAAAATGAGAGGGATATAAATCTCAGGTAGACCACAGCACAGGAAAACAATAGTGATTAGATGTCCATCATTTAAGTCCTCCTAATGGCCACTGTACTGTTTATTTGACATCCAATCTGTTGATTAGGTCATAAAGACCCAGATGAAGAGAAAAAAACAAAGATCAACTTGATCCAATACTTTTATGGCCCCCAAAAAGTTTTTAATGGTCCAAGTTCATTCAACACTGTTTCCTTTAATTTGGTCCGCTTGAGATAGATACATACCTCATTTTTTGTTTATTATCATAAATTGATCTAGAAAAATAGATGGACGGAATCGATGAAACACATACATCATAATGGGGCCCACAGAGCACCGACCACCAGCCATTGGCTGGTGGCAAAGGGGAGTAGCCAATCCGTTTCCGAGAGATACACCATTCACGTGATCTTTACCATTCCACGTATATAAAAAACAATGGCCACGAGGTTCAGCCAAAGTCCACCGATTGAGTGGTTAGGATGATGTGATCTTCAACATGGCCCATCTATCGACGGCCTACTCTTTACCTCTCTGTTCGAGTGGCCCCACGATCAGGTGGAGTAAATTCTGTCATGCTCCCGATCTGTACCTGCCTTTCCTCTCTTACTATATCCGTTTCTTTAGAATGGGCTAATGTTTTTATTTAAGAACGCTCCCGTCAGCAAACCCCGCTTTCCAATTCCACTTCTGGAAAGGAGAAATAAGAGACGGAAGGAGTTATTTGATAAGCTATGGATCGAGTACCTCCATCCATACGCTGGCGTACGGCCGCGGTACATGCAGAATTCATATACCTCAATACAAACCGTCCAAGGAGTGGACCCGTTCAGATGGGTAATCATCCATCTGAGATCTTATCGATTGGAAATCCTACTTCTTATTGATGGCCGTTTGTTTTCTTTATTTTAACTTCATCGTTGATGAACATCTATTATTATATGAATTTACGGTTAGTACTCATCTATAACTGAGTCCCGCGATTTGGACGGTCTGGATTGATGTGTATGTACGTTAAAGGTCACACGCTAGACTATCACTATCCCTATGAAAAGGACGATATTCGCCTCTCATGAAGCTACTAGTTGCAGTATTAAATATACTGAAAGATCGCCCTCAGGACACGGAAAGTAATGCGAATAAATACACGAGAGATCCCCAATAACTTTAGAGCGGAATCTAACGAATGACAGCATGCCACGTGTCGTTAGAGGACTACGCACACGTCGCACTCACCGCGGGCATCGGGAGTGTCGTGGTCCAAGGCTGACCCATGATTGCGAGGGCAACGGTGACCCACTTTTCTTCTCTCTGTCCCTCTCTAGTGGCCAACAATGCAGAATCTTGTGTATCCTCGCACTTGGGAACGGACCACCAGTAATCACACCAACGATGCAGAATCTTGTGTATCTGTTTGATCCACGCCGTCCATTTATTTTGCCAGCTCATTTTAGTATACGAGTCCAAAAATAAGACAGATCCATATCTCAAGTGGACCACACCAAAGGAAAACAATCCCCACTGTTTCCTGTGGTGTGGTCCACCTGAGATTTGGATCTGCCTCATTTTTGGGGTTTTTTTTGGGGTCAAATGATCTGCAAAATGGATGGAAGGCGTGGATAAAACAGATACATCACGGTGGGGCCCACAAAGCTTTGACACCAGCTAGCCAAACCGCCTCTCTCTCCTGCAGTACACGTGGCATGTAAATGAGATCCTAACCGTCCATATCTGCCTGTTAAGATCATAACTTAAGTTTGGGTTATATCAAGTCTACGGTGGGCCCACTATTTGGGTGGTTCATACTTGATATAATGCCACGTGTACAATAGGAACCCTCCCATGCACATTAGTGGCGATGTAACTAATGCCCGTCACTCGTTTCCTTTTCCTGATGCAGACGATGAAAGGGGCGCGGATTAGATACTGACAAGGTAAGTAGTCAAATCACTACTGAAGTGACGTCACCAAGATCCGTCGACCCACCATAATGCATGTGTTTTATCTATACCGTCCATCCATTTGAAGAGACCGTTTTATGGCATGATAAAAAGAACGAGATGGATCTAAAGTTCAAGTGGATCCCACCATAGAAAACAGTAGGGACAATAACATCCACCCTTCAAAACTTCTCAATGGCCACAGAAGTTTCCGATCAAGTTGATATTTATGTTTACACTTCATCTATATCTATGTTAACTTATAAATAGGTTAGATCTACATCATGGTGGGCCATATAAATGTTTCAATAGTAGGTGTGACTGCTCCCATGGTTTTCTGTGGTGGGTCCACTTGAATTTTAGACTTATCTCATTTTTTTCTAAAGTCATAAAATGATGTCTACAAATAGTTGGACGGTATGGATGCAACACATGTATCATGGTGGGTCACATAGCTTGGTGACGTCACTTCAGTAGCGATTTGGCTACTGACCTTGACAGTACCTAATTCGCGTTCCGATGAAAGGTGGCCGCTATTGGACACTTTTTAGCTATGAGTGGCAGGAAAGGAGATCTTTAGCTTGGGAGGTGGGACACCCAATACCCCAGCAGGAGAGACGATGTGGTGGGATCCTGTCCGTCCGACATCAATGATGTCACCCAACTCATGCGCGTCGTTGATTTACGAGCGGGTCTATGCACACGCCATCATAGAGTCTATAACCAAACGCATTCCGAGAACGCTGCATGAGGGTCTATACCTGTTCTGTCATGATATGTGAAGCTCCCTCTTCATGGTACATGTGGCAAACATGTACGTTGGTGCACATGAGTTGGGTGACAGAACAATACAAGTGGCAAACATGCACGTGATCAGGAATTTCTACCAGGGGGCCAAATTTCTCGATCGTACAACTATGGAATCAATGGGTACCGGGACCCGATGAACCCACCGACCTGACCCGTTTGTGATGGGTCCGGACCCAATTTATTTGGATCCATCAAGAGCACATCTTGGACCCGGTTAGCCTATTTCGGGTAGGGTCTATCAGCATGGACCTAGTGTTAAAGTCAGGTCAGGTCGGCTCCGGTCAATATTAATGGTAAGATAAAGTATTGATAGTACTGAAATAGGGCTTCTTAAGCCAAGCACTTGTAAAAGAACCTATTCACATGTCACACGTGTCAAAGTGGCATATAGGTGCAATATGATGCAGGGAAGGACGGGAGGTCGAGCACTATATTACTGTAGGGTTTCAAATTCTCATAACTTATCTGACTCCTCGTAGAGAAACCTCCAATGAGGAAAAAGAAAAAATAAATAATTCTAGAATATTTGAAATAATTTTATTGATGGTGAAAAATGAGTTTACAACTCTTTAAATAAAACTACAAACCTTAGGGAGAAGTTTTGGAATCATATTATAACTAAAACCCTTAGAAATCATGACTTACTATAAATAGTAAACTTACTATTTATAAACGGCCGTGATTTCCACTAGACGTCATGGTTTTTGGCCAAAAATAGTAAGTGTCCTGTTTAGCTCAATCATGTTATTCTCTTAATTATTCTAAGTATCCGTGAAAACTCTGTACCTCATGAATATTTGTTGGGACCTGATGGCTTTCACATTTTCCTTATTCACTCGAATGCCCGTGGATGTCACGACAAAACTCAAAAACAACAGGCTGTCGATCAAGAAGCAATAGTTTTTAAATTGAGATACAGTTTATTTTAAGTGAGCACTTGAAGGACTTTCTTAAGGTGTTCCATATGGCTTACTTCATCCTAACTGTATATCAAAATATCATCGAAATAAACAACAACGAACCGCCCAATAAACGGTTTCAAAACTTAGTTCATCAACCTTATGAATGTATTAGGCGCGTTCGAAAAGCCGAAGATCATAACGTGATCATCCATTCATACAACCTTTCCTTGGTCTTAAAAGTCGTCTTCCATTTATCACCTGGCCGTATTCGAATCTGATGGTAGTCGCTTGCTCCTTAGGTGCAATTTAGAGAATAATTTTACGCCATCAAGCATGTCCAACATATCATCCAGCCATGGTATGGGAACATGTATTTTATGGTGATTTTGTTGATAGCCTGGCTGTCGACATACATGCACCAACTGTTATCTTTATTAGGAGTTAATAAAGCCGGTACGACACATGGGCTCATACTTTCTCGAATAAGACCCTTACGGATCAGTTCCTCCACTTACCCCTACAGAATTTTGCACTCTCCTTCGGATTGATCCAATGGTGAAGACGATTTGGTGACTTAGACCTAGGGACAAGGTCGATATGGTGCTAGATATCTTGCATAGGAGGCAATCCATTGGAAAAGTCATCACGTCAAATTTCTTTAAGTTTTAGTTTATGATCATGGATGATGGTGGGATCAAGTTTTTTCCTTTACAATTAGTGCATGCATAAGCCTATCCTATTTCTTTGGATTCCTCCACAAAGTCTCATATGGTTAAAAGAAAACGGCCCTCCACCTTAGAAGTTTCGGGTGACCCATCTAGATTCATAGGGGATAATATGGTTTTTGATCATCCTTGATGAAAATATACACATTATCTCATCCTTTATGAGTGGCGTCACAGTCAGATTGTCATAGTCGACCGAGTAGTGTGTGACATGCCTTCATGTCAACTACATCGCATACTACTTTGTGTTTATAATGTTTGTCAATTGAAAAGGATATGGTGCATTGTTTAGTTACCTTCGTCTTGTTAACCTTCTTGATCTAACCAATCGCATATGGGGAGGGATGACGCTCTATTTTTAATTGTAATTTTTTCACCATTACTCTAGAGATGATGTTCTCGCTACTCCCACTGTCGATGATGACATCATAGACTTTTCGATTCACCGAACACCTAGTTCGAAAGATGTTATGTCGTTGTGGGTGTACCTCTTTCCTTAGCGCATATAATAGTCACCTCACGACGAGTGACTCGCCATGATCTTATTGAACTCAACATGTCTCATCCGCCTCGTCCTCTATGGCATGTTCCAGTTCTTCAACACCCTAGTCTTCATCGGCGTTTTTAACACTACCATCATTGACGACGATGTTCGCCACTTGTCGTTATGAACAAGTATTTGATAGGTGACCTGGTTGGCCACAACGGTAGCAATTTTTTGGTCTTGGCCGAGCATAAGAGTTTGGGATCCAACTCAGACCAGCAACAGTCGATACACCCCATTGGGGCCTAACTTGCCTAGTTCTCTGATCTCGATTCATAGGTACAAGGGTTGAGTGCGTACTCCTACAGGCTCCTTCCCTCTTGGTTGTGGAACTCCCTGGGGCAGACCTGTCGTGATGACCCTAATGGTAGGATAGGTTCGTGTGTTAGGACGTTCCAACTGCGCTTTCACTCAGGTAGCCAACTTGATTGTATGATTCATCATCCAAACGGACTGCATCTGGAACCAATCCTGAGTCATCATACGCAATCCACTGTTAAATCGGGCGTCTTGTTGTAATTTGATCTCGACCAAATCGTTATGCGCCGTCAAGCGGTAGAATTCTTCTGCGTAATCTCTTACCGACTGACTACCATGCCGACAATTTTGCTATTGTTAGAATAGTACCGATCGTAGTCGTTGGGGAGGAATTGTGCACTTAGCAGCTACTTCATCCACTACCACATGCGGATTGGTGCTTTCGTTTGCCTTGTTCGTATGAGTTGCAGTTGCTCCCACCAAGCTAAAGCTCCGCCCTTCAACTCGTAGACCACAAGTTTGACCTTCTTCGCTTAAGGGATTTCCATATGGTCGAAGAATCGCTTAACTTCAGAACGCCAATCGGGAAAATCCTCAATGTGAAGTTGGTCATTAAAGCTAGGGATATCGACCTTCATCCTGAACTCTCGATCTGCTCGATTACCGCCTTGTTTGGGATATTGGAAGATCGTATCATCGACCTTTTCGTCGCTGGATCCCCCTTCCTTAGGAATGACCCGTTGGCTCACCATTAGCACCATCCTATGATCAAGGCAATTATGAGTTCCAGCAATTGCTGGTAGCAGATCACCACCAGGAATATGAAGTTGCCCTATGGCCTCTGTTATGCGATCGATGGAAGCCTGCAATCCTTGCATGGGTTACCGATTCTCTCGCTACGCTACTTCGAAATATGTTAAAAGACAATTTCATAGAACACTGTCCATGGGATTGTTGCCCAACCCATCATTAAAAGTCATCAATCTGAGGAGAAAGTCTCGCTTTAATACCAAATTATCGTAAGGAAAGACGTGAGGTCAAGTACCATATTCCTCAAGGGGATAACTATTCCGAATCTACGGAACTTCTCTAGACTCCTCACATAGAAACCTCGAATCCACGAGGAAAAAGAAAATAGAAATAATCCTAAAATATTCGAAATAATTTTATTGATGATGAAAAACGAGTTTACAATTCTTTAAATAAGGCTACGAACCATATGGAGAACTTTCGGAATCATACTATAACTAAAACTCCTAGAAATCGTGACTCACTATAAATAGTAAACTTACTATTTATAGATAGTCGTGATTTCCACTAGACCTCAAGGTTTTCGGCTAAAAATACAATGTGTCTTATTTGTCTCAACCTCATCCATGCTACTCTCCTAATTATTCTAACCACTTTTCATGTTGGGCGCAACACCTAAAGCCCTACGGATGAAGAATTATACTGAAACTAAAACTTTCTATAGATAGTAAAAATGAAATTAAAACAGGAATTCAACCGTCAATCTGCTGATTTTTCACAAATTTGGCATGCATAACCTAGCATTGTGGGGTTGCGTGGCTAAAGTAGCTCGTCCTACCCCAAAATCATATATGGTACATTCGATAGCTCATTTCGGTTTACGGATACGTCCATTTTAAGTTTTGACGGTTCGAATGACTCCTATCTTTGACCGGACCTTTTCTAATCTATATTGGCCATGAAAGTATCCGCAGCCCACTCTACATCACAATCTAATCCATCCGTCAGATGGGACATGTATATGCTCTCATTTGACCTGAACCCAACTAGAGACCTAGATCCAAAGACCATTGAAAAGACCCTATGGGAATCCGATCAGATCCTAGTACAGTTCTTCAAGAATGAGACCCGAACCTAGTGATGCACATGAACTAAGAGACATAACCGCACGAGTGGCAGACATGAACAGTGATCGGTGAGGTTATTGGACAACCATGACCATCCATTTGTTGTGAATATCACCATAGGCATCCATTTGTTATGAGCAAGCAACCACTTTCTAGACCAAGGATCGGATGGCCGCCATAGCTTATGGGTGCAACTTGGGTTGGGTCAACCCGAAATTGATCATCTCAACCCCAACATCGGGTCATGTTACGCCGACGTTGGGTTGGGCTTGTTGAAATTCTTCAACTTGATACTCGGCCCGAGCTAAGTTGGGTTGTGCTTGGGATAATTCCTCGGGCAACCCGACCCCACCTCATATGCAATTCATGAATCTTGACACGTGTGTTGTCCGCAAGATCTCTCTCACGTGTTCCACCCCCTCACATGAGGGGTTCTTCATTGAATATTCATGAGGCTCATGATTATATTGGAAGAGCTCTTTTTTGCCTCCAGCATAACTCAGAATCCAGGGTGTGTTGTTGCCCACTGGGGCCCACGTACCGAGTGGTCCAATGCTCATAACTGCCCATTGTTATGGACGCCACTGTAAGAAACTTGAACACCGAATAGACAATTGTAATTATCACCATCAGTAAATAAATTTAGAATAATTCAATTGGTCTCATTCACTGTAAAAATCCAAGGTTAAGACTGTAGACTTTATTTTGTTAGTGTCGTTTTGATAGTTATATGCATTACTTTGATGGTTAGATATTTCATTTCATACGACAGTTTATTAATTATAGGTGTTAACCTGACCCAATGGAACCCATCAAAACCTAATTTCATTAGGGTTAAGTAGTCTTGGGTGGGATCTAGGGTTGGGCCTTGCGTCAACTCCACTTAGAGGTTGGGTTGGACTTAGGTCGAACCTTGCACCCTTACCACAGCCTAATCCCTTTTGATATTTTGGATATGACCCCTGGACATGGTGTGCCACGGAACCATTATGGGCCCTCCATTTTAAATGGGGCCCACATTCAAAAGAACCATTGACCATAGACCCCGCCATGGACCGCCCAAACGCAAAATCCTACTCTTTGGATGTGGCAGAGGGTTTCCCAATGTGGCTTTCTAACAAATAGTTATAACTACAAAGGTAACTGTTCATATTCACAGTGCACGCAGAAGTGAAAGTCCTCGGATGGAGCTGAAGCATCTACTAACATTTATTTTAAGCAGCAATTAAAACACCCAAGCTGTAGGGCCCACTATGCTGTCCATGCAATATCACTCCATCCATTAGGTGATAACCGATTACAAAAGATCATTCCAATAAAAGCCTCTGATGGGCTACAACAATAGGAACGATGGACAATTGTGCCTAAAATCTCTTGAATGCACACATAACGGTCGGTCTTGAGTTTCAGATTAGGCTGATTTCTCCATCTTCCCTCCACCCTGGTGAGTCACAACTGATGAAGGGGTTTGATGAAAGATTAACTAATACCACAGAGGACCTACACACAAAGCTATGGTTTGCATCCCACCACCATGGTTCCCTGTGGTGTGGCCCACCTGAGTTGTGGATATGGCTGATTTTTTACCCCAGTTCTTATCATCCAGAAGCACACCTGATGGACAAGGCAGATGCCAGCTCAGGAGTTTTGCTAGCTGCATAAAACAGGTGTTGTAGAGGATTATGGTCCAAACTGGATGGCCTGGATCATGCAACTGATTCATGTCCATTCGATGTAGGACTCAGGAGATTCATAATGACCGTAGAGGATGGGCTGATATGTGGTTGTGGGGCCCACAGACTACTACCAAGCAGGTTCTATCTTATCATCCCTAAGCCATCTATATTAAGATTACAAATCCCCAGCCGGGGGTTTCAATTCCATTTTGAGGTTGAGGGTGGCCAACAGCGCCACATTAACACTGAAGAAAGAATTCAAGACCAAGCATGTCATCCTTTTTTTATCTTCTTTTTTTTTTCAGAAATGGATACAACGGATATTTTGACCATCACAGACCCTGACACCCACAATTTACTCGATCGATTAGGTTCTCGATTCAATTGCAATGGGATGCAGATATCCAACTGACAATGCCTTTCACCCTCGCTTCACCGGCCTCTGAACATAGGACTTGTTGGGATCTTCTGTTTTCAGCTTCGGTGGTCGAATCTCCCCTTTCTTTCCCTGAAAGAGCATAAACAAGACCATGATCACTTCTCCGAAATCACTCATATCACAGTAAAAGAAGAAGGAATCAGCTTCTTTTTTTTCATTTTAAAAACAAACTCATCTGCATCACCTTCTTTCCTGTCTTCATGAAATCTCTCCAGCTAGAAACCTGAGGATGCAACAAAACAAGGCAAATCAGGATCACATTGCCTCTGGTTGCTTCCTACCAAATCCGAAAAGAGGTGGTGCAATTATCATCAGAATAACAGGGACATGTTTTGTTCATGCAGTTCCATTTGAGCTATGCTAAAATGCCTGGGGCGAATGTTTGCACAGTACTCTGTTCGCCTTTCAGTTTTTACAAGTGGAGTTCATGGTCCAGTGACCCAAAACATTGATACCATGGTCCTGCTGTGGATGGCCAATGCACCAAAAATCTCCCAGATGGAAACCTAACCTTTAGTAGGTGGGCTGTGGGCAAACAAATATACAGTTAAGAAAAGCATACAGCAACAGTTTACATTAGACTTAAAATGGAAAAGGCTAACATTTTATAGCTAGGATCTTTCAATACGAGGGACTTTTAGGTACATGGGCCACACGGGGATGAGGTCCATCATATCATCAGATTTGGATCACTGAGCCATGGGTCCCACTTGTACAAACCAAAAACAAGAAAACAACTCTCCTGAGTATTATAATACCTCTTAATGGAATGGGTAGCCACACCTTAGTGCCTTCTCACAAGTAATGCAAATGAATATGTCACAAAAACAAGAAATGTTGCCTATCCCAAGCCTATTTCTTTATTTGGATGCTCTTACACGCAATAACTCAATAGGATCATCACCAACACTTTTTTTCCCTTTTTAAAAAGAAAAAAAAAAAAACTACAATGATACAATAAATCAAAATCAGCCATCCTGAGGTAGAACAGATCCATTCTTCTAAAACTATCAGCTATTCTATAAATCAAGATCACATAATCCTGAATATGATAGAACAGTCATGCATAATGGAGTAAGGGATAATGTTGCAGCACTAAAAAGAAAAACTCTCATTGTCAAGGCTACTACTAGGTAAAATAAGCAGATGGGTCATTTGTTTTGGGCATGTATTATTAACTCCTCCTTCTTCTTCCCTTTTGTGACGTGGTTGAGCCTTAGTTAAGTAACCTAAAGAATCCCACTTTAGTCCATTGTGCTGCCACTTGATTCACAAAGTGACAACACCATGAACAAGTTGACTAAACCCCCAGCAATTAGGCAACGAAAACTCATCCGTAATGACAAACTAATTACTGATTTAATAAAAGAAAAGGAAGCTCTATCTGTTGGTGGAATAATTATTCTAACCCAACAATTTCCCAAAAAGCTCTCAAAAAACAAAACAAAACCAAAAAAAAAAAAAAAAAATTACCATTTCCACCCTTTTCCCCATATGACATCAAGTCACAGATCAACAAATCAAACTGTTATCATCATTTTGCCATTGTGAACATATCCTCGGGTTTGCTTTCGACAGGGTTACAGTGGAAAAAAGTTTAACAGACAAGTACCTTGCTGTCACTCTACATAACCATGCATGAGATTTTGCCTCACGTCTTCTCACTCAATTCTTTCCAAGTAAATGGATCCTTTTCCTCATTTAAGAATCTCTTCCCTACGTCACTCTGCCCCAAAGCATGACTAGGACAAATTCAATTGAATCTTCATGTCTCAATCACCCAAAAGATTATCAAGATAGACAACAACCGCAGATGCATGATTAGAGTAGGTAACATAATGATCAAAGTAATAAGAGAGTGAAAATTACTTTAAACCATAAGGGCAGTTTTGTATTTTACTTTTAGTGAGTGTAGCCCTAATAATATAATGTAATGAGAAGGAAGAGAGGAGCGCATCACCATCTAAGCTCTCTCTCTTGCTCGCTTTTTCTTCTTGCTTTGTGAACAAACCTAAAGTTTTGGAAGTGAGAGAACAATTGACCCCAACCATGGAAAACCATAAAACTGAGATGTGGTTCAGAATCTGAGTGATTACGCTATATATCTTCCTCCAAGTTGGTACGACAAGATTTCAAGCAGCTTGGGAGTGGGAGAGGGAGAAGGAATGGGACTAAAAAAAGTTCTCAAGAAGCTATAAAATCTTCTACATAAAGTACATGGTAGAACTAACACGAGGAAAAAATTAAACAAGTCCAGTAATTGTGTTTATAAATATCTTTTTCCAAAATATTTGAGCTTCAAAAGTCAAACTACAATTTGCACAAATTTGTGCAATAAATTTTTTTTTTCTTTTTCAAAACCATGGAGCTGGAAAAGGAACAACTTCTTTGTGCGAAATTGCCTAATACAGCAAAGGAGAATGTTAAGATGAATTGTGCAAGGAGAGATCGAAAGAGGTGATTCGAAGCACATTTGCCAACCTATCACGTGTGAAATCCAGGCAACTCATCAGGTACCCATTATGAACATGCCCGGACCCAAAAATCAGCCCACTCCACTCATCAGATAGGCACGTAGTACAAGAAAAATAGATGGTTACGAAAAAAGTGATCAATGACCTATAATCAGCCTATATGTGTGGCCCAACGGCTGAGTGGCTGATTATTGGGCCAGGGCGGCATGATGGTGAGCAACACCTACGAGAGATTGATCTCGCATGTCTTCCATGCCACGAATCATCTCTTCAATCTCTTCTTGTGTGAATCACCTACAAGTTACGAGTGCAAACAAATAGAGATGGCACATGCACTAAAACAGTAAGGACAACGTGTGTCAGAGAAACATATATAATATAGAAGTTGCAAAAGATGAGGAACAAACCCTCTTCTCTCTCGTTCCTTCCCACTGCTCCTCATGTTCACGCTTCCTTTTCCACATCTCCTTCGTTTCTTCTTCATCCTTCTTCAACCGTCCTTCCTCTTCTGAAATCTATACAGAAAAACAGGGGCAAATAAACATGCAAGCATAAAGTTACCAGCCAGAACCAGTTGAAACTGAGATGAGAAACACAGACTAAATAAGCTAGAGCATACCCTCATTTGCATTTTCCTCCGACGCCATTCTTGTTCTGTTAAAATCTCTCGCACTTTCAGCTTTAATTGCTGTTGGTACTCTTCTGTTTGCTCATACTGCTGCTCATATTTTCCCTGAATCACAGGGTCCACAAATTAAGTCAGCCATTTGATCCAACCTGAAAGTTTAAAAACATGCAGCTTTCATGCTTTTCACAGAAATTCATTTTAAAAGTTCGGCCCTGAAGATGTAGAAAGCAGAAATCCAAAATATGAAATTTAAGAAACAACAATAGAAGCACAACACTTTAAATTGTGCCCATGTCTTTCTGGAGAATAATTTAGGGCATGCCGCCCATGTCTTTTTGGAGGACAATCGAGAGCGACAATAATGTAAAGCCAGGATTTATTTATTTTTCTGAAAGATGTCTAAAATGTTATTTACCAATAAGAAAAACCTGATGACATAAAGCACGAGGTGACCCTCTTGTCACCTCCCAACTAAGGTAGAGATACAACTAAAAAAAAGTAAACAGAGGCCACAAAGAAGGGCCACTGGAACGCTATGTTGGGCTTCCAAATTCTCTACGCCAGTCACTCGCCAAATCATCGAACAACCACCCCTTGAAATGTCATGTCGTGAAAGCCCAATTGATGATCAATGATGAGATCCTCCTAATCAAGACTGCAATAGAGACCAGTAGAGATGCAACTAAAAAACAAATGAAAAACAGAAAAACATAAACAAAAGCCACAAAGGGCCACATGAACACTATCTTCGGCTTCCAAACTCTCTACTCCAGTCCGCTGCCAAATCATTGAATTACCATGCTTTCAAATGCGGCATTGTGAGAGCCCAATTGATGATCATTGACGAGATCCTCCTAATCAAGACTGCAGTAGAGGCCTCTTTTTCATCGAAAATCCTGCTATTCCACTCTCTACAAATCCCCCCAAAATCCAAAGAATACAAGGATCCAAAAGATTTTATTGCAGCCTTTGACTGGTCCATGGAACCATTCATGAATGACCTTCCCAACTGCTATGTTAAATACCCCATCCATTCCGAATCTTCTCAAAAAATGAGAGCACACTTTCTTAGCTACAATACAGTGAATATACAAAGGAGCACTGACACCAGCCCTGCTTAGCACATAATACACTTATTGGAAGCACAGAATTCAATTCCACTTATGAAGGTTGTCAACCATGAGAATCTTATCGACCATATCAGTCCAAGAAAAAGCTTCGACTCTTGGGGTTGCTAGAGATTTCCAAAAAAGAGCGATCAGGGGAAGCATTTGGCCTTTTCAAAAATTTCGAGAACACAGATTTCACCGAGAAAGGCCATTTGGGGATCACTTCCCAGACTTCCTGTCCTCAACAGACAGATTGAGATGTACCACCATCAGTCTTCTCAGCAATGCCTCAAATAGAGCTGCCTTGTCGTCATCTAAACCTTTTTTAGCCTCTGATATTCCGGACAAAAGGATTCCCAACCAGTTTGTGCCACTTCTTTAGGGACTCCTTGTGCTCTGCAAGAGAGAATACGGGCTGATACAACACTGACAGTAGGCTATCATCCAACCATGCACCCGTCCATAATGTAAGCCAGTGACTAAATGAAAAATTCACCCGCAGGTTATGAAAGCTCAACTTCAGAAGAAATAGATGTCCTTCTATAATTCTAGTACTTACAGGTGACAAAGACAAAATTAAGACAGTATTTTCCAGTCCTATCGATGTGATTAGAACTAGAATGAAGCGAAATTATGAGTTTTACGAGAAGGGTTTGTAATTTTTCTTTTCCAGGAGATAGATTTTCTTCTTCTTCCGAAGATTTTTCCAGGTGACTGATTGTCAAAGGTAATTGAACATGTAGTCAAATGGGCATCAAAGGATCATGGACCTTGGAAAATTCCTTTTAATGTCAGAGGGCTTAGGGAATTGCATCACCATTATAGGTTAGTTTACGACATGCATTGAGTGAGGAAAACAAGAACACCAACAAACTCGCCAAAGCATGGCTAGTGAATTTCTTTGTGCCAAGTCTACTTTGCCTCTTATTTAATGTTTTCTTTTTCGCAATTTTCTTTAGCCTGATTAATAACATTCAACAATTATGAGAGAGAGAGAGAGAGCAGAGCAGAGCAGAGCAGAAAAACGAAGCAAAAGAAGTGCTAAAAGAATGCTTACTTTCATAAGACGATAAAGGTCAGGAGACTCAAGACAAGCATTCTTGTACATATGGATAGACCAGCCAAATGCAAATAAATCACATGACAGCTACACGTAGAGGTCTTTGTCCATGAAGATATTCTCACAATTAAATGGTTGTCCAGTCCAACTCTTTCATCTTAATTTTGTGACACTCACAAGTTCAAAATACTTCGACTCTTAGAAGAATTAGTATCAATGTTCATCTTTTAAAACTTATCAATACAGCTAATTCAAGAAACTCAGTGAATTAGATTAAGTTGAGGAGATTAAGAATCAACCTAACCAAGTAGGGACAGTGTCTGCTGATGTCTAAGAAACCTGTCTACTGAAACTCTGAGAACAGACCTAGTAGAAAGAAATGAATCATTTTTTTTAACTCGACAGCAGCAATTCATACTTGAGCTACGGAAACTGGCCCAAAGATAAACTATTGACTGCATGTGCAACTTCGTATTACCTCGTCAACCAATGATTTTATCTTGGAGGCATTGTCTTTCTTCAACTGTTTCTTCCTCTTTGCTCTGAGTTCCTCTGCAGGATATACACAAAAGAGTCAGTTCTGACATCTGCGTGAAGATTTTCCTCCACTTCATGGAAATGGTATGGTCTTAAAGCATTTTAGAAAGGGTGACACTTTTAACTGATATTCTAATCACAATGTTAGCAAATGATAAAGGCAAGTGCTGGATTTTCAAACAGAACCATCTAACCTTACTCACAATTAATGCATAGTATTCACTGAAATACAATAAAAAATTAAACCATAGAAACTGAAGTTTTAAGTATCATCCGAAAAGGAGGAAATAACCTTAGACTAAGACTGATCCATAAAAAAGTTAAACCCAAGCAACATCTGAACCTACCATGGACCCATTCCAGGATAAATACTGAACTGCTAAGTTGAATATGATAAAAGGTTTAAAAGAATCAAAGAATTCATAATAGTGACATGACACACAAGACAATGTTCAAGTCTAGGCTAAAAAATATTCAAGTATAGAAACAACAAAAGTAAAAATATCCAATTAGCTAATGAAAGCCCAGAAACCCAAAGAACATATGAAATGTCAAACATGCATCCCAACAAATTATGTGTGGCCATTTAACCAAAAGTAAAATTTTGTGCAGAAGATCATAAAGAGACCAATTTAGAGGCAAGGACCCCAATGCATGAAGACCACTAGTGCAAGAAATATGGGGAACGGTATCTTTCTGAGAAGAATGAAGAGGTAAATTCAGTGGAAGAGAAAACGTATTCAAACTTCACTTCCTACCTTTCGCCGAGTTAACTTGACTGAGAACATATTCTCTTTCTTGTGGATCAAGCAATAGTTGTTGGGCCTTTGCCAATGCTGTTCACAAGTCAATAGTTGACTGTCAATGAATGTTTCAAACAAGGATCAAGAGAACAAAACAAAACCCTTATCATGTAATATCAATTACAATGTATTCAAATTTTCCTTGTTTCTCAGAAATGAGAAAACCTCTAATAAGAAAACACCAAAAAAGCCTCTAATAAGAAAAACACCAAACTATAAAATAAATTAGCATGCACAAACTCCTAACACAAACTTTAGGATCGATGATCAGAGATTACATTAAAAAGAGCAACATTTCAGTTAGCAGGATAATCATGGCACCATGCAAGCTAATGTCCAGTAGTAGAAGCAAGGAAGATGGATATGCTTTTTGTATAGGGATACCAGCAATTACACAAATCAATTTCAGTAATAGCATAAGAAAAACAATAAACAATCTTGCTCTATGACTTGTACGGTTGTACCTATTGTTGTTCAAAGAAGGTTACTTATGCAGTGGTGCCTATTGTTGTTCAAGGGTTAGAAAGAAATAAACAGAACTGATGGAATACGAGGTCATGACAGCTATAGATAGCCATATAAATAGCTAAAATTTAAAAGTTCCATGATCTTACGTTACGGGGCCGTTACGGGCCATATATGTGGAAAGATCTTGAAAAAAAAAGTGTAGAAGGACTGCTGATGCGCGGACATCGGGCATCGAGCGTCATTCAAAGTATATCAACTCTCAGAGGCTCTCTCTCTCTCTCTCTCGTGTCTTAGATGACGGATACATCCCCGGGTCTCTAGAGGTTAAAGACCTTACACGTGTTCGTGACATGTGTAAATTGCTTAAAGGAGACATTTGGACCGTTGGATCGCGAGGATGGTGTGATCGTACCGTTGGATCGTCATGGCCCACCTTCGTTATGCCACCTTCACAGCGCTATCATCGGGGCCCATCGGGCATCTTAAATTTAAATTTAGTTTAGGAACATTTGGTTTATTTAAGTTTTGTAATCCATGCCATTCATAATTTTTCAAGTTCATTTTAAAACATGATCCTTTTTTGAAAAACTTTTTCAAGTAGGGGTATTTTGATAATTGAATCATGTAATTAGGAATTTTTATCCAAAGAGATCGGCCTCATTTTTGGTCCTAAGCCCCTGAAATAAGTGGGCAAAAAGGATGGACCACAAGATAAAACAAATGCCATTTTATACATATTTTATATTTTTTTTATTTACGATTAAATATGGCCGATCTTTTTTAATTGAAAAGATTTTTTAATGATTGAAATGATTTTAATCATCCTCTACTGATTTTCTTTCTTTCATTTTAAAGATACATTTTTTTTTTAACCATATTCTCTTTTTTTCTCCTAAAAATATTTAGATCTAAAAGCCCTTGTTTCTTTTAAAATCTAAATCATTTTTTATGATTCAAAAGATTTTAATCATAAAACCCATCACCCAAATCTAAATTTGAAGAACACCAATTGCATTTTACAGATTTGGGGTGAATTTTATATATTTTTATATTTTTCAATTTTACGCATTAATTATGACCCTTTTTTTTTTATTAGAAAATTATTTTTTAATGATTGTTTTGATGTTTTAATCATACCATGTGATGTGTTAATCATAGTAGAACATGTTAATGTGCATTTTACAAATTTGGGGTGATCTAATTTTTTTATACATTCGGATTTTAAAATTCAAAAAATATTTTTTAATTATTGTTTTGATGTTTTAGCCATAATCAATGTTATATTAACCTTATTTCATTTTCAAATTTGTGTTTATGATTTTTTTTGTATATTTTTTGATATTTTATTTGTTTTTTTAAGATTGAAAAATCACTAAAATTGTTTTGCCCTTTCAAATGAGTTATCAAGAGCCTAGATTTTTATTTTTATTTTTAAATTTTTTTCTAGGGTTTCATACATAACATATAGAATCTAGATCTGAAATTTTCAGATTTGCATAAATAAAAAATTAAAAAAGTCTCAATCTGAATTTTTCCACATTTGCATATTCTAAAGCTTAGGATCATCAGTGTCCATAGTCTTGTGTCAAAACAATCTCTAGAGTCGTGTTTTAGGAAACCTAAGTTGAGTCTTATTGTGTATGCCCACTCGGACTGGTAGGGGATTTGGTCTACACCCGATTTTTAATATGGAACAGTTGACTGAGATGATTAACACGATCAACCAACGTTTGGCCGCCATTGAGGCGCAATCTAGGAACACGAATACCTTGATGGATCATATAGAATAGCTAAATTTAAGAGAAATCTTCGACATTGGAAGGGATGAACATTCTCACGGACATTAGGTCATTCAAAGTAGTTGAGGCGGGTAGGAAATCATGGTAGAGATCGTACGGGAGCAGGTGGAAGACCTTACACATGGTCGTGACATGACAAGGATGGTGGATCGCAAAATCCATGGCCCACCTTCATTATCAAGACCGTTATGATATCGATGAGAGGGTCTTAAAGAATTTAAAGTAGAACATCCTAGTTTATTTGATGGGCATCTTCACCCAAAAGCATTTCTTTTTGATTTTTTAGGGGTATTTTGTAATTTCATATAATTACGAATTTAATTTCGGACATGGACCATTATTTTGAATGGTATGAGATGTCCGAGAACCGACAAGTGCGGTTTGCAAAGATAAAACTTTGAGTCAAGCTAAATTATTTTGGACTTCGGTGATTGGAAGAGCGTAGGATCGAAGTGAAATCGGGAGGTACTTTTTCTTTAACCCTATTCTCTTCCTTTTGTCCTAAAATCTTTAGATTTAAAAGTCAATCGTGTTTCTTTTTGGGTAAATCATTGAAAGATTTTATTAAAAAACCCAAAAAATAAAGCTTCCAATTCTCAATTTTTCTGATTTCCCAATCCAGGAAAATTTTTTTTTATTAGATCAATGGCAAGCATCTTTACGATCTAACTAAGGATCTAAAATGTCGTGTTTGTGATGGATAGCCATAATCATCGTTATATTAAATTTCTTTGAGTATATGATGCGATGTGATATTTGTTTTTTTAAGGAGGATCCCTTTCAAATATCGTTGGCGCGTTTAAGGTGGGTCTTCACGTGGATCCCACATCAATCGTGAGTAGGTTATGACCCATGCTTAGATCGAGTTATGAGTGACTTAGATTTTTTCTAGGGTTTCATGCATAGCATATAGAGTCTAGAGATATTTTAGAGCATTTACCTAAAGTCTCCGTCAAAAAGTCTCGCTGAATTGAGTCCACATTTGCGAGACTCTAAAGGTTAGATCATCGGGTTTTGTGTCAAAACAATCTCCAAGAGTCGTGTTTTAGAAACCTAAGGAGTCTTATTGTGTATGCCCAGGGGTAGGGGATTTGTCTACACCGATTTTCAATACGGAGCTAAGCCTAAAGGATGATAAGGGCTAGGAAAGGTGTCCTATGGATCGGATGATGCAACATTGGAGGGGATGAACATTCTCACGTAGGGCGAGTAGTCGAGGAAAGGGTAGGAAATCATGGTAGAGATCGTGGAGCACGTGGCCGACGGGTAGCACGTGGAGGGGAGCGAAATCCGCAGCCCACTATCGAGTATCAAGACCGTTATGATGTCGATGAGAGGGTCTTAAAGAGTGTTAAAGTAGATGTTCCTAGTTTTGATGGGCATCTTGACCCAAAAGCAGTTCCTGATTGGTTAGCGGACATGGACCATTATTATGAATGGTATGAGTTCCTCCGAGAACCGACAGTGACGCAGCAAAGATAAAACTTGTGAGTCAAGCTAAATTATTTTGGACAAATAAAGCGTAGGATCGAAATCGGGAGGTGTCTTTGTCGCGCATTGGGTAAACATGAAGGAGTTATTAAAGGAAAATAGCTTCCTCTCCTTAACGTCAAGAGCTCCTAGATCAATGGTGACGTACACCAAGGATTCATGTGGGTTGTAGATTACACGCAAAATTTGATGAGTATATGATGCGGTGTGATATTGGGAGGATCCCTTAATGACGTTGGCGCGTTTCAAGGTGGGTCTTCGCATGGATGCAGCGTGAGCATAATGACTCCCAGTGACTTGGAAGAGTTACCAAGTTGTACAAGAGTTAGGTTATATAAAGTCTCCTCCCAGGCGCTTTGAGTCCCGAGACTCTCATGATCGCTGGTTTTCAAGAGGAACTAAACCTAATATTGGAAGTCACCTAGGGCGCAGTCGGCGGACAATATCATGCCTAAGGATGATGGGCAAAGGTGTCTTTGGTGTCAATCCCGGCAAATGATAGTCACTTGAGATGTTATGAGTGCGAAGGTACAAGTCATTTCGCATACCAGTACACGGCAAAGACTCGCGGGAAAGCCTTAGTCATAGACAAATCAAATGAAAATGCGGATGACATGGGTGATTATGAAGTTGAGGAATATCATCCAGAGATAGGTGCTAGTGATTATGAAGAAGAAGAACCAGAAACTGCATCACTAGTTGAAGTTAGATGTGCTTTGGCGCAGGCCAAAGATAGTGATGATTGGCGTAGAAGCACAATTTTCTACACGTTTAACAAGAGCAGTGACAAAAATTGTTAAGTCATCGTGGATAGTGGTAGTTGCACCAACGTGGTCTCCGCTAGCACAGTCACTCGTTTGGGTTTGAAGCTCATCCCTCACCCTTAACCCTACAAGGTTTCTTGGGTTGACGCGTCTTCTATGCCTGTGTCCCAGCAGTGTTTAGTCCTCATCCAAATCAATTCATATAAAGACATGTTGAGGAATATCACCCAAAGATAGAATATCACCCAGAGATGGGGACTAAACACCCAGAGATAGGCATAGAAGACGTGTTGAGGAATATAAAGACATGTTGAGGAATATCCCAGAAGTTGAGGAATATCACCCAGAGATAGGTGCTAGTGATTATGAAGAAGAAGAACCAGAGACTGCACCACTAGCTGTAGTTAGATGTACTTTGGCGCAGGCCAAAGATAGTGATGATTGGCGCGGAAGCACAATTTTCTACATGTTTATCAAGAGAGGTGACAAAATTTGCAAAGTCATCATGGATAGTGGTAGTTGTACCAACGTAGTCTCCGCTAGCATAGTCACTCGTTTGGGTTTGAAGCCCATCCCTCACCCTCAACTCTACAAGGTTTCTTGGGTTGACACGTCTTCTATGCCTGTGTCCCAGCAGTGTTTAGTCCCCATCCAAATCGGTTCATATAAAGACATGTTGTTGTGTGATGTTTTACCTATGGATGTAGGTCACATCATTCTAGGGAGGCCGTGATTATACGATAGAGATGTTATGATTTTTTATTGCTCGAATGTGAGTACATTCATGCATGAGGGCAAGAAAATCAAGATTAATCCGTTGCCACCCAAGAGCTCCTAAACATAAAGCCGGGATCGAGAACAAACCAGTCGATGCCCTTAGTAGGAGAGTGACATTGCTCAATTCCTTGAGTGTAAAAGTTGTCGGGTTTGAGCAATTGAAAGACGAGTATCCCATGTGTCCAGATTTTGGGGGAACATACGTGTCACTCTTAGGTGCCCAGCATAGTTCGGGTGAGTTCGTGCTGAAAGATGGTTTCCTTTTCAAAGGAGACCGACTTTGTATTCCCCGCACTTCCCTCCGGGATTTTCTTATTTGGGAGCTTCATGCTGGAGGTATTGCTGGCCATTTTGGTCGAGATAAGACCATCGCCCTAGTGGAGGATCGATTTTATTGGCCAAGTCTCAAGCGAGACGTAGTCAAAATTTTAGTGCAATATTGAATATGTCAACTGGCAAAACAGAAGAAGCAGAATACTGGATTGTACACGCCATTGCCAGTGCCACACACACCGTGGCAAGACATCAGTATGGATTTCGTGCTTGGACTTCCCAAGACAATTAAAAAGCACGATTCCATTTTTGTGGTTGTGGACCGTTTCTCAAAAATGGCCCATTTTCTCTCTTGTTCTAAAACCTCAGATGCGTCCAACATAGCCAAGATTTTCTTTGAGGGGGTAGTTTGATTACATGGTTTGCCTAAGACCACAGCGTCTGATAGGGATGTCCAGTTTACAATTTATTTTTGGAAGACATTATGGCATATGATGGGTACGATACTCCAGTTCTCGTCTGCCTACCATCCTCAAACTGATGGCCAAACTGAGGTTGTGAATCAAAGTCTCGGAAATCTACTACGATGTTTTGTGGGTGAACACATTAAAACTTGGGACTTAGTCCTGCCAGTCGCCGAGTTTGCATATAATAGTTCATTTAATAGGTCTACGGGTATGAGTCCATTCAAGATTGTTAGTAGTTATAAACCTAGACTATCCATAGATTCGTTACCTATGTCAATCACCCAGAGGACCTCAGAGTCAGCCGATGCATTTTCCCATCACATTCATGAGTTGCATGCAGAGAATAAGAGGCGGATACATGCTAGTAATGAACAATACAAAATTTCAGCTGACTTACATCATAGAATTCAAGAATTTAATGAGGGTGATTATGTAATGATTAGGATGAGGCCAGAACGGTTCCCGCAAGGTGCCGTTAAGAAGTTACAAGCACGCAGTGCTGGACCATTTAAGATTCTGAAAAAGATTGGGTCAAATGCGTATGTGATAGATCTTTCACCTCGCATGGAGATTAGTTCAACATTCAATGTGGAGAATCTAATGCCTTGTTCAAGCCAACACATAGATCCTAATTTTGTTCCAAACCATTGGCCAATTTTTGAATTTTCTTCCCAACCCACACCACTTATGCCTACTATACCTGAGAAAAGAGAAGAAATTGAAAGAATTATGGATGAGCAAATTGTTTCCACTTGAGACGGTGGATTTCAGAGGTACTTGGTGAAGTGGAAGAACAGACCATCATCCGACTGTACATGGTTAATGAAAGCAGAGTTGCAGCGACTAGATCCCGATTTGTTAGAAAAGCACAAGAGTTTTATCTCACCGAAGCCGAGATCTTCTCAGCCAAGGGGAGTTGATGCGGACATCGGGCCATTCAAAGTATATCAACACAGAATGCGTGCGTTACCCGTGTCAATGTGGTTAGATGACGGATACGGGTCGGGTCTCTAAAGGTTGAAGACCTTATACATGTGTTCGTGACATGTGTAAGTTACTTAAAGAAGACATTTGGACAGTTGGATCGCGAGGATGGTGTGATCGGACCGTTGGATCGTCACGGCCCACCTTCATTGCACCACCTTCACAGTTCACAGCGCTATCATCAGGGCCCATCGGGCATCTTAAATTTGAATTTAGTTTAGGAACATTTGGTTTATTTAAGTTTTGAGACAGTTTGCGTACAATTTGTACGAATTTCTTTTTTAAAAAACTTTTTTTAGTAGGGGTATTTTGGTAATTTCATGTAATTACAAATTCATAAAGGTTGCCCTAAACCTAAAGCATGTTATGTTATGTTTATGAAAGAAAAGGAGGGCTTTTTTTGCTTCTGACGATTTCGTCTTCGACTTCCAGTGATTAGAAGAGGGCGTGAGGCCCAGAGAAGTGATTTCTCATCCTCTACTTCTTTCTCCTTCTTTCTTTTCTCAAGATACTCTTTTCTTTAACCCTATTATCTTCCTTTTCTCCTAAAATCTTTAGATCTAGAAGCCGATCTTGTTTCTTTTTATCTAAATCATTAGGATCTCAAAAGATTTTCATCCCCACATAAAATCCATCACCCAAATCTAAATTTGAAGAACCACCAATTCTTTTCTGAATTTTTCAGATTTCCCAATCTAGGAAATTCCTATTTTTCTGGATTAGAAAATCCACTTGAACCGTTAGACGGACCTATTGCAAGACGAAAGTTCTATCATTCGCTAGATCTAACACATTCAAATTTTAAAATTCAATACTTCGTATTTGTGACGGATGGTCATAATCAATGCTATATTAACTTTATTTCTTTTTTGTGTTTATGATGTATAAGACTGATATTTTATTTGTTTTTTTAAGATTGCATAAATCTGCCCCTTTCAAATACCATACTCATTTAAGGTTGGATTAGGCCGTCCTACATCAACAACTATGGCCCATCATGTATGGAAAGAATTATCTAGTAGTCACAAAAGACTGAAATAGGATAATATAAAAATAAATAAATAAAAGTGAGTAAAGAAATTTCACCCAACAAAAAAAAGACCATGAGAATCTCGAAAAGTGATGCTTCACGGTATTTGATATAATGATAACATTGATATTATGTGGGGATGCAACATCTACAGAACTGTTATATGATTATTTACAATGATTAGAAACGTCTACATTATATTGATATTATACCTAATATATTGAAACTCCACCTTAGCTGGAAATGAAACACCCAACGCCTATCACAAATATAATTCCTCCCAAGTTCTTCATATAAAATATCTCATCCTTTTCCTTTGAAGAAAATACACTGCCTTGATTTCTTCATTCAAAACCTTCTAACAAGGACATACTTGACCTCCGAGCCTGTTTGGTGCTTGCGGGGTTTTTTTTTTTTTTTTTTAAGCCCTGATGATGGACATCCTCTTATGGGGTCCGGCTGGCTGTGATAGAAACCACAGCGTCAGCCATTCACTCCATTGTTGAGCTCTTTTTTACCGGGTGTCTCAAGGAGAAACAATCTTTAAGATGATTTCTTTTTTTCTTTTCTTTTTTCTTGTCATCATTTTCTAGCTAAGAAATACTCCACCTGGTAGCGATGCACTGGCCAGTTCCCTTTGTGGGTGAAGTATGAGTGTTTATGTCATGAGAGCAGCCAGTTTTCAATTTTTTGTCGAGTATCATGAGAACCATTGTTTCAAGTCTGGATAATTGGCAAAACATGATTCGTAAAGTTGAGTGCACCCAGGACAAAGCTACAATGGTAATGATCATTTTCTCACTAGAAGATACATGAATGTGGTTATTATGGCGCATCGGGGGGGTGGGGTGGGTGGGGTTAAAGGAGAGTTAAAGGAGAGACACATGACTGTTTAATTGTCTGAATGCAATATAACATGTAGCAATAAGATATTATGATCTCTAGCTAGTAATTGTTATTTATTTTTGCTACTGTGAAATAGGATCCCTACAAGCAATACAAGTCTAGATAATATATATATATATATATATATATATATATATAGAGAGAGAGAGAGAGAGGCTGATGATAGAAAACATATAGTCTGATCAAAAGCTTCATCCATCATACTTAAAAAATAACAGGGAAGATACTTTCTCATTCATAACAAGTCCACAGACCCCACATGAATTCCACATATAATCTTGATGCAATGCATAACAGTTATGAAGGAAAACTGCCTCTGTTCAATACAGGTAGAGGACTCCTAAAATAGTTGAAAGAAACAGGAGAAGAAAATTCAGAAGTTGAAACAGTGTCCAAATTCCTAATTTGATGCAACCATGTGTCAATTGACTTGATCTCACATGTGCGCCCCACATGAGCACACATGTGGGAACCCAGGGTCCCGCACATAATCAATGGTACCAGGACAGTACCACTTTTGCCGACACTACTTGGACATGACACGACGCTTCAAAATTTGTACGACCAAGTGTCACAGATGTCATCAAAAGTGTTGCATGTTGGACAATTTACGTGAGGTGTCCAAACATTTTTCTGCACAAAGATTTCATTTCACCATCCTCAATTTGTTTGTTATGTAAATTTATTTTGTGAAGCCAAAGATTTCTCACTCTTGGCCCTCAAGCTTGCCTCCATTCTCTTGTTCCTGAAAATTTCCTATAAGGACTTACTCTAGCTTTCAGTTCATTTTCCATTACAGGTCCCATGACCAATGAAATGAAAAAGTCCACACTTTGTTGTTCTTTTGTTCTTTTGTTTCAGTTCTAATATTTTAATAAAACAAGCGATGTTCATAAGAACTACTATTTTTTCAGTTGATTACCTGTGTGATTTTTTATGTTTTCTTAATTAATTTTTTAGTATAAACAACTAGTAATTTGTTTCTATTCGAACTATATGAATATTCTTTCTAATTTCCTTTGTATATAGTGCTTTCATTTTTATTTAATTTTATTTATTTACTTAAATTATTATTTATTTGTGTACAGAAGTGTCCCCATGCCTAGATTTTTTAAGTTTGTTGTGCCAGACACCTTAGGAAATTTTGGCACTTAGCACCTGTGCCACATGTCTAGGTAACAATCCGCATAGTAGCTTAGTGTTAGTGCTCAATTGCTTTTTTCCCTTTTAAGCCTTTTAAGGACCAAGATACCCTTGCTTAAGTAAAATAGCCGAGGATATTTTAGTCTTCTCTTTTGTATCAGGGTTTTATTTCTTTTTTAGCAATTAAATAAGACTCGTTATCTCTGCAGTCTCATTATTTTGTTTAAGAATAAAAGTTTCTTCTCTTTGAGAAAATATCCATCTTTTTGCATGTGTTGCATTGAATGGCATGGTGCCAATGATCTTAGCTTGTATCTAGATCTTTACATCTTGTCACCTCGCAGTGGTTTCAGTTGAATTACAATTCCTTTTCCAAATATGGTAAAAAAGTGAGAATCCCCAGTACCTCCAAAGGCCTCCTTCGCTTGTGGATGCTTGCATTTGTCTGGGTGAACCAGCAATGATAACTACACAATTCAAGCAACAGAAAATAAGCACATGTATGAATAACGTTTGGAGATGAAAAGGGGGTGAAACATTCAAAACTCGATTACAATCTGTAAAGTTACCTTTCGATATTGCCTCTTCACATCATCTGGTGACGAATCAAATGACAGTTTTAGATGCTCGAAAGGATTTAATTTGAAGCATGAAAGTATCCTGCAATGTACACATTTGTTATTCTAGTGAATAAGCATCCATTGGTAGAGAATAAGGTAGATGTACTTGAATCACATGCATGGCCCAACCACAATGGGGCCCATCATTTCTACAGTATGGATCATTGATTCACAAGCCACATTTTCACACTCAAGAACAGATGATAGTATACTAGATATCCCGGGGCCCATGGATCAAATAATCCCCCTCCTATATAACCCAAAAATCTTACGCACAATATACAAAACACACTTGTGCATGCCTTGGTAAGACATCTAAGTATTATCAAGATAATCTAAATTCTACAATCTACATATAACACGCATTTTAAATTAGGAACATTAAATGGGAAAGAAAGGCCATGCCTTCGCAACAAAATTTAGGTCACGCCACGGCAAAAAATCACAATTGGATAATATTCTGCGTGCTAATCATTGCATCATGTATGATAATACCATGCCACACAATTTCTCACCATGTTATTGTGCTCGTGTGTATCAATCAAACCACCAACAGATTATTCATTCGAACTTCTCATAATGAGAATGTGCACAACCCTATTCCGGTCTAGTCCAGTATGGAATGAACTCATAATCTGATGATAAGAATCATTTCCGATTGGACCAAATACTGGCCCACCGATAGAGATGAAAGAAGATGGGTAAGAAATAGGAGCAGACACTTTTTCGATATAGGAATCAGTATCTAATGAATTCAAGGGTTCCAACATAAGAGGGGGGATCACAATGAGATCTCGGCCTCATAAGGGGGATATGGCGAAATTGGTAGACGCTACGGACTTGATTGGATTGAGCCTTGGTATGGAAACCTACTAAGTGGTAACTTCCAAATTCAGAGAAACCCTGGAATTAAAAATGGGCAATCCTGAGCCAGATTTGTCATGTCCAGAAATTGCTGAGGATTATGCCAATAATTGAGAGGGATCGGCGGATTAGTTTTTGGCAACTTTCTAAATTCTATCAGTCTCCAAATATTGTTGGCAACTTTCTTAAATTTCTATCCTTGTCAGTAGTTAGCAATAGTTATCTTTAGGCATTTCCTAAATTCTTCTTTAGTGGCAGCTTTATTTATTGGACCCTGGATGATAAGAAGAGGGGAATAAAAAATTCTCTCTTCTGGTTTTACACCTAGCTTTTTCCCCTATAAAAGTGGGAAACGTTTTGCACTGCGTTGTTATATTACCTTCTTTTTATCAAAGGCGTAACAACTTGGTATCAGAGACTTTGATCTTACGGAGCAGATGGTAAGCAGCACACGATTGCAAGACGCACATAAGGCCGATGCCAAATTCGACCAACTCAAAGAAAATTCTGAACGCCAGTCACATGCACTAGATCGGATTCGAGAGTTTATCTTGGGGATGAATTCAAAATATGATCACCTCTTCAACACCATGGCAACTGTACAAGAGAAAGTTTTGGCAATTCGTATGAGCAGGGAACGATCAAGCACTAACGAGGAACATCTTGGACCTCACTCTGATGCAAGCAGTTCCACTCGTACCAGGTATGTATGATTCGATTTCCCTCGATTCGAAGGTGATGATCCAATCGAGTGGATCATTCGGGCCAAGCAATTTTTCAAATACAATCAAAGTGAGGAGGAATAGAGGGTGTCGTTAGCCAATTTTCACTTAGAACATGAAGCTTGGCAGTGGTAGCAATGGCGTAAAAGGTTTAAAGGCACCCTACCATGGGAGGAGTATACAAAAGCAATGTGTATACAGTTTGGTCCAAGCAAGTTCATGGATTTTACGGCATCTCTCCTGAAACTCACACAAACTACGATAGTACGAGAATATCAATCACAATTTGAACTGTTATCTAACCGTGCAAGGGTCGCAGATGAAGCATCTCTGGTCAGTTGCTTCATCAAGAGATTAAAACCTGATATCCGCCATATGGTGCAAATGTTCCAACCCAACTCCTTATTGATTGCAATTGATTTGACATGACTGAAAGAGGATAAGCTGAGCACTGGCCCTCCGCAACGTCGAGCAGCATTTAGCCACCCACCATTGGTCCCTGTAGCTGCGCAACGCCCAGCTCTACTGCTAGCTAGAACTGGCCCCAAATTCAATGCCCGTTAAACAATTCTAACCGGCGGAGATGATGGCCCATAGGGATAAAAGGATTATACTATAATTGCAATGAATAATTCACACCAGGACACCAATGCAAATGCCAGATGCAATTTATTTGGATGCAGAAGTAGGTTCAGATGAGCAGCACAATGAAACACCCGAAGAAGATGTGGAGTCGAGAGAAGAAACACCTGAAATATCTATTCACGCCTTGTCTAGCTAGTCATCTCCTTAGAAGATGCAAGCCAATAGGCTCATTAAAAGGCAACCAGTTGCCATCCTCATTGACTCCGGCAGCACACACAATTTTGTCAATCCAAAGGTAGCAAAACAGATTGGGTGCCACATGCAAGCTAGTGAACCATTTAGTGTTATGGTTGCTAATGGCGGCAAACTCACGTGCCACGGCAAGTGCGCCAACATGCGGCTCACTATGCAAGGATATCGATTGCATACCAACATGTACACTTTACCTTTGAGAGTTTGTGACATTGTTTTAGGTGCCTAGTGGTTGAGGACGCTCAGATCGATCCTTTGGGATTTTGCAGAGCCCAAGATGCAATTCTCCAGCAGCGGGCACAGCTTTACCCTCAAAGGGGAGCAAAATGGAACCAACAAAATTGTCACATCCCAACAGATGGAATGATTAAACAACAAAGGGACATCAGGAGTCATTGCACAGATTTGTCGCGTTGCAATGATCCAGACAACAGAACAGATACCACGCACCAAACAGCCGCTCCTACTCGAGTTTTCTGACTTGTTGCAGGAGCCATCTGAACTTCCACCTGAACGGACTCATGACCATCGAGTGCCACTACATCCCGGTCAACCACCTACTAACGTAAAACCGTACCGTTACCCACATTTCCAAAAGGCAGAAATCAAGTGAATCACGTAAGAGATGTTGGATTCGGGGATTATATGATCCAGTGTAAGCCCATATTCCTTGCCCGTGCTATTAGTGCGAAAGAAAGACACTTCTTGGAGGATGTGTGTTGATTACCAAGCACTTAACAAGATCACAGTGAAAGATAAATTCCCCATTCCAGTCACTGACAAACTTCTGGACAAGCTTCACAGAGCTCAATACTTCTCAAAATTGAATTTTTGATCGGGATACTATCAGATTCAAGTAATGTTTTAAATATCGTTATCGTGTAATGTATCGCACCCTTGGCATATGGATACATATTGGCTGTATCGCATAATTTATCATTGATGTTGGGAAACATGGGAACATTAGGAACATTGGGAAATTGGTCGAATTTTTCAATGAAACTTTAGGGATAATTGAAAAAGACATGAATGCACACTTAGAAATCAAAACATTATAAATAAATAAATAAATAAAGTGCACATAATAGGGGTTTTCTTTGTATGGGGTCCTAATATATGCGCTTTCCAACTGAACTTATGCAAGTATATTCAAAGTCTATTCATATAATTTATAAACGTAAGAAACCATGTATAGAAACCCAAGCAATACATTCAAAAGCAAATGAAGAATCACTAGATGAGGTTACATACATGTTTAATTTTGTATTTGGATACAAAGATTGCAACTGATTTGCAAGAAATTGAGAATTTTAGATTTTTCTCAATTTTCCGCAACTTAACCCATCTCCCCCAACTCTCAAAATTAAAGTTCCAATGATTTTTTTATGGAAAACATGAATAATAATAGATTTGTAACCATTTGACATTGGTTTAATGTGATTTACAGCAAAAACATGGATCAAAAATTGAAAATGCTCACCAGATCGAATAGGTAAGATATATCGACACTACCTATGCATTTCATATCGTACAGGTGGGATACAAGATATATCGTGGGATATATCGGCTGATATCGTCGATATTTAAAACACTCGATTCAGGTACATCTGACCAATATTCCAAAAACGGCTTTCAATACCCACAAAGGCCACTATTATGAACTTCTAGTGATGCCCTTTGGTTTATGTAACACACCCTCAACGTTTTAAAGTCTCATGAATGAGGTACTTTGCCCATATCATCGCAAATTTATCTTAGTTTTTTTTTTTTCATATGACATTTTTGTGTAAAGACCTAGTTTAGCAACACACGTGGATCATGTGAAGATAGCATTGGAAACTCTTCAACAACATAAATTGTACGTCAAAAATCTAAATGTCATTTTGGGCAAATCGAGTTAGAATATCCGGGCCACATCATCGCACACAGCGGAATTGCAGCTTATCACCGTAAAATCACAAGCATGGTCGAGTGGCCACACCTTGTCAATGCTAAGGGATTGCGCGATTTTCTTAGACTTACCAGGTTTTATCGCAAATTCATGAGAAATTATGGCCGCATTAGTGCTCCTCTTACTGCTCTCCTTAGGAAAGAAGGATTTCATTGGAACGTTAATGCCAATGTTTTTCATATCGTTGTTATTGCGTAATGTATCGCACCCTTGGGATATGGATACATATCGGTTATCACACGAGATGTATCGGTTATATAGTGCAATTTATCGTTGTTGATGGGAAACATGGGGAAACATGGGAAATTTGGTCAAATTTTTTAATGAAACTTCAAGGACCATTAAAAAAGACACCAATACACATTTAGAAATCAAAAAATCATTAAAATAAAAATAAAAATAAAAATAAAAAACTAGTACACATGATAGGTTTCCTTTGCCTAGGATCCTAATCTATGTGTTGTGACCACTGTTTGACTGAACTGATTCAATTGTATTCAAAGTCAATTAATAAAATTTATAAATGCTACCTTTCCAACAAAATTTATAAATGCAAGAAAACATGTATGGAAACACAAGCATTACATTAAAAAGAATGGGGGAAGTAGCAAATTAGAAATATACCTGTGCATTTGAAAGAAAAAAATCAACATTTTTTAATTATTCTTAGTTAAAAATTAATTTTTTTCCCAAAAAATTCCCAAATTGCCAAGGACGTGTAGATCAGGTTGTATACATGTTTGATTTTGTGTTTGGACACTAAGATTGCAACCAATTTGGGAAATTTTCAGAAAATTTTGATTTTTTTTCAAATTTTCCTCAACTCGGCCCATCTCCACCAAATCTCAAAATCGAAGCTCCAAATCCGTTATTTTTCATGCAAAACATGAAAAATCGTGAATTTCTTACCATTTAACACTATTTACAACATATAAATAAATTTAAAAAAAAAAAAAATGAATCGAAACTAAAAAATACGCATCTTTTGGAATCCAGTCCTAAGAAGCTTCCAATCGTGATTTCGGAGAAAATTTGAAGATTTTTTCTTCCAGCAAACTACAGTGAACTAGTCAAAATCACCTTACAATGTACTAGGAAGTTTTTCTTTTAAATAAATAAATTGAAAAAAAAAAAAAAAAAACAAACAAACAAACAAACAAACAAATTTTATGAATTTTTTAGGATTTTCCAAAACAATGTCAATTTCCTTTATCCCTTTCAATATCACACTCGGTATCAATATGTCACACGATGCATTAAGAATTTATAAAGGGGAGTGTGGATCTATCGTGGTTATCGCAATATCATGATATCCACAATATATCACTATATCGTGCAATATATTGCACAATACCATGAAAAATGGATGTTAAAGCTAGGTTTCGTATCAGCCTGTTGGGATGACCGATATATCATGATTCATGAGATATATCAATGATATCACAAGATACTGAAAATACTGGCTGACCGTTGAAAAGGCTTTTGAGGAGCTCAAGATTGTCATGACCACTACGCCCGTCCTTGCCTTGTTTGACTTCACCCGCATGTTTGTCGTTGATTGCGACACTTTGAGTACAAGGATAGGGGTGGTTTTTACTCAAGAAAATAGGCCCATGGCATTTACAAGCAAGGGTTTAGCAAACAAAAATTTAGCTTTCTCAACGTACAAGAAAGAGATGCTCACCCAAATGGTGCCCCTATCTCCTCAGACGTCACTTCAAGGTTCACACTGATCATCGCAGCCTTAAATATCTCATGGAGCAATGGATTATGACTACGATGCAGCAAAAATGGATACCTAAGCTGCTGGGGTATGATTATAAGATCATTCACCAGAAGGGATATGAGAATACCCCATCCGACGCCTTGTCTCGACGGTTCGAGAATCATGGCAGGAGTATGGCAATCTCACACAATCAAAGTCCATGGCTTGACAAGGTTAAAAAAATCAGTGGGCTGAGGATGGCAATCTACGCTCACTGATCAAAGAACTACAAAAGGAACCATCTGTCTACCCCAACTACACTTACCATAATGAGAAATTACACTACAAAGCTCGCCTGGTTATTGCACCTACTTCATCCCTCATAACAGAGGCTATGTGCGAAGTTCACGGCTCACCATTAGTAGGCCATTCGGGATCACTTAAAACCTGTAAAAGGGCCACACGATTCTTTTCATGGAAAGGGATGAAGAAGGATATTGAGCAATTTGTGGTGGAATGTGAGATATGTCAACGTCACAAGGGAGAACTAGTTTCATCCCCTAGTACCCTGCAATCCTTATCCCTGCCTGATAGGATATGGACAGACATATCCATAGATTTTATTGATGGGCTGACCCCTTCTCAAGGTAAAATCAACATATTTGTGATTGTTGATCGATTAACAAGCGTTTGCCCCACTCAATCATCCATACACCGTCTTATCAGTAGCTCAAGCATTTATGGATAACATATTTAAAATTCACAAGATGCTTCAGTTCATCGTGAGCGATAGAGACGCAGTCTTTACTTCAAATTTTTGGACGAAGCTGTTTCGTTTATAAGGAACCCAGCTAAAGATGAGTTCTTATCATCCACAAACTGATGGGCAAACTGAAATTGTGAACAAGTGTTTAGAGACATATTTAAGGTATTTTTGCAGTGATAAACTAAAGTAATGGGTATGTTGGTTGCCACCAGTGTTCGAAATATCGGTATCGCACAATGTATCGCACCCTTGGGATACAGATACGTATCGGTTATCGCACGGGATATATCGTTTGTATCGCATAGTTTATCGCACTTTTTGGGAAACATGGGGAAACATTGGGAAAATGGTTGAATTTTTTAATGAAACTTTGGGGATTGTTAAAAAGGCCCTTAATACACACTTTTAAATCATAACATCTCAAAAAAAAGATGCAAATAATAAATTTCCTTTGTATGGGGTCCTAAGTTATGCGACGTTTAACTGAACTAATGCAACTATATTTAAATTGAATGCATGATATTTATAAATATATCATAGTCATGTATGAAAACACAACCAATTCATTGAAAAGCAAAATAAGAATTGAAGAAGTAAAATTTGATAAATATACATGTATTTGATGAGGACTAGTTGTGGTCTAGACCCACATAGAGTTGCGTGGTGGCTCATAATCATCATCTCCATCTCGACGGGTGGGCATTGCCCACTAATCCACAATATTGTACCCAGGTCATAGAAGAGTGGTAGCGGTTAAGATACTCACGACATAACGCCGATACTCATCTTCTCCGAATCGAATCAATACGCCCATTCGTGGAGTGCTGCGTAATCGCACGATCCAGAATCGATATGGATCTGGGAAGGCGAGATATGAAACTCCTTGGTATCCATATTGTTGACCATATCCATACCGCCGCTCATATCCTTGCCCATATGCGTAAGTGAACTCTTGACCTGGGGTTGAAAAATGATGTGCCAGAATCGTTGGAGTCACTCGTCGCATATCCACTAGGTCCATATCCATACCCATGTCGTGGCACGTAACTCGAGCTACTCTCCAGGTGTTTGTGATCCAGATTCATGTTGTGGCTTCTCAGCTCGAGCTCCCCTCCCTCGTCCGTGATCCAAATCTAGAGCCACCTCGCCCGCCACGAACGCTTGTGTCCCTCATGCATTTTGCCGCAAGTAACTCCTCTTCAAAATCGAAAGTTTATGAGACGCAGTAGCTTTTGACGCGTGTATGTCTTATTGTAAACAAGACGAGGTCGTGGTTCTCCTGGATGAGAACCATGGTCGGCGTCTGCGTGGAATGATCAAAATTCTCCTCCCCAGTGTAAAAGGGCTAAGAGGCCTCTTATCCCGACTCCCACCGCGTCACCACCACCACCATCATCATCATCATCCTCCATTGTCATCGAGTCATCGTCACCCTTATCGCCGCCATCATCATCACGGACTCATTTCCCGCATCACTCTCTCGACCGAGTCTCGGTGTCGACAATGTTTCCCCACCACGTGTCCCTCGTGATAGTGACGCCGCGGGCCGCCCTCCGGACTCCTCGTTAATGGGTCGAATGCCTCATCGGAGACCTCTGTTGCTCCACATGTTTGTCAACATCAATCCTTGTGTCTCTCGCTTCAACGCTCGCAATATGTGGCTCGGTCGCCCATCCGAGGTATCTAAGTCATCCGACCTAACCCACCGGTAAACTATGTCATCCTCTGCATCCTCAAAGATATGCATGTTGTCCCACCATCATCGGCTCCAGTGGGTCTTTCTGTGCTTTTCTTCTTCCTTCCGAGCGGAGCAACCTCTCTCGTAACTTCATATTGTAGTGACAATACACTAGCTCTCAAGCCTCTCATACCCTATTCTATTACGTTTATTTGTATGTATGAGGAGAATGTACTCCAATTCCTTTCACAGGGTGACGAGGACACCGTGTGCAAGCACACGGATAGCTGGGCAGATCGTTGTAAAACCTCGCGATACCCCATACATGGACCACCATTCACCCGCATATCATAAGATTCTTTCATTATCCTAGATTTTCCAAAATAATATAAATGTTAAGTTTACTACAGTGACTCACATGGCATCATGGCGTTCCTTGAGGGTGACACCCAAACATCCCAACCGCATCGCGGAATTTAACAATCTGTTGATGGCGTATAGCAACTAGAATAAGTTTTTAATAATTGAGATGAAGATAAAGAGAATGTAAGTGCGGAACATATTTACCTCACTACCAAAGGTGTCTTTCCCCGGACAGTCGGGGAATAAGTGATCGTATACCTCATGCACCCTCTTTAATGAATTATCTTCGAAGAGGTTAAATCGTAGTGGTATTTGGGATTTAGGAAATACTACCTGAAAACCAACATATACACATCAAGTACAACCTCGCTTATTATTGCATATGGAAAAAAAAAATCCATTTAGGTACTTACCAGCCTGATGTAGTGGGTGAGAAAGCGTCCTTTCCCAACGGTCGTCTATTATTGCATGCACCCACTTATATGCATTGGGAGCTTTAATCATAATGGCATCTTTCATTAGTTGTATAGACGGATACAACGACCCCATCGACGGATTTGTCTCATTGTCCACCATCCTCAACACCACATAAATGGGCTCTAGAATACCCACAACACCACGCGCTTTATCCCAAAATGTCTTTCCCAGCACCAGCTCCTCAATTCTATAGGTTACTTTCGTCAACCTCCTTTTCCATTCTACGTAATCATGAGAGGCGAAAAGCTCTCGTAACCCTTGTTTGTGTTTGAGAAGGCTACTTAAGGCGATATAATTTGTGGCGAATCGCGTCGCTCCGGGGCGCACTATATCCCCACCACACCTCTCGCGCATTGCGGCTAATAACCAGCCGTGGTTGTATACAAAGTTTGTGATGAGTCGTGCATCAGTAATTACAGTCTTCACTGACGGCCTATCCCCGATCCCCTCCAGCATGAGATCGATGCAATGGGTCACTTGCAGGGGTCCAATACATATGATACTTGCTCTGAATATCTTTCCCCGCCTTAACAAATGCACTCCCATTATCCGTAACAAACTGCACAATATTTTTCCTCCCAACATCTTGCATAATGTTGTGCATTAGTTTGTAAATGTAGTTATGATCTTTGATCTTACTACTCGCATCTATGCTCTTTAGGAACACCGCCCGTCCCCTGGAATAAACCATAAAATTTATAATCGACATCTTCGTCGGTCCGGTCCAACCATCACACATGACGGTACAGCCGTACATCTCCCATGACTGCCGATACGAATCAACGTATGTCTTCATTTCTGCATGTTCATCATCCAAGTATTTTCCCATGATCTGTGCGGGTGTAGGTGGTTGCACACCCCTCTCCCCCACGCTGCACTTCACTTATCATATTTTTGAAGTGCGAACTTGTCTAACTGCGCATTTGGGATTTGACCGTATATAAAAAATTTTGCTATAAATTTTCCAACTTTTTCCTCACATCCCTCCACTAAACATCTCCTTTATTTTTTTTTGTGTCCCTCCCGCCTCTTTGTACATCCTCGGATCCGAAGGTAGATCCCAGACCCGCATCCGCTACTCCCGCCCATGCCCCATATTCCTCCTCGCCTACTTCCCTCCCCCGATCCACCCCTAACACTCTCCCCTCGCTCCACTCCCCCGCTCCACTCCCCCACCACGCTCATGGATAGACCCCTCAAATCGAGGCCTACTTGTATTCCACCTCCTATCTTGATCCCTCTCCCATCGATCCCGTATGGACTCTTGCTTCTTGCGCGGTTGTATTCGGGATCATCATCATCATCTTCGAGATCCACTACATCATCCTCACCTGCATATGGTGGTCGCCCAACTCCTCCCTAATCTCCCTCTCCCGTGCATGTCGTTCATCTTTTGTCTTCACATTTTTTTCAATATGCTCCTCATCCGTTCTCGCACATCTTGTGGACACTTTGGGCAATCCACAACATTGCGATACCCTCCCGCTAAATGCTCCTTTAAGCGGGTTACTCCACCACTCCTCGATACATGGCCGCATAAATTACAAATACTCCCGAATCGATTATCGGGAATGGGCCGACCGTCTCCACCCTATATCGGGTTGCTACCTCCTCTTCCTCCCGACATATTTTTCTCGTAAAATAATATTATATAAGTCTTTATCCAAAAATGAAGCTTACTAAAAAATCACTTTGGGTCACATTGCAGCTGATATTTGGATATGATTCATTTGTTGGATAATGCTCTAATATGATCTCCAAAAATAGATGAACGGTGTACATATAATAAATACATCACTTTGGCCCCACGTAACTTTGATCTCCTTTGAACCGTCTGTGCAACTGGAGCTCAAGGAGCATGGAAACGGATTGGCTACTCCTCCTGACACCAACCCCGGGGCTGGTGGTCGGTGATCTGTGGGCCCCACAATGATGTACGTGTTTCATCCATTCCGTTCACACATTTTTACAGATCATTTTATGGCTTGGTCCCAAAAATGAGAGGTATATAAATCTCAGGTGGACCACACCACATGAAAGCAATAGTGGTTGGATATCTATCATTAAAATCCTCCTAAGGCCCACTGTACTGTTTATTTTACATCTAATATGCATTCTCTCCCCCAAACAGGCCTTTAGAGTCACAAACAATTGAATGGCATTCTGCACTCACCTGATAAGTTTCTTCTGTAATAGGCATTTTCTCAGGCTCTCCATAAGTAGCACAAGTACTAGAATTCTTTTGGACAAATTGTGTATGCATTTAGGGGTCTGATTTGGGCTTATTAATGGTCTGTTGTAAGGTCTGCTAATAATCAACTCAATGGTCCATCTTTTGGATTGATTTTTAGCCTTTATATGTTCCGCTTTTTGTACAATTTTGGGAACCGTCCAAGGGTCAGATTTTGGATGCATTGAATCATTTTATTCGGTGTCAAAACTGGACAGTTTTGGGCAGAAATTTGTGGACCGAAAGCATGATTTATGGACAGCAATCAGTGGGCTGATTTCATTGAAATATAGTGCTCAATTCTTTTTTCGGGATAAAATGAGTTCTGTTAAGTAAATAGTTAGGAGTTTTCTTTGACCCCAACTGGGCCCACTTGTAAGAAGCTTATAAATGGTAATAGGTAGCTTTAATCCCAACAAAAAATGCAGGTTGCAATAATAGGGATGAAAACGATGAGAACCTGTCAGGCAACCTAAGACATTACAATAATGATTCCAAGCAGCTGAATGATTGCAAAGGCAATTGACCCATTTTGAAAGGGAATGCTTTCCCAAGTTTATGAAGTTGCAAGTGAAATTACGGATATGAAGTCAGTGACATATATGCATGATCAGAGCATTGTATAATAATATAGTCTTGAACATCATCAACAACAAGCTAGCTGCACTTGATAAAGACAGATGTAGAACAAACATGTAGTCATCTTATTTCATTCTATCAATATTTTCTACAGTTATTTCCTTACTTGAACTGACGAAAAATCACATTTACCTAATCTCTCAAAAAACTTAGAAAGAAAGAAAGAAAGATCACCTTGAACGTATGTGATCTATCCACACCGTCCATTCATTTTTCCATCTAATTTAAGGGGTTGAGCCAAAAACTGAATCATATTTAAAGATCAAGTGTACCATACCACAGGAAACAACAGGGATAATGATATCCACCGTTGAAACATTTCTAAGGGCCCACGTGATATGACACCCCCTGTTGAAACATTTATAAGGGCCCACGTGATATGACACCCACCGTTGAAACATTTATAAGGGCCCACGTGATATGACACCCACCGTTGAAACATTTCTAATGGCCCACGTGATATGACACCCACCGTTGAAACATTTCTAAGGGCCCACGGGATATGACACCCACCGTTGAAACATTTCTAAGGGCTCACGTGATGTTTTTTTAAACCATAAAACCTATTCATGAGGTCACGTAGACGTGGATGAACTTAAAACACAAATATCAGCTTGATCCGAAACTTCTCTGGCCCCAAAGAAGCTTTTAATGGTGGACGTTCAATCCCCGCTTTGTGGTCCACTCAAGCCCTGAACCTGCCTCATTTTCTGGTTCACGAATTAAAATTTTCTGAAAAAATCGTTGGACGGCAGGATGAAACAGTTACATCACGGTGGGCTCCACAGAGCCCTGCCCGGACGGATTACCGTCCAGGCGGGGGTAGGACACAATCCGCGTCCGCTGGTGGTCGGTGCTATGTGGGTCACACCATGATGTATGTGTTTCATCCATGCCATCCATCTGTTTTTACAGATCATTTTACGGTTTGAGTCCAAAAATGAGATATATCCAAATCTCAAGTGGACCACATTACAGGAAACAGTGTTAAATGAGGGTAGACCATTAAAAACATTTTGGGGGCCATAAAAGTTTTGGATCAAGCTGATATTTGTTTTTTCTCTTCATCCGAGCCTCGTATGACCTAATTAATGATTGGATGTCAAATAAACAGTATAGTGGGCCATAGGAGGATTTAAATGGTATATCCAATCACTATTGTTTTCATGTGGTGTGGTCCACCTGAGATTTATATCCCTCTCATTTTTGGGTCCATTATAGTAAAATGATATTTAAAAATGGCTGAACGGAATGGATTAAACACATACATCATGGTGGGGCCCACAGAGCACTGACCACCACCCCACGTCCACTGCACCACGTCCCGCATCCGCTTCTGGGATTACTGAAGCTCGTCACCAAGTTACGTGGGTCCCACCATGGTGTATTTTTTCTATCCACACCGTCCATCCATGTTAACATATCATTTTAGGGCTTGAACCAAAAATGAGTCAGATCCGAGCTCGACTGGACCCCACCACAGAAAACAATGGAGAGAGTGACGTTCACCATTAAAAATTTCTTGAGGGCCACACGACATATGAACGGTCAAGATGATATTTATGTATTTTATCTGCTCCGTCCATACCTTTTAACAGATAATTTCAGGGATTTAGGCCAAACATAAACCATATACAATGTTTAAATGGGCCACACCTTACAAAACAGTTGAATTGAACATCCACCGTTGAATCACCATTTTTGGCCACACCTTACAAAAAAATTTTTGTATTGACCCTTTAATTTAGATGGGAAAACATATGGACGGTGTGGATAGACCACATACATTAAAAGTGGGCCCCAACTGAGTTTACTGAGCACGATTGGCGCGTGCTCAACAAACCACACCCCCAGAAAATTTCGGTTAATCATATTGTGTACGCTTAAGCGTACTTGAGTAAACTCGTGGGGTTCACCATGCTCTATGTATTTTATCCAAATTCATCCATCTGTTTTATTAG
This sequence comes from Magnolia changhungtana, assembly GCA_030180095.1. Classification (NCBI taxonomy): domain Eukaryota; kingdom Viridiplantae; phylum Streptophyta; class Magnoliopsida; order Magnoliales; family Magnoliaceae; genus Magnolia; species Magnolia changhungtana. The sequence continues at coordinate 3,304,112 of JASAUF010000181.1, forward strand.
ATAATTTTATGATATGGGTCCAAAATCGAAGGATATCCAAAGCTCAAATGCACCACACCACATGAAACAAGTGTGAATTGAACTTATACCGTTGCAAAATTCTTGAGTGTCACAGAATTTTTGTATTAAGCTTATATTTGTTTTTTTTCTTCATCCATGTCTTTGTGATATTATTAACGGCTTGGATGACAAATAGACATCATCGTAAGGCCCAGGAAGGTTTCAACGGTGGAAATCATTATTCCCACTGTTTCTTGTCGTATGATCCACTTGAGAGTTGGATATGCTTCAACTTTGGGTTCAACCCTTAAATGAGCTGAAAAACGTATGAACGGTGTGGATAAACCACTTATTTTCACGGTGGGCCCAATCGAGTTTACTCAAGACGAAAAGGGCGCATCGAGTTACTCTAAGACGCGATCCGCAGTCCCGACCGACTGTATTTCACCCCTCCCGCGACTCGTCTTCTTCATTTTCTCAATCTCGACGAGATCTCCCTCTCCTTCACGCCGAATCTCCGAATAATCCGAGAAATCCGGCCTGATTTCTCGCCGATTCTCCGAGAAATCCGCACCGGCACGCTCCAATCGGCGAAGAAAGAGAAAAAATGAAGAAAATAGCAAAAAAATTTGGAAGAAAGGGGGATACAGGGTACTTACCTGTCGAATGGCCCACCTCCGATCACCGCTACAGGTATTCTCCGATCCCTCTCTCTCTATCTCTCTCTCTCTCTCTCTCTCTCTCTCTCTAATTCAAAAAAATTTGATTTTCCCCAACCCACGGCATCGGCTTTTTATTGTCGTGGGTGGTTGGCTACAGTGGGACTCGTGAGTTCCCTGCAAATGCACCCGTGAGTGTCCGTAACTCTGTTTGTCGATTTCCGACAATAATGGAGGCGGAAATACCGCAATATCTAAATCGGGGTGGGTTGTATCGGCGATATCGACGATATCGTCGCTGTATCGCAAGATATCGACGATATATTGCACGATATCGACGATATATCGCACGATATCTGGAGTTAGGGTTTTTTGGTATCTTCCGACTGTTATCGGCGAAGTATCGTCTCGCAAGGGTGCGATACCGATAATATCGGCCGATATATCGGCCGATAGTATCGATATTTCGAACACTGCCCTGCAAATGCACCCGTGAGTGTCCGTAACTCTGTTTGTCGATTTCCGACAATAATGGAGGCGGAAATACCGCAATATCTAAATCGGGGTGGGTTGTATCGGCGATATCGACGATATCGTCGCTGTATCGCAAGATATCGACGATATATTGCACGATATCGACGATATATCGCACGATATCTGGAGTTAGGGTTTTTTGGTATCTTCCGACTGTTATCGGCGAAGTATCGTCTCGCAAGGGTGCGATACCGATAATATCGGCCGATATATCGGCCGATAGTATCGATATTTCGAACACTGGTTGCCACTAGCAGAATGGTAATTAATACACCATATCATTTCTCCGCTAAAATGTCTCCATATGAAGCCACATTTGGCCAATCGCCTTCGTCTTTAGGTTATTATGCATCAGGTTCTACAAACGTGGCTTTGGTTGATGAGTCAAAGTTCCATTATACGCACTCATCAAGGAGAACTTACAAGAAGCTCAAAATTTCATGAAGCAAATCATGGATCAGCATCACACCAAAAGAGAATTTCAATTGGAAGATTAGTATACTTACGCCTCCTTCCATACCGTCAAACATATGTGGCAATACGAAGTTCAATGAAATTATGACCACGTTTTTATGGGCCATTCATGTGAGACAACGTGTTGGAGCTGTAGCCTCTGGCTATAACCTTCAGTTACATGAGGGCTCGCGAATACATCCCGTATTCCATGTGTCATTGATGCAATGGCCCCACATCCAGCACGTGCATGCTCCACACATATGCACAAGAAAAAGGCTCACTTTCCCTTTTTATCCTATCTCTAATTTCCTTTTGTTTCGTATCTATATATGTCTCCCGGTCATTAGATGAGCTAGTGGAGACAATGTTGCGTGTGTGAATGCTTCAAGGTTCAATCCCTAGCAGTGTTACCTTTCAAAAAAAATTCTATATATTAGGAAATAAGCAATCTTTTTTTAAGGTAAAGAATTTTATTTGGCCCATCTCTAATTCCCTTTTCTTTCATACTATATATTAGGAAATAAGTAATCTTTGATTTTTCTTATCTAAGTACTTTCTTATTTAAAAAATTTTCTCATATGCCCTTATTTAAGCGCCTTTTTATTTTACATATCTTTGCTAGCTAGGAATCCTATTTTTAAATTCCATAAATTTTATTGAAGATTGTAAGCACTCTTTATAAATAAGACTTAGACCTATGGAATAAGACACGGTTGAATGATATTTTCTTGAGCAAATTCTCTTGTTTCTCTACGGTAGTTGTTGAAAGGGGAGGAAATGATCTCTAGTATAAGACTAGAGGACAGATAATCTTGCATTCTTTTCTCTTTTGTGGTTCAAACTTCGATGCAGTACGTCGAATCTTATAGCAATTAGTTTCTTCTTTGATCTAGTTACATCAAATTGGTATCAGAGCAAGTTCTGCTCTTGGGAACTTCTCTTTCACTTTTCTCATCTTCCCCATCTTCTTTTCATATTTTTGACCCAACATTCATTCCAAACCTACCATCAATTCCCTAAACCAATTTATTAATTCAGCCACTACACCACAAACCATATATAATCTCCATCCCACCTAAACCATCGCCTTACCTCTGTCCCAATTTCCACTGGTAAATAGCCCATACTCTATCATACACTCAACCTTCCCAAAACCTTTTCATTCCTCAAAAAAAAAAAAAAAAAAAAAAAAAAAAAAAAAAAAAAAAAAAAACCTCATTGCATACTTTTGCATAAACCTGTTATTATATGAGCACTAGAAGTCATGGTATGGCTACGAAGCCTCAAGATAGGATTGTCTCAACCTTGCAACAAGTGGTCAACTTGATCACGAAACAGTTGAAGATATGGAGACTTGTTTCACAGCCAGAGTAGATACTCTATAAGGATGGGTTACTGTTCTTGAAGAAGCAAGAAATAGAACAAATACAAACCATCAAGCATCTTTGAATGGCCTTGAGGGAGATTTAGCCTACTCCCATAAACATTTGTGAAGTTCGCAGTTTTCATGGGCTAGCGACATTTTATCGAAGGTTTATTCGAAACTTTAATTCCATCATGGCACCCATTACTAAATGTATGAAGGCCAGCCCCTTTGAGGGGACCAAAGCGGCAACGTAGGCATTTCACAAAATCAAGCAAAAAATGATAGGAGCTCCAATTATTAGGCTTCCTGATTTTGAAAAGGTGTTCGAAGTTGCCTGTGATGCATCTTGCATAGGCATAGGAGGTGTCCTCAGCCAAGAAGGTCATCTGGTGGCCTTCTTCAGCGAAAAACTTAATGAGGTACAGAAGAAGTATTCTACAAACAATGTGGAGTATTATGCTATTGTACAAACTTTAAAACATTGGCATCATTACCTCATTCATCGGGAGTTTGTGCTCGCTCTAGTCTAATCACGAGGCATTGCATTATTTAAATTCTCAAAAGAAGTCGAGTGCAAGGGATGCTAAGTGGAGTGCTTAAATTCCAAAGTTCACATTCAACCTAAAACATCGCATCGGCATCAAAAATAAGGTAACAGACACCCGCCCTCAACCGAAAATCACATTTATTGTCTACCTTATTAGTTTTTGTGGTTGGGTTCAAGGAAGTTAAAAGAGACTATGTAGCATATAATGATTTTTGAAAGGTATTTTCAACACTCATTACTCACTCAGGTACTGTGTAACGTCTCGGAAAAATCCGTACAAAGACCCGAGTATTGCCTCAGGCAGAAATCACTAAGGACCAAATTCTTTAAAATTTAGGCGAAGTTTAATTAAGTACTAAACTGATTTAATCGGTGGATTAGCCTGAACCACTATCTATACAGATGACAAGACCCAAAACCATTAGAATCTCTAACTCAACATTACTTAGAAACCTAGGAGCAATCTCAAAACCCAGTTGCTCTCGAAAGCACATTGAAACTCCGTATCGAACCTGGACCGCACGTCTAAAGTCCGATGACAGCGAAACTATAAGGTTACGACCACCTTACTGGGCTTGACAACCATCGCAAGAATCGAGCCCGAATAGTATCCAGAAATGCACAACTAGAGCCCTGAGAAAAGTGTGTGAGAAACGTAAATATCTTTAAAAAATAAACTCAAACTTAAGTAAATTGGACCGTTCACTTGCAGGCGAAATTAAAGGTTTCAGACCGTCAGATTCTGACCAAACTTTACCAGTGGATCATGAAAATTTCTCTGCTCATATTGGTATACTTGTGGGCTCGATTGGGTAACGACGACCGTTGATCTGATGTAGGTCCTTCACCGCCGATCTGTTTATCAGATCGCACCATAAACACAGTCCTAGCGTAGAACCATTGTCAAGGAATTTGCTCCATGACTTAGGCGAGAAATGGACCTTCCTAAGGGCCCCGTTTGTCAAAAACAGGCACCCTTTGGCTATACCCTAAGTATACCATGGCCCTAGGGCCATTGACATCAGTTCTGGGCCTATTTAAAGACCTTAAACCACCCCTTCTCTCCCTCATACGAATTTCCTAGAAACCCTAGGAGAGAGAGAGAGAGAGAGAGAGAGAAGGCGAGAAAAGAGGAAGGAGGAGAGATTCTTGGGGATCGTTGTTGGGATCTTTTTCCACAACTCCACACACCATTTTGCCTCTCTACTACGTTACTCAACTTGTTTCGATTCCGATTTTAATAAGGAATCCTAACCCTAATCTCGTTTTAGGAATCCAAATAGAAGAATCTAAGAAATAGCTAACCTATTTCAATGTACAGGTACCCGTTGTTCCGTATTCGGGAACGTAGTGTACGAACCGAGTTCGTAACGGGCGTACCGTCGAAAGGTGCGGACTATAAACGTTTAGGTTATGGTTTTCAAGGCTTTCAATGTTAGCAATGATTTATGTCTGACTTGATTGCTGCCATATGATCTTAGTTACGATGTATTCGATAAATTATACATGTGTGTGAACTATGTGAATATATGATGCATTCCATGTGTTTGTTGAAATATTTGAATGAAATTACAATTATGATTTATACTTGCCATGACTTTTAATCTAGAATACATGTTTGTTGTATGTATGACAACTCCCTTGTGAAGGGCTTTGCTATAATATATGCTATAACTATGATAGTTCATGTATGTAGTAATGTGTAGGCTAAGTGTTTGATAAAATGTTTGAATGAGAAACTGTTTGATGAATTTCATCCAATAAGGGTGTTGAAATGGGATTCTAAATTACCTTATCTATAGTTACAGTTTCCTTCATGTAACCTATCTTGCTACTACGTGATTTATGGATGAAATGCCTATATATGATAACATGTTCAATATGTTTGTTAGAATGCTCAAATAAGAATTATATTTGAATTGGTTATCAAATGCTGCTATGACTATCACATGTGATTACCTATTGCAATTGAGTACGATTGGGACTACTACCTAGTCCAGGCAATCGGTAATGGTTCCAAATCGAGTGGCCGAACTAGTCTCGCCACAATGGAGCGAATCCGAGCCGTACGGTGATTGTCGACAGTGGTTAGGCCACGTGGAGTGCTAATGCGCTCCACGTCGACTAATTCAACGTACGCTCGTACCAATCGAACTTGTCAAATAACCCGATTGGCATATTGTGTGTTTACCATGTATGGACACTACTGCTTGAATCTAAGGTACCACTTACCAATGTAAAACCCGTTTCAACCATGGTACCAAGATCCGCAAAGACTCATGAGTCGGGCATGGTGGTGTATGGGACACCGTGGTTGAGCTGTCGGCTTACGCTCCGGTGACGAGCCTCCCTGTAATGACTAGTGAGCAACCCAAACTCGTGAGCCGAATATGGTGGTATATGGGACACCGTATTCGAGCTGTCGGCCTACGTTCAGGTGACGAGTCTCCTGTAGTGACCTCGAGTATAAATTAGGCTTACGCTGAGGTGACAAGCCTCCCCGTAGCAACCTCGAGTGTAAACTCTTGAACTTGCCTATCCATTGTTTTCATCAGGGATGATGCCCTACAACTTGCCTATCGTATGTGAATAACTAGGATTGACAACCCTAGATGGATCATTGCTTGGGTAAATGATAAAAGGGGAGGTACCTTAGCTTCCCGAATTTGTTGTATGAATAAGCCTAAAAAATTACTTGGCTAACACGACCATGCACCGCATTGCATGTGCTTTGGCGAGGAAGCGCACGTTTAGGGAGTTTACCATGCACGACTGTGAGATGAAGTCACTGAGGGAGTGCAGGAGAGGACATGCATCATTACAGCATACCATTCCTGCATTGACAAGAGTACTTAGGACATGATTGTTGTACTGCTTTATCATTACTGTTTGACTGAATTGATAACATGTTACCCTTTGCCTTATAATACTACTGAGTTGATCACTCACTCCCACTCTGGGATGGTGTTTTAAAACACCAACCAGACTGTTATTTAGGTGCAGGTTACGACGAGGCTTTTGCGATGGGGCCAGATTTCATTGACGAGAAGGAGTTCTCCTACGTGCAGCTCTCAGGCGGGTCTATGTAAACCTCGCGGTGCTTCGATGGGATTACAGGGATATTGGATTAGTTGAACACTTACATTTTGGTATTTCGTGTATTTTGAAACAAAATATGTATATATTCAGCCCGGCTACATGATCATACTCTTGAAGTTATGAAACTCGTTCATATACTTTATATACCTATCTTAGTCTTCCGCTTGCCTAATTACATTAACTCTGGAGTATGATACGCTGTTTAGTGTAATCTCACTCATGTTTAAGGCACTAATATGGACGACATTTAAACATCATTATCTATGTTGCATAAGTGATGAGTTGGAACTCGGGAGTTGAGCTTTGCTCAACCCAAGATTTTCGGGGCGTTACATACTGAGTAACCGCAATTCAACCTGCACGATGGGTATTTATTCTATGATATGAGGTTGTGTCTGCTTAAAAGTTCCTTACGACAGCTTGTTATACGAAAACTTCACTCAGGTGGCCTCGGTGGTCACTTTGATATCAACAAAACAATGGTCGTGGTCAAGGAAAGCTTCTATGGGCTGGGTTTGAAGAAAGATGTCAAAATTATTGTTCATCAATGTCGAGTATACCAACTAGGTAAAGGTAGCAAGCAAAATACTGGTCTTTATACTCTACTTGTGCCAAATGCTCCATGGGAAGACATCAGCATGGATATCATCTTGAGATTGCGTAAGACTCAACGTAGCTATGACTTTATTTACATTGTGGTTGACAGGTTCTTGAAGATGGCCCATTTCACTCCTTGTAAGAAGACATCAGACGCCCTACGCATCACTAATGTTTTCTTTAAAGAGGTGGTTCGTCTACATGGTGTTCCTAAAAAAAATTGTATCTGATTGTGATGTTAAATTTATGAGCTACTTCTAGCACACCTTGTGGTCTAAGATAGGAACTAAATTAAAGTTCTCAAGTGCTTACCAGGCATGCTGAAGTCGTCAACCGTAGTCATGGAAATCTACTTCGTTGTCTGGTTGGTGATCATATCAATTCATGGGACATCATGTTACCGCAAGTTGAGTTTGCTTATAACAGTTCTGTGAACCGCACTATGGGACTCTCCTTTCGAAATTACGACAGGTGTGCGACCTCGACAACATATCAATTTAGTCCCACTTCCTATTGCGGCTCGATCAAGCCAGGACTCCGAAGCTTTGCACAGCATATTAAGGATATACATGAGGAAGTTAGGCAAAAGATCACCCTTAATAATGAAAATTACAAAGGACATGTATATGTTCGATGACGTTTTGCACAATTTCAAGAAGGAGATAGAGGTAGTATGGCTCAAGCCTGAGAGGTATTCCGCGACTCAAGTAATTGTGTAATCCATCGCATAAACAGATATTAGATTGGATTCATCTAACGGACTATAAAAATAGAAGAAATGCACACGTCAACCAGCGGATAAGTTTCAACTTGACATGGGAGCTCGACACCCAGGCCATCCAATATAGATTAGCCCCACCATGAGGGCCACCTTGTGGAAAAAAAAAAAAAAAAGATCTAAGCAATCCACCCCTTTGGTGGGCCACACCCTGGAAATCAACGGATAAGTGATGATATAATAAAGAAGTACAGGTGTGCCATCAAGCTGATTTTTGCACGAGGTGATCCTGGCAGTGGGGCCAACGTTTCAGACAGGTTGGATGTCGCAGGCACATGATATAATGGAAATTATCCCTTGTTTGGACGACGAATTAATATAGATGGTACCAAATTTTAATTCTGGTTTGATATATACCGCAAATATACGGAATCAAGAACTCAGGCGTTCCGAATGAGATTCGGAACTGGAATTAGGAAGAATTGGAATACATGATAGTATGATGTTCTGAGAATCCGCTGAATCAGAAGAAGAAAATGTATGGATGGATGATACATGTATGCAGAGGTTGAGAGAAAGATAGGGTGAATGACCTTACGACCTCGTTATCCCTCTCGACTTCGCTGACTTCCGCGAAGAAGCTCTTGAGAAGGAGATCGTCTTCCGTTTCGCCCATTCTCCTTCCCTTCTTTTCCACAAACACCTTAAGCCCCTCCCTCTCTTCCTCAATTTCTCAAATTGGAACTGCTAGGGCGATTCGTGCACAAAGGTGAGAACGCGGCACACGGGTGCGAGGTAGGATTCTTCTTCGCGGCTGATAAATAACACTACTCTCTCCCCTTTATCTGTCCACGACCAACGATCGGGTGTTGAGATAGTGTGGGCCAAGCATATGTGTGAAGAGATGGATGGCTGAAAGAATCAGCTCCTTTGTCTTGTTCACCGCATAAGTACGACCCACCTAATTAATGGGCTGGCCAAGTGTTTCAATGCCTGGTGGCTCAGAAATTTGATTAACCAGGGGTTCCAATGGGCTGGGTTGCTCCACGGGCTTCCGGGCCTTACCGACTCATGCTGAGCTTGGGCTAGAGTACTGGCTCAAGGACTGGGCTCAAGCTTTAAAACAAAGCCTGTTTAAAAATGGGCCAGGCTTAGATATAGATGTCTAGAAGTCCGTAAGCCTGGCCCAGGCGTTGGTTTGAGATTTTTTATATTTTTTTAATAGGGTTTGAGATTTTTTATATTTTTTTTAATAGGAATTTTCAATGGAGGAATTTTGTATGTGAGCTTTTCGTAGAGGAATTTCTGCATGTGGGTTTTCCCGGGCCATTTTTGTAGGTGGATTTTTCACTAGGAAGAATTATTATTTTTGAGTGATAGACTAGGAAAGGAATATAACACAATATAGAAAAGTGAGATTGTTAACAAATTAGCCCATGATTTGGTTCGTGCACCTTTTTAATCTCATTTTCAAATTTTTTTATTGTTTAGCCTTTTGACAGCTTCTTACATTTCATAGGGATAAAAATGTCCCTGGCATCAAGCCTCGTGACTAGACCATATTTTTTTTATTTTTTTGTCATGTTAATACAGATGGGACCTTTCACTAGTGATTTTTGCTCATTTGTCCTTTCTACGAGTGGGTTTTGATAGGTAATTATGATTTTTTGTGGGTAAGATATAAATATAGGATAAACGACGAACCATGAAAGAAAAAGGCATTAAAGAAGATCCAGGATAGAGAAGGAAATTTTTTTTGCGATTTGGCTCTTTTTGAATTTCTGGTGGTTGTATTTGTAATTTCTGAAACAATGTAAAAGGAAGAAGAAGAATCTCCGGTGGAGCTCAGGCTAGGGCCAGGACCTACATATATAGCCTAAGCCAAGGTTGGATTGGACTACTTTGACCATAGGGTTAGACTAGGTTTGGACTTCTTTATAACAATAAGGATCAAAGCTTGGATATAGCTTGCTTGGCTTAACCCAACCCTAGTGTTAGGCGCGGAAGCAACTTCATATCCAATCAAACAATGCAATAGAAAAAGAAAAATTCAAAGCAAATCACAAAAAGCACTAAGGACCTGTTTGGCTGGGATTGGAAGGGATTGGAAGTTAAATCTTGGGATTGGCCGGGCATGTCAAAGAGACTGGGTGATGTGATCCCGGGATATATCAATCCCATGGATCTTAAGACAATCCACTGACAACACCATCTTTACCTTTAAATCCCATCCAATCCACCCTAATCCGTTCAAATTTGCTTAGGACGTATTTGGTTCGAGAGATTGGAAGGGATGGGAAGGTTTAATCCCGGGATTGGCCGAGCGTGCCAAACAGACTCAATATAGCAATCCTGGGATATAGCAATCCCATGGATCTTAAGACAATCCACTGACAACACCATCATTACCTTGAAATCCATGCCATCCACCCTAATACCATTCAATTGCTTCCATCCACCCGTCCAAACGAGCCCTAAGATTTTGCGTGAAAATCTCTTGTGAGAAAAAAATCATGACACAAAGCAGCAATCAATCCACTATTAATCGAAAGAATATAGGAGACGGAACAACTTACAAATTAGTAACCATAATTTTCTCCTTCAAAATCCTTAAATTTGTACTAGCTCTATTCATCATAACCCTAATCATAAATTATAAGTTGTATTTATGCACTTTGTACATAAATAGAAATAAAACTCGCACTTACACATACGTTTGGTCGCATTGAACCGAACTAACTCCAAACATTTGGTCGAACCAAAAAGATGCAAAACATCATAGCTGTTGAGATGTAGAGTCACATTTGGACAGCTACTCGACCAGTCAAGTGCCCTGCTCGATTGGTCGAGTGGCCCACTCGACCAGTCGTGGACTGGCTCGACTCAAAGTCAAGGGAGCATCGGTTTTTTGGTTCCGCGGTACTTGATCGGTTGATGCTCATGCTCGACCAGTCGAGGTTACGCAGATTCGTTTCCGAATTTGATGCGAACTACAGATTTTTAAGTCGGTTTTCGCAGAAGTGCGAAAGGAAAATTGCCTAAACTATAAATAGGGGTTCCTAGGGCTTTTCTAGTGTATTAAAAGTTATTTTAAAGTGTGGGCAAAGGGTTTTTCTCTGTACATCGAAGGGAAAAGGTTAGTATATTGCTTTTAATCTTCGTTTTCTTTCACAGTGGAAGTTTGCATCCGTAGTTTTTTATCCTTATTTGGGGTTTTTACACATATATCTTGTCTTGTGGTTTGTTTGGAATGCTTTGATTTCTTTTCTAGTTTCTATTTTTTTTTGTTTATCGAGATTGGATCTTGCTTCACTGCGTTGTTGGCGTACTGCGCAACAACTGGTATCAAAGCTATTGGTTTAATTCTATTGGGAGTGATGACGGAAGAATGGAAGACTAGAATTAAGAAGTTTGATGGTTCAAACTTTGCCTTCTAGAAGATACAGATGAAGGATTATCTGTATCAGAAAGACCTCTATATTCATCTAGGAGGAAAAGAGAAGAAACTAGAGAAGATGACAGATGATGAATGGTTTTTTTTGGATCGGAAGACTTTAGGAACGATCCGACTCTCTTTGTCTAAGAGCGTCGCTTCAATATATTCAAGGTGAAAACCATAAAAGAATTAATGGAAGCCCTAGCTACGATTTATGAAAAACCCTCGGCATCCAACAAGATTCGTCTTATAAAACAGCTATTCAACATGAAGATGTCAGATGGTAGAAGCGTGGCTGAACATCTAAACGAGTTCAATACAGTCACGAGCTAGTTGGAATCTACTGACATTATTTTTTAGGATGAGATCAGGACGTTATTGATCTTATCCAGTTTGCCAGACAGTTAGGATGGTTTGGTGATTGCTGTGAGCAATTCTTCAAGGACGACAAAACTGAAATTTGACGATGTGGTCGATCTAATTCTCAGTGAAGAATCTAAAAGAAAGGCATTAGGAACTTCAGGGGATTTAGGGAATGATTTAAACATTGAAGGAAGAGGAAAATCGCTGAACAAATGAAGTAATAAACACGAACGTTCTAAGTCAAGGAAGAAGTCTAAGGGACCGAAAGACAAAGACGAGTGTTGGCGTTGTAGGAAGCAGAGGCACATGAAACATGATTGCAGGGCGCTCAAAAAATAAAAAGGAAGCTCTTAAAGTGGAAAGGATTCAGTGAATCTATCTGAGGAGAGTGACACTGAGGTGTTGATCTTGTCTCTTAATGTGAGGAATGAGTCTTGGGTTATAAACTCCGGTGCTTTGTTTCATGCCACTTCATATAAGGAAGTTCTGCGTAATTATGTATTAGGTGACTTCGGAAGAGTCTACCTGGGTGATGATGAGCCGTGCAGTATTGTTGGAAAGGGAGACGTTCATATAAATCAGAAAGATGGAACGACTTTAAAATTGAAGGATGTCAAACATGTATCAAGTTTGAGACATAACTTGATCTCAGTGGGGCAGTTGGCCGATACCGGTTATGTGACGACATTCACCAATGATTCCTGGAAGATCACAAAAGGTGTCTTGGTGATATCTCAAGGCAAGAAGGAATGTACTTTATACGTGACTTTAGGATCATATAGTTCACTCGCAGTCGCATCAACTGGAGTGAATGCGCAGTTATGGCATCAGAGGTTGGGACATATGAGTGAGAAGGGGATGAAAGTGTAACTGTCAAAAGAAAAGCTACTAGGGCTGAAGTCTATTGACTTGAAATTCTACGAGGACTGCGTGTATGGCAAGCAGAAGAGGGTAACTTTCAAGAAGACAGGACGCGTTCCAAAGACGCATCTGTTGGAGCTTGTACACACTGATGTATGGGGACCAGCATAGGTATCATCTCTTGGTGGCTCATGTTATTTTGTTTCTTTTATTGATGATGCTAGTAGAAAACTCTGGATTTATTTCTTAAAGCACAAATCTGATGTATTTGATGTATTTAAGAAGTGGAAAGTAACGGTAGAAAATGAGATAGGTAAAATAGTAAAATGTCTCAGATATGATAATGGAGGGAGTACTGTGATAAGAAATTTGAGGAGTATTGTGCAGCAAATGGAATCAAATATTAGAAAATGATTCCAAGGATATCGCAGCAGAATGGTGTGGCTGAGCGCGTTAACAGGACCATCCTTAAGCGTGCTAGGAGCATGAGGTTACATGCTGGGTTTCCTAAAATGTTTTGGGCAGATGCTGTGAATACTGTCGTATATCTCATCAATATAAGTCCCTCAACACCATTGGATGGTGGGCTATCAAAAGAAATGTGGACTGGAAAAGAAGTGAACCTTGCACATCTCAAAGTGTTCGGTTGCACTTCATATGTTCACATTGATGTAGAGCACAGAAACAAGCTGGATGCGAAGTCTAGGATGTGCACGTTTATAGGGTAGGGTAGCATGATTTTGGCTACAGGTTTTGGGATGCAAAAAATAGGAAAATCATCAAAAGCAAGGACGCAATCTTCAATGAAAAAATGATACATAAAGACAGTGTGTAGGAAAATAAGGCCGAGGAGAAAGAATTCGTAGAGTTAGAAGAGTTACCGGACACGAGTGTTACAGCGCCACAGGATGATCATGCACAGGAGCATTATGAGGCAGAGCTGCAGACACCTGTTGTGAGGAAGTCTATTCGGTAGAGGAGACCCATGGTCCGATACTCACCCTCCTTACATTATCTACTGCTGACAGATAATGGTGAAACAGAGTGTTTTGAAGAGGCGTTACAGTTAGATACAAGGGTTAAGTGGGAGCAGGCCATGGATGATGAGATGGACTCTCTTGAGTCTAATCGTACGTGGGAGCTAGTCATTCTACCTAAGGGTAAGAAAGCTCTTCATAACAAGTGGGTTTACAGACTGAAAGAGGAGCACGATGGTTCAAAATGATACAGGCCAGATTGGTTATAAAAGGGTTTCAACAAAAGGTAGGTATCGATTTCGCTGAAATATTTTCACCTGTGATGAAAATGTCTATGATTCGCATGGTCTCGAGTATAATGGTTACAGAGGACTTACATGTAGAGCAGCTAGATGTTAAAACAACCTTTCTTCATGGGGACCTTGAAAAAAAGATATATATGCATCAGCCGACAGGATACGTGGCACCAGGAAAGGAGAACAAAATGTGTAGACTGAAGAAGAGTCTATATGGCTTGATGCAGGCCCCGAGGCAGTGGTACAAGAAGTTCGACATTTCATGTCGGGAAACGGTTACAGGAGGTGTCATGCAGACCACTGTTGCTATTTGAAGAAATTTGATACGTCATACATAATCCTTAGTTTGTATCTTGATGATATGCTTATGGCCGATTCAAATATGAAGGACATCTTAGATCCCAAAAGACAACTGTCAAGAGAATTTGTCATGAAAGATTTAGGAGCTGCAAAACAAATCTCAGGCATGAGGATAAAGCGTGACAGGGAAAACAAGAAATTAGTTTTGTCATAGGCAGAGTACATAGCCAAGGTACTTTTGATCGATTCAATATGGGAGGTGCTAAGCCGGTTAACAGTCTATTAGCCAATTACTTGAAGCTATCTAAGGAGCAAGGTGTAAAGATGCAGAAGGAACGAGACTACATGGCTAAAGTCTCATACGCGTCAGCTATTGGGAGTCTCATGTATGCTATAGTGAGCACGAGGCCAGACATTGCTCAAGTAGTGGGAGTGTTAGTAGGTTCATGAACAACTCCGAGAATGAACATTGGGAAGCTGTGAAGTGGATTATTAGATACCTGGTAGGTACTGTGGATATAGGGTTGTGCTATGGTGGATCGGAAATCAAGCTACAAGGCTATGTTAATTCAGATTTGGCAGGAGATATCGACAACAGAAAAAGTACTACAGGCTATGTCTTTGCTCTGGGTAGTGTTGCAGTCAGTTGAGTCTCTCAGTTACAAAAGATAATATTTATCAGTCCAACGGAAGCAGAATATGTTACGGTTACAGAAGCGTGCAAGGAGATGATGTGGATGCAAGGTTTCAGGAAAGAGTTGGGTAAAAAGCAAGCAGATTGCAAGCTGTACAGTGATAGTCAGAGGTACAATACACTTGGCTAAGAATTCAGTCTTTCATTCAAAGACCAAGCATAGTGACATCAGATATCACTTCATACGTTCGTTACTAGAAGATGGATTGATTGCTCTAGAGAAGATTCATATGAGCGAGAATCCTGCGGATATGCTGACAAAGGCGGTCACACAGGAGAAGCTAAAGCTCTGTTAAGCTTTGATTGGTCTTTAGGTTGGAAGATGGGAAGATGGTGCACTCCGAATGAAGAAAACGAAGGTTTATGGCAATGTGTCTCCAAGTGGGAGATTATTGAGAAGTGGAGCCACATTTGGACGGCCGCTCGACCAGTCGAGTGCCCTACTCGACTGGTCGAGTGGCCCACTCGACCAGTCGTGGGCTGGCTCGACTCAAAGTCCAGTGAGCATCGGTTTTTTGGTTCCGTGATACTCGACCGATTGAGGCCCATGCTCGACCAGTTGAGGGTCCGCTCGACCAATCGAGCACCCTACTCGATCAGTCGAGGTTGATTTAATGCGGACTGCAGATTTTTGAGTCGGTTGTCGCAGAAGTGCGAAAGAAAAGTTGCTTAAACTATAAATAAGGGTTCCTAAGGCTTTTCTAGTGTATTAGGAGTTATTCTAAAGTGTGGGCAAAGGATTTTTCTCTATACATCAAATAACACCACTCCCAACCCTTTATCTGTCCACGACCAACGATCCGATGTTGAGATGAGGTGGGCCAAGCATATGTGTGAAGAGATGGATGGCTGAAAGAATCAGCTCCTTTGTCTTGTTCACCGCATAAGTAGGACCCACCTAATTAATGGGTGGCCAAGTGTTTCAATGCCTGGTGGCTCAGAAATTTGATTAACCAGGGGTGCCAATGGGCTGGGTTGGGCAATCGGGCTTCCGGGCCTGACCGACTCATGCTAAGCTTGGGCTGAAGTACAGGCTCAAGGACTGGGCTCAAGCTTTAAAACAAAGCCTGTTTAAAAATGGGCCAGGCTTGGATATAGATGTCTAGAAGTCCATAAGCCTGGCCCAGCCGTTGGTTTGAGATTTTTTGTATTTTTTTAATGAGAATTTTCAATGGAGGAATTTTGTATGTGAGCTTTTCGTAGAGGAATTTCTGCATGTGGGTTTTCCCAGGCCATTTTTGTAAGTGGATTTTTCATTAGGAAGAATTATTATTTTTGAGAGATAGACTAAGAAAGGAATATAACACATTAAAGAAAATGAGATTTTTATCAAATTAGCCCATGATTTGGTTCCTGCACCTTTTTAATCTCATTTTCAAATTTTTATATTTTTTTAGCATTCTGAGAGCTTCTTACATTTCATGGGGATAAAAATGTCCCTAGCATCAAGCCTCGTGACTAGACCATGGAGCTAGTTTGGTTTTTTTTTTTTTCATGTTAATATAGATGGAACATTTCACCAGTGATTTTTGCTCATTTGTCCTTTCTACGTGTGGGTTTTGATAGGTAATTATGATTTTTGGTTGGTAAGATATAAATATAGGATCAGTGAAGAACCATGAAAGAAAAAGGCATTAAAGAAGATCCAGGAGAGAGGAGGAATTTTTTTTTAGGATTTGGCTCTTTTTGAATTTGTGGTGGTTGTATTTGCAATTTCTGAAACAATGTAAAAGGAAGAAGCAGAATCTCCGGTGGAGGTCAGGCTAGGGCCAGGACCTACATATATAGCCTAAGCTAAGGTCGGATTGGACTACTTTGACCATAGGCTTAGACTAGGTTTTGACTTCTTTTTAACAATAAGGATGGCTTAACCCAACGCTAGTGTTGGGCGCGGAAGCAACTTCATGTCCAATCAAACAATGCAATAGAAAAATAAAAATTCAAGCAAATCACAAAAACCACTAAGGGCCTGTTTGGCTGGGCAAATCCCATGGGATTAGGAGGGATGGGATAGATTTTAAGGTAATGATGGTGGTGTCAGTGGATTGGTTTAATATCCATGGGATTGCTATATCCCGAGACAAGTTCACTAGGTCTGTTTAGCACCCCCAGCCTATCCCAGGATTTTACCTTCCAATCCGTCCAACCAAGGATTGGGATCAATTTTAAGGTAATGATGGAGATGTCAGTGAATTGTTTTAAGATGCATGGGATTGCTTATATCCCGGGACAAGTTCACCGGGTTTGTTTGGCTCGTCATGCATATCCTGGGATGTCACAATCCCATCCCTCCTAATACCGTGGGATCGGTTTGGCCAAACAGGCCCTAAGATTTTAGGTGAAAATCTCTTGTGAGAAAAAAATCAAGACACAACAAGCAGCAATCAATCCACTATTAATCAAAAGAATATAGGAGATGGAACAACTTACAGATTAGCAACCATAGTTTTCCCCTTCAAAATCCTTAAATTTGTGCTAGCTCTATTCATCATAACCCTAATCATAAATTATAAGTTGTATTTATGCACTCCGTATATAAATAGAAACAAAACTCGCACGTACACATACTTTTGGTCGCACCGAACTGAACTAACTCGCAAACATTTGGTGGAACCAAAAAGATGCAAAACATCATAGCTAGCAACAAAAATCTGACATTTTCGGTCCAACTAAGATAGGCTCCAGTCGAACTGAAATATACCTTCTCTACACCAAATTAAATGCACTCGATAAACACATTGACACCGGGGTCTAGGCACATGTGGCCGCACCACCTTACTATCATAGAAATACTAGGCCCCACCATGAAAATCTTCTATAAAAAAATATTTTTGCTTATCAAGTGGCCCACATCGTAGACGGAGAACCAATTGCCTAGATCGACATATAGGTGTGGCCCACCTTGTTATCCGATGAGGATTTTCCTCCATAAGTGTCATTTTGGATAGGATGCATATTGCAGCCCCGCATGCTTTTTATCCCCTTTCTAGGACGCAAGTAAAAATCATTTGGTGTGGCAGTCCATCCCCACCCAGTGTCACACTTTATTGGATAGAGTAGCGTAGTTCTCAAGCACGTAGCAAATAAGGGGTTGGGTCTAAATTTTAAGTGTTCATACGTCTGGGTTTCTCACGTACGGAGTTGGGCCCTTCTTTCTTATTTTCTCCTTTTATTACGTAATGATATAAAGATGTGTAGTAAAATAAATAAATAAATAAATAAACATAGAACAAAAAATAAATGTAAAGAAAGAAAGAGCTCTAAACCCAAGTGTAGAGAGTTACTCGTTATTTTCTTGAGTACGAGAGATCTTGTTTTCTCTTACTTTGTAAAAAATGATTCTCGTATGCACGATAAGATTATTCCTCAAACTAGTGTTGTCTTGAAAAAAGAGTTTATAATCCCATTCTGTGAAGCCTTTGTTTATTGAAATTCTTAGGTGATTTACATAGAGAGGAGAATTCTGCATCTCCAGCTAAATAACTTACGTGTGAAGAGATGGATGGCTGAAAGAATCAGCTCCTTTGTCTTGTTCACCGCATAAGTAGGACCCACCTAATTAATGGGCTGGCCAAGTGTTTCAATGCCTGGTGGCTCAGAAATTTGATTAACCAGGGGTGCCAATGGGCTGGGTTAGGCAATTGGGCTTCCGGGCCTGACCGACTCATGCTGAGCTTGGGCTGAAGTATAGGCTCAAGGACTGGGCTCAAGCTTTAAAACAAAGCCTGTTTAAAAATGGGGCCAGGCTTGGATATAGATGTCTAGAAGTCCGTAAGCCTGGCCCAGCCGTTGGTTTGAGATTTTTTGTATATTTTTTTAATGGGAATTTTCAATGGAGGAATTTTGTATGTGAGCTTTTCGTAGAGGAATTTCTGCATGTGGGTTTTCCCAGGCCATTTTTGTAAGTGGATTTTTCATTAGGAAGAATTATTATTTTTGAGAGATAGACTAAGAAAGGAATATAACACATTAAAGAAAAATGAGATTTTTATCAAATTAGCCCATGATTTGGTTCTTGCACCTTTTTAATCTCATTTTCAAATTTTTTTATTTTTTAGCCTTTTGACAGCTTCTTACATTTCATAGGGATAAAAATGTCCCTGGCATCAAGCCTCGTGACCAGATCACGGAGCTAGTTTGGTTTTTTTTTTTTTTCATGTTAATATAGATGGGACCTTTCACTAGTGATTTTTGCTCATTTGTCCTTTCCACGTGTGGGTTTTGATAGGTAATTATGATTTTTTGTTGGTAAGATATAAATATAGGATCATCGAAGAACCATGAAAGAAAAAGGCATTAAAGAAGATCCAAGAGAGAGAAGGAAATTTTTTTTGGGACTTGGCTCTTTTTGAATTTCTGTGGTTGTATTTGCAATTTCTGAAGCAATGTAAAAGGAAGAAAAACAATCTCTGGTGGAGCTCAGGCTAGGGCCAGGACCTACATATATAGCCTAAGCCAAGGTCGGATTGGACTACTTTGACCATAGGCTTTAGGCTAGGTTTGGACTTCTTTTTAACAACAAGGATCAAAGCTTGGATATAGCTTGGCTTGGCTTAACCTAACCCTAGTGGGCTTAACCTAGCCCTAGTGTTAGGCGCGGAAGCAACTTCATATCCAATCAAACAATGCAATAGAAAAAGAAAATTTCAAGCTAGTCACAAAAAACACTAAGATTTTAAAAGAAAATCCCTTGTGAGAAAAAAATCTCGACACAAAGCAGCAAATATATGAGATATGGAACAACTTATAGATTAGCAACCATAGTTTTCCCCTTCAAAATCCTTAAATTTGTGATAGCTCTATTCATCATAACCTAATCATAAATTATAAGTTGTATTTATGCACTCCGTATATAAATAGAAACAAAGCTCGCACTTACACATACGTTTGGTCGCACCGAATTGAGCTAACTCGCAAACAATTGGTCGAACCAAAAAGATGCAAAACATCATAGCGAGCAACAAAAATCTGAAATTTTCATGAGTCAAACTAAGATAGGCTCCGGTTGAACTGAAATTTACCTTCTCTACACCAAATTAAATGCACTCGATCAACACATTGACGCCGGGCCCTAAGCACGTGTGGCCACGCCACCTTACTATCATAGAAATACTAGGCCCCACCATGAAAATCTTCTATAAAAAAATAGTTTGCTCATCAAGTGGCCCACATCGTAGAGGGAGAATCAATTGCCTAGATCAACATATAGATGTGGCCCACATGCTTTTTTTCCCCTTTCTAGGAGGCAAGTAAAATCATTTGGTGCGGCAGTCCATCCCCACCTATGTGTCACACTTTATGGGATAGAGTGGCGTAGTTCTCAAGCACGTAGGAAATAAGTTGTTGGGCCTAAATTTTACGTGTTCATACGTCTGGGTTTCTCACGTGTGGAGTTGGGCCCTTCTTTCTTATTTTCTCCTTTTATACCGGAATGATATAAAGATGTGTAAGAAAAAAAAAAAAACCATAAAACAAAAAATAGAAGTGTAAAGAAAGAAAGAGCTCTAGACCCAATTGTAGATAGTTACTCGTTATGTTTTTTAGTACGAGAGGTCCTGTTTTCTCTTACTTTGTAAAAAATGATTCTCGTATGCACTATAAGATTAATCCTCAAACTAGTGTTGGCTTGAAAAAAGAGTTTATAATCCCATTCTGTGAAGCCTGTGTTTATATTCTTCGGTGATTTACATAGAGAGGAGAATTCTGCATCTCCGGCTAAATAAGTTATTACCGATCAAAAAGTGACAAAGCTTTGAAAAAAGAAACGTAAAAAGAGAATATATATATATATATATATATATATATATATATATATATATATATATATATATATATATACACTGAAAAATAAGTAGTTGGAAAACCAATGAAAACAATAAAGCCGTCCAAGTAAGGAAATACAATTAAAGAGGCCTACATCTCAACCCAAGGAAGGCTATCAAGAAAACTAGCTATAAAGCAAGATTATAATGACGAGGATGTGAAAAAAAGAAAAACAAACCACATATTAGCATGAGCTCGGAAGGTGCAAGGAATCTTATCCTATGATGTATTAAGATCTGAAAATCCTCATGCATAATCAACTTCTTCTTTCCATGCCAAGAGAATCAACTTCTGCTTTCCATGCGAAGAGATGATTATAAAGAAGTGATCGAGGGACTTTGCCTGCATACAAGATTGCCAATTGGTTTGACTTGAATGTTGAATGCACATCCACGAGTTTGATACGTTGTATTTTAAATTATTTTAGAATATTTTAGTGTTTCAAAATTTCTGTTGGATGAGCCGTTGGCATGACCATAAGTGAGCACGTGCCCTCCAGAGGTGTCTTTTCACACAAGTCTGAAAAGTTACATCCTTTCATATTTTGTTTTGAAAACCATGTCTTTTTAAGTTTAACGGTTTCACCAATTAGGTTTAAACCCAATAGTTACAACTCTCTTTAAAAGGGTGTCTCTACACTCTTAAGAGTGTCTTCACAAAGTATATAAATAGACTTTCTCTCATTTGTTTTAAATTACTAAGAAAAAATTTGTTTTATGTTAAAAGTATGGTTTAAGTATTATCTAATTCAGGTTAAGACTAAAAGTGGTTCGAGCCTGTGTACAACAAGTGCACCACTGAAACTGGGTCGTAGTTGTTGTATCCTGGAGATCGATTGCTCTGGAAATCTGTTGTACTTGAGACACTGTCTAAGGAGAGCAAATTCGATTTCAAGCCGAGTGACTCACGTTACGCCTCAACTTCTATAAATCGATAAGTTTTCTTTCTTATTTTAAATTTTATACAATTTAAGTAGTTTTCCAAAAGTCCAAATCCCAACATGATATTGTTGCATAAAGTGCCACAAGTTGTGATACAGTTGCATGTAAATGATCAGTTGTATCAATTCACAATTTTATATTAAAACCATTATCATGCCATGTGTTTTTAGTAAAGAAAGGGACGACCCATGAAAATGGCTATTTAATAAGAGTGAAAGCCAAAACAAGTGAAAGGGACTGCATGCCTCAAGATAGCAAATACTGCCAATGGGGTTGCTGCGTGCATCTGCCATGTAGCGTATATTGTACTTGTGTTATTATCTTAGCAGTTTAAAAGGGCTAGCAATATATGGTGCTGTATGACCATCATTAGTGAGTTAAGGCCTAACTTAGATGCGTTCAGTCATTCTTGGGTGCAAATCACATTCATTGTGAGCTCACTTGAATGCTCACATGCTACACTCGCCTCGCGAGGGCAAGAAAGATTCTAATCTACCAATTGAGTAGTAGCTCTACACAAGCAATTATACATGGTTGAAATGAACAATATCCAAGAATCCTATTTCTTCAAAAAAAAAAGAAGATAGGAACCAAAAAAAGAAGAAGATGATATTGTATTTTTATCCCTTGTGGTCTTGCATGTAGCATTGGTCCATTTTTTCCCCTTGTTGTTTGCTTTTGGGCCATAGGCCCTTTTTTGCTGTTACTTGTAATTGTGCCAAGTGCTCCTCCTTTGTAGATTTGAATTGGGCTTATAGAAATTTATGCTTAGCTTTAAAAAAGAAAAGAAAAGAAAAAATAAAAATAATAAAAATCCTACATATCAGAGGTTAAGAATGTTTAACCAACCTGATTCTATGATTATGATTTAGTTGCAATGGTTCCATAATTTTGGTGGTTTCATATTAATTAATGCATAAGGATGGGAAATTAGTGTAGTGATAGCTAAATGGGTGTGGGCGCGGGTTTGGATACTAATTTGAGCGTGATTAATAAACCAGCAGTGTGGTTCCTTGCTCTTACACAAACCTACCCTGGACCCAGTTACAATATATATTATTTATTTATATTCAACATAATATGCATTCCCAGTTAAATCTATAATATCTAGTTACTGATTAGCATACTGTTTGCCACGTTTTTTAATTCACAAAGCTACTTAAAAAAAAAAAAAAGTGGCAGGTTACTCTGTAAAGCATATTTTATATTGTCGGGAAAAAATCATTTTTTTCTTATTTATGTTACAAATTTTGATGTTTTGAGTTAATGGTTAGAATTTTGTAAGTATTTAAAAGTATAAATGGGTGCTCGGTACCTTAATTCGTAAGGGTATGGATGCCGTTTTTGGGCGACATGGGTATGGATACAGGTATAGGTGTAGTACACGTCAACGGGTATGGGTACAGGACACACTAGTCTTAGGAGTTTTTTAAAAGAGCAGAATTTAAAAAGTTTTCAAAATTTATATTCTATGTTATTTAGAGTAAGGTTCCTCGTTTAAACAGTACCAAATTTTAAAAGAGGAAAACATAAATGACATTACTCGTATTACCTTAATTAATGCCCAAAACAAATTTTGTTTTGCTGATGCCTATCTTCAAACGAAGAAAATCTCTCTTCAATCTACCCCAAATAAAGAAAAAGTATGAATGCCGACACTAACTTAAAGTGTGACTAGGATGAAACACAAAGTCATTCGAGGCTGGACCCGACAAGTGTGAAAGGTGTGAATATGGATGCGGGAGGCAAGGAGAGATCACTCTCTTCCTCTCTTTTCTTTCTCTCTCCTCTTTGTGAAGGTGACACTCATGGAAGGCCAGAGACATCCAAGCTCTTTTAAATTTCTCTGGGATATGTATTTATAAGAAGTTATGGTTTCCCGGAGAGACACTACTTATAGCGCTCCACTACTATATATACTTCGGTAATGCCCTACTACATTTAAAATCTATGACTCTATCTATCCATGTATTTGAATTGACCAATCTCTCTATTGTTATAGTCATTTCCCATTGATCCAACTATTATACAAATCAAGTGGTGCATCATAAGTTCTAAACCATTAAAGTACCATCAAGTGTAATCAAAACATTTATAATGATTAAAATCAAATTTTAACAGTTGAAAACATATATTAGATCATTTAAAACCTTTCGAATATTGTGCCAACCGAAAAAGCACTTAGTAATTATCTTATCCTCAAAATCAATGCTATAAGAATATTCCTATGAAACTATTAGATTCCCTTGTTGGATAATGTGACCCTCAAGTGAACCTTAGATATATGCACCTGACTACACTGATTTCATAAAGCCAAAGTATATTTTCTCAAAACCTTGAACTTTAAACTCCTTATATTTCCTTGGGTTTAAGAATTAGTCAAGGCTAATACATCTGCAAGTCAATCTTAATCCAAATATAACAGTCTTCTCAATCTAGAGACTTAAGTTGATTCACCAATGCAAGTGTCGAACAGGTCTAACACCAAGAGCTTATCTCCATGATGCAAAGGCACAAACTTGTCATTGATCCCCATGGTGGAGAAATTACATCTCAACTTGTCATTAATCCCAATCATATAGGATGACCACACAATGATAATCATAAATGAGTCCGATAACCTATTAAATAGTCATGGAACAACATGATACTAAAATCCATGATTCACAACTCTCTTTTAATCAGTGGTGATTTGAATAACGATGTAACATGTCCATATATAAGCCATGGCCATCACCATCTTCTGACAAGATCATCAATATCAATGGATGCCATCCATGTCATTAATGAATAATATTCACATGGGTTTTCTGACTAGGAGATAACTTTAGGACCTATGCCTAACCTAGGCTTGGCCCATTGCCACCCATGCCCACCACATTTACAATTTCTTACCAACAATCAAGAATGTATGATGACAAGAGTATCAAACAATTGCCAATATTTAAAGGTATTATATATTGGAGGTAAGCTTGCGTTGTGTACATTTTTGGCCTTTAGTTTTCAGAATTCAAGCCTATAGCTTAGTAAATCATTCAGACGCACCCACACGCCACTCACACCACTGTTAAGTTGTCACCATATATAATGGGCATTGGAACCGATGACCTCAGTGTTGAACCTCTTGTGAGTTTCAATGATTGTAGTTGTTTAGCATCGTGCACCCCACTTGGGATTGCAAATAGGTAAACAAATGCACGTGGCAAAAGGTAAAAAGCCAAATGCTCTTAGCTGTAATTTCTACATCTGCTGGATTGTTTTTGTCATGGCAGAGCACTTTATGATGAGGCTTTACTTTCTTTTTTTGAGCACGGTTGTACACACCCCTGAGTTAGCCACCACCATACTTGGGAATGGATACCAAGACTTCAATATTGAGACGAGATTATCTTCACCCAATCTACCACTTGAGCTAAGAATCCGTGTGTCACGGAGAGGCTTTACACTTTTGGTCAGAAACTATGTGGGGTCATGGAGATACCCCTAAGAAATTCACTCCGTTTATCAGGTTCTCAAGCTCATGATAAGACAGGAGTAAAAAAACTCAGGCAGATTCAAATTTAGGTGGACCATGCTACACAAAACAGTGGGGATTGAATGGTTTGTCTTATTCATTGATGACTAATCCAGAAAATTTTGGATTTACTACATAAAACGTAAATTCGAAGTTTTCACTATATTCAAACAATGTAAGGCGATGGTGAAAAAACAATCAGAGTGAAAAATAAAGGTTTTAAGGACTGATAATAGTGAAAAATTTAATTCCATTGAGTTTAATGATTATTGCAATGATGAATAAATCATCAGACACAACACAGTGCGCCACACACCCGAGCAAAATGGTGTGGCCGAGCGAATGAATCGAATTCTCCTAAAGAGGGCAGATGCATGTTAAGTAACGCTGCGTTGGACAAGGACTTCTGGACAGAGGCCGTTAACACGGCTTGTTATTTAGTGAACCGGTCTCCTTCAACGACAATTGAATATAAAATCTCAGAGGTAGTATAGAGTGGTCAGAAAATCGACTACTCAGATCTGCGCATATTTAGTTGCGAGGCTTACTCTCATATACTGTCAGTTGAGAGAGATAAGCTAGACCATAGAGCCAAAAATATATCTTTGTTGGCTATGTCATTGGTGTGAAAGGTTACAAGTTATTCGACAGGATTACATGCAAGGTCATCACTAGCCGTGACGTCAGATTCGATAAAAGCTCTCTATTACGCAAGAATGATCAGGAGGATCAAGATGAACCAGAAAGGTTGATCGTAAACGTCCAAATTGACACAGATGATACTCAGGCAGAGACAAATGCGCAAACAGAGGTATTGTATCAGGTGGAGCAGCCACATGTGAGAAGGAACCCACCACATGATCGCAGGTTACCGGCAAGATATAAGGACGATTGTAATATTGCGTATGCCCTCATTACATATAAAGGGGACTCGTCTATTATTCAAGAGGCTCTTGATGAGCCTTATGTAGAAAAGTTGAAGGTGGCTATGGATGACAAAATGTACTCGTTGCACAAAAATCACACATGGGAGCTGGTAGAGTTTTCACTGAGCTGAAAAGCGATCGGACGCAAGTGGTTATTCAAAAAAAAACAGGATATATACAAAGCAAGGTTGATAGCGAATAGTTATGCTTAAAGAGAAGGAATCGATTTCACTGAGATATTCGCGTCGGTGGTTAAGCAGGTATCTATCAGATTCGTATAGGCGCTGGTTGCCCAATACATTCTCGAGTTAGAACAGATGGATATGAAGACTGCATTCCTGCATGAGAAATTGAAAGAGCGGATCTACATGAAGCAACCAAAAGGTTACGAAGTTAAAGGGGCAGAGAAAAAAGTTTGCAGATTAAATGAGGTCGTTGTACGGCTTGAAACAGTCGCCTATGCATTGATATAAAAAAATTTGATTCTTTCATGTTAAGTCAGAAATTTACTCGGAGTGAATACGATCACAGTGTTTATTACTAGACATTGAATTATGAAAGATTCATTATCCAGGGACATTCGAGATGAAAGATCTGGGGGTTGCAAAGAAGGTTCTCGGCATAGATATTCATAAAGATAGGAAGAAGATCAAACTTTGGTTATCATAGGCAAAATACCTTGAAAAGGTATTGATCAAGTATGGGATGAACTAAGCAAAGCCAGTGAGCGTTCCCCACGCGGCTTACTTCAAGCTTTCCTAAGAACAATGTCCTAAATCAAATAAGAAAAAATTAATTATGTCTCATGCGCCTTATTCGAATACGGTTGGTAATTTCACATATGTCATGGTCTGTATGAGACCAGATATTTCACGGGTAGTCGGTGTTATGAGCAGATACATGTCAAACCCTAGCAGGTAACATTAGGAAGCGGTGAAATGGCTACTTCGATACATTCACGGTACGAAAGACTACGTCTTAACTTTTGATAAGACAGGAACAGAGTTAGTAGGGTATGTGGATTCCGGCTATGCATGGAGTGCGGATTCCAGAAAGTCTATTTCATGATACTCGTTTGTACTAGCAGGTGGAACAATCAATTGGATGTCGAAGCTTCAGTCCGTGGTGGCTCTTTCCATGACCGAAGCAGAATATATGGCAGTGACGGAAGCATTTAAAAAAGTTGTTTGGCTTAGAGGCATAATAAATCAGTTGAGACTTCAGCAGGATGCCATGCCGGTTAACTGTGATAGCAAGAGCGCTATTAATTTGGCTAAAAATTCTGTTTATCACTCACGTACTAAACACGTTGATGTTCGTCATCACTTTATTTGACAGGTGCTTGAGGAAGGAGGCGTAACACTAGAGAAGATTCTCACCAGCATGAATCCAACAGATATGCTCACCAAGGTCGTTCCTAAAGAGAAGTTCAAGTTCTGTGCAACTTCTCTAGACTTGGCGATGGCATAGAAGAAGGACGGAGTGTGCACGAGAAGCGTTGATTGAAGTTATGATACGATGTAGAGATAAGAGAAGAGGTGAAGAAGCTACACAGTTGAAGATTGAAGACATGATGGAGATTGTTGTCAAACAGATGTCTTAAATCATCAATGTGCTGCTCGACCAATCGAGGGGCCCGCTCGACTGGTCGAGGGTCCATTCGACCAGTCGAGGCCCGCTTGACTCGAAGTCCAGGAAGCATGTATTTTGAGTATTCGGGACGCTCGACCAGTTGAGGGACAAGCTCAGCCGATCGAGGGAGTCCTTCGATCAGTCGAAGCCTTAACTTGACTAGTCGAAGGTTACACAGTTAGCACACGGACTGGGTCAATTTGAGGCGATTTCCAAACTTTTTCAAAGGAAGTGCATAAGTAGAGTTTCCTAAACTATAAATAACGGTCTATAGTGCTATTTTAATAGATTTTAAGGCTTCCTAAAAGTTTTCTAATGGTTTCTAAAAGTGGGGTTATCAAAGGGTGTAGCAATAGTGAAATTCGAGGTTGTTTGAATCGGGTAAGTTCTCTCTCTTTCTAATTTCTATTTCATAATGGATTTATGTCGCTTTGTGTCGTGGTTTTTTCTTGCAAGGGTTTTCCACGTTAAATCTTTGTGTTCTCTTGTGATTGCTCGGTGTTATTGAATTGCTATCATAGATCTAGATCTGTGTGATTTCACAGCACAAATCCCCAACAGATCCAAATCTCATATAGATGATATGAGAACAAATAGTATTGAGTGAACACTCACCATTAAAAACTCCGTAAAGCAGCAAAAAATTTAGATCAAGCCAATATTTGTTTTTTTCCTCAGCTATAAGACTTAATCATCAGGTTGAATATCAAATAAACATTATAGCACATTATAGCAGGCCTTGAGAGGTTTTCAGTGGTGAACATTCAATCACTACAGTTACCTGTAGTGTGATCGACATAAGATTTAGATCCTCTCCATTTTTTGGATCAAAGTCCTAAAATAATCCCAAAAAAAAAGAAAGAAAGAAGAAAGGATGATAAAACACATACATGCACAAAGAGCACGACTACTAGCCACCTGCCTAGTAACTGAGTTCCCAGCCAAGCCGCGTCCCGATTCCCGAATGAACCGGCGCGGATTAGGTGTTACACGGGGCATTCACCACTTTTTGTGGCCTATGAAAAGCTTTCAATAGTCGTTCACCACTTTTTCTGAATGGGGAGGTCTCCCAGATATTTAGATCTGTTTAAAATTTGGGATAACATCCTTAAGAGAGCTGAAAAAACGGATGGACGGCGTGGATACGAAACAAATTAATCAAGATGGGCCCCACACGGTAAAGGTAACACCCACTAATGCGTTGCCCGGGTAACAGCTAATGCACTCTCAATAATTTAGGGCTGTCAACGGGCGGGGCCCTGGTAAGTCTCGGTCGGATTTTGTACTGTTTCGGGCTGGCCCTATGCAATATTCTGGTTTTTAAGCCCGACCCGGCCCCTTGACACACCGACCGAGGATGAATGTGGACGGTTACTTATTCTTATTCTTTATTGGCCACTTGTAAGCCATCCACTGGTACCGGCGAGCATGCCGGCCACGTGTACGGCAGACGAGATTCAGCGTGTGAACCGCTCCAAGCAACAGATGGTCGGAGTAATCAAGGAGAAAAACTTTGATACTCTGGCAGAGTGAATTGCATGATACGCAGGCGCTTGGAAATTGCTAAGAAATTGCACACGTGGCACCAAGGAAGTTATATTGTGGGTTTCATTTTACAATGTTTATTTGATCACCTGAATATCGGATTGGTGGGCGTTTAATGTACGGTTAAAAATGAAAAATATCCAATGTTACTATTTTAGCAAACCAATGTCGACGAATCAGGAGTTAGAATTGTTCAGGAAATTTTAGTTTGGGACTATGACTTGGTGATTTTACAATTTGTTTCCGTTTAGTTTTAGTTATTGCATGGCACGTGTACAATTTGGAAGTGCATGCGTATCAATCGCTATTTTCTGCCAGAGTATTTATTCACACCACGATGTCAACAGCTGCAAGGCGGGCTCCTCGAGGATTGCCGCACCAAGAGCATCTGATCGTACACGTAGCACTCTTGCAAGGGACGCGATCCATGCATTTCGCTAGCTTAATTTAGGGTGTGGTCCAAAAAATGAAGCAGACACAAAGATCAGGTGGACCACCCCACAGGAAACATCATCTTTTGTAAAACGGATGGACGGTTGGATATAATCCACGGTCAGCATTCAACTAAAAAAAATCCACGGTCACTATCATATTTTCAGCACGATAATCATCTTGTGACCGATCCATAGAATCACCCAGAAAATTAACGGTTTCCCATCCACAACAACTCCCACAACTCCCACTGCAGGGTTCACCAGGAGACGCACGATGGCCATTACAAAACAAAACACGAATCCCGCTAGAGTTGGCGAAGTAACCGCTCTATCAGCCAATACCAACGGCTCTACTCCGTCCCGAGAGAGAGAGAGAGAGAGAGAGAGAGAGAGACTGCGAGAGATGCATTCCCGACCAAAGGCTCGCAAATCCTCCCGTTTCTCGACTGTCTTCCATTTTCATGCAAACCTCATCCCTTCAGTGCAATAACAACGCCTCCCGTCTCTCCCTCTCTAATCCAACGGCTACCATCTTTCCATTCCATCCACTTCTCTTCAGGTGAGAGAGAGAATTGCTGATTCGAAAACTTCCATTTTTCCTCTCTCTCTCTCTCTCTCTCTCTCTCTCTCTTCTCTCTTCTCTAATAACATCACATACGCATCTGGGCTTGGGTCGTTCTGATTTTATTTATTTTTTTTCGATTTCTTTTGTGGACTGCCATAGGACTTGGTTGCGTGGATTTGCGATTTGGGTTGTTAAGAAAAACCGCGTTTTCTTCATTTGTATGCATTTTCTATGATTGAATGGTTGTTTTGATGCGCGGCTTTAGAAAAATGGGGGCCGTCGAGGTGCTTCGAGCACGCATTTTAGGAGTTCTTCCGTGCCTGGTTATCGGATACTTCTTGTTTAAGTGCAATGAGGAGAGAACCTTTCAGAGAGAGAGAGAGAGAGAGAGAGAGAGAGAGAGAGAGAGAGAGAGAGAGACGACGGGACTTGGGCCGTTCTAAATGCTCGGTCTTTCTTGATTTCTATCGTTGGTATGGTTTTAATGGTTGATTCCGTATGTGGGTTTTGAGTTTTTGGGCTATTGTATTGCTTAGAGACTCTACACTTTCCCAATTTTTTTAAAAAACAGTTCTGCATGTTTTTACTTGGGTTCTTCTCCACTTTTAGTATAGCAGGCTATAAATCGGGATTTGGGTATGGTGAGTTTTCTGCAATTGTTGGGTTTAATGGATGGTTTTGGATGTTGGCATGCGAATTTGGATTTTGGTTATTCTTAAAGATGCTGCTTTCTTGATTTCTATGCTTTTCCATGGCTCTTACTGGCTTATTTGGTGCCCACCACTATACACACACACACACATGCTTGAAAAAATGTTGAACGATTTTTTTTTTTTTTTTTTTTTTTGAGCAACTCTGATTATTATTATTGTTATTTTTGTTCCTGCCGTTTGTTTTCAGGAAACGTCATATTCTGAGTTGGTGGTAAAAATAGTTCTGGTGTTGAAGAGGATAAGTATATTCTGAAGTGTATGATGGGCTTTGAGATTTGGGAATTGGGTTTTTGATATTTTAATGAAGTGAACAGTAGCAGAGTATAACTTATATCTTGGTTTCATTTGTCTTCTCAGATTTATCTCGCTGTTGGGTAGTCCTAGCATCAGGGGGTTTAGTATCCCGAAAAATCATGGTGTATAGTTAAAAAGACCAATCCAAGATCTGATTAATGTTGTGATATGGAGTTTATAAGGAGGTGACGTCTTAACTTGTTTGCAATGTGCTTGTAGAAGTTTTTGGGGCTAGTAATGTTTTCTATGCTAGCTGGTGGTTGCCACTTTAAAGGATTGGTGTGTGATCTATCTAACAACTTTCGGTAAGTTGTATGGTTTTTTTCAGGAGTTGATTCATTGCTAAAGTTTTGTTTTTTATTTTTTATTTTTTTGAAGCTTACAATTAGCGGTTTCGAAGACGGCAAGTTTCTTTTATAGCGGCACTACAATTAGCTCTTTCCAAGACAGCAATTTTCTTTCATAGCGGCATTAAGTAAATAACTAAATATACAAAGCTTTGAGTTTGACTGGAGAAACATGAGGATTTTATTGTTTTAAGGTTTGCCTTAGCCATACAATAGATTTTGGAGAGGCTCTAGCTTTGAACGCTAAGTATTTGTTCGGGTTATGAATCTGTTGTCAGGAAGAATTGGCATTATTTTTTAGTTTTGATATAGCCTCTGATCTTGGTAGCTCAAAATGTCTGCTTCCCCAACCCATGCTCCGGAGAGTGGTGCAAAGGGGGTGGGGGCTCCCGAGAAGATCGTGTTCTTACATGGTGACTTGGATCTGTGGATTTATGAAGCCAAATCGCTTCCAAATATGGATTTGATGTCTGAGAGGATGAGAAGATGTTTTACTATGTTTGGGTCTTGTAAATCACCATTTGGGAATAAAGACAAACAAAGAAGCAGGCATGCTATTATTACCAGTGATCCTTACGTATCTGTTTGTCTGGCGGGAGCGACAATCGCACAAACTAGAGTAATCGCCAACTGCGAGGATCCAACTTGGGAAGAACATTTCTTTGTACCAGTGGCCCACCCTGTTGCAAGAGTGGAGTTTCAGGTCAAGGATAATGATATTCTTGGAGCCCAGCTTATTGGGATAGTGTCGATACCTGTAGAGACAATCCTATCTGGAAATATGGTCAAAGGTTGGTTCCCCGTGGTTGGCCCTTATGGTAATTCCATGAAACAACAGCCGGAGTTGTATCTGTCGTTGAAGTTTAGGCCTTTTGAAAACAACCCCTTGTATAAAGATGGTGTTGGTGCTGGGCCTGAGTACTCGGGGGTGCCCAATACATACTTCCCGATTCGCACAGGAGGTAAAGTTACGCTTTATCAAGATGCTCACATTCCCGATCAGATGCTTCCCGAGATTCAGCTAGATAATGGACGGGTTTTTCGTCAAGGTAAGTGTTGGGAAGACATCTGCCATGCCATATTGGAAGCTCATCACCTTATCTATATTGTTGGGTGGTCAATTTATCACCGTGTGAAGCTTGTAAGGGAGCCATCTAAGCCGTTACCCAGTGGAGGAGAGCTATCCCTTGGGGATTTGTTGAAGTACAAATCTGCAGAAGGCGTTCGTGTAATTGTGCTAATTTGGGATGACAAAACCTCACATGACAGATTCCTCTTGAAGACGGTAATGGTCTCCCCTCCTTTTCTTTTACTATTTTCCATGAGCATTTGCTTCTAGTTTCCTTTTCTTATCTGAAATGGTAAGGACAGTATCTGGTTTTTAATTGTGTGTGGTGAGGGGAACCACCTTTACTTGAATAAATTATAAAATAGAAGGGTGACATGGGTTTTTGAATGCAGGAAGGTGTTATGCAAACTCATGATGAAGAAACTCGGAAGTTTTTTAAACACTCGACCGTCCATTGCGTGCTTTGTCCTCGTTATGCCAGCAACAAGCTTAGTATATTCAAGCAACAGGTAAAGTATAAATATGTTCTTCATATTTAAAGGACAAAGTAATTGCAATAATTTATTGTGAAATGATTTTTGCTATTTCATGTCATTGTACGTAGGGCTTGTTCATGGATTCGGAGGGATTTGTGGGGATTTTATTTTTTATTTTACTTTATATATATATATATATATATATATATATGGGAAAAGGTACTATGCACTCGAGCGTAAAGCGATCGTACATGAGGTCGAGTGATGATGCCGTTCGAAAATCTACCCCCTCGATCCGATGCACCATTTGCCCGAAAATCAAGTCAATCCGTGACCTTTGTGGGCCACACCACGTACAGAAGTTGAGAGGGGCCGTGCACCATTGAAACATTCAAAACCATTTGTGGGGACCTTTCGAGATGTTTTTTGATGATCAATACCGTCCATCATGTGTGTCCCACTTGAATGTAATTTTAGACCAAGTTTCAGGTGGTATCCACAACTCAGGTGGGGCCCACCAAGTGCTTTTACATGTTTTTGCGTGTATACTTATGTTTTCCGATGATATGGCCCACCTGAGTTACGTGGACAGCTGATTTTGGGCTGTGTGGGCCCACCCTGGGCTCGTGCATCTAGTGGACGGTGTGGATCTTCGAACGGCATGACGGTGGGGCCCACACAGCTCGACCTCACGGACGACCGCTTTACGCTAGAGTGCATAGTACCTTTTCCCTATATATATATATATATATTGTTTGTTTGTTGGGGGGGGACGGGTAGCAAGGATTTTGAGGGATTTGGATTTCACAGGAATCAAGATCCAAAATAACCTTTTTTGCATTCACCTCAAAGCTGATTTGCAAAATCCACTGGATTACATAGGATTTGAAATCCATGCTGCCAAAGGAGCCCTTAGTCAAATGGAGTTTTTATTCATGATTCCAACAGGTTATTATGCTAATAATATACGTAAGAAAAAAAGTTGCCTATTTGTACTTTGATTGGTTCACAAAAGTGGTACAATCTACACATCCAAGTAGGCTACACTTTGGATTGACCTCCCATGTGGACCAATCAAAGTCTAGGTGGGTAATTACTTGTGTGTGTGAGATTGTTTATGAGGCTCTTGTTGTTGATATTATCACGTTTGAGTTATTGGTTCACTATCATTGACAATCCAAAGAAAACACACAAGCAATGTGAAAATAACGCATAATAAAGCATTATACATCTTGTTTGTTTCAATTCTGTTTTACATCACGCTAAAGAATTCGATTGCAAGGAAACTTTCATGCGACAATATTTTCAGAGATTCCAATGATTATTAAGACAATATTGGATAAGTAGTCCTGTTAAGATAATCTCTACCATATATAATGGCAATAACTTTGGACATTTTTGTCCTTGCAAGTAGTCTTCACAACAGTGGCTAAGAGAGGATAAATTTGTCACAAAATGTAGCTGCTTGGAATGGTTGAGATTTTACCACACAAGGGATAGCATAAATTGCACCCGCTTCCTTTCACTTCTTTTAATGCGTGTAGCTCTCATCAATTAGACACATGAGGCATAGGGAGAGCGTGAGACAAAGGCTCTGTTGGGCGCACCTTGATTGTTGTGATATCCATTTTGTACACTTGTCGCTTCGGTGCATGTTAGGACATCAACTTGAAAATTAGGTGAATCGGGGATTTGAGTGGGGCCACAACAAGGGAAATAGTGAGGATGGGTCTCCCACCATTCCCTTCTCTCTCTTTGTATAGCACACACATGCTTGCAGCCCCATCTCTCCTTTGCCTCTCTCCTTTTTTCTGTCTCCCCTATGAATCTCCCCCTTTTCTCTCTCCCCTCCTTGCTCCACATAAGTAGCACATGCCATACCCCTAGTTTAGATTAATGAGAGCACTTGTTCTGATGATAGTTGAGCTTCGGTATTTAAGGAAGCAAGTGATGCCAGTAGATAGTCAGAAGGAGCAAGACATGAATTATAATCCATTCCTCCAAAATGATTGTGGTTTTTTGCATCCGGAAAGTTCAAGTGATTTAAATGGAAGTGCTATAAGTGCAGAGGACAACATTGATCACTGATAATCATAATGAATGAAAAACAGAAGTTACTGATTCAAACTATGCTGTCCATCAATCTGACGTGATGGGTTTTTTTTTTTTTTTCTTTCTCACAAACTATGTGAAACTTATATTGTTGTTACATCAAGAATTCCAAAACTATAAAAGCATTAGAGATTTTTTCTTTTTATGCTTCTGCACAAGCGCCATCTATTTGCTTTCTGACTATTTATAAGTGTCGGTATCTTCGTCTTCCTATTAAACATGCAACTGTTGAACTTCTATTCTTTTTGCATTCTGATTTTAGAGTAAAAGGGAAGCATGTAAAATTTTTACGATCACTATTACTGATCTGAATGTATCCTCTTTATCTACGTTGTAGGAACCTTATTTACGCACCATCAGAAGTGTGTGCTTCTCGACACACAAGCATCTGGAAATAACAGGAAAATAACTGCTTTCATCGGTGGTCTGGATCTCTGTGACGGTCGATATGACACTCCTGAACACAGGCTCTTTCAAGATCTTGGCACCGTCTTTGCAGGCGACTTTCATAATCCTACATTTCCAGTAAGTGCTAATGTTACATCTCCAGCCATTGTTGCAATCATCGCTACCATGTGATTTCATCATAGTAACATTTAGCCTGTGAGGTTATGCGCATCTCTGGCCATGATTTTTGAAACTGCCATCAGATATTCATGACAGAGCTTTCATGATTTAATGAATATCTGTCAGATTGTTTTCTATATTTGGGTTATAGGTGGGAGATTAGTTTTTGATAGTTCTGTTTTGCCTGTAATCTGTACAGGCTCGTGCCCGGTGTCCTAGACAGCCATGGCATGATTTACATTGCAAGATAGAAGGCCCCGCTGCTTATGATGTAATGACAAATTTTGAACAGCGTTGGAGAAAGGCTACAAAATGGCGAGAATTCAGGTTTAAAAAGGTCACGCATTGGCATGATGATGCTTTACTAAAGCTAGACCGTATTTCATGGATAGTTACTCCATCTTCCTCTACTTCTAAGGATGATAGTTGCATGCATGTAAAAAATGAAGACGATCCTGAAAATTGGCATGTGCAGGTTTGGAAAGAAATGCATCATTCTTGTAAAAAAAATTGCTTACTGAGCATTGCTGAGCCCACATACACTACATCTGGGCACATGCGCCGACATAGTGCTTGTGTATGACATCCAACCACGCATCCGGGCGCCACAACATTGATCTCCCGACCCAAAAATCAGGGCAGTCCATTTATCACGAGGACCGCATGGGCGCATTGAATATGGATGGTTCATTGTTGCCACTTTTTTTGTAATTCGTCCACTGATTTCATACATGTGTGGCCCATCTGATGAATCGACCAGGTCATCCACATGGTGGGTCCCACCTGACCTAAAGCTAGGATCTCCCATGTGTGCCAGGTTGGTGCATGTGGCCACATGTAGAGTTGCAGACTTGGCAAATTTCCTATATGTGGGTTTCTGTTTTGGACAGATCCAGCAGTGAATGTCAAACTGCAGCGTCTCTTTCTTTTTGCTAGGTATTCCGATCAATTGATTCTGGATCTGTTAAAGGATTCCCAAAATCTGTTCAAGAAGCCGAGGAAAAGGTTAGGACAGATCTCTGTTCTCCAAGGAGTCCACATTTCTAGTTTTTGTTGAAACTGTGATGAGTTCAGAGCTAATTCTGTTCTCTGTTCTTTTTTATTATTTCTTTTCCTCTCTCTCTCTCTCTCTCTCTCTCTCTCTCTCTCTCTCTCTCTCTCTCTCTCTCTCTCTCTCTCTCTCTCTCTCTCTCTCTCTCTCTCTCTCTCTCTCTCTCTCTCTTTCTCAGAATCTTGTCTGTGGAAAGAACTTGAAAATCGACAGGAGTATCCACTCAGCTTATGTGAATGCGATAAGATCTGCGCAACATTTCATATACATAGAGAACCAGTACTTCCTTGGATCTTCTTACTACTGGCCATCATACAAAAATGCAGGTTTATATTATGTCAAGCACATTTCTCTGTTGGTTGCATTCATATTAATTGTTTCACTCATTTATAGCTTACGAACAGATTCTGAATAAAATTGATCATTGAGTTCATTGTTTAAGAGAGCATGTGGGCAGCTTTGATAAAATCAGGTTGGATCAGCCCTATCTTCTTCTCTTTTTCTTTTTCGACGAATTGGATGAGGTGTCCTTACAAAGGTTTCTCCACTTCCCTGCTGAGTGTTTACTATTTTGGATAAACCCAAATGCACAAAAAATGTTGGATTCAAATCTTTGTGGGTAGAAGATCTGAAAAAACTGGATTCACCCCTCTTTCCAAGCAGGCCTTATATATGTTTTTCAACCGCTGAATGATTCCTTACCTCTCCTGGAACCACTCTTAGATTTGTCTTGTTCTTGATATTCTTGGATTGCGATTTCTGAAATTTCAGTCTATGTTACATTTCCCCCTCTCCTTTTAGCCATGTCTATTTGAAACTTCACAAGTTATCACTGTATCTGCTGGACAGGCCAGAAGTCATGTTTGAATGGTCACAATTTGAAGTTGGTTTTCTCTTTTGTGGCTTCAGTAATTCTCGGTGCATGCGTATATCCTTTATCAGTTTTAAAGCCTACAAAAAGATATTTCATGATAAATGTTTATGATACGCTGTTTAACTTCAACCTGTAATCAAGATTTCATTATTTGTAATCAAAAATTTTATTGATCCACCTGCTAAGTTTGGCTGTTGATGAAGCTACACATGGCAGCAATCTTCTTCTCTTGTGCTTGGTAAACTGGCAAACATTATTGGCTCATTCATTTAGATCAAAACAGATGATTTCAAAATTTATATTTTGTTTGTGCCGGACGACATAATATAGAGAATCCTTTTGGAATTTATTGGGGATGAAAGATTACCGTACATCATAGTTGTCTCAAAAAATTAGCATGATGAAGGCCGACAATGGCTATTACCCATTTTCCATTAAGTTTAGACATTTTGAATTCAAACTTTCATGTTCAGTACCCATGAAGAATTAATTTCTGGACTTCCTACCTAGCTGTACAATTTTAATATTGAAATGACAGTTGTATTGTTTTGATCAGGTGCGGATAACTTAGTGCCTATGGAACTGGCCCTGAAAATCGCTAGCAAAATAAGTGCAAATGAACGTTTTGCAGTGTATGTAGTGCTACCAATGTGGCCGGAAGGTGTACCAAGTAGTGGTGCTGTTCAGGAAATTCTCTTTTGGCAGGTTAGGTTATCTATGTTTCTTTATCATTGCATACAACCATTATGTTATGCTCATTAATAGCGTTTTTTGCTCAAAGGCCCAAGCATTCAACGCCCTTAAATTATGATTTGAAAACACATTTTAGTTACGGAGACTTGTTTGTTCTCATTGGAGGGGAATTATTGGGTTTTGAACCTCAACGAATTGTTGAGGTCCAGAACTTAGGAGTCCATACATGTGTTGCCTACAGTTTGGTGATCTGACCTTTGATCCGATGGGCCCTGCTGTGGGTAGGGATGCCCCGAAAATCTCCTGGGTTGAAACATTGTAATCCTGTTGTCCCATTTTCCATTGAATATGGAATTCTCTTTTATTCCATTAACCATCTATTTGTAGGCCACTGATTGAAGGTTTAAGATTTGAATCTGAGAGGTTTTTGGGACATCCCTCATCCATGGTGGGGGCAATCACATCATGGTTTGGGCCCCCTAACCAACAAAAATTTTGCATCGGGCCCATGCACCCATCTTATAAAATGCATCAGCCTCCCATTAAATTGGCCTTCGGCATTTAATTTTGTTACTTAATGCTCGTTCTAGTGTTGTTTTCTATGTTGTATCCATTTCACATGGATAGTCCTGCACTTATATCATGTATGATGACTCCAAAAGCTATATCAATATCCAGTTTCTAACACATCCCTTGTGTCGCTCAGGGGCAAACAATGGAAATGATGTATAGAATTGTTGCACAAGCAATTCAGAAAGCGGGCCTTTCAAATAAAAGTCACCCGCAGGACTATTTGAACTTTTACTGTCTTGGAAAGCGTGAAATTGGTCAGCTTGAAAGATCAGACTCATCAACTAGCAACAATGAAAGCAATGCTTCGGTATGCTTCGGTAGAGCTAGTGAAACCAATGCTTTGGTGTGCTTCGGTATAGTCATATGCATTAGTTTTGAATTTCTCTATGATCCATTTGGTATGGTCATATGCGTTTAAAAATTTGTTTTTATATATTTGCAATGGACTTTGTTCTTGCTACTAAAGTTGAGAATAGGAGTTGCCTGGAAGCAATCAGGACGTGGGGCATGTGGTATAGGCATATGGTATGCTCATTTGCATTTTAAATTACTAGCATTGTCTGCACCGTCTCACCTTTTAAATAAATAAATGAATAATAATGATAATAACAAAGCATCTAAATGTTTGCCTTTCCAAGAAATTGAGACACGCTTTTGTCCTTTTGGTTTCATTATGTCATTTTGGTGTTGGATGTTTAAGGAAATCAGCATCTTTAAAAAAAGTGTGAGGAGATCAGACATTTCAATAAAACACAAAAGGATGCTGCTGTCCAGGTCACCTGATTCATACATTCTCAAGATGATGGCAACAGTTTAAGACACAAAAGATAAAGAAAAAAAAAACAAAAAACTTCTGGGGCTGATTCATACATTCTCAAGATGCTGCTTTCCATGTCACCTGATTTGTACATTCTCAAGATGATGGCAACAGTTTAAGCCACAAAAGATTTTTTTTTTTTTTAAATCTTTTGGGGCACAAATTCCAATAATACATGCATACATCTTCCTCATACCATGTAGATGTTTTCTATCTTTCAAAGAAAAAAAAAACGATTTAGATGTTTTCCAATGATGCATACATACTTCTTTTTGCAGGGCATGGCTCAAAAGTTCAGAAGATTTATGATTTACGTTCATTCCAAAGGAATGGTAGTTGATGACGAGTATGTAGTCGTGGGATCTGCCAACATTAACCAAAGATCTTTGGATGGTTCAAGGGACACGGAAATTGCTATGGGTGCTTATCAACCCAATTATACATGGGCTGGAAGGCAGGGTCATCCACATGGAGAGGTTAGAAACTCTTCAAGTTTTCTACTTAGTCTCAACTTCAGTAGTCCATATACAACGTGTGAATGCATGATAAATAAAATCCACTCATTGCATGTTGAAGTTTTCGTGTCCCTGTGTCTGCCTGCATGTTGAAGTATTCGTGTCCCTGTGTCTGCCTGCATGTATACCATGGTTTTAAAACTCAATTTCAGACTTGGAACTTGGTGGACCTGCACAGTTTTTTTTTTTTTCTGAAAACCTAGCGCAAGATTTTTGTAAAATCTCCTTGTTTTCATGTAGCAGTGGCAATGGGCTGGCCTGCCAAGCCCAGCACTCTAGGGCTTGGGGTCCTAAGCTTGGGCTAAGGGCCAGGCCCTGGGTTGAAATCTAGACCCAGTGTCTGGACCAGGTAGGCTAGGGCTACCGATGAATTGCCCGGCCCAGTCCAATCATCAAATGGGTCACTGTTATACAAAAGTATGGATGATTTGAATTTGAAGACACTTGTGAGAGGTCCCATTCAACTTGGGTATCAAATCACTTTTGGATCTATGGCCATGTTTCTATGATTGAAACCATTTATGTGATGGGATTAATCGTGTATGGAGGGGATACTACAAAATACTTCTTAGATTTGGACTATTTCCAACCATTGATCATGTCACTTTTTTCTTAACAGGACCTGCCCTATAGGGTTAGGGCCAGGGCTGATGCTTTTCTAGCCTGATTAGAGCCAGGACTGGGCTAGGGCTAGGGTTTGGCCAGGGCCAACCCTAGCCTGGCCCATAGCCACCCCTTTTTTAAGGGACTGTTGGAGGCTGTCTTGAGTTTTCAAACAGATTGACCAATTTTGGTTATTGATTCAGTGGATTTTTACAGAAGGTTCATTCTCTTTTTTATGTTTGATTTATATGTCAATTACTAAACTCAGCTGTCACCTGTTGCTGACATTTTAAAAAGAACTCAGCTGTGTCATGCTAGCTTGGGCACTGAACAAGTTGTGAGTCAGTTTGTATACATATATTCATGCACACGTACATCTACATAATATGTTTGTATACTCAGTTTGATAAAACACCAATACAGGAGTTTGAATTTTTGAGCATGGGTCTTCTCGAATGATCAAATTCTGATTGTTGAGAAGCATTTAGATGTTGAGTGATCATTCATGTACATGTGTACACACAGGTATATGGCTATCGGATGTCACTTTGGGCAGAGCACCTAGGCTTCTTGGAGGATTCATTCCAAGAACCACAGACGATTGAGTGTGTTAGCCGCATAAATGATCTGGCTGAACACAACTGGCAGACGTATGTATCCCCGGATAACAGTGCAATGAAGGGACACCTGCTTAAGTACCCAGTTCAGGTGGAGAGAGATGGGAATGTGGGGCCATTGCCTGGATTTGAATTCTTTCCTGATGTGGGTGGTAAGATCCTGGGAGCACACAGCACTCTTCCGGATGCTCTGACCACATGACGTGGTCCATCAACTCATGGCTGGCTGTTTTGATCAAAAGGCAAAGTGCAGAGATTGGGAGCTTGCTGGTGCTGATTTTCCAATGCGCATGATCTGAGACAGAGATCAGTCATACAGTTTGCAAAATGAAGAATCGTGATCAGGTTATGGGTCAGTGTCTGTCAGTGAATGCTGATTGCCAGACCAATGACATGGTGTGATGCATGCAAGCCGCGCCCACCAAACTTGAACTTTGATAATTGAAGAAGAGATGTGATACTGATCGCATTGATTTGTTTGTTATATCCTAATTGTATCTGTATCTTGTGTACCTCATTTCTTACACACAAATTAGATTTCTCGAAGTGAATTCCTGCTGGCTAGTGTAGCTGATTGTGCAAGTAGGTATTTATAATGGAAGATGATACAAGTACAGGAAAACTGATAACAAAAATTCGGTCTGGGCCATCCTTACAATTGTCCAATCTAAAAGATCCAATGTTGATGGGAATGTGGGGTGTTCCAAACACGGTCATTAGAAAAGAAATTTCATCGACAAGTCCAGTAAGATTATTCAGTGGCAAAAAGATCATTTCAAACTGCTGAATGAGTGAAGGTGTTGATGGGCCGGGTCTTCATGCAGCTCAGAGTCAGCCCATACCCCTCGTGTCCAGATCTATCAAGCAATTGGCCCTGCCCAGCACAGGTCTGGACTTACTATTGAATCCAATGCTGGCCCATAACAGAGTTACAGAGTGGTTATCATCTATCCAGTATCCCTACAAAAAGAGGACAGTGGCTTGCTGATTGTGATGACGGATGCGGTCAGTAGGGATGTGAATGGGCTACAGGAATCCTATTCCAACATTCTACTCTATTGAGGGTCGTAGCTTTAGATAGGCCAAGCCTTTTCTTACTGCCTCCGCCTACGTCCTTTTGGGTTCTACCCTTGCCCTTTGAAAGCCCTCAACTTGCATCAACTCACTCATGGTTGGCACATTTCTTGGTATCTGTTGCACATTACCAAGCCATTTAAATATACTTTTCCATTTTATTACATATTATTGTTATTTCTAACTTTCCCTGAATACATTCATTTATAATTCTATCATTTCTTGTTTTGCCATTCGTCCATCTCATTTAAGCTAAAATCATTCTATGAACATATTGTTCCTTAACTTCCCAACATTCTGTCTCATAAAGCGTGTCTATTCTTATAGCTATCCTATAAAATCTCTCTTTTCAAATTGAGGTGATACACAATTATCATATAAAACTCTAGAGGCATATCTCCATTTCTTCCACACAGCTTCAACTCTATGGGCAATATTCTTCTCAACCTCCTCCACTCATAAATTAT
Organism: Magnolia changhungtana; assembly: GCA_030180095.1. Classification (NCBI taxonomy): domain Eukaryota; kingdom Viridiplantae; phylum Streptophyta; class Magnoliopsida; order Magnoliales; family Magnoliaceae; genus Magnolia; species Magnolia changhungtana. The sequence continues at coordinate 3,347,257 of JASAUF010000181.1, forward strand.
TGACAGCTTCAACTCTATGGGCAATATTCTTCTCAACCTCCTCCACTCATAAATTATTGACCAAAGGTATCGAAAGTGGTCATTTTGGGAAACTTGATCAACAAATCTAACTAAATCCTTATTTCTACTCCTATTGTTATTAAAATTGTACTACATATACTATGTTTTAATCCAACTAATTTTAAATGATTTAGATTTTGAAGCATCCCTTCGTAAACATACGTTTGTGTCACAAACCCGTCCTCATCGTATCAATCAAAATTGTCATCCGCAAACAAAATGCCATGGGATTTGCAAATGCTTTGTTAACTCATCCATAAGCAATGCAAAAACGTACGTGCTCAATGCCACCACCTTGTGTAGGTCTACGGTAATTAGAAACTCCCCTCTCCACTAGTTGTCCCGATATTTGATAATGCTCCCTCGTACATATTCTTAATTACGTCAATATGCTCTTGAAACTCCTTTCTCGATACCCACCAGATTTAACTCTCTAAGCACCCTATCGCATGCTTTCTCTAAGTCAATAAAGACTGTGGAGATGTTTCATCCTTTCAGCAAAAGACTCTGGAGATCTTTCATCCTTTCCCTTGTATTTCTCCACCAATTATTTAAGTGGGAAAAAACTTTTAGCGATACACTTCCTGGGCATGAAACCAAACTGATTTTTGATACATTTGTCTCCTGTCTTAGTCTTTGCTGAATCACTCTCACTTAAAGTTTCATAGCATGGTGTATAAATTTAGTCCCATGATGTTAGTGATGCTCTGTATATCACCTTTCATCATTAATATGAACAATATGGCCCTAACATTAATATGACTAAAAAAGCCTAGGCGCCACTAGAAAAGAGAGTAAATAAAAGTTTGAAAAATATTTCAAATTTAGGAAAACTTCTACATCTATGACGAGGGTCATCACGTGATAATAGAAACATCATCTCATATCCAATTCTTTTAGATTACACACGTACAATTGAATGGAAACTGCTCACAAATGTCTTAATTTTATTTATATAGCGATAATTGGATTAGGGATTTCCTTGTTAGCCCCGGCCCGGCCTAGCATGGACACCAAGCCTAGATTTTGAGATTGAGCTTGGCCTGCTGTCCATGTTAATTAAAGGCCCAAGCCTTAGCCCTAAAGGGCTAGGCAGCCTGTCCCATTGCCAACCCCAAGCAGGCCCACTATCACAACCATCTTTCACCACCATTTCATGGCGTAATGAAAATAATTTATAGTCTATTGAAAACAATGGAACAAGAAATATTAAATTAGATAAATTAGCAAAAATAAAAACATCACACATGTTAATATGACTGTGAAAGTAGTACTTAAGAGTTGAAGGAGATACGACACACATGTCTAGACACACAAGAAAGGCGGGCTACATCTTGATTGCAACAAAGGTACCCCTGCTCAAGCCTATCAGTGCCCGATTCTCCCCTCGAGTATACGGGAGTGTGTGTCGGCTGGGTTAGGCACGCATATAAGCTTGTGCATAATATTTAGGGGTGTACACGGGTCGGGCCGAGTCGAACTGGCCTCAGCCCGTCCAGGCCCGTTCAACAGCCGCACCAGGTCCGAGCCGGACCGGGCCTGGTCACCGGGCCAACATCTCCAGTTCGAACCGGGCCCGAGGCGAGTTCGGGCCGAGTTCGGGCCAGTTTCGAACCTTCAAGTTCGGGCCAGTTTCGAACCTGAGTTCGGGCCAGTTTCGAACCTTACTTTTGAGTGATCTACACAAATTTCTAAGGTGTGTGCCATATAATTGGATAGACCTCACTTTTGAGTCGTCTAATCATGGTTGTAGGATGCACCTGTTGGATAGTTCGGATGTCATACATGTTCCACGATAATAAACTCCTTGCCAAAGCTAGTTGAAGAGAAAGGTTGGTTAGGTTTAAGAATTTTCCTTTCAACCTAGGACTATCACAACTATTTTTTATGAAGTTGTAAACTATTCAAAATAAATGACACTTGCATGTGCTCAAGAATTTCATTGTCATTAACTACTAAAATCCTTGGCCTAAGTAATTCTCTATTATTTCCTTAGAGGTTTTATAACCTTCAAAGATCTTAATGAAATCTTCTTATATAAAGGTCAACATAGATGTGCTTGCAATCAAGTCTTCTTCCTTGAATTTTTCTAAAGTCTTTTTTTACTTCTTCATTGAAATTTTAATTAAGCTTAGATGGATCTATTTCCAAAAGATATGCATGAATATCCTAAATGAGGAAATATTCAAAAAAAAAAAATTCATATGGTAATTTTAGTGCCCATCTAGCTTGTCCACTTTTTTTTAAATTCAGTTATGACTATACAGTTCGCATTTTTAAGAACTTCTAAAGTCAAGTTTGTATGTGTGGAAAACAGCTACTCAATGCATGCAATAATGCAAATTTTTTCGGGCCGGGTCGGGTCGGGCTGAGTCGGGCTTCGGGCCGAGTCGGGCTGAACTGGGTCAGATCCGAACTCGGCTTGAACTCAAAACGGGCTTTGAAAATTGACCCGTCCTGACCCGGAACTCAGTTCCGGGTCAGGCCGAGTCGAGCTTTTTCGGGCCGGGTCGAGCGGGCTAATCGGGCTGGCCTAGTTTGTGTACACCCCTAATAATATTATACTAATTGAAAACACTAAAAAGCACAAAAACTTCTAAACTTTTTAGAAAATTTCTCATTATCCAATATGGGATTAGATTTTACTTTAGCACAAAAACCTCTAAACTTTTGTGTGTAAGCCATCTACAATGGGCCCCACCATTTGGACGGTTTCGATTCGATGTTAATACGACGGGGAGGCTTACCTGTATCCCAGCTACATAACATACGGCTGTGCTAGGACCCGGCATTCAAATCGGATGCGGATTGCGTACTGAGTAACTCAGCACGCTAAGTGTACTGAGTAAACTCTGTGGGGTCCACATGATTTATATATTTTATCCACTCTGTCCATACATTTTAACAGATAATTTAAGGCTCTAGACTAAAAACGAAATATATCGAAATCTCAACTGGACCTCACCATGGAAACAGTGTGAATTGAAGTTCTACCGTTGAAAATTTCTTGTAGGCCATAGATGTTTTGGATCAAACTTTTATTTTTGTTTTCCCTTCATCCATGTATGTGTGATCTTATGAACGGGTTAGATGACAAATAAACATCACTGTGGATCCTAACAAGGTTTCAACGGTAGAAGTCGTTATTCCCACTGTTTCCTGTGGTGTGTTCCACTTGAGCTTTGTACAAGCTTCAATTTTTGGTTCAACCACTAAAATTATCTGTAAAAACGGATGGATGGTTTGGATAACCCACATACATTCACAGTAGGCCCAACTGAGTTTACACATTACGATAAAAGCGTACTGAGTAACTCATTACGCAATCCGATTTCATTCAAAACGTCCGTGCCGCGTCAAAAAACCGAAACGCGTGTCAGATTGGAAGCCGATTGTTTTAAAGACGAAAATACCCTTTCAACCCCTTCGCACTCTCTCTCTCTCTCTCAAAAACCCTACTCTTTACCTTACCATTTCTCCTTCTTCCCAAAACCCTAATCTCCTCCAAAAACCCTAAAATTCTCCGCAAGGTGACATCAATGGCTTCTCTCCGCCTACGTCGATCTCTCATTCTCTCCTCTTCTCTCCTTAAACACCGTCCTTGCTCTTCCATCCCTCCTCCAAAACCCATCTCATCACCACCCGCTCTCAGAAAACCTAACCTTCTGCCCCCTTCCAGTTTCCTCATCCCATCTCGGTCCTTCCGATCTTCATCTCTCTCCTCATCGTCACGATCGCACGATACCGACGATGGGAAGATTTCGCCAGATACGATCCTCTTCGAAGGCTGTGATTACAATCACTGGCTCATCACCATGGATTTCCCTAAGGATCCCAAGCCCACCCCTGAGGAGATGGTCGAGACATACGTCCAAACGCTCGCCAAGGTTGTTGGAAGGTACTTGCTGCTTTCTTCGCGTTTTCTTTTCTTCAGGCTGTCAAATTCCTTCAATCATGTATTAGGGTCTCTCTCTCTCTCTCTCTCTCTCTCTCTCTCTCTCTCTCTCTCTCTCTCTCTCTCAGTTAGATGATAGAGGATTATAGCTGGTGACGATGATCAGTGGTTCTTTTTTAATATTAAAAAGAGGATGATATGATGATGTAAGGAGCATCCACAAGAATGTCTCTTTTGTAGATATTGCACATTTTCAGATTAATCAGGACCGTCGATTTGGCGGTCCATGCTTTTGGACCATTTCTTTGAAATCAATGCAATTGGACAAAGTTAGCTATCTTTCATTGGCATGCAAATGGATGGATGGGAAAGAAGCTGGAAGTTGGGAAATATGGGCAAAAATCGACATTCAACTGTCAAATGATTTTGGTTTTGCTGGTGGGAACAAAAGGAACCATCAAACTTCCAACCATCACAACTATTGGGTTATGTTCCATCCACTTGGTGGCCCTCCAGATTAATGGTCCTGATCACACACTTCTACTAGTTGGTGGAGAACACATTTCAAGGAACTTGCTTGATCACACATTAAAATAGCATTTCCCTTTTACAATGGGTGATGGTTTCATCTGCAACAAAAAATAGCATTTCAAGTACTTGTCGAGCTGAGTCTAGAATACCAACTTTAGAATGCTGAGTTAGGCCATTATTTCCAGTGCTGATGATGATTGTCAGCAGTTTTCAGAATGCTTATGTGAGTGATTCAATTGGTTAGATGTTAAAACGTTGTAGAGTCTGGGTAGATTTTTGAGGATGAGATTTGAATGTGGCTCCATGTTTGATGGATTTTTCCGTGTTTCATTTCCTCTTCTTCTTCTTCTTCTTCTCCTTTTTTACAGGCAAATTGGGTTTTGAATGCAGTACTGTTAGTGCCTTGTTCAATCATTCAAAATGGTCAGTTTTCACATTCTGGGTTTGGGTAACGTTGTTTGATCTGGAGTTGTGTAAGTTGGCAGATGATCTGGATGGTAGTACTGCTCCTTAGCCATATTTTGGTTGTAGTTAACTATTGGGTTTGATTGTGGGTTGTTCTTTCTGAGCACTAGCAACTGTTTTTATTTATTTCCAGATAATGGGGTTTTTTTTTTTTTTTTTTTTTTAAAATTTTTTTTTTTATAAAAATAATAAAAAATTTAACCATAGGTGCGGGGTAATTATCAAGGATTTTAGAATCTCCTTTTCATTTGGAAATTTTCCAGTTAGTGAGTTTTGAAATGGCCATGTTGCTGGGGGCTAGGATTGCCAGGTTCCAGTTACTGGGTTTTGATTGCATGAGTATGCCCATGGGTTGAAAACCTGAAAGCTCAATTTGAATAGAAGCTGCATATGGTTGAGTTGACTCAAAGCCTCTGCCAAAAGGCCAACTCAACCAAAATGTGAAAACTTGATAAATAAAATATAAAATATAAAATAGTAATATAAAATGAATAAATAAAAATGAAAAGATAATATAATACTTAGAAAGACCTTTCAAAAAAATATATAATACTTAGAAAGACCTAGGAAAAGTTGATTTGGTTGAGATCTTGACCAAACTCGATGAGATTGGAAAAGACTCGAGAAATTTTGAAATGATTTGATGAAAAAGAGTTTCCCATCATGTCGACTTGAAAGCCAATTGAGTGGAGTCAGATGGTTCAAATTTCAAGTCAACTAAACAAGTTTTTAAACTATGGTTATGTGCGTTGAATTCTGTTAGTTGCCTATTTTGTTTTAGAGTTTTGTTGGTAACCAAACTCTGGCTGTTGTCTCAGGATTCCACTGGTTGCTTGCCTAATTCTGGCATGATTTGCCAGTGCATCCCTCCCATGTGCACATAATTCAAAATTGTTTGTTATTTATGAAGTTTGCTAAGCCAAGATGCATGTATAAAGCCGTTCATATGTGCCGGCATTGCGCATGGGCGTGAGGTCCCATCATATGCTTCTTGCCATCTAGATTCCCTGGCCAGAAGTTGAGGTGGTCTGCTCAGCAGGCACACCACAACCTTATAAAAAAGTTAGTTGGACAGTTAAGGAGAACTTGCTCAACTTTGTAATGTGTCCATTTATTCTGTGAATGGTGGCCTACTTGTTGATTTGATGAGCCTGAAGTTTGTATCAGAGCAGCAAAACAATGTTACCCACCTTGTAGATGAGTTGGATCAGATGCCTGTGTCACATAGGCACATATGGTGGCCTGTGCATTTCTTGCCTTGTACATGCATGCAGGCAGGCTTAGCAATGCTCTATTATTTGTTATATGCCGTTGATGATATTTGTGATTGTAATGACAAATATTTTAACTATGGATAATCTATGGTGATTCCTTTGATATTCAGTTAGAAACTTGAACTGTGTAACAGAACTGTTGTAAGACAACCGATTCAGCTGCTAGTTCACCTTCTCTATGCAAGACAACCAAAAAAATCAGTCATGGTTTGGAATTTAGTTACTGGATATTTGGTGCTACATTTTATTCAGTTATTGATAGCTTGTTGTAGCTCCAGTTTGCCTGGATCTGATTGCTGGCTTCAGTAATATGCCCATTTTGGTGGATGTCAATGGATGCATCTCTGTTGTATAACCATGTATCTGGTAAATTTCATTTATGGATTAGGGTTTTAGAAAGGATAGGGCTGATTTAGCAAATGTTGTTTCCAGTGTGGAGGAGGCGAAGAAGAGAATGTATGCTTGCAGTACAACAACCTACAATGGGTTTCAGGCTGTAATGACTGAGGAAATGTCTGAGAAGTTCCGAGGTAAGATTTGAAGTTTGCAGTTGTCTTCTTATTGTTGACTGAGTGAGTGGTTCATGTAGAATGATTAGAAATGATTCCCTTGAGGGCATGAGTCACTTTTTATGGCTTTCTTCGTGTGAGATTTACTAATATTTCTGTTTTTCTTTTATTCAGGTTTGCCAGGAGTTGTTTTCATTTTGCCTGACTCATATATTGATCCTGTGAACAAGGAGTACGGAGGTCTGTATTTCTTCGTAGATCCTTTTCATTTGTACAATATTTAAAGTTTAAGAGCACTTTAACTCGACCTATCTTTCAAGTCTTAAATCTTATCTTCATAGTTTGTAGTTTGTAGTTTGTCTTATAAAACTGGAATCTTTATCAGATCATCGTGATCTCTACCTCAATATGTCACATTGTTGTTACTTAATGATCAGGAGATAAATACATCAACGGGACCATCATTCCAAGGCCTCCCCCAGTTCAATATGGGAGGTCACAAGGAAGATATGGTGATCGAAACCGAAACTATGACAGGCCAAGGTACGACAGGCAACGCGAGCCAATGCCTATGCAGCAGGGAAATGCACCGTATGATCAACGCAACACCATGCAAGGAGATGGAAGGAACTATGCACCGCATCAGAACTATGGTCCCGGTGGACAATCAGATGGGAGGGGCTATACTCCACCACCTGGTAGAGATTTTGCTCCTGCTGGGGAGAGGAGAGATTTTGGCCAATCAGATGGGAGGGGCTATACTCCACCACCTGGTAGAGATTTTGCTCCTGCTGGGGAGAGGAGAGATTTTGGCCAATCAGATGGGAGGGGCTATACTCCACCTGGTAGAGATTTTGCTCCTGCTGGGGAGAGGAGAGATTTTGGCCAAGGTGAACGCAGAGATCCAATGCCAATGGGTGGTAGAGATTATGCCTCCGGAGGAAGAGACAGTAATCAAGGGGAAAGGAGAGATCCGATGCCTTCATTTCAGAGGGATTACGACCAAGGAGCACAGGGGAATTATGTTAATCAGGAACGTAGGGACTTCTCACAGGGAGAGCGAAGGGATTATGCACCTCCTGGACATGGGGATTTCCGGGGAGATTACAGGAATGCTGGTCCTTCAGGTGGAGATTACCGGCAGGGAGTGGGTTCTGGTTATGGGCAGAGTTACACTGGGTCTGGAGAAGGGCAAAGGTTCCCACAAGTGGACCGCAGAGATGGCATGCAAGGAGAACCAGGGAACTTTGCACCTGGGGGACAAACAGGGACAGGCCAGGTACAATCTCTTACTTTGCAAATGCCAGCCATTGGTAGAGGTTGTACACAATATTAGTCTCGTCTCTGCAAACTGAATTATGCATATCTCTATATGTTTGTGTGGAGATCATGTGTGAGAGTTTTCACATTTCATGCTCTCTTAGGAGCCTTGGCCTTTAGGGCCTGTTTGGAGTTGGTAGAGTTGTGTTGCGACTAGCAATCCATAGCATTCTATTGAGGCACCTGGTTATGGACATGCTGTTGCTGACTAGTTGTTCCATCCTTTCTTTGTCAAACATCGTGGTCTGTGGATCACGGACATGATAGATTGTGGCACATGTGAGGAATTTGAAGATTGGTCGGTGGCAATCTTACACATGTGCATATTCACATTGACACGTGCCACATGTTTTGGTGCTTGAAGATTGATGGTGTCACATTTGCACGTGTGGGATGTATGAACTTGGATGGTCAAACATGTTGCACATTGAAACATGTCACACATGCACGGATAAACATTATCCTTGTGTGTACTATATGTGTCATTGACAAGTAATTCTACCTCTCCAGTTGAGACCCAATCTATAGTCTAACGGTCATCAATAACTACTTGTCCAAAAGTGCATTTGTTCTTGTGCATACGGGGGTTGACAAACCAAAGACCTACAGTTGATTGTCCATGACTTCTAGTTGGGGTTTGCACATGACTTCTAGTGGAGTGCAACTTTGCCCAAATCCAAACAGTCCATCCAAACCTTAGGTACCATTTAGTTGTACCCCAAATTCCTACTGAAATTGCAGTGAATGGATCCTTCTTGATTTCCCTCAGCTTTTGGGGGCAGCCTGGAGAAAGAAATCGCCTCATACAGACTTTTTTTTTACCATCAGTCCCCAAGTCAATAAAATTATTCATTGTGGAAAAAAAAAAAAAAAAACATCCAGACTGCCTAGCTACTGACTATATCTCTTTAGTCTTTACATCAGCTTTATGTGATAAAATTTGTAGTTTACAATTTCTGTGCATAGATGATCCACTGACACTTACGCTCTTCGGTGGCACAGGGACAGTATTGAGGTTCCATGCTCTGATGGGAGGGAGAAGAAACTTAGCAAAGTGAGAAGCCAGAGCCTAATGTGAGAAAGTCAATTTACCTCTGTTTGAAAGAAACTATAGAGAAATGATGGTCCATTAAATAGTCTTGTATTAGGCATGTTTTGTAAGTAGTCTTTGTCCACCGTCTTTGTGAACTGAATCTGAATCAGGACCGTGTCAGGTCAGTTTCTTCTTCCTCCAATTGGGCCTTTTGTTTGGATACAATTTTGGAGTTGGTAGTGATGGTCTATATCTTTGGATTGGACTTCTTTTTTTGAAAGGTAAGATACTTTTATTGGGACACTACCCAAGGAAAACCCCTGGCATGGATGGCCCGTACAACCAGGCATGTCCAGATAATTTTATCAAGACACCAGTCTGAAGGTTAAATCTACTCATGGCATCCGTATATATGGCACTACTCAAGACTTTTGGAAGTTTAGTCTATTCTCCAATCCTGGACCTTAATCTTCTTCTTCCAGTTTGACCTTTAATTTAGCAATGTCCTGAGCATTTCCTAATCCAGCCATTTAGCAATGTTCTAGTGATATCTCTCTGCCCCGGAATCAACTTGAACCAATTCACTCTTAATGTGGATCTCGGTCTGTTGCATGCATGTGGCTCAGAAGTACCCTTGATGCATTTATTTCTGATTTTATCATTCCTCACCTTGTTGACTCATCATCTCAACATCCTCATTTCAATTGCACTCATCTAGAGAATATGTTGAATATGTTGTTCTTTAACTGCACAACATTCCATCTTGTGAAGCTTGGCTGCTCTTATAGCTAGGGGTGTACACGGGTCGGGCTGCTCTTATCAACAGCCGCACCAGGTCCGAGCCGGAGCTCACCGGGCCAAACCTCGAATACAATTTTCCTTTAGTTCTAATCATGGTTGTAGGATGCACTTGTTGGATAGTTCGGATGTCATACATGTTTGCTAGTGAAAGGTTGGTTAGGTTTCACATTTTCCTTTCAACCTAGGACTAACTATTTTTTGAAGTTGTAAACTATTCAAAATAAATGCACTTCTCAATTTCATTGTCATTAACTACTAAAATTTTTTTCCTTAGAGGTTTTATAAGCTTCAAAGATCTTAATGAAATCTTCTTATATAAAGGTCAACATAGATGTGCTTGCAATCAAGCAATATTAAACTTCTTCAAAATTTTAAGCTTAGATGGAATTTCCAAAAGATATGCATGAATATCCTAAATGAGGAAATATTCAAAAAAAAAATTTCATATGGTAATTTTAGTGCCCATCAGCAATTCACATTTTTAACTAAAATTGCAATAATGCAAATTTTTTCGGGCCGGGTCGGGTCGGGCCAGTCGGGTCGGGCTGAGTCGGGTTTCGGGCCGAGCCGGGCTGAACTGGGTCAGATCCGAACTCGGCCTGAACTCAGAATTGAAAATTGACCCGTCCTGACCCGGAACTCAGTTCCGGGTCTACTGCCGTACTTACTAAAATAGTATTGCAGCTTAAATTCTAGAGCAATATTATATATGAAAATATATATATATATATATATATATATATATATATATATATATATATATATATATATATATATATATCCAGTTAAAATTATTTTCATGGATAGATTTTTTTATTTTTTTTTCTATTCTTTTCATGTGCCTAAAAATTTTCACTAAAGAGATATGATCCAAATTTTAAAGAAAAAAGAGCAAATAATTAGTTAAAATAAAAACGTGAGAATTCTAATCCATGTGACACTGCATTCTTATTGTGCCCATGGCAAGATGGTCCATGATATGTGTCGTTCATTGGACACATTGCACATGTTGGTCCATTATACGTGCTGTTGTGAAACCCTTATTTTTTCTTATTTATTTATTTAACACATACACTCCATAATGGGTACTGGAACTAATGACCTCCGTTGAAACTCCCTGAGTCTACCTATCACTGAGCCATGAGCAAGGACTCGTGTTGAAACTCTTGTACTCGATACCCTTGTTTACCAAGAAAAAGATACCAATTTCTACCGTCCTTGTATAGATCATTGATGGATGGTTGAGATTTTGGGGTAAAACATTATCTCCATTGATTGACCTGCGGCGACCCATTCGTGCAGCGCAGTGGATGTCAAATGGATTGGAGTGCGGAGCTGAGACTGGGAGGGACAACGATGACCCAAATTCACTCGGCCCTGGTGTTGGTAAGAAATCCACTCCATCCATACATTTTTTTTCGTATCATTTTATCCGCCAAAAATGAAGTGGATCCAAAACTCTAGTGGGCCGCACAAGAGGTAACAGTGAGGATTGAATGATTACCATTGAACCATTTGAATTGCCACGGAAGTTTTGTACCAGCCTGTTTTTTATTATCGTGTTTTCAGTTCATCCTAGTGAGAATGACCTTATAAACGGTCTGAACGGCATATAAACATCAAGGTGGACCCCAACCCCAGAAAGGTTTCAATGGTAGGCATTTCTTTCCATACTTTTCCCTCTCGTGTGGCCTCCTCCATCTTTAGATTCGCCTCATTTTTTGTCTCATTTCCTAATGAGCCATCTAAACAGATGCACAGGGTGTGGATCTATCACAAACATCACGGTGGAATCGGATTGCGTACTGAGTTACGCTTTTATTGTACTGAGTAAACTCAGTTGGGCCTACTGTGAATGTGTGTGGGTTATCCACGCCGTCCATCCGTTTTTCCAGCTGATTTTAGTCGTTGAGCCGAAAATTGAAGCACGTCCAAAGCTCAAGTGGATCACACCACAGAAAACAGTGGGAATAAGGACTTCCACCGTTGAAACCTTGGTAGGGTCCACAGTGATGTTTATTTGTCATCTAACCCGTTCATAAGATAACACAGACATGGATGAAGGGAAAACAAAAATAACAGATTGATCCAAAACTTCCATGGCCTCTAAGAAAATTTCAATTCACACTGTTTCCGTGGTGAGGTCCAGTTGAGATTTGTATATACTTCGTTTTTAGTCTAGAGCCTTCAAATTATCTGTTAAAATGTATGGATGGATAAAATATATAAATTATGGTGGACCCCACAGTTTTCTCAGTACGCTTAGCGTGCTGAGTTACTCAGTACGCGATCCGCGTCCGTCCTAGGAAACCACCCCTCCGTTCACAGCGCTCCCGGATGCGGATTGCGTCCTACCCCCGCCCTTCTCTGCCTCTCCCATGCCGTCCATCCCTTTTTCTCATATCATTTTAAGGCATGAACAGAAAAATGAGTCCGATCCAACGATCGAGTGTACCACACCAAATAATGAGCTTGGTTGCATTAAATGCACATGGCATGAAATGTCCGTTGCATTAAATGAGAGAGTCATCCGTGTGGCCCATTTGAACGTTGGATCTGACTCATTTTTGTGTTTATGCCTTAAAATGATTTTAGAAAATGGATGGAAGGAATCGATAAATAGATACATCAAGGTGGATGGATGGCACGAATAAATAGATGCATCAAGGTGGGCCCGCCCACAAAACTGCCCGTTCGGGGCTAGAGAAGGGCGGGGAAGGACGCAATCCGCGTCCCATGAGACCAACGGTCCCAATGGTCCACATAGGGAGTAGGGACCACTAGTACGGAATTGAGTGCGCCTGCCGGACACGGATTGGCTACTCCCCCTGACACCAGCCAATGGCTGGTGGCCGGTGCTCCGTGGGACCCACCATGATGTATGTGTTTCATTCATACCGTCCATCTACTCAGTACGGTATGAGACAAAAAATGAGGTATATCCCAATCTTAAGTGGACCACATTACATGAAACAGTGTTGAATGAGCGTCGACCGTTAAAAAACATTTTGTGGCTATAAAAGTTTTGGATGAAGATGATTTTTATTTTTACCCTTCATCTGGGCCTGTATGACCTAATTAACATATTAGATATCAAATAAATAGTATAGTGGGCCTTAGAAGGATTTTAATGATGGATATCCAACCACTTTTTTTTCATGTGGTGCGGTCAACCTATATATATATATATATATATATATATATATATATATATATATATATATATATATATATATTAGTAGCCATAAAATGATCTGTAAAAATGGACGAACGGAATGGATGAAACAAATACATCATGGTAGGGACGACAGAGCACCGACCACCAGCCCCTAGGCTGGTGTCAGGTGGAGTAGCCAATCCGTTTCCGCGCCTGCCACACGAGGTCTTGGGTTCGAGTGGAATCGGATTGCGTACTGAGTAACTCAGTACGCTCTTATCATACTGAGTAAACTCAGTTGGGCCCACCATGAAAATAGGTGGTTTATCCACACCGTCTATACGTTTTTTCAGCTCATTTAAGGGGTTGAGCCCAAAGTTGAAGCATATCCAACTCTCAAGTGGATCATACCACAGGAAACAATGGGAATAATGATTTCCACCGTTGAAACCTTCCTAGGCCTTATAGTGATGTCTATTTGTCATCCAAGCTGTTAATAATATCACAAAGACAAGGATGAAAGGAAAAAAACAAATATAAGCTTAATACAAAAATTTTGTGACACTCAAGAATTTTGCGTAGGTTTAAGTTCAATTCACACTGTTTCATGTGGTGTGGTGCATTTGAGCTTTGAATATCCTTCAATTTTGAACCCATGTCATAAAATTATCTAATAAAATAGATAAACGGAGTGGATAAAATACATAGATCATGGTGAACCCCACAGAGTTTACTCAGTACGCTTAGCGTACTGAGTTACTCAATACGCAATCCGCTTCCGGTTCGAGTTACCAGTGAAATTTCACTACAGCGTGCGTGAGTACAATACAGCGTGCGTGAGTGCAGGGGTGCGTATGTAGGGGTTTAAAAAAAAAAAAAACCTGGCGGTGGTTGATCCAATTCCAGAACGGTGGTGAGGCGCACATGTAGGTTATCCAGAGCATCCACACTGCGGATGGAGAATGGTACGAAAATCACTCGACTAGATGACTGGAAGTAAAATATTGAGAGGCGAAAATTTCTCTCAGCTTAAGTCATTTGCTCATTGTAATTTTTGGGTTATGCATAATCCACAAGTGTCATCAATTTTGATGGTCTGGATTTCCATACTGGCATGCCATATGGAAGCTGGATGAATCATCAACATTTTAAAAGGGGTAGTAAACGACCATGAGGGTTCGTTTGGCAGAATGGATCTCGGAGAATTTGAGGGGGTTTCAAATCTCCTCAACCACCGCTTGAGCTTGGATTATATATTAAAATTTTCTAAGAGTTGCATGTGTAACATGTGTGTCACTAGACTATTAATTTATTGGGCACATTATCCACTAATGATATCCCAAAATAATTAGATTATCAATTACATCACTGTAATTACTTTAATACAATGATCAGAGTAGTTCAAACATTGACCATGCAAATCAACGGTTAAAAATCATTGGTTAGCCATAGGGACTTGATCTTGTGCTTGTGGCCCAACTGAGACTTAGAATTTCATCATTTTCGAGCAAAATATATATTTAGTGGGCTTATTACAACCATTATATCAAACATTACATGCGTTTACTAATTAGGTATATTAAAGTTAATTTAGGAATTAAATTCAGACCTCTGTAGATATTATATGCATATCTACTTTTAGATTAAAGTTCTCCTTTCCCGCTTCGGACTGGAATCGTCCTCAACACCTGTTTTACTCAGCATCCATGCTCCGTGGGGTCCATCATGTTGCATATGTAAAATTCAAACCGCTCATCATGTGAGATCTACTATTCGGACTGTAATTACAAAAGATAAGTCGGATTAAAAACTTATATAGACCACACCAATGGAAACAACGTAAAATTGCTCCCAAAACCATTAAAGTTCACATGGTGTGGCCCGAATGAATTTTTTATCTGAGGCGGATCTTTGCAACTTCTCTTCATTATGGTGTGTGGCCCATCTGAGTTGTGGATCTATCTGATTTTTGGCTGTAGAGCCTAGAATCGTGGATAGGATCTGATTGACGGAGTTGATTTTACATACACAACGTGGTGTGCCCCACAAACCTGGGTGTTTTACGCAGTGGTGACGTGTATTGTAGAGAACGTTTCCCCTCCGCCGGTCTCCCCCGCGCCTCTCTCGATTCAAAAATGCAATGTTTTTCCAGGTATTTAATCGGTTTTTCAGAGCGTTTCTGTTTCTTCAAATCCCCAAAAAATTTCACCACAGTCATTCATCATGCCCAACTCGAAATTCAAAACCCTCAAGAACTCCATTTTGGGTTCTTTCTAGATTCTGTAACCTACACAACGCTCCTTCAATCCGCCACCGAATCCCGATCTTTGATCCAAGGAAAGATAACCCATGCTCACATGATCAAGACATCCTTCAAGCCATGCCTCTTCTTGCAGAACAATCTCCTCAACATGTATTGCAAATGCGGCGACATCAATAACGCACGCCAACTATTCGATAGGATGCCCAAACGAAATATAATTTCATTGAATTCGATAATTTCCAGTTACTCCCAAATGGGTTTTTATGATAAATCCATGGAAGTGTTTATTGAAGCGAGAGCGACCAAAATGGTGCCCGACCGGTTCACTTACGCCAGCGCATTGAGCGTCTGTGCTCGAAATGGTGATTTGAGATTGGGTTTGATAGTTCATGGGTTGGTTGTTGTTAGCGGATTGGGTTCGCAGGTTTTCTTGACCAACTCGCTTATCGACATGTATGCAAAGTGTGGTAGGATGGATCAAGTGAGGCTTTTGTTTGATAATTCAGTTGAATTAGACGATGTTTCGTGGAACTCATTGGTTGCAGGTTATGTTCGAATCAGTTCAAATGAGGAGGCATTGGAAGTTTTTGTTCAGATGCATCGATTTGGAGTGAAGATGAATAGTTTTGCTTTTGGTAGTGTCATTAAGGCATGCTCAGGTGTTGATGGTTTGCTAGAATTTGGAAAAATGATTCATGGGTGTGTGATAAAAGCTGGGTTAGATTCAGATGTCTTTGTGGGTAGTGCAATGCTTGACATGTATGCGAAGAGCAGGAGACTGGACAATGCGATCATGGTTTTCAAACTCATGTCCAATCCAAATGTCGTTGTATTTAATGCCATGATTGCTGGATTCTTCAGATCAGAGACTGAAATATGTGACGAATTTGCCAATGAAGCTCTGAGTCTCTTCTCTGAGATGCGAAAGAGAGGACTGAAACCGTCGAAATTTACATTCTCAAGTATAATCCGAGCTTGTAATTCAATTGGAGCTCTAGAACATGGGAAGCAAATTCATGCCCAGATCTTCAAGAACAGTCTCCAATCTGATGAGTTTATTGGGAGTGCACTCATCGACTTGTACTCAAAATCAGGTTTGACTGAGGATGGATTAAAATGCTTTAATTCAATCCCAAAACATGACATTGTCTCATGGACATCCATGATTGCCGGGTGTGTTCAAAATGGGCAATTTGAACAGGCGCTGAGTTTGTTCTATGAATTGCTCATCGCTGGACGAAAGCCTGACCAATTTACAATATCGAGCGTGTTGAGTGCTTGTGCAAACTTGGCAGTTGCAAGAGTCGGCGAGCAAATTCAGGGCTATGCCACAAAGTCTGGATTTAGTTGCTTTACAATCGTCAGGAACTCGCAGATTTGTATGTATGCTAAGTCGGGAGACATTGATGCAGCCGACCAGACATTCGATGATACAGAGAACCGTGACGTGGTGTCATGGTCTGTGATCATTTCAAGCCATGCTCAACATGGTTGTGCAAGGGAAGCTCTCAGGCTTTTTGAGGACATGAAGGTTTGTCAGGTCGAACCCAATCATATCACATTCCTCGGAGCTCTTACTGCCTGTAGCCATGGAGGGCTCCTGGATGAGGGTTTCAGGTAAATTTATGTATTGTTAAGAAGCAAATTGGTAATTTGAAAATTCGAATATGGTCCAAGGAGAGGATTTTAAAATCGTTCTTATCAGGCCAACATACAGATTGCTGATATGCTGGATTCTGTGCCTGTTGAGCCCATGGTTTGGTGGCTCGACCTTGATCTAATTGAAGCTGACTTGGATGGGTGATGCCCTGGAAAACTCTCAGATTGAACAATTCCCAGGCTGCCAATTGGTTGAGCGGATTGTTGATAGAAGAAAAATAAGCAGTCGACAACTCTTGCATTCAATTTAAACGAGGCCAAATATTGGAGCTTTAGAATCTTTTCAGTCTCAGATATTTTCTGCCATCCCCATGGCCCATCCGCCTGATTATGGGCCCCACATGTAGGATCCTATAATTCCTCTCTGAAGGGACCTCTTGGTAGACCTAACCAAAATGGCCCCACATGTAAAAATGACCAAAACACACCTCATACTAATCAGCTGCCTCATTTTCTTACATAATCACAGGTACTTTGAAAGTATGAAAAAAGACTACAGTATGATTCCAAACCTGAAGCACTGTGCATGCATCGTCGATCTCCTTGGCCGTGCAGGGAAATTGGCTGATGCTGAGCACTTCATTGTGAGCTCAGGCTTCGAGGATGACCCTGTAATGTGGCGGGCCTTGTTGGGTGCCTGTCGAATCCATGGTGACACTGATATCGCAGAACGTGTTGCAGAGCGAGTCATTGAGCTTGAACCTCAAGCTGCTGCATCATATGTTTTACTCTACAACATCTACTTGGATGCTGGGAAGCGATCATCGGCAACAAAAGTTAGAGATCTGATGAAAGGCCGAGGCATTAAGAAGGAACCTGGCCTAAGTTGGATTGAGATAGGAACTGATGTACATTCTTTTGTGGTGGGTGATAAGTCGCACCCTCAGGGTCGGATAATCTACGAGAAGTTGGAAGAAATGTTGGAGAAGGTTAAGGGAATGGGCTATCCTGATAATGACAGCTCGATTTTCGACGAGTCCAATAAAGAGCACAGGGAGAATTCTGCAAACTATCACAGTGAGAAGTTAGCAGTAGTTCTTGGGATGATTGGTTTGCCGGAATCAGCTCCAATTAGAGTGATGAAGAACTTGAGGGTGTGCATAGATTGCCATACGACGATGAAGTTCTTTTCGAAGATTGAAAAGAGAGAGATCATTTTAAGAGATCCAATCCGATTTCACCGTTTCAGAGAAGGTTCTTGTTCTTGTGGGGACTACTGGTAATAGGCGTTCAAGGATCTCCAAGCTTATGGTCTAGACCTCTGTCCAATTGGCCATGGACTCAATAAAGTTTTGGGGGGTGCAGAGAACCGTCCAATTGAGCTAATGGGTTCGCATGGCGACAAGATCAATTTTACGCTAGACCTGACCTCACTGTGATCATGGGTCTGATCCATTCCGGGCTGGCAACAGGCCAGACCCGGATTAAGGAAATGACAAACGTCAAATAGGCTTGACTCTACGTAGTTCAAAATTCAGGCCTGGGCCCAACAATTGCTGCCCCTAGATCTATGTCAGTGACAGCCAAAGGTAGGCCAGGGCTTCAATGTTGGGCTGATAAGAGCAAACCAACCTTGACATTGTACTGAGCTCCATACTGTTGTACCTTATTTCTGGCAATTCTGATAAAGCCAATAGGAGAGTGACATGTGGCATTGTATGAGGAATATGAAGTGGATAAAAAGATCTTCAAAGATTTGGAGTATTTTTTACGAGTTTACAGTTGGCGTAAGTCTAATTGTGCATGTCAGTGGATGGTCGACAGAATGTTATGGCCGATATATAAGAAGTGCGGTCGAGTTGTTTAAGATATAAAAAGCGACCGGGGGTAACCAAAATAAAACCTTGGCCGACAAAAGTTAAGCAAGCGGCCGAGAGGCATTCGGAAGACGAACAGTCGTAAAAGAGAAACGTAACAAGAGAATGATCTATAGAGAGGCTTTTCAACTACTGTAACCATTGCAATAATAAAGGAAGGATCTGGAGGAAAAAGCTACAACAGAACTCTATAAATAGCAGAGAAATTCAACTGAGAAGACACAACCTACCCAATCCAACACAACAACCAATCACATCAAATATATCAATTTACTTTATCTCAGCTTTTCTTAAAAGTAACAATAATCAAGTAGCGGTAATTTTTAGCTATAATTTTTAGTTGTAATCCAAGTTTACACTCATACGCTGGATTTATTCTTTATCCAATATCAAGAAGTTCTTTCAAGAGATGCATTCTTGTAGTTGCTCTTGGTGATCGATTGTGAGTTTTTCCTTTTGTTTGATTTGTACTGGTATTTTGAAAGTCATTTCTTGTGGAAGGCAAAGTAACCCATCTTCGGATGAAGAACCCCACCCTCCGATTATCACTTGATCATTATAAACTTCTGCAAGTGGCTAAGTAAGCGACCGATCTTCTCAGAATCAGTTCGTATACGTTTATATTGGACATATCTGCTTATTTTGACGCTTGGGATTAAAGTTGATCGGTTTGGATTGAGCCACTGTATCAATTTTGGCACGCCCGTATAATTAAAACCTAACCGAACAGCCAACACATACCATGGTCCACAAAAATGTAGTAACGAATATTTTTGATACAAAATATAACAATATTCTCCCATTCTTTTCATAAAATGACAATAATGTATCCTGATATTTTTAGAATAATTTGAAGCCCTTGATAAAATCACGATACTTTAGTGCTACCAAGATTTTTTTTAAAAAATCCTCCTATCCTTCATTTTAGCTTTTTTTATCATTCATTTTGTTCTTTAATTTTTAAATTTTTTGTGAGAGTTTTGCAAACATATCATGAGAAAAACCCTAAGGGCCTGTTTGGACGGACAGTTTGGATGGGATCACGCGATCCCATGGCCAAATCCCACGCGCGCGTTTGGGATATAGTTTTATGTAGAACCACTGTATCCCATGGATATAAGTGGGCTTTCATCTGCACGCTTGGGATAAGAACTGTGTTTCATCCTGTCTTCCTCGAGCCCATCCCTGCGTTAAGAGGAGGAATTTGAGGAGATTCTGAAATCCCATTGAATCTCATCCCACTTTCTTCGCTATCCGTACTTGATGAAGACGACCATCATTCGGTCCCATTGTCTACAAGCCCTCCATCAAAGCATGGGGACTGATGGATGGACGACGATCGCCTATATAGTTCCGCTATTATCTGCTTCATCTGGGGGTGTTTTTGTACTGTGTGGGGAGTAGGAGAGGGGATCGTTGCAGATTCAGGAAGATTGGCGTGGAAAGGTATGTGTATTGTAATTTCGTTCTTCAATTCAATGATTTTTGCCCAATTTCTGAGATATTCCTATAGTTTTATATCTCCCTATGACGGTGAATGAAACCCCGGTGCCGGGTCCCTGGAGATTCATGGGACTTTGATGGCATGTGTATTTGAGTGTTAGGCTAGCTTTATCGTCTCTACATATAGAGCTCGGCAGCTGATTTGCCATGTTGGGATCTCCAAAAATTCATACATCTGATTGGTAGGTGAATCTTCCATACTTTGTTTGGAAACCGGACGCGGAACGCAGCAGAAAAGTGGGTACTGAATGCTCTTCCGTGGGACCCACAATGATGTATATCGTTTATCAATTTCCGTCCATGTATTTTTACATAGAATCCGTGATCATGGTGATCCTAACGAATCCCAGGAGTTCCGGTGTTGTGGTTCACATAAGAGTTGGATCTTCTTTATTTTTCTTCACTTGGCCTAAATTGATATGACCAAACTGGATGGACAGCGGGGATAAAATGCATACATCATGGTGTCGTTGTGACAAATGATATCCGTTCACCAGGTTGGGATAATTTCAACAGTTTTTTTTTTTTTTGTACTACAGGCCTGTTCATGGGACCAGTTGAGGACGTCTGACTGTTGTCTTTGAACAGACCATCTGATGGCTTTCATCATTCCACCAACTATATCATGGTTGTCAATGTTAGTGCATGGCATTACATCTAGTTGCAGGAAATGTCTATTTTTGTTTTTCTAATGGTTCTTCGCATTACTGACCAACTGTTGACCCTATAGATGTATGGTACTGTTGCTTTCTACTCTATCTAATTCATATACAGTTATATCCAACAGCTACTTATTAAAGAGGTCAGCTCTAACCATCCTTTTCCAAATTAGTAGGGAGTATGCGTGCATGTTGATTGAAATAAGATGTTATGCAAGTAACAAGTCCTTTGGATCTTGATTTTCTTTTCTTTTTCTTTTTCTTTTAAATTTTTTTTTTTTTGTGATTGTGCAGATTCTTCATAGACAATCTCTGCCGGAATTAAAATTCTTCATATAATTGCAAGTCCTTTCTAGGTATGTTCTAAATATGTCCATTTCTTAGAGGAACCACGTGAATCACTACTGTCGTATGGAAGTAGGAATGTCTAGTTTCTTGTTGGAAGAAATCCTCTCTATGAAACGTTTAACATGTGAGTGTCCATGAATGTGCATTTTGTATTGTTTTAAGAATGTGATTTTCAGTTAATTTGAGTATGTACATGTTACAAACATAGACAAATTCTTTTCTACTGTTAATTGAGCTGCCTTATGTATGACTGTGGGCCAGATATTTAATAGTCTGTGATAAATCTTTGGATATGTGCCCACGTTTTTTTGCCAAATGGTAATCTTTGTATATAATGTTCAACCAAATAGTTACAAACACATGTTGGATGGTCAATTGGCCGTCTCAAAATTAGTAATCTTCGTTTTGCTAGGTTAGTTAGTAAGCTGTTAGTATTACAAAAGAATCGTTAACTGGGCGGATCGTATTGATAGTACCTATGGTCAAGGAGTTTTTGCTCCCATATGAACAGCTTGACAGCTTGGTTCCAATCTTAAAAGGACTTCTGGTTGATGAATCTAAGGCCACAAAAGCGCTGGCTACTTTTGCATTATCCCATGTTATCCTTCATTTGGATTCATTATATAGTCAAGCAATCGACAAAACCATGGATATTTCTTACAAGGAGTACAATGCAAATGTTCTCTTGTGAACATTCGTAAAAGCTACCTTGTTTCTTGTCTTATCTGCGCCATTGACCAGCAAAACTTTGGCTATATCTCTACATCGACTTTGTATGGCAACATGTAACGGGGTCCATCCTTCCTGAATGACATAATAGAAAATATTGGAGTTATAGGACTTTTTAAGGGTCAAAAGTTGCATAGAAATAGTAAGAAAGATGCACCCAAAAAACTGTATCATTTTGTGTGGTGTCTTTATAGATCTTTATATTCACTGCATCCTCTGTTTTTCATACTTAATACTTTTCATAGTGTACTGGATGAATTAGAATTCTGCGATCATCAATCTGAATATATGGATAGTATCTGTGTTTTTTTTAATTTATTTATGTGAATGGGTTCCATGGTGCAATGATTAAAACGATTAATCCAATGGGAGGCTGACCAGGGATGGACCATATCCCAACCTGAATAGAAGCATAGTAGTGTGCCTTACTATTGATAAAACCATTGAACTTTGATATATTTAGTCAAGTAGAAGCCTTAGCCTTATATATATATATATATATATATATATATATATATATATATATATATATATATATATATATATATATATATGCTAGTTACAGCGCACTCACCTGGGCTACATAAAAAACCATGGTAGCGAAGGGAGGTTCCCCTCATCCTTACACGTGCGGTGTCAATGGGATCAGGAATTTCAGAATTTTGAACTCGGTCCGAAACAGTTAAAATCCGGGCCGAGTCTACCCCAGACCCGGTCTGTTGACAGTCGTACTTACACGGGATGCGGATTGGGTACTCGCCTGCCCATCCCTAGCTAGGAAAGGACAGGGGCTCTAAGGGGCCACCGAGAAGTATGGATTTTATCCAAACCGTCCATCCCTCTTTTCATATGATTTTATGGGATAAGCCCAAAAATGAGATAGATGCAAGGCTTCTAATGTCAGATTTAAGTAGATGATGGGAAAAAATAAAAAATATATAATAAAAAAAATCAGTTTATACAAAATTTCTGTGGCTCTGAAAAGTTTTCAATGCAGGGTGTGTTTAATCTTAGTCCACTTGAGCCTTGGATCTTTATCATTTATTGGCTTGTTGCAAAAAAATGAACTGGACAAAATGGATACTTAACCATTGATCACACTCTCTTAGTATCAATTTCCATCATGAGTAACTCGTATTGTGCGGCATATGTATCATACACTCTCTTGAGAATCAATCAATAACAGAGTTTGCTCTCGATTCTATTGGAAAGGGATTAATGATATGTATTAAAGACACCTTCGTAAATATGAGTGTGGGTGATCAATTCGTGATGGAAAATGAAGACGTCGAAGAGATGCCAAGGTCTGTACATGGTAATACTAGTGAAAATGACGAAGAGATGGAGAGGTCTGTTGTTGTTCACACGATGGCAACTTGTGTAGCCGTGGTAGGAGAATACTGTCGGGTTTACATGTTCAAACAACCGGCACGTCACGGAGATGATGAGTGGGCAAGGTTCATTATCTCTATCATTCGGGTTAGTGACCGTGACTGTGTTACTCAACTCAGGATGAGTCGAGAAGTATTTTTTTCAACTATGTGCTAAAGCACGCGAGAAGACACATTTGCGCGAATGTCGTAGTGTCAGTCTTGAAGAACCGCTAGTCATTTTCCTGCACATGGTGGGTTACAACGTTCATAATCGGGTCATAGGACACAGATTCATTCGATCAGGTTGAAATCGTTAGCCACCACTTTTATCGTGTATTAGATGCCTTTGTATCACTGTACCCTGATTATGTTAAATAGGCCGGTCAGGAAACCCCCTCTGAGATTCAAACAAATTTAAATTGGGTTGCTTACTTCCAGGAATCATTTTCAATGAAGGCCTCTTTCTATATATCGTTTTTCGAATATGTATTGCCTCAATCTTCCCTAAATGAAATTTGATGAAATGCATAGGATTGTGTCAGTGCAATTAACGGGACACACATTCTTGCTCATGTGTAAATGGTTGAATTAGTTGAATATAAGGATCACTATGGATAAAGCCTTCTATACGTCTTGGACGGATGACAATGATTTATTTGATATTTTACGTAATTGTCAGATTCTTAAGGCAATCATTTCACATTCATATCTTAATAATATTCAGCACATTCTTTGTTGGGGTGATGGGATAGAAGAAACAGTCACAAGTCATTTATGCAAAAATTGCATCCATCTGCATTTCTGAAACTAATGCTTTGTAATACATCTTTTCGCTGCCCAATAATATTTCATTTGCTACCTTTTGTGGAAAATCACTTGTTGGGTTCAATGAAAAACAAATCGGGACTATCTGGGCTCCAACCCAAAAAAGGAATAGTATGTCTAATGGTCAGCGGGGGCCTACATGGGTTGTGTGTGTTTGCACACCAGTTCGCACATAACTCGTGTGAACTTTTTGAGAACTCATCATACGTGATGTGAGTCCAAAATCTGAACGGTCCATGTGATTCATCACCCCATGAAACCCCTGGGGCCAACTTTTACTTTGATCCAAAACTTTGGTGGGCCATGAAAAAAGAAAACAGTTTCCTCCCTTGATTTGCATCTCTCTTTGCTATGGCCCACCAGAGTTTTAGATCAGGGTGAAAATGGGTCCCTTGGGATTTCATGAGATGCCGCATCACATGGACCGTTCAGATTAGACGCCCATGACATATGTGCAAAGGTGCTCATCCCATTGCTTCCTCTTATACTTACAAAAAGTACTCACTAGTGAAGACAAGTAGACGTAGCTTCTCTTGATTTTCTATTTTAATAGTATATCGATATTTTAAAATATCGAGGAATATGATATTTAAAATAGAAGGGACAATACTTCCACGAAGGATGTCAATGGATCCACTTAGGCTAGTGTTGCACCTTAACTCAAGTAATTATGGCATATATATATATATATATATATATATATATATATATGTGTGTGTGTGTGTGTGTGTGTGTGTGTGTGTGTGTGAATGCTCACCTGCGCACAAGTTCTCATGAGAACTAGTGAGAACTTTTTGAGAACTCATCTTCTTTGATATGAATGCAAATTCTGCTAGAGTATTCTACCTATATTACAATGTTACACAAAAGACAAACAACTACAGTACTATAGTTGCTGACACAATAGTAATTTTATACAGTATCGAATTACATCAATAATTTATACTTAAGTACAATAATTGCTACAGTAATCTTGCTTCATTTCGGCGGGCCGTTGTGCTACGTGGCCCATAAAAGGAAGGATGCTTGTTCCATCTTCAGAATATGAGGAGATAGGGTTACCATCATCTTCATACTCTGAAGAGACATGGTTGCCACCAGAGTTGTAATCTCTTCCAATCTCAATAAGGCTAGATCTGTCAAGCCAAGCATGCAGTCTATATCTCTCATAGTAGTTCATCAAAATATCAACAAATTGCTCAATTGGAGCTATAATGGGGCAAACATTTGCTTGCTCAAGTTATCTCTGTGGGGCTGGTGGAATGGTTGACATTGTTGGTATGAAGAATTCCATGTATGAATACATGCCATTCCATGCGCTAGGCCTAGTGTGTGTGTGTGTGTGTAGGCATGCTCACCTGCGCACATGTACACCTTTGCACACGTGTCATGGGTGTCTAATCTGAACGGTCCATGTCATGCGGCATCTCATGAAACCCCAAGGGACCAATTTTCACCCTGATCTAAAACTCTGGTGGGCCAGAGCAAAGAGAGATGCAAATCAAGGGAGGAAACTGTTTTAGTTTTTCATGGCCCACCAAAGTTTTTGATTAAAGTAAAAGTTGGCCCTAGGGGTTTCATGGGGTGCTGCATCATGTGGACAGTTCAGATCTTGCACTCATATCACAGGAGATGAGTTCTCAAAAAGTTTTCATATATATATATATATATATATATATATATATATATATATATATATATATAGGGAGATGGTCACCTGCGCACCTTTTCACGTGAGCACCGATGAGCACCTTTGCACACGTGTCATGTGTAAAGAATCTGAACGGTCCAAGTGATGCCGCACCCCTTGAAATAACATAGGCCCAATTTTCAGCCTGATCCATGACTCTGGTGAGCCATAGCAAAGAGAAATGCAAATCAAGGGAGGAAACTGTTTTCTTTTTCCATGGCCCACCAGAGTTTTGTATCAAGCTGAAAATTGAGCCGATAGTATTTCAAGGGGTGCGGCATCACTTGGACGTTCAGATTCTTTACACATGACTGCGTGTGCAAAGGTGCTCATCGGTGCTCACGTGAAAAGTGCGCAGGTGACCATCTCCCTATATATATATATATATATATATATGTATATATATATATATATATATATATATATATATATATATATATATATATATTTATATATTTGTGTGTGTGTGTGTGCACTTGTATATACATATATAATTACTTGAGTTCAAGGTGTAACACTAGCCCAAGTTGATCCATTGACATCCCTCATCAAAGTATGGCTCCTTATATTTTAAATATCACATTCCTTGATATTTTAAAATACTAATATATTATTAAAATAGACAATCAAGAGAAGCTATGCCTACTTGTCTTCACTAGTGAGTCCTTTTTGCAAATATAAGAGGAAGCAATGGGATGAGCTATGAAAGTTCACTGGGTATTTTTATCACGTGGCATAACACAGCCAAATCAAAGGTATAACATTGTCGAATCAAAGTAGAGCACAAGTAATTATGGCATATCATAATCAAGTAGCATTTGCATCGAAATAGAGTAAAACATAGATAACCACATATAGAGATAAATAACTAAGCGTGTTATCATCATGTTATAACGAGTAGTTTGCAGTTTTATGTGTTATGGAGTCAAGCATAAAGAATTTTTATCCAAGCCAATCCTATACCTAATTTGGATAATGAGTTTCAACGTAGTAAACTCTTAATATCATGTTAGTCACATATCTAACCAAAATCTTAACTACTACGAATAAGCACTTGATAGTTTAGTTGCGTACTACTAACCCAAGTTAGTAATGTATAAATGGATGCGGATAAAGTTTAACATGCATGTAAATGTATAGATGCATGTGGTATACCGTCTCTCCGAATACTTCAAATAATAACATCAATGACAACCTCACATCTCTCTTAGTAGAATCGGGGGATGGCCACAATTCACTGTTCCCCTATGATATGTTTGCCACACTCTCCCCTCCTCCTAGCACAAATGCACATGAAGACAGGAAGCTTTCCAATGGCCAATTGGGGTAATTGTCGGGTATCTTACCCTAGGAACTTGAAGCCTCCCTAATCTAGGAATGTTGAGCTTTTTCCACACAAAAGAAGGTCACTCCTACATTCCCTAAAGTGTCTATATGGTTCCAAGTTTAGATTGAACTACTCACGAATTCGATTAGACCAACACGAGGGCCATCACCAAATATCCATACTACTCACCTCGGGTCCGTCACCTCATTGCGTAGATGGGCTGCCCAACAATACCCATCATAAAACCTCAGGCCCTTCACCACATCATGTACAATAGGTTGCCCGATAATACAATACTTCAGTGCCTTGGGTCCCGTCATCACATTGCATGGATGGGCTACCCAACAATCACATAATGCAATGTATAAATCCACTTTACCACACAATGGCCCAATATCACATCATATATTTTACTTGGCCAACACGAGGGTCCAATATCATATCACATATTTCATTTAGTCAATATGAGGACTTGATATCGTATCATATATTTCACTTGGCCAACATAAGGGCCTAATATCAAATTACATGTTTCATTTGGCCAACACAATGGCCCAATATCATATCACGTATTTCACTTAGCCAAGACAAGGGCCTAATATCATATCACATATTTTGCTTGGCTAACACAAGGGCCTAATAACAATTCATCATATGAATTTAATTGACCAACACAAGGACCACAATATCATATCACATATTTCACTTCACCAACAAGAGGGCTCAATATCATATCACATATTCCCTTTGGCCAACACACGGCATTAATATTATATCACATATTTCACTTGGCCAATAAGAGGGCCTAATACCATGTCACATATTCCACTTGGCTAACATGAGGGTTGCAAATGCACTCGACCAACACAGGGGACACAATATCTCCACTCAACCAACACAAGAGCCACAATATCTCCACTCGACCAACATGAGGACTACAATATCTATTTAATTTTGTTGGATCCCAAAGTTTCAATTATTCGTCTTCTCGGGAATAGATGCATGGGTATGCTATACTAATGCCGAATGTAAGCAAGAAGCACGTATTATTCTATTCTACTATCAGCAGTTCACTATATATCATTCATTTAATTGGTTCTGAGCCCAAGTCCTTTAGCGGGCTTCCACAAGACCTATAAGCAAGTAGGCAATCCCAAGGCCTATGAACAAGTGGCTCTTATAAGGCTAATGAACAAGTGGACTTTCACCAATCACAATAGGCAAATGGGCTTTCCCAAGGCCTAATAGGCAAGTGGGCTCTTCCAAAGCCCAATAAACAATTGATAATTAATTACATATAATTATCACATCACAACATGTCCAATGGGCCAAATGAACTATAAAATTACAATATCATCATCATCACAGCCACACATCAACATAACCGAACATCATTACTATCGTATCGAGTGACTAACTATCCAGTCGGTCTAAATGTCAAGAGTGGTCTAAAAATTGAAATCTATATGCTTAATTTGAATTGGCTAATTCAACAATTGGCACACATTCCGTGATAGGGTCTACATTGACGATTTCATTATGTACGCTAGAATCGTTTAAAGGCCCAACATTGCTATCAAAAGGGGCCCACAGTTATAGTCGCACAAGTACAATCACATATATGAATCTGGGCCTCATTGCCAAAGCATGAGCATCAAAGTGGGGCCCACGGCCGGACCAACCACCATAATAATATGACGTATGTATCAAGTGGGTTCATGGTGTGGCCCACTGAGTTTTGGATCAAACTAATATTTGTGTTTTTAGTCTAGCTTAGTAGAAATAATCTTATAAGTGTTTAAATGGCTTATGAACATCACAAGGGGGCCCACGATCAGTGGGTCCCATAAAATTTTTAGGACAAGTTGATATTTGTGTAGTCCCAGCGTCCAAGTCTATTTGACCATTTGAACAAGTTGAATCACAAATAAGAAACATGATGGGCCTACATTAGGGGTTATACAGATTAGATTGGCCTTAAATTTGGTACATACATGGTTTATCAAGTCTACTTTCATCCTACAAAATTAGCGATTAATTGAAGACATGTGGACTCACAAATTTTCAATTGTTAGGGAGGGTGTCAGTGTTGACCATTGTATTAGACGGCAAACTCGATTTTAATTTCATTAATCCGATAAAGGGGTTAGACATATCACGTTGACCACGAATTTGATACATATAAGATTTATCAAGTCTACTATCATCACATAAAATTTGGGACGATTAGATATTTATGGACCCATAAATTCTCAACATTTTTGAAGGGTGTTAGTGTCGACCACTGCACTAGACAACAAACTTGGTCCGAATTGTATTAATCAAATAAATGGGTTAAACAACTCAGATTGACCCCAAATTTGGTACACACATGCTCTATCAAATATACTATCATCACATAAAATTTAGGACCAATTAAATATCTGCAAACCCAAAAATTCTCAACCGTTTGGAAGGGTGTCAAAGTTGATCACTGCACTAGATAACAAATCTAGTCCAAATTGCATTAATATGATGAAGGGGTTGGACAGATCAGATTAACTCTAGATTTGGTACATACATGCTCTATCAAGCCTACTTTTTTTTTTTTTTTTCTTTTTTTTTTTTGAGTTAGCTTGTTAGTACACACCCATGTCAGTACACACACTCCATGTTAGCCACCCCCACTAGGGATTGACACCAAGACCTCAAGTGTTGAATCGAGGTATCTCCACTCTGTCTGCCAGTTGAGCTATGGATCTGGGTGTCTATCAAGCCTACTATCATTACAAGAGTTTCAACATGCCTCAATGGTAGACTTATAAGAGTTTCAACATGGGGTATTGAGTTCGAGTACTCATTGTGGCGAAAAACCACTATGGTATGAGTGTGTGGATCTACGTAGGGTGTACATGCGTGTTAATAAGTCTACTATCATCACACAAAATTTGGGACCAATTGGATATCTTTGGACCCATAAATTCTTAGTTGTTTTCAAGGGTGTCAATAATAACAATTATCAAACATGATCCAAATTGCATTAATCTTATGAATAGGTTAGACATATCTTATTGACCTAAAATTTGATGCATACATGCTCTATCAAATATACTATCATCACACAAAGTTTGAGACCAATTAGATATTTGTGGACCCAAAAATTCTTAACCTATTGGAAGGGTATCGGTGTTAACCACTACATTGAACAACAAATCAGGTCCTAATTGCATTAATTTGATAAAAGGGTTAGACAAATCAAATTGACATCAAATTTGGTACATACATGCTTTATCAAGTTTACTATCATCACACAAAATTTGGGATCAATTAGATATCTTTATACCCATAAATTCTTAGTCATTTCGAAGGGTGTTAGTGCTAACCACTACATTAGACATCAAACCGAGTCCGATTTGCATTAATCTGATGAAGTAGTTAGACATCGAATTGACCCATAAATTGCATTAAATTGACCCTAAATTTGGTACATACATGCTCTATTAAATATAATATCACCATAAAACTTTATACCAAGTAGATATATATAGACCCATAAATTCTCAACATTTTGAAGGGGGTCCGTGCTGACCACTATATTGAACCTCAAACTAGGTACAAATTGCATTAATCAAATGAAGGGGTTATACAGATCAAATTGACCCCAAATTTGGTATATACATGCTCTATCAAAATATCATCATCACACAATATTTAGGACCAGTTAAATATTTGTGAACCCACAAACACATAGCAATAAAAAGAATCAAGTAAAAGCACATATATTAGAGTGGGTCTCTATTGAAATTCAATGGTGGGTTTCATTCCCATTCCCATGCTTCCTCAAAGAGGTGGCCCACTTAGATGTGGTTTGGGGCTACTCAAACACCATTGTGATCTCATCGTTGGGCCTACTTTAATATACATAAAGAAAAAAATGGACTTAAGGTTAGATGGCTTGGATCTTCCTCTCCAATAGTGGCCCACCACCCCTCTCTCCTCTTTCTTTCTCATTTTTTCTCTTTTGTTGAAATTTTTCTTGTTACAAATGACTAACCACTATGGTCGGCCCTCTTTTGCGTAGAGAGAAAACCATTGGTTAGGGGAGAGATGTTTGCTTGCTTAGGTTAGTTAGTGAGGTATGTTGACACTGCATGACCATAACTTATACATGGGAGGATGATCTTTCACAAGGAGAGAGCTTTAGGTGAGGTATCAAATGAAAAATGTGCATATGGTGTGAGTGAGGTGATGTGTCATGTGTATGTGACGCATGTGTGGTGAGTGGACGGACCATGGCATCACAGTGATGTGTGGATTAAGTGGATGAAGAGTGTTAACATATTCCACTAAGACCTGAAATGAACTTTCTATAATAGCCCAAGCCCATATAAGGTGTGTGTATGTATGGTTCTTTGGGCAGTTACGTTCTCAGATTCTTCGCAGCATATTTCACAAAATGGAGCACCGCGTGGATGAACGGATGGTACTTCCGCAATCTAGGTGACATGCTAGTCGACATGGTGGGAGTTTTAAGGTTTCGGAGTTCGAGTAACCTGAGTGCACATGCACACTCATGCCTGGAAAATAATAATAATAATAATAATAATTGGAGTACCAGGTACTACAGCGGGCATGAAGCTTGCCTACAAGCAAGTAGCCGAAACGGGCTTACAAGTGCGCCATTGACTGCTGGAAAAATCCGAGTATTACAGTAAAACCCAAAATTTTGAATAGGGTAGGGACCAACGAGTTCAAAATCTGGTTTGCAGGCAACCACAGGCACGGTCCATCGGCAGCCTATTTCTAGTAGTAGCCTAAATGCAATGGCCATCAATGGGCAGAGAAGAATGTCATCCGCATGCCTTTTCCAAGGACATCGAAGTGTAACCTTACTGACAAAATTCCCACAACAAATGGGTGAAAAGAATGCCATCTGCATGCCTTTTCCAGAGATCCAAATGTATCCTGACTGTAAAAATTCCCACAACAAATCACAGATTTAAACCCGAATATCCTAACAGAATGCAATCTCATGACCACTTTTAAAACCCAATTTCTACCAATGCATTTTGGAAATAAGATTGTTTTAGTTTTCTGCTCTGGTACAAGAAACATTTTCCAGCCCACAACAATTTGAATCACATTGCCTTTTTTCTGCTGCACCCAACAAGGGTTGGCACTTGACACTGACCAGTCACATGCACAAGCCCTTAAGTTCACCAAAGGAGATTTGGCAACAAACACACACTCAAGTGGCCAATCTTAAACCAACCCATCTGCAAACATGCAAAAGAAACTGCTCATACAAACCACCTTGGCCATTCCAATATCGGTCCGACAACTACAAGAACAAAGGAGGTGTCCCTCATGGAACCATTGGCTCATTAAAATCAATGCTCCCACTGCATGAGCTGCTGCCATTACGGCTGTGCAGCGAGAGACCCCTCATGTGACCTGCCAAAGTTGCTCCCTCCACCTGTTTCTCGTTGAAGAATCTCTCTCTTTCTGCATGGTTTGCTGGTGGAGGAGGGATGGAGACTGAAGAAGGATTGGATGCCAATGGCTCTATAGACAATGGCCGTATGATTGGCCTGTGCGCCTTATCTCCGAGAACAGGCCTGAGCGAATTTGCTAAGCTCTCTGAATGGTCTTCAGCACATGCTTTTCCTTTTCGGATTCTGGGTAAGGCATTGTCAAGAAAAACATAGAAAAGCGTTTTTGTAAGATAACTAGTTCCAATCCTTGGCTTCTGATATGCAATACGGTGAGAAATAATATCACCAAAATAAGCCAAGTGTTAATGAAAATGCTACAGACACCAGAGCAACTTCCATTAAACATCGAGTACATCCCACTATGGTTCTGGAGCACCAATGTTCAAGTGAAAAGGCAAGAACCACGTGAAAGGGACTTCCATTACGAATCTTCTTCCCAGCTAACTGTTTATGTTTCTTGAAGTTTTACTCCATGACTAAAACACAACGATCATGGTCGAAAAACGCACCTTCGAAAAAGTTGATCTGCTTCTTCCTCCTCTGCTTCTTCATGGTCAAAAGATGTGGCCCTTGAGGTAGAATGAGCTGAAAGAAGTGTGTCGTGCTTGGTCAGCACTTTCTGTAACTGCTCATTTAGCTCAATTGCTTGAGAGACAACCTTCTCGTCCCTGGGAGAAATGGGATACCAAGAATAATTGGAGTAGGGATGAATATGCACAAGTTTCAAAATATGGTATCATAACATATCATTTGGCTAAAACCAACAAGTACCAGTGGTTATTGCTCGTGTATCAGTGACCAAATCAGCCAAGTCACACTGATTTTCTTAACACATCAGAATAATTGGAAAATGCCTATTTTTATATTTATTGTCTTTTCAGTATGTTTTTAAGCTTGTGTCTGTCCAGTTTGTGGTATGGTCACTTGCAGCAAATATGTCTTATAGTTTTAGTGCTGCATTTTTTACTTTTGGGGACCATATTTACTTTATTTTAGGTCCCAAAAAAGAAAAAAAAATTCTTTATTTTAGAGTTTAGGTAACTAGTAGTTTGTCTTAGTTAAGGCATACATTCCTCAGCCTTCTTCAGTATCCCAGGGTGATGCCTGAATCTACTGGGACACGTTCCTTGCCTGGCATGGAGGTGGTGTTGGCAATTAAGGGAGGAAGCTGTGGCATCTCTCTTCTCACAGGTCTATGGCCTATTTGGGCAGAAAGGAATGATAGATGTTTGCAGGGCCAGTGCAAGTTGCTGGATGTGGTTTTCAGAAGGGCAAAGTTGGATGTTATGTCTTGGGCCATGTCTCTTAATTCCTTCAAGAGCCGTGCTTTAGCTTTTCCGGTCGCTTGGTATGAGTTTGTATTTTCCTGTGTAGATTCCTCATTCATACCTTCTTAACAAAAAGGTTACCTTTCTTAAAACAAAAAACAAAAAAAAACAAACAAAAAAAAAGCACATCTACCCTTCCCCTTTCTGTTCATTTGTTCACGGCTTCTTTATTAACCCCGTGGATTCATGAAAGATCATTTTCCTGGAAATAAAGAAAACAACACCACCTTACCGAGATGTCATCACAAGATGCATAACTCGTTGTTTCTGAAATGAACATTGTTCCACGAGATCCAGTGTAAACTCATCCATCGCTCCCTGCAAGAGTTAACTAAACATTCAACATGGGTAAAGCCCATAAACTGTAGGCTGCAAATTCCAAATCTCCAAATTTAAGCGCAATTAGAACAATTGTGAAGTGCTCTTCTGAACATATCCCTCGGAAAGGCAAACGCTTGCTGTGTTGCAAATTAAAAGACCATATTGCATTTATTTTTTAAAAAAGGTAAATGAATAAGCACAAAGTTATAAAATCATAACAGTAAAATTACAAAGCCATCCGTACATACATAGTCAGCAGGACAAGAACCAAAGAGACAAGAACACCTAATTAGAAAGTCTTTGCAAAAGGGAAAAATCAATTAAATACATAGGACATAATATTTATGAACTATAATGCAAAGGAAAAAAATGATACCATCTGAACTTGATGTAGATACCTCGGGATGTTGAGGATTTACATTATCCAACACCTCTCTTAAAACCTCCATGGCACTGGTGGCCTTATGAATGATACTGCAACAGAAGAAATACAGTAAAAGAAATGGGGATAATAACAATAGACAATTTTTTACTTTTGCAAAAAAAAAAAAAGAAAAAAAAAGACACCTTGTTTTGGAAGGTAATGACAGTAGACATAATATCATTACATTTTTTTTGCATTTTTATGCTCATGAAACAGTTTCTGAGCATTACATGTTGATCATAAACAAACATAGCTGCAGTAAAGAAAAGCCCCTCAGCATATGCGAAGTATTCAACAACCATCTAGGTTAGCAGAATGCAAATATTTCCAGCTAGAAGGCCACAACCATCATTTCATTACAGGTAGGTTTGGGTAACAATGTTTCCACATCTACTATTGAGATAATGAAAATGTGGTGTGCGCCTCAAATTACAGGTATGATATGCAGGTGATAAGAGCTTCCAGAAGCCAATTTTCTAATCCACGACTGTCTACTTCATGTTAAATTATAAGAGTTTGCTAGGTAAAATAATAGGATTCTACATGAATATGGGTTGAGAGGATCATATGAACATGACTTCAGTACAATACCTCTTTCATTTACTTCATCATAGAACATTAACAAATTCTTAGAGACAATTGATGCTTGGACATTTCCCCAGTTGTATAGAGTAAAAAAAAAGAAGAGGCATAGAGGAGCACCTAGGCACAAGAAAGCTCGCCAAAGAAGAATTAAGACATCAATCCACAAATAATGGCAGTCATGTGATACCTCAAGTCAGGCACAATCTGAGAGGCTGATTGATGAGAAACACCTTCGCTTTTTATAGGGAGGGATTTCTCTGCTGGTGAATTATTTGTATCCACCTTCAGAGTAGGAAGGTCAGAAGGAACAGAAGGGCTTCGCGGGAACTGTACCTGCGCACACTGGAGAAAACTAAATGTCAATTACAACAGCTTTTGCATTTGTAGTAAAGTTATATTCACTAAACTAAAAATATACTCCAGCAGAAGGGTATTTATTTTCAAGCTAATTAAAACAGTAGTCTTATTAGAAATTTCTTTGTTCAGCCTTCTTCTGTCTAGCCATTTCCAAGTATTGTTTATTGGCTCCAGCATGCGGCAACTTGTATTTATTCTACCAGCTATAGGATATGTCCACATAATTATTTCCTACACAACTGTGCAGACATATCGTTAATTTTTTTTTATGGTGCAGATAACTTCACTTGCAAATTGTTTACTTGATTTTTCTACAAAATATTCAGCTAGACTTCTTCTTCTTCTTCTTAACAAAGGGAAAAGGTAATAAAATGTACATCTCCTGGTCAATATTGGGAGGTAATGTCAGCAAACACTGCTTGAACGCAATGGAATACAAGATACTTTCCGAAGGAGAAGGTCCACAAAGGACCATCAACATCTAAGAGCCTTTTCATATTAAGTTATGCTTTCTAAGCCTACTAACCTTCGGTCATTATCAGATACAATTTTTAGTTTGAACAGATTAAAATACTAATAAATGATACAATATCTAAAGCTTAACTTCAGTATCTCTGTGTAAAGCTTCAAAATCAACAGTTGCTTCTCTATTTCCCTCATCATTTGAGTAGTTTTTATACATTATTCATAAAAAATAATTACATGTTCCAAGCATACAAGGCGTTCTTCCAAGCAAGCCGTGCTCGACAACATCAGTTTCGAGATTGGTAATGGCTCCTCGATTAGATTCTGGGAAGATCAGTGGGTTGGTGACACGCCTCTCAAAATCTCATTCCCGAATATATATCGATTGGCTCCAGATAAGATGATCTCTATTTCTAACTGCTTATCTGTCGTCGGCTCCTCTATAACCAGGGAGGTGAAGTGTATTAGAAATCTTCATGATTGGGAGGTCTCGGAATTTGTGGCTCTACTTGATTGCGTGTCTAAGGTGGCTCCTGATGTGACAACTGTGGATAAGCTCATTTGGACTAGGGAGAAATCAAACATATTTTTGGTTAAATCACTCTACTCCTTCCTGCTCCCTCCTTCCACTCCAACGTCACCTGCCTTCCCTTCCATTTGGGAATTTTCCCACATCCCCCCCCCCCCAAAAAAAAATTCTGTTTTGGTTGGTTGGTAGGGAAAAACCGCATTCTCACAATTGATAATCTTCGCAAACGTGGTATGCAGCTAGTGAATATATGCTTATGCTGTATGAATAATGAAGAATCGGTAGATCACCTCTTGCTGCATTGCCCGTTCATCGCTGCCATATGGTCAGATTTTTTCCTCAGATTTAATATCAGCGGGTGTATTCCAAGCTCCTCTTCTATGTTAGCTTACTGGCACGGATTCAAGATGGGTAAAATCAAGAATCGCATCTGAAGAATGGCTCTTCTAGCCATTTGGTGGTCCGTTTGGGAGGAAAGAAATTATAGATGCTTCAATGATATCAAGTCCTCGGTTCAAGTGGTGATTTCTAAAGCTAAAAAGAAGATTATCGAATGGGTAGTTAATGTTCATGGGCTTAAGGATATGGATCTTTTGTTTCTAGGCCAATAGTTTTTTTTTTTTTGCTTTGGCTTCACTGCTATCTCAGCAGCTGCCTCCCTTGTTCTCTTTCCTTTTTTTGGAATCTCGTTATCTTTGAAAAAAAATAAAAAAAAGAATTACATGTTTATCGTATTTTTAACATTTATTTTTCAGTGTCTCAGCAAATAAGTTCCAAGTGGTTGTGTTCAAACACCATATCTGTGCCCAATATCAAGAATGTGTCAGAGTTACAAAGCCTGTACCCTAGTTTCTAGAATTGGAATTCTTTAAGGTTGCATAAACTCTAGGAGCGGATTGCTTGTGATCCCAGGCACAGGGACATCTCTATGCCCAAAGCTGTGTGGGGCCCATAGAGATGTCCGTGAAAAATCCACTCCCTCCATCTGTTTTTCAAGACCACAATAGGACGGGATTCTAAAAATCAGGCAGATCCA
Organism: Magnolia changhungtana; assembly: GCA_030180095.1. Lineage (NCBI taxonomy): Eukaryota > Viridiplantae > Streptophyta > Magnoliopsida > Magnoliales > Magnoliaceae > Magnolia > Magnolia changhungtana. The sequence continues at coordinate 3,385,014 of JASAUF010000181.1, forward strand.
AAACTCATGTGGGCATACCACACAAAACAGTGCGGATTGAACACCTGGCGGTGACAGAAGTTTTGTATCAGGATGATATTTGTTCCTACAGTTTATCTGAGGGGTAATAATTCTATAAATGGTTTGGATGGAATATAAACATCACGGTCAGCTCCAGGAAGATTTCAACAGTGTAGGTTGTTGTCAGTATTTTAAATAGCGGTAGCGTGTTGCGTAGTATTCAACGCTAGCGTGTAGCATAAATAGCATAGCATAAGCAACATGATACTTCTATTTTTTTTAATTTAAATATAGGAAAAATATGATAAATAGTAAGAAAAAGGCAAAAAAATATATAAAAGAGCCTAAAAGGCGATTCGTTTTTTCAAGTATAAGCATATTCAAGTTATTAATTACTATTTATTAAAAGTTAATTAACATATAAAGTCATAAACCAATCAAATAATTATCACATCAACAACCTTCTAAGCAAACCACTTTTAACTTTTTTGAATCAAACCATGTCAATTAATAATATCTAATCAAAACCACAAGTCACAACTCACAAGTATGAAAAGAAATAAAAATCCCACAGGTTAAAGAGTATTAAGTATAATACAGTTGTCATCTATACAAAGAGGGGTTTTTGAAAACCTTTTTCTTTTGAATTTAGTTTTAAAAGTTTTTTAGCGTGTGAATTTCACACCAACTTTAACAAAGGATCACCACCGTTTTAAGTGAAAGTAAACAAAGAAATGTTTCGTTTTATCTTTACATTTTAAGGTTTATATATATATATATATATATATATATATATATATATATATATATATGAGTTTTACACTATTTTTAATAAACAAAACTAAAAAATAAAATAAATATAAATATTCTCATCACTCTTCCAAAAAAAAAAAAAAAAACACCATAGCGTAAGATACAAACGCTGCACGCTATGTAGCTGTAGTGTATGCTACAACCCCTGTGGCATACACCACAGGGGATTTACACTATTTAGCTATGCTACGTAGTGGTACGGCTACGCTATGCGCGCTATATGAAACACTGGTTGTTGTTCCCACTGTTTTGTTGGTGTGGCCCACCTGAGTTTTGTATCTGCCTGATTTGTAGAATCCTGTCCTATTGTGGTCTTTCAAAACAGATGGACAAAGTGAATTTACCATGGAAATCTCTGTGGACCCCACACAGCCCCAGGCTGAGTGATATCACTGTGCCCGGGGTCACAGGCAATTCACTCCCATAAGCTCTACCAAGGATAACCTAACCTACCACTCCAATCAATATTCTAAATACTTAACATAATGATAACAAGGGAATTGAGGGAGAAGTGCATATCCCTCTTATCTTTTGAGTAAACCATATAGACCTTAGCTGGCATCACTGTTTTGAACAGCGCTCGTAAGTAGTAAGTAGCGGTAGCATTAGTAGCTGCGGCGCTACATAGCACAACCAAATACTGCAAGTCTCATGTTGCGTATGCTATGCAGCGTGTAGCATGTAGCAAATGTAGCATCCCAACAGTTAACACTCCAAAATTTTAAGATTTTGGCTCTTAACATGTGTGTAAGTTTGAGCAGCAATTGGAAGATGGTGGTGAGTCACTGGTGACTCATCCTCACGTCGCACAAAACTACAGCTATCTGGACCATTCAAACTGTGGGTCCTATCGTGGATATATTGCTAGAATCACACATATTAGGCAACTGTAACTATCACTACAAGTGTGACAGGTATACAGCCGAAGAGTCACAAGCAAATTTAAGTGGTGTAAAACAAACACAAAAGCCTAACATTTATTTAGAAAAAAAAAAAAGACTTTCGATTGTAAATATTTATGACTTCTTTTGGGATTTTTTTCAAATTTCCTGTTTAGGATAGACCGGTTCCTATGCAACGTTGTAGAATATGATTGTTATACAACATTTTTCTGTGTGGAGCCTGTTGTGGACATGTGGTGTGTGTATGGCATGACAAGCAACCCATCTAACCATCACGTGGACCACCATGCTTCAGTGGAGGTGTTTGGATGGCCGTGCATTGTTTTCTATGGCATGGTCCACATGATTGTTGGAAAGGCTTGATTTTCTTAGGTGGCTCACAGTTGGCCATTGTTTTATACAGTGTGGCTCATCGCCCAGTTCAGCAGGGTGGATCCAACCATCATGTGGGCCAGCTATGCCATAGTGAAGGCTTTTTGGGTGGTTGTACATTGATTTTTGTGGTGTGGCCCACCTGATGATTGGATGGATAGGCCTGATTTTTTGGGAAGCAGATTGCGTCCTACCACTGCCAGGACAGACTTGGTCTTGGCAGGAGCTCTGTCGGGCCACATTGATGTGTATTTTATCCAAGCTGTCCATCTATTTTGACAGATCATTTTCGGGCATGATCCCAAAAAGGATGTAGATCAAAGAATTGGGTAGACCGAACCACAGAAAGCAGTGGTGACAATGACCCCCACTGTTGAAACCTTCCTAGGGCCCACTGTGATGTTTATTTGCCGTCCAACCTGTTCATAAGGTCACATCAACCTGGATGAAGGGAAAAGATAAATATAAGCTTGATCCAAAACTTTTGTGGCACCCAAGAGGTTTTCAGCGGTAGGCATTCAATATCCACTTTTTTCCTGTGGTGTGGTCCGCTTGACCATTCGATCTGCCTCATTTTTGGGTTCATCACCTAATATGACTTTTCAAAATAGATGGACGGCGTGGATAAAACACATACATCATTGTGCGCCCCACAGAGCCCCTGATAGGACCGCCTGTCTCTAGCTAGGTCCTGGTGGGGTAGTACCCAATCCACGCCCATTTTTTTGGGCATACCATCATCACGATGAAGGCTTTTTGTTTTTTTGTACTTATTTTTACTATTTATTTCCTATTATTTTAATTTTAAAAATAGAAATATCATGTAGCTTATGCTATACACTATAGAGGGCTGAATGCAATGCTATAAGCTACATGCTATTTAAAACACTAGTTGGCATCAAACTGCTCTAAACATACACAATCTAAAGTACAATGTTATACTCTTTTTTTAAGGATACAATGTTGTAACATTTTACCCAATGATATTTGTCATATGAAAAGAAAAGTCTAAGAATTAAAATCATTCACGACGAGAACATTTAAGGGTTGTAAATATTCACTATGTGGACCTACCACCAGGTCGTAATATGCAGCATAATATTGAGGGAACTTCCCAGAAGCTCCACCAAGGGATGTCTGTGTAGCATCCAGAAGAAGAAATATCTTCTCTCTTACTGGCAGATCTGTCTGCAACACATAATTTAAAAGCTGTTAAGAAAGTCGAAACAAAAAATAATAATAAAGAAAAACAACAAGAAAATAGAAGGAAAATAAATGAAAAGAACTCCCAGTGGACAGATAACAATTTCATATCCATGAAGAACAGGATTTGACCTTTTTCTTCACTATCTTCACCAAAATAGGTAGAAGCCCTATCTCGATCACCTGCCTGTGAATATGTTCTCCACAGTTATTCATCAGCATCTCTAACAACTGCAATACCAATAAATAGCCTAATGGTTAAGCAACCCACAGGTGCACCTTGGAGAAAACTGTCCAAGAAGTTGTTGGACTACTTTAGGACATGAAATTGAGCTGAACTGAATGGTTAGTAATACATATGAGAAGCACAACAAGAAGAAGCATGTCCATGACGAAGATGAAAACTAAATAATAACTTCCCTCATCCCTCGACAAGATCTCAATCTAATACAATAGAAATTCAATAATGCCAGGCACCAATAAATGGAAACAAAAGCAGCATAAAGACTGATTCAAAATACCACAGATTGATGATAAATATGCGTAAGTCAATCAAATTAATCAATAGATACCATGTCCAAAGCTTTTATGCACATGAAGGCTTTGCCAAGTTTTTTATTTTATTTTAAAAGGTAACTAAGTTTTTTATTAAAAACCAAAAAAGGAAAAGAAAATAAACAAAAGGGGACGCCGAGAAGGCTTTGCCAGCTTTCAGTGCCTAGTTTTTTGCTCTTCATCCTGAAGACCTGAACCATATGACAAATTGACAACAGAAATTTCTGCTACGTTGGCTTGGTTTGAAGAGCAAGTTCTTCTGTGGTAGGAAGAGAGGTGATGCTCTTACATGTATTTCCTGGTTAAAGAAGCTTAGCAAGATGCCAGATTTCAGAGGTGAAGGTCACAAGCAGTCAGCCAAGTCCCAAGTTTCCGATGTGCAGTAATCAAGCTATATTTAGAAAAGACTTGGCATAGTGGAGTGACCTTTTCAATGGGCTTTACTCACGAACGTGGGGCTTGGATGTGCATATTGTTCTGCACATACCTCAATGTTCAAGGCCTCTTCCATTTCCTAGAGCTCAAGAGAAGGTGGGTCAGTTGCTTCCAACTGCAAGTCACTTGAAATGTTCTAACCTTGGTTGTACACTACAGTGCGTGAGGAAAGGAAGCTGATTCAGGTGCTGGGGAGGAAAGCATATGTTTCAAATTGGTAGCAAGTATAAAAATCTCGGAAACAGAAGTGGGAGCAGCAGCAGCAGGAGCGCAAGCCCCAAGTGTGCATTCGAAGTGGGTGTGACACCTGGATAGGAGAATCCTACAACTAAGTTCCAATGGTCTACTTCAATAAGTATCTATAAGAAACAAGTCTTTACTATCCTTAAGGGATATCCTCAGTCTACCACAACCCACCAGATGCAAGGCAAACATGTACACTAATAAATCCGGATTTCGTAAAGACGCGCTTTAGACCCAAAATGTAGTGTGTGTGCACTTAATATCTTTCGTCATGTATCTCGGTGTTGATTAAAGGAATGTTCAATGTTTCCTTTTTCTCCTGGAGCTCAAAGAGAAGTGAGCTACTTAAACTACCTTTTGGAAGTTGCAGCCCATCTTTTGCAGGGAAGTACCCATAAGAATCAGTGAAGTCATTTGTTATCCTTGAAGGATTCTCCCGAGTCTAAGGGTGCGTTTGGTAAACTGAATAAAAAAGGTCTGAAATTAATTTAAGTAATGGATCCATTGTGTACTGAATTTTAGTACTGATAAGTGTAGGAATGCCTATTTGGTAAACTGTCTGAAAAAATTCATGAACACTGAAATTTAGTATTGAATCCAAAATTTTCTATTTGGTAAAAATGTCTGAAATTTGGAAATTTTACCAAATTGTCCCTAATTTGGGCCCATACACTAACATGATCTTAAAAAAATGGATGGACAGGGTGGATTTCTCACAAACATCATGATGGGCCCCACCTAGTTGCCTTCCTACCAAGAATGGAGTGGATTAGGCGTTACTAGGGTAACGTCGGACCATGGGGCCCACCTTGATGCATGTGTTGTATATCCACGATCCATCCATTTTTCTAGATCATTTTAGGATATGGTCACAAAAATAAAGAAGATCCTGATCTCAAGCGGACCACACCTCAGGGATTGAAATCCCACAATTAAAAACTTTTTGGGGGCGACAAAAGTTTTGGATTAAGCTAATATTTGTTTGCTTCCTTCATCCAGGTCTATTTGACTTGAGAATTGGATTTGCTTCATTTTTGGGTTCAAGCCCTAAAAAGATATGAAAAAATGGATGGATAGTGTGTATGTAGAATACACACATCAAGGTGGGGCCCATGTAAGGGCCCCACCATCTCGGGTGAGGCTGGGGCCACACCTAATCTACTCCCCACAATCCTCGGACACAGATTTCCTACCAAAAGGCTTTCATAGGAAGTTCTTGCGCAAGGATGCTTTGTATGGTCCACCATGATGTTTGTGAGAAATTCACTCTGTCCATCTCTTTTGAGAGCTCATTTTAGGACATTTGACAAAAAAATGAGGTGGATCCAAAACTCAAGTGGACCACAATAGAGACAACAGTGGGGATTCAATGATCAACGTTGAAACATTTGTATGGCCACAAAAGTTTTTCATCAGGCTAAGTTTTTAATGTTTTCACTCTCCCAGTGGGAATTTCCTTATAAACAGTTTGGATGGCATATAAACATTGAGATGGACGGAGTGGATTTCTGAAAAGCATCCCTCCACATGAACTTACTGTGAAAACCTTTTGGTAGGAAATCCGCGTCCGCAGTCTAGTAGCCACCTCGTTGTTGAGGTGGTATGGTAAATTTTATCAACCCCACCATAATGTATGTGTTAAATCCATACCGTCTATCCATTTTTTCATATCATTTTAGGCCATGAAACCAAAAATGAGGCAGATCTAAAGCTCAAACAAACCACACAACATAAACAAGTCGAGATTGAACACCTACAATTGAAAACTTCTTGGGGGCCACAGAAGTTTTGGATCAAGCTGATATTTGTGTTTTCCCTTCATCAAGGTCTGTGTGACCTTATGAACAGGTTGAATGGCCAAAAAACATCATTGTGGGCCCTAGGAAGGTTTCACTGGTGAGCGTCATTGTCCCCACAACTTTCTATGGTGTGGTCCACTTGAGCTTTGGGCCTGCCTCATTTTTTTTTTTTGGCTCATGCCTAAATTGATGTAGCAAGATGGATGGACGGGATGGATATAAGACATGCATCATGACAGGGTCCAATGAACTTTGTCACACCCACACAACATCAACGCAATTAACCCTGACAGCTTTACCGGAAGTTACTTCGAATGGGCAGAGTTGTCATTTTTAGAAAAAAAAATTAACACGTAGCCACTTATCGCATTCTGGACCAGTGTTTTAAATAGCTATGCTATGTCGCGTGTAGCTTAGCCTTAACATTATATAGCTCATGAAAATGGCTTAAGTCACATGTAGCCTGCACTACATGATAATTTTCATACGCTACACACTACATAGACTAGGCTATACGCTATGTAGCCTATATTGCAAGTTATTTTCACTATAACATTAAAATCAATTAATGTTTTCAATGATTGTTACATTTTTCTATTTTCAACAAGAATTAATCAATCTTTTCAAGGCTTTTAGTAAAAATGATATTATTAATAGTATTAAATCAGTTTTGTTGCTCTTTCTTTACCCTTTTACTTAATGATTACTCTTTCCTATTACTTTAGGTTGTGTTTGGTTGCATCAAATATCATGAAATTTTGTTAAACTTCATTATTAATCAGTCTAATTTGGTGAATATCATGACCTTGGTTAAAAATCTAGATGTAGCGTGTAGCTTACGCTACGCGCTATGTAGCTTACGCCTCACACTTTAGAGGGGTGAATGCTACGCTACACGCTATTCACTATTTAAAACATTGTTCCGGACTAGCCACTCATCGCATTCTGCGCATATACCACCCCTGAATTGAATCCGTGATTAATTTCCATTAAGGACTGTTTTCAAGTGTGCTAAACAAACACCCAAAATAGCATGTTAAGTGGTTGAAATCTAATTTTCGGATTTCAAGGGCATATAAAGTGGTAAACAAACAGCCCCTAACATAACTTTGGGTACGTGCATATAAGATCAGGACCATCCATCTGGTGGAACTCACTGTTGATGAGATAGTGAGTTACGGCGAAACAATAACTGGACAATCCCAACTGTCCAGATGGAGAGGACATCTGTCCATTGAGTGTGGATTGTTGTGCAAGGAATGAACCAAATGGATAGGATCATTTGATCTCTCTGAATTTTAATCCTATCCACATAGGAGCACACGGGATGAAGGGTCCTCTAGGAAATGATTTGTTTGCTAAGTAGTGTTGCACCTTATAGAGGCAGAAGGGTTCTTTCATTATTGTTTATTACTCCAGGATATTTTAGCCATATTCACAGAATAAAGTTATTGTCCATTAAACTACATTCAAACAGGGAATTTGGATGAGATGCAAAACAATGTATTGTGCATATCATCCTCATGTTTGAGCATGCACGGGGCTTGGGGACTAATCACCTACAGGCTACAACCCACCTATGACAGCCCATTTGCACATGCATTTTGCCCTTGAAAATATATGACATTTTTAAAGAACAAGTGGAAGCATAATTTGCGAAGGCATAATAAAATCAGCTGTAGCTGATCAGTCCTCTCACACAAATGCATGCATATACAAGATCTCGTATTTATGTTACACACCACTTTTATGTTATGATCATATGGATTTTGCTGTTACGGATACATTTCTATAGTTTACATTATACTGTGTTTTCCAGCTTAAAAACTACAATAAAAGTCATTTTATGCTCTTCTTGCACGGGTTGAATATAAATACCTTGCAATCTCTTGTTTTGTACTTAATGAAGTTATGCTTTGCTTTCACATTTCCAAAATCTACCAGAAGTCATTTTTCAAAGTGAAAGACAATGAGGACTGAAGAATATAATTGCACATGATACAAGATAAAACAAGTACTCACCATAACAGTAAAAAGCTGAGTATTTGAATTTTTATTCCCCAATCGTTTTTTAATAGCTTTGATGACAACTCTGGCTTGGCTGCTAGAAGAAAGCAGCAAATTCATGGTCAGAAGAGGATGAAAAATCAAGTCAATTCAATACGATCATATCCAATAAACTACAAGGAGATTAACATTCGCTGGGGGGGGGGCGCAGAAGGAAAATCTAGGGTATCTTCTCCATTCCTTTGATAGAGGACAGAAAATTTGCAATACAATCCAGTATGCTTTGTCAAAAGAGCCCGACATATAGAGATTCTCCTGTATGCTGGATTAGATTAAAGACTGTTTCAAGGATGCATCATTTCCCCTTCCTAATGAAAGTACAGAACTCTTGCTAAGGAGGATGTCTTAAGAGCTTCACTATGCATTAGTAATTTGTTGACACCTCTAAAAATTAAAAAGTTTAATTTGCCTAGTGCCTGGGCCCTGCGGTAAATGTGTCATTTTTCTGTGAGGTACCCATAACGATTTGGCTAGTGCCTAGTGCCTGGGTGCGTCTGCGGTACATGTGGCATTTTTCCATGAGGTACATTTATGGGTACCTCATATGTCTCTCATTTCTTTTGAGATTAAAGTTTGAGATATTCTTCCCTCCAAATTCTAACAACCTTCTTCATTTCTTATACTTTTTTATTTCTTTAGTCTAATAGCATCACATTGGACTTCTTGAAGCAGTTTGAGCTTTTGACAGTGCCATATAAGAGATTTAATGTGAATTGGAAATTTTGGGGGAATTGAGGAATTTTAGATTAGAGGATTTTGGGACTGAAAATTTGGATTGTAGGGTTTGGAAATTTTAGGGATTTTAGCAAATTTGTGGTTTTGGATTGGTGAATTTGGAGGATTGTGGAAAATGGGAAATATAGGGTTAGGATTTGCAAAAATTGAAAAATTAGGATTTAAAATTAAGGAATTTTGGGGAATTTTGGGAATATGGGTTCTGGATTAAGAGGAATTGAATGGCATTGAGTTTGACTATTTAGAAAAAAAAAATGACTTATATCTATAAATAATGAAATATTAATTTTTTTATGATATAAATATAAAAATTGCCCTAGGAATCTCCAGGCATGCACCTAGGCATTTGAGGCATCATATGGGCAGGCCCGTGCCTAACACCTTTAACTACACTGCTAATAATACAAGAAACAAAGTTCAAACACTCAGACTTTACTTAGAAAATGATCATCCAATTTCTGACATTGACTTGTCTCCCAGTCGAACCAAGTAAATAAGTTACAAATTGGATTTTGAACTTGGTAATTGAAGCCTTGCAGTTGCAATGAATCAACTCAGCTGCAACAAGTATCTGAATACAGGGAAGGATTCCGCTGCTCCACCTGATGCCCATAATTGGAGCACAAAGAGAATGGTGACAGTTCATGACAGTAGTGGAAAACAGCACAAACAATTGGCATGTGAGAACAGCACACATGTAAATCTTGTCTTTATCTTCCTGGTAAATAATATGAACCATTTGAAATATATTACCAAGTGAGGCAGTGATTATGTGATGTATAGAGACTAATGTATATAACTAAATAAAATTATTCATAACTGTCTGCTTGTAGAAATCACCAATAGTAATCAGGAATGGTGGAAAGACATATGTAGTCCGAAATATACCCTTGTTCACGCGCAACTAATTCACAGATTTCAATGTTTTTTGTCCAGTCCATTTCCTTCAGTTTCTCGCTTGTTGCTGAATTGACAAGCTCAGCTGCCATTTCTCCTCGAGAAAGTCCCAAGAACACTAAACTCGATCAGGACCGCCAAATATGTTAACAGCTTTTGATTGGAGGTGTGCTCTTCTCTGCATTATTTGAAGGGGGGGGAGGGGAGATATTAGAAGCGATCTGTGGCTCCATCAGCACGCAGTTATACACATGACTGGATTAGAGCTTACTTAAATAATGAAGATATCTGCAGCAGTACAAAGGCCTACATAAAGTTCGTAATTGCTGCATCTACAGCTGTCAAACGGGACAGCCGCATTCTACACTACTCTGCAACCATCGATCTCTGAGTTAGAGAGAAGCATATAGGAAATTTCTCTTTTCTAAATACGATAGTGAAGAATGAAAGGAGAAAATGGATACAGTGAAAAAATATCCCCAAAATACATTACTGAGATGTTTTTAGTGGAAATTTTTGCCTTGAAGATATCGATAGAAAAGATAGCTGAAGAAGAGAACCAATATAAAGAGATGTTGAAATGCAGCATATGCTAATTGGATTGCACCATGGAGCCCACTCAAAGCAACCACAACAGATAACATTACAGATATGCGTACCGTACATATGCGTACCGTACTTGATTGTTAATTGGCCAATGCTTAATCATGCAGCCCAAATCCCTATATAGAGACTCTACAGATGCCAACCCAAAGTAAATGAAACAGCTGACATTACAACAATAGGCCTGCTGCACACTGCTAATCATTAATCAATGATTAGCAACTGCTTCAGTGTGCAGCACATCTCCCGATATGGCTCCTCCAGAGTAATAAAACTTCTGTCATGAAATATCTGATGCATCGCACAAGTCACAAATATCCACTTGCAGAGACAACACCCCACGGTCATGGAATAAAAGTCAGAACTTCATCACCATGAAGAAACTTTGAAACGACAAGCTACAAATTAAGCTGTAAAGGTCAAACAATTATCATAGTTAAGGCAGGAGTTTCAACAAAGGACAGCTGAAACTCTGCATCAGTAATTGATAATTACACACAAATCAGGGGACCAGTGTGGTGATGCATGCATCCCCAAAAAAATGCACACTTGATTAACACCATGCAGCAGGTCTCACACCATGGTTTTTAGGCTCAGCAAACTCAGGTTGACTCCTATGATCTAGAGATGAGTCCCAACTCGCCCGAGTCAAGTCGCAACCCGCCCGAGTCAGGGGGTGTATCAGCCCAACTAGCGCAAGTCAGGGTGAGTTGGGGGCTTCACTAATTGTATCAAACTGGATAGGTTAGTAACGAATCCGAGTCGACTCAGACGAGTCATAACAGACACATCCGAGTCTTAAAACCATGGCTCACACACAAAATGCGGGTGGGCTCTGCTGCATCTTTTGCTGAGGGATGTTTCATTTTATCATTGTCACGAAATCAAGATAAGAGATCTGCAAAGATAACCTTCAGAACTAAACTTTGTAGAATTCAAATCGTGAAGAAAAAAATGATTGGCCAGAAGTTTCTAGATCAGGAAGAGTACATTTGGGTGTGTCTGGATTCAACCCAAATCAACATCTACACTGATATTTTGAATTCATCTAACAAAAATAACAAGCTTTCAGCACCAATATATATATATATATATATATATATATATATATATATATATATATATATATATATATATATATATATATATATATATTGCAAAGAGCGGACACTTCACAGCCTTAAAACAAAAAGAAAAAGACTGGAAGATTGTTGAAGATCGAGCTTCCACCGCCAAAATCCAATGAAAATGAATCCCAGAAGCAGCAAGAAATAATAATAATTGATGAAAAATAACTGACCGCGACAATGGATGAACAACACAAAAGAATAGGAAATCTCACATAGACCGAGCTTCCGAAACCGAATTCCCACGAAACAAATCGCGATTCGATAAAGAAAAAGCGAAATTTGGAAGAGTGGATGCTTTGGCGCACCTGAGAGGATCTGAGAAGAATCGAATTCTTGGGATTTCGGTTCCAAAGAAGGCGAAAGAGGAGTAAAGGGCAGTGAGAGAACCCTAACAGCTTCCGCATTTCTTGAAAAGCTTCGAAGAGTGTGGGAGATTTCTACTAGGGTTTTCGTACCCGGATTTTCTCTTGCGAGTAAAAGAAGGTACGGTTTCTCCTTTTCTTTTTCTTTTGACGGGAAAAAGGGAAGATTGAGAGATGGAGAGCGACGGAGGGGAGAGCTGCAACTCCTCCACAACGTCGCTGAGAAAAACGATTCGCGGGATTATATATTGAAGAGGAGAATCGCCGGATGTTTGTGCCTCTTCTGCGCGCGTGTGAGAGATGTTGTCCATTTATTGGGTGAAATGTGAAATGTGAAATGTGATCTGACCTCACATGGCTGAGGATGGTCCACTGGTCATATGGGCCACAACTGAGCGTAGAAGCGTTGGTGACTTCCTTTCCAGCCGCCCATTTTTTCAACAACGAATGTGGTCCATGTGATGAGTCGTTGTCCTGATTTTGTGGGACAGACTGTGTTTACGGTTGGATCCTCCAAATTATTGGCCCAGATATCTGACACGCTTCCAAGTTCAACACGTGCCGAGATTATACTCTTCAGTCGTTCTTTGCGTGACTCGCCTTATTATTTGTTTACAAAACGGAAAGAGCGATGGGACACATTCGCTGAGGAAAGGGATACTGGGCGCGGATTGGGTACTGACAATGCCAGTAGCCAAATCTCTACCGAAGTTACGTCACCAAGCTCTGTGTACCTCATCATGTTTAGAGATCGTTTGATGCATTACGATGAGAATGGGATAGATCTAAAGTTCAAGTGGACCCACCGTAGAAAATGGTGGGGACTGTGACATCCACCGTTCAAAACTTCTTAGATGCCATAGTAGTTTTCAATCAAGTTGATATGTTTTTATTTTTATTTCATCTATCTCTATGTTAACTTATGAATAGGTTAGGATCTCAAAAATACATCACGATGGGCCGAATAAATGCTTCAACGGTAGGTGTGACTGGTCTCACGGTTTTCTATGGTTAGTCCACTTGAAATTTAAATCTATTTCATTCTCTTTGTAATGCCATAAAATGATCTCTAAAAATGGTTGGACAATACAGATACAACACATGCATCATAGTGGGGTTTACATAGCTTTGCAACATCACTTTGGTAACAATTTGCCTAATGACCTTGTCATTATTTAATCCATGCCCCTCCACTAAACTTAAATGGGGCCTACAGTTATGTTCGTGAGAAATCCACCCTACCGATTCACATTTTGACATCATTTGACGAAACGGGATTAAAAATGAGATGGATCCATTACCTAGGTGGGCCAAAAACTTGAAGATTGAACATCCATGGTTGAAGTATTTCTGAGGCCATGGAAGTTTAACGTCATGTTAATATTTGTGTTTTCACTTCATCTTAATATGAGCTATGATGAACGTCAGAAAAGTGTAAATGATATGTAAATATCACTATCAAATCCAGGGGGGTTTCAACCATAGGAGATTTCTTACCAACCTTTTTGTCTAGTGCAGCCTATTTGAGTCATCTATCATTTTTATTTTTAATGTCAAAGTATTAAAATGATCTCACAAAATGGGTGTACTAAGAGCGAACACAACTGTAAAAACATGTAATTTTTCAGTGCGCAGCAACGTTCTCTGAAAGGTTTTTGCATGAAATCCGCGTCCTACTTTTCTTTGCACGACAGATATCACATCAGCCAGGTCCGTGGTATGGTACGCCGGCCAATCCGCTTCCGTGAAGACCTCCCAAATTGTTTATTACAGACTTACAGTTGCGAACGGATTCTGATTCGGTGGTGACCCGTCCAGTACCATGTCGGTACTGTTTGGTGCTGGAAACGCTTTGTGAGCCTCACCGTAACGGACGCGGATTGCGTACTACCCCCGCCCGTCCCTAGCTCCGAACGGGCAGTTATGTGGGCGGGCCCACCGTGATGCATCTATACATCTAAATCGTCTATCCTTTTTCTTATATTATTTTAAGGCATTGAAACAAAAATAAGTGATCCAACGATCAAATGGACCACATCAGAGATGACTCTTGCATTTAATACTTTGTGTATTTTAATGCAACCAAGATTATTATTTAGTGTGGTCCACTTAAGCGTTGGATATGCCTCATTTTTGTGTTCATATCTTAAAATAATATGAGAAAAAGGATTAACGGTTTGAATGTATAGATACATCATGGTGGGCCTGCCCGTTCGGAGCTAGGCATAGGCAGGAGTAGTACACCACACCACTATAACATATGTTTTCTATCGATTCCGTCCACCTATTTCTCCAGCTCATTTTAGTGAAATATTTCAAAATGAGTCGGATCAAAATCTCAGGTAGAGTACACCACATGAAAGCCATGATTCCATGCCCACCGTTACAAATTTCCTACGGGGCTACAATAGTTTTGGATCAATCCCATTTTTATTTTTCTTTTTAACCTCCGTCCAAGTATATGTGACCTAATCAAAAGGTTGGATGGAAAATAAACGCTACAGTAAACCTTATAAATTTTTTAATGATGGGCCTTAAATCACCACAGTTTCTTGTGGTGTGGTCTACCTTATATTTAGATCTGCCTCGTTTTTGGGCTCATGCCCTAAAATGAGCTGGTAAAATGCATAGATGGAGTGAATAATACACATACATCATAATGGAGCTCACAACATTGACCAGCACCGAGATCTTGGCGTTGGAGGGTCACTACAGACCCGAGCCCATTGCAAACGGTAGCGGATTAGTTGTTATTCCAATAAGTAACACCTTAGTGGTTGTTACCCTAATTGTATGGCCCACCTTGATGTTTTTTATATCCATGCGGTTCATCTGTTTTTCATCTCAATTTAAGACGTGATCCCAAACCTTAATTAGATCCAAATATCAGGTGGACCATACCACTAGAAATTGTAGTAAATTACCCTTACAAACTTTTTGTGGGTGACAAATTTTTTGGATCAAGCTGATATTTGTATTTTTCTCTTCAACAAGGAATTCTTGACATTATCAACAGTTTGGATGGAAAATAAACATTACAATAACCTTAAAATGAGCCCTTAGAAAAGTTTAATGGTGAGTCACTCAATTACTACTATTTCCTGTGGCGCAGTCCACCTGAGATTTTGATCTGCTTAATTTTTGGGAACACAACCTTAAAATGGGCTGTAAAAATGGATGGATGGTGTGGATATAAAACACATCATCAAGGTGGGCCCCACGTTGCCATGGCCGTTTCAGTCCATTGGCATTGTTTATCTCCACAAAGTAGTTAACCCTTTTACATCGAGTCGAACCAAGTCGAGCTGGCCTCAGCTCGATTCAGCTCAAAAGTGGCTAACCTCAGCTCGAGCTCGACTCGACTCGACTCGATCCTCGAGCCTAGTTGGCTAGCTCGGCTCGGCTGCTAGGTGTAAATGGTCTCGGTTTGGTTAGCAACTTAGGCGGTCCTCAGTCAAACTAAAGCGAGAAGTTCACCATTGAATCATTTCCACAAATATCGAAGAGATCCACCCAAACCCTTATAAAAATTCCACTATTTTACAAAACGTTTAGGCAAGTGTGTTTGGTATTTTCTCAAACACCTTCTTAAGTAATATATATATATATATATATATATATATATATATATATATATATATATATAAAAAACGAGAGAAAAAAGGTATTTGTTTCATGTATATACCTTCTTTACCACCAACCAAACCTTCCTTGCCACTAGTCAAACCTAAATTTTGCCACCAACCACATTTTGTTGAAAGTCATTTTATATTAACTAATGTTGGTGAGCAACATCAATGGGGCCGGATAAAAATAAAGGTCGTATCAGAACTAGTTTGATCCGAGTTCGATTCGAGCTGGAATCGGTCCAAGTCGAGTCGAGTTGGGTCCTACTCGAACTCATTTTCGAGCTAAAAAAATCAACTCGACTCGGCTCGAACTCAACTTTGACCCGAGTCGAATCGAACTTTTTCAAGTCGAGTTGAGCGAGCTAACCGAGCTAGCTCGGTTCGTGTACACCACTAGTTTTACCCCTATTTCGAAGTAATTAGTTGAAGATATGGGTAACTACCATCATGCATTTTTTGTCATCCAAGAAATGATCATTTCATTAATCCAATTATAAGATAGTCCACCACTTGGACTAGCCTTATTCTTTTGCATCCAATATCTATGGTGGATAGATCTTTCTAGATGGGTTGGATGTTATACATAACTGTGGCCCCACATGCAGGCAAAAGTAATTCTTAAGACCCATGCTAAGATCTTTCATTCTATCCACAATAATTTAAATTAGAGGGATCCATAGCTCAAGTGGTAGGGTAATTAAAGATACCTTGTTTCAACACTAAGTTCCCTAGGGGTGGCTAACACTAAAGTGTGTACTAACAGTGATGGGTGTATACTAACAAGCCAACCCAAAAATATAAAAAAACAAAACAAAACAAAACCAAAATAAAAAAACAAAACAAAACAAAACAAAAAAACAACCAAAAAAATTAGAGGGTGTGTATTTACGTTTGTATAATTTAGGGGGGAGAAGAGGTGTTGCTATTGTCCCAACAGCCCATTTAAATTCATAAAGAGGAAAGTAAACACCGTTCTCAAAAACTTTGTATTATTTATGAATGTTTTTTTCTCTTGAGAATTTGTTAGAACAAAAGTTTTCTACTTACTTTTTTTGTGAAAGAGTTAACAAATTTATTTCTTACTTCACTTTAAAAAATGCATTTTCTTTCAATAATCAGATAATAAACTTCTTAAGAGTTAAACTTAAATGCACCTTCATTCATCTTTAATTACCTCAAATGTGCCTCATGTGTCATTGTCATATTCAATAATACTCCACATGTGTCACTGTGCCACATATGCCACTATTTATCTTCTCTTACACCGCGAATTGCATCTCACATGAGCTAATGTGAGTTACCATCCATCTTCTCTGATGCCCACACGTGTAAAAGAAACTAGTTGTGCTGATTTGTCACATGTAGGGACATCCATATTCTCTTACAAGGGATATGTGTTAATGTGTCAATATACCACCATCCAACCTTTCCTGCCCTCAAATGTGCAAAGCAACTTATATATGCCTTTCGTCATTTTCAATTGCCTCGTATATATCATACATGTCAATGCACCAATGTACACAAGTGCTATACATGCCAATGCGCCAATGTACACAATTGTCCATTTCTAACATCCCATGCATGCCAAATGCATTAATTTGATAAATGCTAATAAATATTACAAAAAATCAAAACAAATTCTTGTTAAATAATGAATTTGAAAATAAGTTCAAAATTTTTAAGAAAATATTATTAAAAAACAAATAAGAAGAACGATGCTTAGTTTTTCGGAAATAAAATTTTCCCATAAATAATGTTTCCTTTTTCATGTTTTACACAAATCCAACAGAATCCTTGGGAAATGATAGTTGATATGTATTGATAAATGATAGGTGACCCTGATAACAAAGGGTGATGGATGGGCACTTAGAAATTGCATATGAGCATGCAAGCAAGTCAAATCAACCATCCAAAATATGGTTTTTAATTTAAATGTATCATGAACTAAAATTAAATAACACTTCTTTGACCATCCAAAATTTGGTTGATGGTTAAGAATGAAAAATATCCTATCATCTCATTTCAAATCAAATTTTAGGGTTGTTCAACCAATCTTGCCCAATCCACCTTATCATAGATGCTTGTGAAAAATAATGTAGATTGGATGACCGTATGTGTCTAATTGGTGGCCTTCAAATCAACGGTGACAAAATAAAATCAAGCGAACCCTTGATGATCAGCTGTAAAATAATGGAAAGAGATGGGTGGGTTTTTTATCCATGTGATTTTAGAGCCATGGACCATACACAGCAGTCATGATACACCATCTCTACTTTCAGAAATGGAGAATGGGGCTACAGAAAATTCCAACATAATGCTACCTAGACTCACGGGGCAAACATACCAACGTGCTGGGATGACCTTTGAAACCGGTGTTGCAAAGTCCCTTCTAGCCCTAAGCTTTTTGGGGCCATCATGATGTTTGTATTATATCCAAGCTACTCTGCCTAAACGTTAGTGACATCTAAAACTCAAATGGGCCACACCATAGAAAATAATGAAAATGAAAACACCTAGTGTTGAAACTTCTCTGGAACCATCATGTGATATTTACATGACATCTCACCCTTAAGCTGAATCCCACATGGGTGAAGGGGGAAGCACAAACATTAGCCTCGTAGAAAACTTTATCTGTTTGAGAAGGTTTCAAGGGTAGGCGTTCAATCCTAACCCCGGATCCTGTGGTGTGGCCCTCAGCTCATGTCGTAAATGGTGGATTTTCAGTCTCGACTTGTGTTGTGGCCCACTTAAGTTTCATATATCTCTTATGTTTCAATTCTATGTCCCAAAATAATGTGGCAAAATATATGAATGGAGCGCATAGAAAACACACACTAGATGCACATTGCATTTTTTAGTAAACTCTATAGGGCCCAGCGTGATGTGTCTAATCCATGCTATCAATTTGTTTTTTCAGCCTATTTTAGGGCATGAGCCCAAAATCCAAATAAATCCAAAGCTCAAGTACATCCAACTAAAGGAAACAGGGGTTATAATGCCTGTTGTTGAAAACTTCTTGTGCCATAGAAGTTTTGGATTATGTTTACCCTTCGTCCTGTTTTTATCCTTTTTGGCACACTTCCGTGCACCAATGAATGTCGTGTTGGCATCACACACTAAAAGATGAGTGAAATGTTACTCACACCCTTTATTATTGCTTACACGTGATTTGGCACAAACAGATTAAACAGGTCTACAAGACGCCATGTGGTAGCCATGTAATGTGTGGTGTAAATCAACTTCAAAAATAATAAAAAATGTGCTCATAAGATAGAGCATTAAATGTTATATTTATATCAAAAGTACCATACTCAAAATCAAGAGTCTCAATAGTCAAGACTCTCTTAGCATTAAATGCGAGGATCTTATCAAACGAGATCTCTATATGACATTAAATGCTAAAATTATATCAAATGAGATCTCTATATAACATTAAATGATATAGACTTGTTAAGATTAACTCTTTAAGATGCCAATGTGGAAGTCCAGATATGTGAGGACTTCAGCCAACGAATGTAAGATATATTTTTTGTACACATGGCCGTACACAATAGACAATGTTGATGTTGAAGATTTAAATAGATTTTCACAATCAATTTTTTGAATCCTCAAAGATGCTAAAGACTACGCAGCAAGACCACTTAAGTGTGCCGCCTCATAAGCCTATGATTTCTCTCATAAGCCTATTGTTGGGGTGCCTTGATCCTCAGACAAAACCTTAGGATCTAGCCCTCCAGAACAAAAAACCAGAATTATGGATAATAAAGCAATGAAAATAATCAACGCAACAATCACACACCACACAAGAGATTTTTACGTGGAAAACCTCAAAGAGGTAAAACCACGGGACCTTCAGATCAACAATCCACTATGAAGTAGAACGTTTACAAACTTCTTTCACTCACGCAGGAGTGGATGAACAATAAGAGAAATAGAGAAACGAAGAGATCTAACCGATTATGAGGACATAGAAAGCGCACCATTCGTGAGATATAAATTGCAAAGTAGAAAAACCTCCCGAGCAAAACCTCCCTTCTATAAGCTTCTCTCTCTCTTTCTCCTCTCTCTCACCTTTGATAGCCCTCTTGTATTTTTCTCATCAACACAATATATGTAGAAAAATCCAGGGACCCCTTTTATAGTTTTAGAAACTCCTTTCCGCATCCTAGTTATGGAAAAGGACTTTCATGATCCCAGCTTGCGAAAGGACAACGGGTCGAAAAAAAATCCATCAAATCTCCTTTTGACCCGGGAGGGATTCACCTTCTTTAAGCGGTCGGGTTTTACAAACCTCAAACTTGCCCTTCAAGGCCTTGGTCATCATATCCGACCCATTATCGTCCATGTGGACCTTCTCAATTGTGACACCTTCTCATTCCAAAGTATCCCCGATCCAGGTGATATCGAATCTCTATGTGCTTTGACTTGGAATGCCGACTTGGATTCTGGGCCCCTCTGGGAACCACGGCCAGAACCGCCGCGGAGAAACTCCTTTTCACTCGCTTACGCTCGAGTGTAGCAAAAAGACTCGACTATCGCAATGATAGACCACGTGCTCCTCCAGCTTTGGAAGGCTAAGTTCTGTAGGAACCTCTTCATCCAAAGCATCTCTTTACATGCATGCCTCGTGACTACAATGTACTCTGGCTTCGTAGTTGACAATGCTACGACCTTTCGTAACTTTGCTGACCGCCAAGAAACCGCTCCCCCCGCAAATGTGAACATGAACCCCGATGTAGACTTCCTGAGTCATGTCATCGGCTCCGCCATATCTGCATCGTGTGTAGCCCTCTAACACAGGTTTACCGTCACCATAATATAAGCTCAACCTGGATGAGCCTCTTAGATACTGTAGTATCCATTTCACCGCTGTCCAATGCTCTTTGCCAGGATTGGCAAGATACCGGCTTACAACACCAACCGCATATGCTATGTCTGGGCGTGTACACACCATAGCATACATCAAACTTCCTACCGCTGACGCGTAGGGTATCTTCTGCATCTTTTCCACTCAGCTCGCCTTCGTCTTGGGACACCGCCTCGTCGCTCAATCGACGAAGTGACCATCTAGTGAAATCTTTGGCCTGAAGTACCGACCGGGCATTCATATTGAACCGCTCTAGGACTTTCTCGATATACCGCTCTTGCGATGAAGCCGAGCTTCCTCTGCTGCCGCTTCGTCACTGGGTTATCTCCATTCCTGAGATCTGTCTAGCCGGCCCAAGTCTTTCATCGCAAAAGACTTGCCCGACTCTGTTCTTTTTCACTGTCGATCTTCTTGATGTCTTTTCCCATGATGAGCATGTCATCAACGTATAATTTAGAACTAAGAAATCACCATCTCGAGAACTTGCACGTGAACACACGGTGGTCCGACTTGCTCATACCCATGTTTCAACATAAACGAGTCGAACTTCTTGTACCATTTCAGTGGGAGCTTGTTTTTCAGACCTTCATACAAGCTCTTCTCCTCACCCTACACACCATATGCTCCTTGCCTTTGACTTCGAACCCCTCTGGTTGGTGCATGTAGATCTCTTCTTCCAGTCACCATGGAGAAAGCGTTTTAACATCTAACCGCTCTATCTCCAGATCTATGCTAGCCGCCAACCCAAGCAACACATTGCAAGTATGGATGTCATCTTCACCTTCGGTGAGAATATCTCCTCGAAGTATATGCCTTTTCTCTAACCAAACCCTTTCACCACAAGTCTGGCCTTGAACCTCGTCTGTGAATTCTTCTGCTCGATCTTCTTTCTGAACACCCACTTGTTGCTCATAGCTTTCTTGCCCTTAGGCAATTTCACCATGTCATAGGTGTGGTTCTTATGCGAGGATTCCATCTCCTCTTACATGCTTTCCGAAACCACTCCCCTTATGCTCGCGTCGGCCAGGGCCTCGAATAAATCTTCGGCTCTCCTCATCAAGTTAGATAATGTACTTATGAATGAAGTACCTCTTGGACTACCGTCCGTCCCTAGATGACCTCCTCACCTGTGGCTCAACAGGTGGATCAAGTGGGGGCTGCTCCCCTGGTCCATCTTCTGAAGGAACTCTCTCGTCCTCTGCACCTTATTGTACTCTCCCGTCATCAGGCACCACGAGAGGAGTAATCGGATCCATTTCCTCTAGCTCACTCTCGAAGAAAAGGTGGTTCTTCTCTGGCTTACCAATGTCTTCGATACACTGATCTTCAAAGAAAACCACATCTCTGCTCCTGACGAGCTTCTTCTCGGTCGGATCCCATAACCTGTAACCGAATTTTTTATCACCATACCCTAAGAACACACACTGCCTGATCTTCATATCGAGCTTGGACCTCTCTTCCTTTGGTACGTTAACGGATGCCCCGCATCCAAACACCCTGCGAGATGACCGTCACGATGGATCCCTGGCCCAGCCCACACCTTCTCGTGTACTTCTCCATTCAACGGGCCGATGGAGACACCGTTTATCAAATACAACACATGCGCATTGCTTCTCCCGAACGTCTTGGGCAACTTCGCATGGATAACATGCATCCGATTCTCTCAACAATTGTGCGATTCATTCGCTACCTACACCATTATCTTTGGGGGTCTTGGGAACCGCTCTGTTCATGTCGATACCCTGGGACTTCCGCAGTACTCGTGAAAGTCGCCAATGTATTCACCACCATTGTCGGTGCGGATGCACTTCAATGGTCTACCATCTCTCTCTCTCACCATAGCATGAAACAACTTAAACACGCCAAAGACCTCGTCTTGGATTTCAAAGCATAAACCCAAACCCTCTTAGATGCATCATCTATAAAAGTAACAAAATACAATGCCTCACCCAAGGTTTTTGTCCTCATAGACCACAAACATCGAATAAACCAAATCTAATGCATGCACTTTATTAATATGAGAAAGAAGTTTTAATAAATGAAACTCTATCTTGTTTCTCACGATAAACAATCAAGACAGTTTTGAGAGATGTATCCGCATCACGTCTGGAAGGAGTCGCTTCCTCACTAGTAGTGAAGCCCTTTTTCACTCATGTGGCCTAGACGCCACCCTGTGCCATATGTCAATACATGAATCTTCCGCGTTTCAACCCACCCTTGCATATACCGACAGCCCTTGCCTTGTACAGGTGCAACACTTCTTTCCTCTCCCCACGATCAACGAACCCGATGAGCTTCCATTGCCCACCACTTAGAAAGAAAATGCTTTCATAGCCATCATCATCCAGCCTTCCCGTCGACATCAAGTTGAGGCGAATGTCTGGGATATGCCTAACTTCCTTGAAAACCAATGTGCAGCCCACATTGGTCTTCACACAAATATCACCGATTCCCACGATTTTTGATAAAAGAAATTTTCCATCTGATTTGTCTCATAGTCACCGACTTGTACTTGTGAAGAAGTCCATGCGTGGAGTCGCATGAAAAGCTCCCGAGTCTATCACCCAAATGGCGGTGCCTTGTCTCGTCAATGTGAGACATATCGTCATGATCAGTAGAAAGAATAACTGCACCATGTCGCATCCGAAGCGATACACAATGGGAATCGATTCATCTTCCTTCCTTTTCCTTTCTTGTCGTTTTTTCTTACCATGACATTCATGCTTGTAGTGGCCTTCTTGCCACAATTCCAAAGATTCAATATTTTTCTATTACTCGACTTGCCTCTTGATTTATCTCCCGCCCTTCCTTTTTCATTCTTTCCTCTCCCGTTCCTGCGAAATCACAAGAGCTCTTGTATTGAGTAGACCCTGAGACTTCCTCATTGTCTCCTCATTGAAGAGACAACAAAGTAAAACTGCTCCATGGATATCTTTCCGTCTTAAAGCACAGGAGTTACTTAGAACACCACCAATGTCTCCCAACCGTCAGCAATGAACTAAGCATCTGATAGTAAAGCCTCGCAATTCATCATCAGGGACCATCTTCATAGAGGTGAGTTGGTTCACTATATTGCTCACCTCATTCATGTGCTTCAAACACGAACCACCATCCTTGAACTTGAGATTTACAAGTCGCCTTATCGTAAATATCTTATTACCATGTGTTTCCTCTCATCATACCAGTCTTGTAATTTCAGACCATGGAGAATACGGCTGAGGTTTCAACATGCAGACACATGGTGAAACATGGAATCATCCAACCATTGTCTAATAAACCCCACCGCCTTTGGGTCCATCTTCTTCCAATCATCATCTCTCATATCCTTGATTTTGCCATTGATATAATGAGATTGGAGAATATAGTGTCCTGCAATAAAGCAAGTCCTCCATCTTAAGCCTTCCATATGGTCCAGGGGTTAGAACCATGAGGCTCGATGATCCTTGAGCCACCTTCCATAATTCAAAACCGATCCTACCCGTTCAATGAACTTAGCTCGATACCACTTTGTTGGGGTGCCTTACACAAACCTTAGGATCTACAGCCCCCGTAACAAACCATATGAATTATGAATAATAAAGCAATGAAAATAATCAATGCAACAATCACACACCACACAAGAGATTTTTACGTGGAAAACCCTCAAAGAGGTAAAAACCACGGGACCTCGTCCAGATCAACAATCCACTATGAAGTAGAACGTTTTACAACCTTCTTCACTCACGCAAGAGTGGATGAACAATAAGAGAAATAGAGAAAACGAAGAGATCTAACCGACATGAGGACATGTAAGCGCCGAGATATAAATTGCAAAGTAGAAAAACCTCCCATAAGATAACCTCCCTTATAAGCTTCCTCTCTTTCTCCTCTCTCTCACCTTTGATAGTCAAGACTCTCTTGTATTTTTCTCATCAACACAATATAGCTAAAAAATCCTGGGACCCTTTTATAGTTTTAAGAAACTCTTTTCAATGCATCCAATATGTGAAAGGACTTTGCGCAACGAATGGATTGCACATGGCCGCAATAGACAATGTTGATGTTGAAGAAAGGACAACAATGGGTTAAAAAACCCATCACCTATGACCACTGCCTCTCATAAGCCTATATAAGCATCATTCTACGAAGAGCTCTATGCCTCATGTCATTACGATCAAGCACAACTTTATTTTTTCATCCACTATAAATGTTTATTTTTTAAATTTATTTTTATTTAACTCATTGTTAGGTGATTTCATGGCCATCTCATTATAAAGTTTGGTACACAGCAGACGATGAATGAATAGTCAATTGATGACCATCTTATCACGTGCTTAGTTCCGATTGAGATCATGAACATGCCCTCATTAGTCATCTTCAATCGAGTAATGAATAAATCGTTGAAGATCCGCCCTCCATCGGCCATCTCACCACTATGCCCAATTCTGATTGAGCAACAAACAAATGACCATCCCTCACATCACGACCATCATACTACGAAACTCAATTCAATTAAGCAACAAATAGATCGCCGTCCCTTTAGCTGATCGTAAATGCCATTATTGTAAATATTATTAATAGAATAATATTTTCAGCTCATATTTTCTTTTTATATTTTCATTGTTGAACTATGATAACGAATCACATTTAAAGAATAAGCCAGTAAATCCGTAAACTCCCATTTACTGTCACAAAAAAAAAAAAAAAACAAAAAAAAATTAAAAAAAAAATAAAATCAAACCACTTCATTCATGAGTATTAATTTCCTTTTCTTCCACAAATTATTTAACCGGAACACAATATCGATGGTGGCACTAAGCTTTTATTGTCACTAACACAAAACATCCATCTACCTGCATGAGTATATGAGTAGGTTTGATGACAAAGAAACATGACTTTGAGCCCTCGTAAAGTTTCAGTGATAGTCACCCTTATCTCCATTATTTTTGTGGTGTGGTTCACGTTAGATTTGGATATGCTTTAATTTCGAGCTCATCCCCCGAAATGAGGCGGTAAAATATATGGCCGGCAAGGACAATGCACATACATCACTCACGGTGAGATCCCACGTCATGATTTAGCTCATTGGGCACTATACGTTTATGGAGTCCGGATCCTCTATTATCTTGGTCAACAGAGATTGCCTGATACCCTTAATCATCGTTGGTCCACGTCACCACTTATTAAAAAAATAAAAAAATAATAAAAGGCTTCGGACGCCAAACCATTTAGGGTAACAGGAAATCCCTGGTCTGTTGACCAGATCACGGAGGATCCGACTCAAATATTAAATACAACGGTGGATCCCGGGACAGAAGACAAGTCACGTCAGGAGAGATGGTGGACAGAGCTTTCCCGTCTCACAATCATGCATGTCGCAATCCACAAGCAAATGGACGGTTAAAAGGCGTGGAAAGTTTTCCCTTCGTACTATGACCAGATCCTCCGATTAGTCCTAACAAAGACGGGCCCAAGCGGCCGTGGTGATTTGCCCTGACTGTCCATATCGCGGGTCGGTCTGTAAAAAACGATACATCGAGGTGGACGTAAGACACTGAGCAATATGTGGAGTGTCAGCTATTCCCATTCATTAGCAATTGTTTTGTTTTTAATCATCATTTGATCAGCTGAATGATACTGCTCAGCATATAAGATTTTTTGCTTATTGCCCATCCACTGTGGGACCCACCAAATGAGCCCCCACGTCCAACAAATGCTACGTCAGGCCATACCAAAATGCTTGACTCGGGGGAGCGGATTAGGTGAGACTCCGGATCGGCCGAGGTGGGTGGGACTGCTGACTGGTGGAGCTCACTGTCATGAATGTGATTGCATCCAGTCCGTCCATCTGTGTTGAAAGCTCATTTTAGAGTATTATCCAAAAAATGAAACAGTTCCAAATCATAGATGAACCATAGTATAGGAAATAATGGTGATCGACAGTTAAAAACTTCTTGTGGGCTACAAAAGCTTTGGATCATGATGATATTTTTGTGGTCTCTTAATCTAGGTGTTTGTGACCTTATCAACAGGTTGGATGGAAAATAAACATTTTGATGGAATTCATGAAGTTTTTAACGGTGAGGATTCAATCACCATTATTTCCGTAGGTATGGTCCACTTAAGATTTGAGTCAACTTCATTTTTGAATCATGCCCAATGAGCTTTCAAAGTGGTTGGACGGTCACATATATCAGTGTAAGCCCATAGTCAGTGGTCCCGCCCACCTTGGTGAATACGAGGCCTCACCTAATCCGCTGCCTTGACTAGAAGGAAGCATAGCCCTAACTATAGGATGCAGATACATAGCTCAACTGCCAGATTGAGTGGACATACCTCGTTTCAACACTTGAGGTCTTGGTATCGCTCCCTAGTGGGGGTGGCTGACATGGCGTGTCTGTATTAACATGGGTGTGTACTAACAACCTAACCCAAAAATAAAAAATAAAAAATTATAGGATCAGATTCGTAATGAACAACTCAATACTCCATATCCACCCCTTCCATCCATTTTAGCACAGCTCATTTTAGGGTAGGAGCCCAAAATTTAAGTATATCTAAATCTCAAGTGGACCACACCATAAAAAAAACAGTGGCCATAATGATTTCTATCATTGAAACCTATATGAAAGTAACATTTATTTGTCACCTAACGGTAATACAAACAAATAAAGGCAAAACACAAATATCAGCTCCATTCAAAACTTCTCTAGGCCTCAGCTTGCTCGCATGCTGGGTCTGTTTGGCAAGGCGAATCCCACAGGATTAGGAGGGATGGGATGGATATTAAGGTAATGATGGTAGTGTCAGTGGATTAAGATCCATGGGATTGTTGTATCCCGCAAGTTCATTGGGTCTGTTTGGCACGTCAGGCATATCTTGAAATTTTACCTTCCAATCCGTCCAACTAAGGGATGAGACCAATTTAAGGTAATGATGGTGATGTCAATGGATTGTTTTAAGATCTATGAGATTGCTTATATCCTGGGACGAGTTCACCGGGTCTGTTTGGCTGGTCATGCATATCATGGGATATTAAGATCCCATCCATCCTAATAGCATGGAATCGGTCCGGCCAAACAGGCCCTGAAATACTCAGTACGCATTTCACGTTCCCCACTGTAATGGCTGCAATTTCATACACGCCGCCAGCTGGCAAGTCTGCCAGCGAGTAGGCTTGTAGCAGTCTCCATTTTTGGACGTGGGTGGACAGCGAGACAGCACCCAGCCAGGGTGTCAAGGTGACACGCAGGACACGGACGGCGGGTGCCAGCTAGCAGGGAGATTCGTTTTTCTCCAAAGGCAAAGAGCCTTTATAGTCTGGCAGAGTGTCCAGGATGATATGCTGGCATTTAAAACTATTTAAAACATTCCACACTCAGTAAACCGAATAAATTACCGGTCCCAATTTATGTATCATGACGCAAATATCGTGGTTGATTATTTGAATATGGGATTGGTAGACATTGATTAGACGGTTAAAAGTGTTCTATTTCAACAAACAACTGTCCAAGAATCAGAGGTTGTGATCGTTCCACCAACTTGTTCTTGAGCCTGACACTTAGCTAAAGTGAGTTTCACAGATTAATCCGTTTAATATGTAATCATCTATGCCCACTAAGCAAGTTCAGACCGCCTGAGTATGAGATGTTGTTGTACATCGGAGTATCCAATGACCCCCTTGAAAATAGGAGAAAGCGGGTGGACTGCTTTCGGAAAGTCATTTTCATGCCCTTGCAGCGTATTGAAGCTGGATAGCCACGAATTGGAAACGGTGAATAACTGACTTGAATTAAACCGACTCAATCATGTAACAGACTCTAATGAAATCAGTCCTAAAGTCAGATTGGCTGAACAAAACCATCCTCGTTCAAATAGGACCATTGGATTTTATTTTAATCGGCCAATCAGTGTCCCCCACTCTAATGGTTAGGTTATCATATAAAATTAATTCTTGGCCCATGATACATATATCTGAGACACATATTCTAGATGTTTTAATTTGAATTAATTACTCATATGCTACTATGCAAATTTTAAGTGCATGCATCCAACAAACCTGCTAAACTACTCAAGTTTTTATCTGTTTTAGTTACAGGGAAATGTGATATGCCCAATGGAAAACCATTGTCGGGTCACAGACTCACTACTATCCGACCTATACCAAAATTAAATATATTTGAAAGTTGTTTGGTTGAATATGTGTTGCATTGGCCTCATCATCTTTGACAACAGGTTCAATCAAATCCCACCTTATATTGATGCCTCCTGCGCACAAATTGGGTACTTCCTCACCTATCCCAAGCTCAAGAGAGGATGGCCCCAAGAAGGCCACCACGATGTATGGATTTTATCCACACCATCCATACATTTTTTTCATATCATTTTCAGGTTATAAGACAATCCAAGGTTCAAGTGGACCACACCAATTTTGTAGGCTTACAGATATGTTTATTTGCCATCCAACTTAGGTTGATATCCAAAGCTTGTGCAGCCCTAAGAAGTTTTCAACAACAAGTGTTTAATCCCTATTTTATGGTCCACCTGATTGTTGGATCTGCTTCATTTTTAGACTCATAACTTAAAATAACATTGCAAAATAGATGATCGGTGTGGATAAAACACATACACCACCCTGGCCCCTTAGAGCTCCAATCTGTCCAGACTTCAAGGCTGGCGGAGAAGTACCCAATCCATGTCTACCACCCTTCGTCATAGAGTATAATCCAAAGTGGATAACATCAGTACACGCGCAGCAGTATCCAATCCTCTTCCATCATTATCAGTTTTCAGGGAGTATAATCCAAAATGCGCATGAATTAGATGACTGCGCGCTCGGCCGTAATGTATGTCTTATATTCAAGCTATTTTTGTTTATCTATTTTACTAGCTCTTTTTAATGCATAAGCCAAAAAATGCGTTACAGGAAACGGTGATGATTAAATACCCACCGTTTAAAACTTCCTACACCCACTGCAATGTTTCTTTCCATCCAACCGGTTGATAAGGTCCCACCAACCTGGATTATAGTGGAGCTCCATAGTTAAGGATTCACCGATAAATTAACTGAGTCCGTGATCAAAATCAGATCTGGCATACGGATCACAACCATTTGATTTCATTGGAATGCCGACAGCTTCGCTTTTTAACCTTTTAATGGATAGGGGATGGCATGTGATTATTGTGATTGTCATGATCTGCTTCATCTACAGTGGGGCTAGAGGTGGGCATCGAGTCGAGTCGGATCGCATTGGGTCCAACTTGGTTCGATCCAAATTTTTAAGTAAGTGATCCGAACTCGATCCAATCCAGGACCGAGTCCAGGTCAGCTGACTCGATTCGGGTCCGACTTGGTCAGGGAAATCGAATCGGATCAGGTTGGGTACCGTTCAGATTGGGAGAGAGAAGTGGGTGATACCAAACCGGAAAGGGATGGTTGGTGGTATATTGACGTCAGCAAGTTCTTTGAGTCAAACTATGAGGTATGTGTTACATCCAAATCGTCCATCCATTTGGAGAGCTTGTCTTAAGGATTGAGCCGAAAAATAAGACAGATCTAAAGATCAGTTGGACTACACTACAAAAAACGGTGGGGGATTGAACATTTACCATTGAAACTCTTTTTGAGAACATAAAAGTTTCGGATCAATATGAAATTTGTTTTTCCACTTCTTCCATGTATTTTTAACATTATTAACAGATTAGATGAAAAATAAACGTTATGGTGGGGCCATGTAACTTTGATCTCATTTGAGCCGTTGGTACAACTCGGAGCTCGAGGCGCTTATGCGCTGGTCTTCGCATGACACGTATCATCATTCATCATGTCTCTTTGCGGATTTCCTGCAAAAGCCTTTTCGAAGTTATTATGCAAGGATGTTGGGTGGGACCCACTGCTATGTTTCTAAGGAATCACTTCGTCCATCCGTTTTGTGAGCTCATTTCATATGAGACAAAAAATCAATAGGATTCAAAACTCGAGTGGGTCGCACGAGAGAAAACAGTCGGTTTTCAGTGAGCACAATTGAAACATTCTACTAGCCATAAAAGTATTGTATCAGCCTAATTTTGCTGTGTTTTCACTTCTTCCAAGTGGGAATAACCTTATAAGCGGTTTGGATGACATACAAACATCAAGGTGGAGCCCAGGAAGATTTCAATGGTAGGAATTTCTTTTCCCAATTTTCCATCTCGTGAGACCCACTTGAGTTTTGAATTCTCCTGATTTGTGGTCTCATGTCATGAAATAAGATCGCAAAATGGATGGACGGAGTGGATTTCTCACAAAATTATCGGTGGGTCCCACCCACCATCCTTGCCTAGGAACTTCTTGGGAAACGCTTTTGCAGGAAATCTGCGTCCGCTAGATCTTAGTATCTTACCAATATTTATTGCAGATAAACTTTCATACTCTGGTAGACAAATACACAGGCACTTAGAATTTACTTGGGGATTGCACGTGGAATGCAAATAATTCAAATTAAATCGTCCAAATTTTGGTCATAAGCCTATTAGTAACACTAACCAAAAATTACGCTTAGTTTATTATCTGACTATTAGATTTGGAAATATTTATTAGGTAGTTAAAAATGAAACTATCCAACGGTCTTATTTTATTTAAAAAAAAAAAAAAAAAAAAAGTGTCCACGAATCAGATATTTCATTTGTCCTAAAAATCTGATTTTTAGTTTTTAACTCTTAAACAGAAGGTTTCACAGTTTAGTCAGTCCAATTTGAGTTATCATGTGATAGGTATTCTATTTCCAAGGGCCTGCGTATCAAGCTCCATATGCAGCCAGAGTTTTAAATGACTCCCATATTTATTTCAGAAATAATCACCTGCACTCTAACAGAACTACTCCAGAAATAATCCAACGGCTCAATTTTAACTTCATACTACATGACCGGTTCGGATTAGTCCAAATTAACCTCAATCCAATGAACAATTGGATCTGATTGGCCCTACTTGAACCGCACTGATCCAGGCCTTCGGTTTGGTTCGGAACGGGTCGAATCCATCGGATCGGGTAAAAAATGCCCAACTCTATGTGGGGTCTGCCATTCGGATAGTCTTATTCTTTAGGATGCCTACCAAATCATCTGTTTGGTGGCCATTTTTTAAATGGCTAGGATCATCTAGTCAAAACACACATTGAGTTTTAAGGATCACATAATAGATGATTGACTCATGAAGATATTGTAGTTGATTATGACCGATATTTGTGGGATGGCCATGGTTGATCTTCATTGAGTGAAATAAGCAACGAAGGTGTGACCACTCGATGGATGGTGTAGATTCAATTGGTGGACCTTTTTGTCGTAATTAGTCAATGATGTGATTAACAGTTATGAAAGATATTTTTAAGAAGTAAATAAATATATTAATTTTTAAACTTTTTATAAATAATGTATATAGCCGGTCGATAAGAGAAGGGGTTTATAATTAGGTTCAAATCTCCTCAAGAACGGCTTGGGCTGTAGGGCTTTTTGGGCGCTTTATTAAGCACACTTCGCACGTCAAAGTTTTTTGGGCACATGATTCAAATTTCCTCAATTGTATAGTACTATCGTGTCTGACCTCTTGTTGTAAATATATTTTGAGAAATTGACTATTCAAATCGAATCTTAACTTAATTGATTTGATTTTTTTATTATATTTTTCCTCTATCCTCTTTGTGTTCTAGATTGTTATTTTTTCAACATTGTAGTGAATTATGTCTTAACATTTTGTCCGACATTTATCGGATGACCATGGTTGATCTTAATCAAGTGAAAAAGGCAACCAAGGTATGACCACTCGATAGATGGTGTAGATCCAATTGGTGGACCTTTTTGTCGAGTTCAATCAATGACGTGACTAATGGTTATGATTGATGATTGGCCCACTTTTAATCCACATGGACCGTCCATTGTGCTCGCGATTACTGATCGAATGGTTGGGAAACTTGGGATCACCCAGTCAGAATAACCCTTGGGAGAGAGGAAATAAATGGTGGGGACCATGATGGATGATCCCGCTTGTTTCCCAAACCATTTTGCTGTAGTTGATCTTGACCATCCATTTTTTGCTCATTATTGCTCAAAGGATAAGAATCGTCCAGCAAAGATTCTCCACCTGCCTCCATAATCCAAGGAGAAGACACCAAGACCGACGGTCCAAGTTGAGGATGGGCCCCTTTTAAAAGCAGCCGGGGTGGACCATCTCTGTTTGTGGTCGTAGATATAAAGAGGACTCAGGAGATGCTTTTAATAGCGAGGCGATTCGTCATAACAGCCTAGACCAACGACTGAAGCTCCTTTTGTTATAAACGAAATGGACAGTTGATTCTTCGTTATATATCAAATGGTTAAAATCATTAGATGAGTGGTTGTGTAGATTGCTGGTGACATTACAGGTTTTGATTGGGCCACATGCAACAGTTAAAAAGTGGGCTGAGTGGAGCAGTCGGGTTGGGAAGGATTCGCTGACCTGCCACCAAGGATTTCTCTAGTGGTAGGCACTGTGGGGCCACCATGATGTATGTGTTTTCTTAATCCACCCATTCATTCATTTGTAAGTTCATTTTTAAGGTGTGAGCCCAAAAAAGTAGGTCCAAACCTCAGGTGGAACACATCACAAGAAACAATGGGGATAATGACTTGGTGCTTTGTGGCCCCATCATGATTAATTTGTTTTTATCCACGTCATTCATCCATTTTGCTCGCTCATTTTAAGAAAGAGCTAAAAAATAAGATATATTTAAATCTTAAGTGAACCACACCACAAGAAACAAAGTTGATTGGGCAACTACTATTAAAAAATTCTTAATTTCTTGGGCTACCGAAGTTTTGGATTAAGACGATATTTGTGCTTTCTCTTCATACATGCTAGTGTGATATGTGTAATAGATTGGTTGGCAAATAAATATTATAATAGGCCCTAGAAAGTTTGTAATGGTAGGCGGTTAATCACCAATGTTTTCATGTGCCTTGGTCCACCCAAAAATTGGATCCGCCCCATTTTGAGGCTCATGCCCTAAAATGAGTTGGATGTGTTCATCCATTTTGCTAACTTATTTTGACCCACCAGCTTGGAAAATGAGGCTGATCCAAATGTCAGGTGGACCATTTCACAAGAAAACAATGGTATTTGAACGCCTACCATTAAAAATTTCTTTAGGCCACATGTTTTGGATCAAGCTAATATTTGTATTTTCCATTCATCCAGGTCCATGCGATATGATAAACAAGTTGGATGAGAAATCAACATTATAGAGGATGTTTTTAATGATAGAGTTCAATCACAAGTTTCATTAAAATGTGGTCTACTCTATATTTGGATCTGCCTCAATTTTTAGATCATGCCTTAAAATTAATGACCTAGCAAAATGAATTGATAATGTGGTTAAAACACATATATCATGGTAGGGCACAGAGTACTGACAATCAGCAGCTGCTTGAACAACTTTCAAACAAGCTTTAGGTAGTGCCAAATTAACAGTGGCATGTAGCCAATCAAATCCCACCATGTTCAATCACTAGGCAATGTGCATACCTTCCAAGCATGCTTTGCGTGGGCTTCATCTCTAGTAAAGGCATGTGACCCATTCTAATCCTACCACATCAGGTCAATAGTCCGTCGCCTTG
Organism: Magnolia changhungtana; assembly: GCA_030180095.1. Classification (NCBI taxonomy): domain Eukaryota; kingdom Viridiplantae; phylum Streptophyta; class Magnoliopsida; order Magnoliales; family Magnoliaceae; genus Magnolia; species Magnolia changhungtana. Next base: position 3,419,231 of record JASAUF010000181.1, read on the forward strand.
ATTGTCCCATCGGGTTTGCAAAGGTTTCTAAGTAAGAAAAGAAATGAAAAAAAAAAACTCTCACAGACCAGTGATAGGCAGCTTGGGAGGGCCCACCATAATGTTAATGTAAAATCCACCCCGACTATTGGGGTTTTTCTTCCAGGTAAGACCTATGGCTAAAAAATCATCCATATTCTTGATCCAGGACCACACTCTACCTTAAAAAGCCTATTTTCCTTGTGTGGTTCACTGCGATCGGTGGGAGCCTGATGTTCCAATCTAGATTTTGATGTGACATTTAAAGATTGAAGTGATTTCATATATATAATTATCGTGGTGGTTCCTGTGAAGATCTATGGTGGACACCTCCTTCTCAAATGTTTTTGTTTGTGGCTCAAACGATTCACAGGGTAGCATGACTTGTGCTTAGCAAATTTATTACACCAAATGGTTGAAGTGGATTTTCAAATACATATATTACAGTTGGCCTGTAGAAAATCAAGGGTGGCCTCCTTCTCCTGCTTATTAAAAAAACAAAACACTATTTATGGAGCTCACCTTTCATCTTTTATGCGTCCCACTGTGATGTGTGTATAAAATCCACTCAATCATTAGATGCCTAATCCAAATTAGACTCAGGGTAAAAAAAAAAGTTTTATTTAATTCATGTGGGTCACATTGAAGGAAAGAGTGGAAGAGAGAGGTCCACCCTCAATTTTTATAGGGGCCATACGTGATAATTATATGAAATCCACTACAATCATTAGTTGCCAAACCAAAATATAAGCGTGTGGCCAAAACTCAAAGCCCATGCGTGATTGAGGTGGGCCACGCCAAGGGAAATAATTTGAAGGGTAAGCACTGCTCTATATACTGTTTTAAATTTTGTGGCCCACTGGAATCATGAATGATGCTAATATTTCAGCTCAAGGCCTAAAATGTGGTGACGCACTTAATGGTTGGGGTGGATTTTACATTAACATAACGGTGACTTATCTCTCTTTTCCTCATCTTGCACGCTCCCACTTCTTCCCAACTCACTCTCTCACCTTTCTAGCTCTGATTTCTTCTTAACTTCCTCTCATCTTTCTAGCCAAACTGTAAGATTTTCACCAGTATTTGCCTGAATATGATGCCATTCTGGCTTTTTTGGGTGCCTTAAACACATCCGCCTTTCTTGCTCTCTATTGAAGAACACTCGGGGCTAGGTTCGGATTAGACTATTCATGTTTATCATGGGCCTTACCTGAGTCCAAATCTATGTTCAATAGTGTGGGACAGGGCTTGGCCTGCCTTTAACCTGCTCCTTGACACCCCTAATTCTTGGTGATATGGGCACTGGTTTTGTAGCCCGGACTTGATGAACTTACACTATTGTTGGAAGCTAGACAGGTCTATCGTGATGTTCGTAAGAAATTCACTTGTTCATTCATTTTATCCGCTTATATTAGGTAATGAGCGCTCAAATGAGGTATATAAAAACTCAAGTGGCCATGCCACTTGAAAAAGAGCAGGAATGAAAAATGACAACACTTAAAACCTTTCTAAGATCTAGAGTGATGTTAATATGCCATCCAAGTTGTTTTTAAGGTCATTCCCACCTGTGTGAGCTGAAACCTTAAAAAAAAAATAATAATAAATCCCAATTCAAAACATTTTATAACCCTATGAATGCCGCGAGGATAGGCGTCTAGTTCACCTTGTTTCTTGACTCACTTGGGTTTTAGATTTACCCCAAATTTCTGCTTATATCTTATATCTTAGCATGAATTGTCAGAACAGGTAAAAAGACTAGATTTTTCACAAACATACCGGTGTCTCCACTTAAGTTCGGGTGTCAATGGGCCGGGCTTGGGCCTAAATATTAAATAAGGCCGGTCTGGCGACCCGGCCCGAGCAGTTCCCAATTCGGGCAGAGACCCATACCCCAGGCCCGGCTCGTTGACAGCCCTACCTTCAAGCCCATTTAGTTTTGCATCTGTCGCGACTGAGGATGCAGCGTCTGTCGCCGGACGCGGATTAACTGCTGACAACGTTTGAAGTGACGTCACCAAGTTATCTGAGCCCCACCGTAATGTACGTGTTTTATCCACTCAGTCCAAATGAGATCATCATGGATGAACGGTGTGGATACAACACATACATTATGGTTGAGCCCACGGAACTTGGTGGCGTCTCTTAGTAGCGAAACCCTGCGAGTAGCGAATCTGCGTCCTCTGTATCCAGCAGCCGGGGCCCACATGCTGAGATAGTCTGAATTGAACCGTCCATTTCATCGTTGCTTCCATAGATAATCTACCATCCCATAATCAAGCTTCATCAATCAGCCTAACCTTTGATTTTTTTAGAGTTAATACGAGCATAAGACAATTTTCCTTTTCATCGTTCTAAATTGTAAGTGTCAAAATCATCCGTTCCCATCATCAAACCACTCAACGGGCCCCACGAGGCCGCGACAGATCGCTGGAACCTCAGTCGCGACATATGCAGAAGTTACTCTTTCAAGCCTCGATTCCCTCCTCTCTCCCATTCTCTTGCTGAAAGCCTTTGCCCTAGATTTCCCATTTATTTTATGGGTCATACAGAAATATTCTCACATTCCTTCTCTCTCCAGGTAAGAGATATAAGGGTATTATTGTAATTTCATCACATATTAAGGCTAGATTTTTCTTGTTATCTTTTTCTTTATTTCTATAAATTTTGTAGAATACATCCCTTTAATTTATTATTTGTTATTATTATATCTCATTTTCTTTTATGAATGCCGTTTCGGGTATCTGTTTTTTCTTTTTTCTTTTCCATTTTCATTAGTTTAGTTCATTTGAAGCTTGTACTAATCCGGAAATATACTTCAAATTGCGAAAATGCCATTTCTTGATTTTCCGTTGCTGAATTTGAGATTGTAAGCTGCTGTAGCCTGAAAAGTCTCTATTTGATTTTCTATCAACGATTTTTTTTTCTCTAATTCCTTTCTTATTTTCTAATACAGTAAAAAGTAGCAATTAGTGTTTGGATCTGCTGCTTAATGATACGTTTTTAGGTTTTAGTTTTTTCGTTAACTGCAATCTGGACCATCCAATCATGGACCTGAATGTGGACAAAGCATAGCCTGAAATTCACCCTGACAGAATAATATTTCTCATTTTATGGCACTCGTTGCGTTTGGATCACCGATTGTTCTACTTCCGCCTATCAATTGGGCAGTTGGGATTGTTTGATGATTACAATTTTCTGGTTATGCTCGCTTGTCAATGGGCTCTGCTACTCGGATGGCCTGGATTGATGTGCGCGTATGCAACATGTGCACTGGGCGCGATTCTGGAACTTAAAAAGCCATTGTGATTCATGGACGGGCTTTGTACTATCCACATGTAAGATCTTGATAACTAAATTAAATGTTGGTATTTAGCGCTGGATCATTTCCGGTAAGGGGTCATTTGGCAATCTTGGATTTGGGGTACTTGGAATTGGATTTCCTAAGTAAAGAGTAAAGCTCCCTTTTCAATTCGTCAAGAGAGGCTAGTATTCCAGCTTAAAAGTCAAGGTTTATCATTTATGTGCTAGTTTGTTGATATAATTTAGAAAAATTTCTCCATCAGTATGCAATCATTCTCCAAAGCATCTTCTTCTACCAGTGGTTCTTTAGCTTTATGCCATTTCTTTAGTGCTATCCTGTATGCACTTGGTTTCAGTTATATCCAAACAGTTTCTCGTGTGGGTTTTTCTTTCTTTATTTCTTTTCTTTTTCTTTTTTGTTGAAGTTACGAAAAATCTAAGCGCTTTTCTTTTCAGACATATTCATTCAGAGATCGTATTGACACCACTCCAAAAGTCTTTCAAACTAAAAGAAATCCAAGTGCCTGTTCACGGATTGCAATAAAAATTACCAGAGGGATGTCCAAGAATGCTATGAGTGATAGGACTTGGACTCTCATGGCAACGCCGGAAGGAAAAGCCACCAGCACCGACGGGCATTCCAAACATAAAATTCCACACGTCTTGACTGTTGCGGGTTCCGATTCTGGAGCTGGTGCTGGAATCCAAGCTGACCTCAAAGCCTGCGGAGCACTTGGAGTTTACTGTTCGTCTGTAATAACTGCAGTTACCGCGCAGAACACAGTTGGGGTTCAGGTTGCGTCCTTATACCAGACAGAATAAATACTTCCCCAAGAATGCAATATTTGCTTATGCCACTACTCATCTTGAAATAATGTTTTTCTAACGGAGCCATTCTCCTATAACCAGGGAGTTCATCCTGTTCCAGAGGACTTTGTTGCCGAGCAATTGAGGTCTGTGCTTTCTGATATGCAGGTTGATGTGGTAAGTGACAAATACTCAAAAGCAAGTTATGATTAGCTGCCATGTGAAGCTAGTTCCCACATCCAACACCTTATCGTCTTTGTTGGATTTATCTCCATGTAATCCCACCTTGCTCTGCAACTATCAATGCATAATACTTGTAAATTTTTTTTTTTTTTATTATTGGTTTTGGCATCTAATGGCAAATCTAAATTCTGTCGTGCTATTGTTCATATCTAATATTGGCCAGTCAAGCATAAACAATTGTCTAAATTGTTTTGGTCTCAAATACCTAACAAAACGAAGTTATTTCTTTTCTAACTGGCTGACGGAATGTTGGGAATGTAGGATCTATAAATGTGATTTAATTACTCATATGATATCTGACTGTTATTTGAACTCCGATTTGTATGGCATACTTTATTATTTGTAGGTGGTTGAAGGTTAATAATGCCTTCAAGTTCTCAGTAATTTCAACTCCCACCATATGCAGCAAAATGTAAACCATAAATATTGTGTTAGCTGACAAACATTATTCGCCCTGTTTGTTGTTTCACTAATTTCAATGTTGTTAGCTCCAGAAGTTCTGATCCACGTACTGCCAAACACTTGAATTGTACTGCATCTTGATTCATTATCTTACTGGGGATCATGTCTTTCCTTCCAGGGTCCTTCAAGACCTGATTTTGATATACCCAAACCTAATCTTGTTTCTCATTGACATGAAGGTTTGATATTTTCCAGATCTGTGTGTATTCAGTTGGAGATGATAAACATTTATGATGCCTTTTAAAAAAAAAAAATATTTCATGAAAAGTTGTCGAATATTGCTATGAATTTTTTAACACATGTTTCTCTTTACAAATACACATTTGAGAATGAGCTTCACATTAGTTGAGGCTGAGGAACTTTGTAATAGGGGTGAACATACTTGTAGTGCTGATGCGGTTAAGCTTGGACTAGCTTGACAGGTAGGCATAAGGTGTGTTTTACTGACATATCAACGACTTACATTGTGTTTGTTCTGACTGGTAGACTAGCTGAGAGGAGGGTGGATGCTATTACAAGATCATGGAACTTTGAAATGGTGTAACAGGATTCATGTAGTTGACCCCAATAATTGGGATAAGGCTTCGATGATGATGATGATGAATGAACTTTGAAGCGTGTGTGTGTGCACGTGCGTGCATGTGGTTTGAACATCTACGGCTTTAATGTTTTGGTTGGGATTGGTGTCCTTCCTTTCGCTTGTACAAATTCAATGCCTTTTCTGAATGTTAATGAATTTCATTAGTGATATAGTTTGTGAATGGGAATTTGAAATGCCAAACGTTTGCAAATTCCTTTCAATTTGGTTTTTGATCACTTACGTTCATCATCCTCATCCAAGCCTTATCCAACTACTTGGGGTCAACTACATGAATCCCTTTCCGCCATTCCACTCTAGCAGGGGCCATAAATTCATTTAGACCATATGTCATCAAGTCTTTTCTTTTGACCTCCATCCATGTCCTTTTGGGCCTTCCCCTTGCCCTTTTAGAGCCTTCAACTTGTACCAACTTACTTCTAACCAAGCGCAATTCTTGCTCTCCATTGCACATGACCTAACCGTCTAAATCTACTTTTCCTCATCTTATTACCTATTGATGCTACTTCTAAATTCCTTCGAATGCATTCATTTTTAATTGTATCATTCCTTGTCTTGCTACTAATCCATTTTAACATCCTCTTTTTAGGTACACTTATCCTATGAACATATTGTTCCTTAACTACCCAACATTCTTGTCCCATAAAGCATAGCTTATCTTATAACCGTCCTATAAAATTTCCCTTTCAGTTTGAGATACGGCGATCCCATAAAACTCTAGAGGCACATCTCTTTTTCTTCCACTCTAGTTGAATTCTATGGGCAACATCTTTCTCAATCTCTTCACTCTCATGAATCATCGACCCAAGATATCGAAAGTGGTCATTTTGGGAAACTTCTTGGTCAGCAATTTAACTAATTCCTTGTTCCCACTCCTATTGTTACTGAAATTGTACTCCATATACTCAGTTTTAGTCTTTATTAATTTTAAATCCTTTAGATTCTAAAGAACGCCTCATAAATCCAGCTTTATGCCTTTTGTCGTCCCTCATCTTGTTAATTAAAACTATTTCATCTGCAAACAACTTACTCCATGGGATCTCTTCTTGCAAATGCCTCGTTAATTCATCCATAACCAATGCGAAAAGGTATGCACTCAATGCTGACCCCTAGGTTAAAGAAATAATAAGCATACCATCTTATAAAATGAGGGAATTTGCAACACCAAGGTGGGTAACATGTTTTTTAGTCTTTGCATGCCATTTAACAAAATATTGGTGCTTCTAATGCAGAATCAAAAGAGGATGATTGAAGTCAATCATGAGGAATATATGGTGCGTAATGTTGGTCGGTTGGTATGGTTTAAGAAAAAAACAAAAGAGAGAGAGAGAGGAAGTTCGAGAAAAAATAGCTTTGAACCTCTTTGGTTTTTTGCTTGTGGGAATAGTCCCACATTGGAGAGAAAATGACAACTTTTTCTCCTTTATATATAGAAGCATGTGGTAAGCTTATGTTGAGCTCTTGAGAATGCTATGTCATAAACCACATGTGTGCGCCCGCCGTGCCACGTCGTGTTATGCCGGTTCGGGCTTGTCTACATGATTCCTTTTTTTATTTCAATTGTTTTTTTCTCCCTGACCAACTCCTTTGCAGCAATATGTGGCATTTCATCGCAACGTTTTGTGACCGTTTGTAAAACGGATGCTTACGTTGGCGGACACCTAGGGCTGACACCTAAGCGCCAGGTGTCTGCCACGTCAATTCTTTGATTACTATAAATAGTAATTCCAGGAAAAATCTAAGAAAACAAGTAGCCGAGTAGTCATTTTTTCTAAAAAAGATTTTTTTTTTCCCTTCCTTCTTGACTGATAAAAAACTCCATTGTTTTTATCTTTTTCCAAATTGGTGGAGGTATTGTGAGCACCAATCACTTGGTTTTTGTGTGGGTCGTTCTAGACCAATTAGTGGTTGTATCCCAAAGGCTTTTCGTTGCAGGAGATTTGGATCGATCATTCGGGCCATCAAAAGGGTGTGAATAGTCTTCAGGAAAGCGACATGGATCCGCGCCTCCACTGAGTTTGTTGATATTATTTTCTAAGTATTTCCTTCATTCATTTATAGAATTGCTTTCCTGCTGTTACATTCTGTGAATTTCAGATCTTATAATCTGACATTATATTCATACATCTTTAACTTTATTTATTAATTTCTATGCATTGGAATAACAATATGAAGACTACATCAGTGTACACAAGTTATTTTGCGTGTAGATCTGTTTCCCTTTGCTTTAGATCTGTAGATATTCCAGTTAGTATTCTAGATCTGTTAACATGCGAACCAAATATGTATAGATCTGTTTCCCTTGGCTTCAGATATTTAGATATTCCTATTTATATTTCAGATTTGTTCCGTTACTTATATTTGCAGATTCATTTCATTATTTATTTAGATCTACCTTTTAATACAAATCTCTGGTAGAATATGACATAAATTTAATTATTAAATTTTCAGTTACTTAGATTTTATAATTACTTCGCGTCAGTTTATTAAATCTTGCTATTTCATAAATCTGCAACTGTTACGTTAGATTTGTTATTTTAGATTTCAAATTAATCCTATTAATAAGATTCATCTGATTTTCTGATTTTGCCTTTATAAGATTTATTTGATCTGACAAGTCTAGTCTGCATTAATTTTATCTAACTGGATTGTTAGAATTGTTTTGCGATATATTATCAATTTGGACTTAGAAATTAAAAAAAGAAAAGAAAAGTAATTGATGTCATCTTCTAAGAGTCACTCTCTCTCCTTTGTGATAATAAATTTGTTTGATGGGTCGAATTTTAAGAGGTGGGTGAAGAAAATTGAATTTTTCTTAAGAAAAGAGAAATCTTAAAGGAGAAATCAGATACTAACTTCATGGAACCTTATCGGTCCTGGAGACTTAAGAAATGGAAAGAAGATGATGATTTTTGTAAAGATCATATTAATATACAAATGTTACGTTTGATCTGTTATTTCAGATTTCAAATTTCAGATTTCAGATTAATCTGCAACTGTCACGTTAGATCTCCAAGACCAATAAGGTTTCATCAAGTTAGTTTTTGGTTCCTCCTTTAAGATACACAAAAGTTTCTCTTTTCTTAAGAGAAATTCAATTTTCTTCTCTCACCTCTTAAAATTTAACCCATCAAACAATATATTGTCACAGAGGATAACGAGTGACTCTTAGAAGAGGACATCGGTTACTCTTTTTTTTTTTTTTTTTTTTTTTTTTTAATAAAAAAAAAAGTTTAAAATTTCTAAGTACAGATTGATAGTATATCACAAAATAAAATTTGACAATTTAGTTAGATAAAATTAATGCAGACTAGACTTGTTAGATCAAATGAATTTGATAAATGTAGGATTAGAAAATCAGATGAATATGATTAACAGATTAATCTGAAATATGAAATAACAGATCTAACGTAACAATTGTATATTTATGTAATGGCGGGATTTGATAAACTGATGTATAGTAATTATAAAATCTAAGCAACTGAAAATTTAATAATTAAATTTATGCCATATTCTGCCAGAGATCTTTATTATAAGGTAGATCTAAATAAATAATGAAATGGATATGCATATATTAGTAATAGAACATGTATAGAATATAAACAGGAATATCTAAAGATCTAGAGCCAAGGAAACATATTTATATAGATTTGGTTCGCAGGTTAACAGACTTGGAATACTAAGTGAAATATCTATAGATCTGAAGCAAAGGGAAACAGATCTACACGTGAAATAATTTTTGTTCACCGATGTAGTCTTCATATTGTTATTCCGATGCACAGAAATTAATAACCAAAATTAAAGATGTATGAATCTAATGTCAGATTATAAGATCTGAAATTCACATAACGTAACAGAAGGAAAGCACCTGGATCAATGAATAAAGGAAATGTTTAGATGATAGTATCAACAAACTCAGTGGAGGCACGGATCCATGTCGCTTTCCTGAAGACTATTCGCACCCTTTTGATAGCCTGGATGATCAATCCAAATCTTTTGCAACGAAAAGTTTTTAGGATACAACCACTAATTGGTTTGGAACGATCGATATAAACACTAAGTGATTGATGCTCACCATTCCTCCACCAATTCGAAAAAAGATAAAAACAATGAGGTTTTTTATTAGTCGGGAAAAAAAAAAAAATCTTTTTTGGAAAAGATGACTATGTGGCTGCTTGCTTTCTTAGGTTTTTCCCGAAATTATTATTTATAATAATCAAAGGGTTGACGTGGCAGATACTTGACACTTAGGTGTTAGCCAACGTAAACATCCATTTTACAAACGGTTACAAAATGTTACGATGAAATGAAACATATTGCTGCAAAGGACTCGGTCAAAGGAGAGAAAAAAAGCAACGGAAAAGAAAAAATGGATCATGTAGACAAGCCCGAGCCCGAGCCTGGCCCGGCTGCACGACATGGCGTGGCGGGCGCACACGCAGTTTATGTCATAGGCATTCTCTAGAGCTCAACATAAGCTTACCACACACTTCTATATATAAAGGAGAAAAAGTTCTCCTTTCTCTCCAATGTGGGACTATTTCCACAAGCAAAAACCAAAGAGATTCAAAGCTATTTTTTTTTCTCAAACTTCCTCTCTTCTCTCTCTCTCTCTCTCTCTCTCTCTCTCTCTCTCTCTCTTGTTTTTTAAAAAAACCATACCAACAAACCAACACAAAAAACCTAATACCTTGGAAGACTTTAATTCTTTCCAAGAATAAAACATAAGGACTAGCTCTAGTCAGACAGTTTTGTTAAAGAAATCTTTGTTGGATTAAAATATCTTGACTGAAATGACTTTTCGCAATAAGATACAATTCTGGCCGCCTTTTTAAAATTTTTTTTATTTGGAACCATGGTTTATTCACTTATTTCCATGTGCTATTTCATTACTTTCACCCATACAAAAGCATATATGATTAAGTAGTTCAAGCAGTAGTCATGTCTATCTAATTTGTATCCAACACTTCCAATGCATGCAATTATTTTTTGCTTGCTGCTTTCAAATTAAAGCATATAGCACAATCTCTATAATTCAAGCTCTGCCATTTTTTTCAGTTGAAACCTCAGGATTTATGCTGCTTGCAAATTGATAATGCAATTGATCATAATGTTATTTTGGAAATTCCTCAGGTAAAGACAGGCATGCTTCCTTCTATTGGTGTTGTGAAAGTTCTATGCCAAAGTCTCAAGGAGCACCCAGTTCGAGGTATACATGGATATCACAAATGGGTTTGAATTGCTTTCGTAAGTGGTGTGGCTTGTAAATTGATACAATTTTTACCTTTAAAGGCAGCTTTAGTGGTTGATCCCGTCATGGTATCTACAAGTGGGGATGTGCTTGCCGGTCCTTCTATCCTTGCTGGATTTCGGTATGAAAACTTTTTCATGTGAAACTTCATTACCAGGTTGATTTCCATGCTACTTTGTTCTACCGCTCGCATAATGTACAACAGTGTTTTGTTCATAGACTTGCTGTTGGTGTTGAATACCCTTTTGATTTTAGTATATGTGTATCAAGATGCAAGTCTGACATTATGCTGCATTCTTTGTTCTTTCAGTCAAGGATGAGTGTTTCCATTCTTTCCATTCTCATTAAGTATTAATCGTTTGGGGAAGCTCATGCCATTAACTCTGCGGAATCTGTACTGCAGAGAGGAGCTTCTTCCAATGGCTGATATAGTGACCCCTAATCTGAAAGAAGCTTCCGCTTTACTTGGTGGCGTGCTATTGGAAACAGTAGCCGACATGTGTTCTGCAGCAAAATCAATACACAGTTTGGGCCCCAGGTCAGTGATTGTAAATCTACCTTTGAGCTGGTCCTATTTCTCTAGAAATGCTTTTATATTCTGCCAGTAGAGTTTCAGCCGAGTCACCTGTGTCTATATGAGTCATAATCTCTGAGTGTTGTCCTCAATAATTAGGGTCGGCACCTGTGTCATATGAGTGCCGATGAAATAATCATTTTTTTTTTTTTTCAGATTATTTCGAAAAAAGGAAGTTAATCTAGACCTTAAAAGGCATGACCTCTAACAGACATACATGAATTTTTTCCCTGCTTCTGACCCTTGGAGACAAATGAAGATGCCCATGTAACCAAAATTCTCATAATTTGAGAGTTCTGTGGAATCTGTGCTCTTGTCAGAATAATTTAATAACACCAGGCATGTTTGCCCCTTTTGCCTTTGCTACATGGGAGTCATTTATCTAGTTCAGATTGTGCCGGCCATGTGGTGCATAGGTCTTCGATTTCAGCTTCCTATATAGAATCATATTTTGATATTATTGATAGTGTCAATCAGTGAAAATAGATACTTGAATATAACTATGATGCTTCAATTTGAAAGAGGATGTGCTAAATCAAGAACCATGTGTTACTTTCTGTTGCAGAAACGTGCTTGTGAAGGGTGGGGACCTCCCAGATTCCTTAGATGCTGTTGATATATTCTTTGATGGTACGAGATATATTCTTTGCAGGTCATCAAGCATTGCCAATGAGTTTGCATTCTTCCCATTTTTTACTTTGCCACACTTTTAAGGTTATGTTTGGAGCATCCTCGTTCCCAAGGAAAACATGATGACGGCAAATCGCAGTTTTGATTTGGGATGGAAAAAGATGCCCACATTATGTGAGTTCAGTTTTCCATGATGCCCCAAACTCCAATCCTACCTTGTTTGCTTGGAATTCCTGCTAGTTGTATTTTCATGGTACATCCAAACATTACTTTAGGAATCAGATTTTTGGAACATTCATTTTATTTATCTTGTGCAGGAGAGCATTGCCATGCACTCCACGCATCGCGAATAAGGACTCGTAACACACATGGAACTGGTTGTACTCTAGCATCATGCATAGCTGCTGAGTTAGCTAAAGGCTCTCCGATGCTTCCAGCTGTGCAGGTAGTGCTTTCTCAGTGGGAATATCCAGGTTTCAATATTACTTGGGCTTGTTCAGTTCAGAGTCTCATTCATTTGTGGGTACGAAGGCCTGAAATGCTTGGTTTGCATTGCTCTTCTTTTGGCACGAAGTTCTATTTGGATGTTGAAATGGTTTGGATGGATTTAACGTGAGCCAGTTTTTGTCCAACTGCTCATCTATAAACCCATCTATTAGTGCAGCTGGTAGTTCATTTTGACTGTTCTCTGTCTGTAACATCCAAGGTGTTTTCGTCGCCCCTAATTCATGAAATATCATGAAAATTCACACCAAATTAGACTGACTAATCCTGAAATTTCATTATATTTGGTGCAACCAAATGCACCCTTAGATTTCAATTATGGCTGATGCTGATTCCATTACACTTATTGGCAAGTTGTGAACTAAGTTACTGATTTTGATTGCTCTCTTGGTAATCTAAATTTCTCCAAAATTTTCTTCTGAGGTCCTGCAGGCGGCTAAACGCTTTGTTGAGACTGCTCTTCATTACAGCAAAGACATCGTCATTGGACATGGGCCTCAAGGTCCCTTTGACCACTTTTTCAAGCTTAAGAATCACATTGGCAGTCCATATTCAAGGTGGCAATTTGATCCTAATGACCTTTTCTTGTATGCGGTTACTGACTCTAGAATGAATAAAAAATGGGGACGTTCTATTACAGACGCTGTTAAAGCAGCCATTGAAGGAGGTGCCACCATAATTCAGCTAAGGTTTGTTATGTTATCATATGTGCATGTCATGCTTGCATACATGATGCTGCATTTGCTGGGTAGCTTAGAAGTCCTTTCTAGTATTACAGAATTTTATGTTCTCGAGACACTGAGTTGTGACTCTGGGTGACTTGGGTCAACTCGGGCAAGTCTTGAGTCAAAGTCCTTGTTTTTGTAAACGTGTTCCTTTCTTTTCTTTTCAGAGAAAAAGAGGCGGAAACACAGGAATTTGTGGAGGCTGCTGAAGCGTGTATTGAAATTTGCCGATCCCATGGAGTTCCCCTACTTATAAATGACAGATTGGATGTTGCTCTTGCTTGCAATGCAGATGGTGTGCATGTTGGCCAGTCCGACATGCCAGTGCGAGTAGCCCGCATGCTTCTCGGGCCCGAAAAGATCATTGGGGTCTCATGCAAGACACCTGAGCAAGCCCAACAAGCCTGGGCTGATGGTGCTGATTACATTGGCTGCGGTGGTGTTTTTCCGACAAACACCAAGGAAAACAATCTCACTGTCGGTTTGGTGGGTCTGAAGATGGTTTGTATGTCTTCCAAGTTACCAGTGGTTGCAATTGGCGGTATTGGTGTTGGGAATGCTAGTTCGGTCATGGAAATTGGTGTTCCGAATCTGAAAGGTGTTGCAGTCGTGTCTGCTCTTTTCGACCGAGAATCTGTTTCTGGGGAGACTCGCAGGCTTTGTGCAGTGCTGATGGCTGCAACTTCGACCGAAGAATGATTGGTAAGAGTTTATTATATGATTCAATTAAATGAATGGATAATCTGAGATAGAACGAGAAAAATTGATATTATTTTGACAATCACCATCACTACCAGTAATATCAGAAATGACCCTGAAAATGTTGGAACTGGTTTTTTGTATACAGGTCTTTTCTTGACTGATGTACACAATAGATTGATAATGTACTTGCAAAGGGTGATTTTCTTTGATATGGAGGCTATTTATGATTTACTTGTTTAAGTGTGTTGGCTGATTTCTTTCCTTTTATATTTCAAAGCACTTAATTATAGGAGCAGGTGTGAATTTTTAATGGGATTTTTACTGCATATTCCTCTGAAAATCAGATTTTACAAAATAATGCCTCCATGAACTGAATTTACCAGGTAGTGATTCTCAGGGATTGAGAGTAATATATGAAAACACACACACACACACACATGCGTGCGCATGCATGCATGCAGTCTGATCTTTGTGATAGGATTAATCTATTGGATGGTTGGATGCCATACACATACAATGTAGGCCCCAAAATTCTTGACCTTAACACTTTTTTACCCTCTAAAGGTGTGTGTGTGTGTGTGTGTGTGTGTGTGTGTGTGTGTGTGTGTATTCTTGGAGGCATTACTTCATAAAATTCAAATTCCTGAAAAATTTGTGGTAAAAATCCCATTGTTAGTTGGTTACAGTTTATTTTATTTTTACAGCTAAGCTGGGCACGAACCTGAGACCTCAATTCTGAAACATGTCCTTGCCTCCACAAGTGGGGCCCAAGGTTTGATGATCCTAGCTGTTGATCTGATGGCCTCAACCATCGATACACTATCACCAAAAATCTCCCCTGAGGGATTATCCTATTCATCCAGTGCAGGATGTGTATCATGTCTTGAGGCATCCGAATCTGTACATTCAGGTCCCATGGTACGGTTATCCAGGCCACTGATCTAACTGGTCCCACCTTGTTGGGTATGGGAAATGCCAGAAATCTTCTAGAATGAAGATCATACAATTCCTAACGCATCTATTGATGCTGCAAATTGGCATTTGAATAGCATCCACTTCCAGTGGATGAAATGGTGAAGGACTGGATGCCAGGTAGGCCGTTAATGGGCTGGGCAAAATAAAACATTTGAATCGGCCTGGCCTGTCATGCCTGGACCAAACAGTTCAAAGTCCGTGCCGAAGTGAACCCCCAGGCCTGACCCGTCGACAGCCCTACTGCCAGGATCTTCCTATTGGTGTCTTTCTTCCTAACCTTGGCCTTTTTCTCTGCTGAAGGTGGCTTTTGTTTTGTTCTTATGTGTAGGCAGCCAATCAAAGGGTTAGTATCTTCAAATTTGGAAGATTTTCAGGGCATGAACCATCCATGCCAGGGCCATCAGATCAGTGGTCAGGATCAACAGATCCGGTGCCCCCACATGTTTGGAATTGGGACCCATAGCAAACTGCCCATTTGATGAAGCTGGGTGCCTTGTACTTATTCATCTGTCCTCGCACAATCTCTCTTCACCGGATGGATTTTCCCTCATTTTAGTTAATTGTCACACTGTATCAGAGATCATGTATCTTTGGTAAAGATTAAAACTAATCTTGATAACCAGCAATCAGGATCTCTAATACATAATCGTGATTAACTAAAATAAGATGAATTATTTTTTAGGCATTTACTCTTCGAGCAGAAGCGCTCTACTTGTGAGTTATGATGAATGTTTTTCCTCGAGCCCAATGCTCAGTTGAAATAGTTCTGGGCTTGATTTTAAGCTATACATGATATAAGCAAAGGGCCTCGACTGCAAGGTCTGTGCGGCCCTCCATGGTGTCTATGAAAAAATCTACTCTTAACTGTTAGTTTGGCAAGGTCACATAGGACGGGAAGTCAGGTGGGCTGCATGACAGGAGAAAGTGAGAATGGAGACTATCCGCCATTGAAACCTTCATGGGCACACAAGATTCGGATCACGCTGGTATTTGTGTTTTCAGTTCATACCAGGGGGAATAATGTTACAAATGGTTTGGATGGCATGTTAAACATCATGATGGGCTGCGGGGAGGTTTCAATGGCAGGTGTCTCCATTCTCACTGTTTCCAGTTTTGGCCCAACTGAGTTTTGGATATGCCTCATTTTTGGGTGCCTGTCCTATTGTGAGCTTGCGAAGCTGATGGAGGGAGGTATGATTTCTCACTGACACCACGGTCAGCCCTACATAGCTTCTGCCTATAGGACTTCCAGTGAAGGGTGCACTGGCAACTGGTGTCCCTGTCCCGGGCCAAACAGCCTTTTACAGGGTGATACTTGGATCTGCTTCCTTTGGCTCCTGTCATATTGTGAGTACTTGAGATCTGCTGTATTGCGGATTTCGCAAAGACATTGTGGTGGGCCTGATATAGCTTCGCCCAGGGGTACTTTCCACTGGTGGGACCATTAGAGGCCCGTATGGGATGTGAATGATACAATGCCTTACGCATTCTTGCTGCAGTGGCATTTTCCAAAACTGTAGTTGAAGGCCATGCAATTTTCTGTTTTTTCGTCCTAAATTATGAAGGGTTATTTAGCAGTGTGGATTGGGTATGAATCAAAATCCAAATCATAATTATCATGGAATACGTGTGAATTAGAATTTTTAATTGTATTTTGTACAATGTAGATGGAATTTAGTGGAATAAAATAATTGTGTTTGATAGGATGCATTTTATGAATTCTTACACGTCACCCAATGTGATATTTATGTGAAATCCACTTTTAATCATCAAGTGCGTCACTTCGTTTTAATTATAAAGTCCAAAATATCAACAGAGTTTGTGATTCAAGTAAACCATATGATTAGCATATGATTAGAAATAATATATAAGATAATGGTCACCCTCTAAATTAGTTTCCTTCACATGGCCCCACTTGAATTATGGATGAACCTGATTTTTAATCCCAAAACTTAAATTTTAGCTTGGCCTCTAATGGTTAGAATACAGTGGGCCTTGAAAAAGTCAAGGGCAGGCATCCCTCTCTCAACTATTTGCTTTTGTATGGCCCTCCTAAATCACAAATGAGGCTAATTTTTAAGTCAACAATTAAAATGAGGTAACAAGCTTAATGATTGAAATGAATTTCACTTAAATATCATGATGGGGTCTATTAATTCTTAAAGTGAAATTACCATTTGACTAACATCACCACATTGAACCCATGGTAATCGGTGTTAGATTCACGAATTCAGCTGGTGATTTCGAAACGGCTACAAAAACTATGTTGCCAAACGACCAATAAGTGAGATATATAAAACAGAAGTTCCTATAACCACAACTCTGCATGTCACTTATCCTGGGATAATGGATGGTTAGGATCTGTCCAATTGATTTAATCAATTGAGCACGACCAACATCAATGTAGAGAATTCTTGAGATGGTCCATTGGATGGGTGGTCTGGATCACCAATTATCTATGGCAGTAAAATAGAAGTTAAAACAAAAATAAAAATATTGATGGAGATGCGGGGTATCGAACCCCGTACCTCTCGCATGCAAAGCGAGCGCTCTACCATGTGAGCTACATCCCCATATGATTAAAGTTTCTGATATATTTATTTTGATTTAATTACAAAAATCTAGACGTTGTAGGCTTGCAGGTGATATCTACACAACACCCAAGGCTTCCAACAACCCGGACCGTCCATAAGTAGGTCGTACTATAGATGGTCACTGGAGGATAAAATCAGCGTCTGATCCAACCACATATCCACCGTACACGCTAGTAATCCGTACATTGGCCTGGAGCAGGGGCAGACCTTCATGTATGGAGCTATCAATAGCTCCGGCCTAGGTGTTACCTGGGTAAGAGCTTAGTGGGTGTTACCCCCACCGTAGGGCCCACCTTGATGATGTGTTTTATATCCACGCCGTTCATCCGTTTCTATAGTACATTTTAGGAAAGTTTACCAAAAATTATGTAGATCTAAATCGTAGGTGGACCACACCACATTAAACAGTGGTGATTGAGTGCCTCACAATTAAAAATTCCAAAAGGCCCATCGTAAGTTTTTCCTAGTGTTTATTTGAGATCCAAACTGTTTATAATGTAAAGAAGATCTGGATGATGGAACATAGAAATATCAGATTGATCCAAAACTTTTGTGGCCCACAAAACGTTTTAATGGTTAGTAATCAATGTTTTTATTGGTATGGTCCACCTGATATTTGGATCTTCTTATTATTTAGAATTACTTACTAAAATGAGATGTAAAAACAGATGGACGGAATGGATATACAAAAAATACATCAAGGTGGGCCCCACACGGTTCGGATAATACCCACTAAGCTGTTACCCGGGTAACAGCTAACTCGCTCCCCAGAACGTTGGTCGAACTGGGGCCGTGACCGTGACGGGTCAAAGGAAGCAAGCACGACACGAGATATGGGCAATTCGGTGAGTGGGACCCACCATAGCATGATATGTAAAAAAAATCCCTTGAAACTGGGCCTGGCCCATCGATGGGCAGTAAGAGACAGTCCAAGCTAGGCCCGTTAAAACGGGCTTAAAGGTTACGGTCGGCCCGCCCTCCGGCCAAATATTTCAGTCCAACCAGGTGATCGAAGCCGGCCAGGTCCAAGCCCGCAAGCCAACCTGGCCCAGTGCTCTCAGAGCTGAGAGCACTATAAAAATGCTCCAGTGCTCTGAGAGCACTATATGTTATGGTGCTGCTAGTCGCGTGGCTTCACTTGGACAGTCCAATCGATCAATCTGAACTGTTCATTAAGTCGAGAAAACAAATCGCAGCCACCAGATGATCTAATCCATCCTTAAATTTGGCCTTTTTTCTACAGCCATCCTTTTCCCAACCAACAAACGGGATGATTTCTATTGCCTAACAAAATCAGCTCTTTAGAATCAAAATCAATCCATGATGGTCCCTAACGAAATCTATAGATCAAATGATTGATTTGACCCACTTTATACAAATAATCTTGACCGTCCATATGAAATACCACTGATCATATGGTAAATATTTTAAACATCAGTGTAATGTTTATATTGTAGCCCACGAAATGTGCATTGGACCTAATGAACGGTCCAGATCAATAAATTGGAGTCTCTAAGTGTCCCGATATAACTAGATGCACTACAACTTACAGTGCACTGATAGCACTGGAGCATCTATCTTTTAAAATTCCACCACAAAATTTTGAGTGGTCAGTACAAGAGGGAGGAGGGCCCAATATAAAAACTCCAAACTCTAATTACAGCCAACCATTTCTTCCAACCTAACTTACACTCCTCCTCAACCTCTAACAAGCCATAGCAATGGCTTCTACAGCAGCTCCTTCCTTCTCTCTCCTCCACCATACCCGAAAAGGCGAAAATGCCAATGCCCGAAGACGCCATCGATGTATGCGCGTCTTCGCATCCAATGACTCGGGGGAGCAGCCGCCGGTTGGCCAAAGGAAGGGTAACCCAGGTGTGGATACCAGAATTCACTGGGAGAATCCTGATGAAGGGTGGATTGGGGGGAAGACAACGAAAACCGATGGAGGAGATAAGAAGAAGAAGGAGGAGGAGATTTTAGGAGAGAAGTTTGCTGATTTGCTGAAGAATTCAACTGATTCTCACTACCAGTAAGTATTCTTACAACTTCTTTGGTGGTCCCGATTTCTATTTTATCCTTTTTTCTTTTTGTCTTAAAAAGATCGCGATGTGTTGCCGATTTGAATTGAGCGGTTGGTGCGTTATTTCAGTTTTTACGGTTATCCCTTTCGGCGTCGTTTTGGAAAATAATGAAGCTGCCACGTGGAGATTGAGGGGTGTAGAGTCTGTAGTTTATCGGAACCGTCCATGTCGTAGATCCTATGATGGTGGGCCGGGATGTGGAAATCTCAGTGATTAGATGATCTGGGGTGAGTTCCACCTTGGCAACGAAGGTTTAAAGAGTAAAAAGTCTTTTAACCAGGTGGACAGGAGTGACAGATTGATAAATATATTTGATCTTGAGACATATATACACGATGGCTATCAGATTATGCTGGGCCTATTTTATACTGATGGAGCCCATGGACCGGCGTCCGGCCTAAAAAATTATACCTAGGGTTAGCTCATTGGTCTTTAATTTCACCCAAACCATCCTAACCTAAAAATCATACCTAGTCTTAACCCATTGGTCTTTAATCTCACCCAAACCATCTTCACATCGGCGGTTCTTTCATCTTTTAGGTGAGGATACAAAGAGGTCTTTTAGGTGAGGATACAAATAGCTAGGTCTTTAACCTTACTTGAACAAAAAACTAAGTGGCCTGGGTTCAAAATGTAGATCCATAGTGCAAAAATTCAACCCAAATTACTAAGGGCTCATTTAGAAGCGTGTATTAGGTATGAATTAGAATTTAATTTGCAATTAGTATGGAATGCATGTGAATTAGAATCTTTAGTTGTGTTTTGTGGCCTCTAACTGGAGTTCAATGTTATTCAAAAATTATATTTGGTAATCTAGAATGAGAATGCCTTGAAATTCTATAATATATATATATATATATATATATATATATATATATATATATATATATATATATATATATATATATATGAGACATGCTCACACACAGCTAGTTGGACCATGAGTTTTGGTCCAACTAGCTGTGCATTAAATCTCAAAATTCCTATTTTCATAGGCATGTAATGCACCACATGAGGATATATGACTATGAGTTTTACATTAGTATTTTGGGAATTATATGTCATAGATGCAAGCCATTTATTAAATAAAGCACGCTAATGAAATTTTATGTACCGAAAGTTAGTAAATTATTGTCACCATTAGAACCACACATGTAACTTGAATATGACCTGTTGGAGTAGATTTCTAACAGTTTACTTTTTTTTTTTATAGATGATATCATGTTATCGATAAAAAATATATATATTTTATCTCATATACTTACAATGGACCCTATCCAATTAATGGACTGGATTTGCAAGATACATTGCGCATCACCCAAGCACATCATATGTGTACACATTCTTTAGTGGTCCTTTGTAAACATTCACCCTCCTCTTTTCTCTCTCCTCATTTAAACTAATTTTTCCTTATTTAATGCTCTCCATTCCCTTTACGTTTGGGACTCAAATCACGTAACTAAGTTATGTGGGCCCCACCATGATATATTTGTTGTATCCATACCACACATCTATTTGTAGAGATCATTTTAGGACATGGTTCAAAAGAATGAGGTAAATCCAAAACTGGAGTGGACCCCACCACAGAAAGCAATGGGGAGAGTGACGCCTACCGTTAAAACCTTCCTAAGGTCCACCATGATATTTATTTGAGATCCAACCTGTTCACAGTATAACATAGACATTAAAGAAGGGAAAATGCAAATATCAGCTCAATTGAGAACTTTTGTGGCCCTTATAAGTTTTTAATGGTGGGCGTCACCCTCTCCACTGTTTTCTGTGGTGGGGTCCATTCCAGCTTTGGATCTGACTCATTCTTTGGCTCATGCCATAAAATAATCTCTCCAAATGGATGGACGGTGTGGATACAAAACATACTTCATGGTGGGACCCTAAGAACTAGGTGACGTCATTCAGTGCCGGCTGCAAATCCACGTCCAAACCACGCTGATTTCCTGCGAAAGACTTTGGCAGGAAGTTCCTGCGCTGGGAAGCCAGGTGGGGCCCACTATGATGTTTGTGAGAAATCCTACCTGTCCATCCATTTTTTGAGTTCAATTAAGGACATGAAGCCAAAAATGAACTGTTTCTCGGGCTCGAGTGGGCTGAAAACGTGATAATTGAACGTCTAAGGTTGAAATATTTTTAGGCCATAGAAGTTTTGAATGTGTGGATTTTATCCGCACAGTCCATTCATTTCCCCATGCCACTTTATAGTATAGGACCAAAAGTTAGGTAGATCAAAGGTTCATTTGGACACCATATCAAGCAGTGGTAAAAATATGCCCACCGTTAAAACTTTCCTAGAGCTCACTTTGACGCGGATTTGCAGCCGGCACTGAATGACGTCACCTAGTTCTTAGGTTCCCACCATGATGTATGTTTTGTATCCACACTGTCCATCCATTTGGAGAGATTATTTTATGGCATGAGCCAAAGAATGAGTCAGATCCAAAGCTGGAATGGACCCCACCACAAAAAACAGTGGAGAGGGTGACGCCCACCATTAAAAACTTCTAAGGGCCACAAAAGTTCTCAATCGAGCTGATATTTGTGTTTTCCCTTCTTTAATGTATATGTTATATTGTGAATAAGTCAGATCTCAAATAAATATGATGGTGAACCTTAGGAAGGTTTTAACGGTAGGCGTCACTCTCCCCATTATTTTCTATGGTGGGTCCACTCCAGTTTTGGATCTACCTCATTCTTTTGAACCATGTCCTAAAATGATCTCTACAAATAGATGTGTGGTATGGGTACAACACATATATCATGGTGGGGCCCACATAACTTAGTTACGTGATTTGAGTCCCAATCATACCGGGAAGGGAGAGCATTAAATAAGGAAAAAATAGTTTAAATGAGGAGAGAGAAAAGATGAGGGTGAATGTTTACAAAGGACTACTAAAGAACATGTACACACATGATATACTTGGGTGATGTGCAATGTATCTTGCAAATCTGCTCCGTTAATTGGGTAGGGTCCATTGTAAGTATATGAGAAAAAATATATTTCTTTTTATCAATAACATGATATCATCTAAAAGAAATAAAATAATAATAATAATAATAATAAGGTAAACTGTTAGAAATCTACTCCAACAGTCCATATTTAATTTACATGTGTGGTTTTAATGGTGACAACAATTTACTAAGTTTCGGTACATAAAATTTCATTAGCGTGCTCTATTTAATAAATGGCTTGGATCTATGACACATAATTTCCAAAATACTAATGTAAAACTCATAGTCATATATCCTCACATGTGGTGCATTACATGCCTATGAAAATAGGAATTTTGAGATTTAATGCACAGCTAGTTGGACCAAAACTCATGGTCCAACTAGCTGTGTGTGAGCATGTCTCTCTCTCTCTCTCTCTCTATATATATATATATATATATATATATATATATTTGTGTGTGTGTGTGAGAGACGTTTGACATAATGATTGAAATAAACTCATTAAAATACATATATTTTGACAAAAAAGAAGTAGAAGAGAATTTTCAAGCCTTAGTTAAGCTTAGAGCTGTACATTGAGTTGAACCAAGTGGAGCTTGGCCTAGCTCGGATCAGTTTGGTTGGCAGCCAACCCCAGCTTGAGTTCGGCTTGGCTTGTTAACTGAGCCTGATTGGCCAGCTCAGCTTGGCTCAATTAGCAGCTCGGGCTAGCTTGAGCTTTCGAGCTGAGTTCGAGCTTAAGCTTTCAAATTCAAAGTTATATATAAAATTTATCAATAACACAATAGAAATGAAAATAAAAAACAACTCACAAACCAAAAAGTAAAAATATTATAATTACAAACTTATAACAATATTATATGCGTTTCTTTTTTATTGTTATTTACTACAGGAGATGAGATTCGTTTGCTGAGCTCGAGCTGTTATCTAATTATTCGTATACATACTTGTTCACCTTTTTTGAATCAGAATGTAGAGAGAGTTTTTTTTATCATATTCTTATATTCTGAATTAAATTGTTCAAACTTTCTTTGTAAGTATATTTATATGCAGTTCCCAACACCCTCTAAAATATATCAAGACCAGAGAGAAACATGAATAGTTTGTTACTCTTCTTCTTTTTGCTCGTTCAACTTAATCCTACTTCGGCATCATGTTGTCTCGGAGGACATTGTTGATGTTTAGAAGCTATTTCCATATTACGTTTTAAGGCGATTTGTAATTGCTCTTATTATAACGCTAATAATTTTACTTCTTCCTCTACCTTGAAAAGTTTGGATGGGGGTGGAAAGTTTTTTATTTAAATATAAAAGGACATGGAAAAAAGGACATTCTTCAGAGTTTTAGGATATGATTTTGTATCTCCATCCTGACATTATAGGTATATTATGAGCCAATTAGTTTTGTTAATAAATTTGGCCACATACAAATGACACAAAATCTTTAAATTTCTGGACTTAAGAGAGTAGACTAAGGAACCGTAGTTGCAAATGTCAGTCGAGTTAGTTGATGACAAATCTACAATCTATATGTTAGAGAAATTAGTATTTTGGTAATAATAAAATATGAAAAATAAAAGAAAAAAATGAAATATAATAAATAAAAGCAATAATGAAATATGAATTATAACATAAACAAAAACATAAAATAAAAATGAAATAAAAAACATTACTGCATTACACTTATAACGTCCTTCAACATTACATTCAAGTACATATTACATTAGTTTTAAGTTTCAATAAATTAACAATAATTTTTAACCTAACCCCCTTCACGTTTCTATTATTGCAAGTGTAGTCTTGTCTTGAGACTCGTTCTCTTCCCCATCCTCATCCTTCTCAATATCAATACTATTATCTCCTTAAATCAAACGTAACCAATCTTGTGTACAAATTAACGTTTTAATTATTTTTTATGAAATAAAATTTCAATACTTGCTCAAGACCTTACTCCCCGTGTGAAAAAAAGATTTTGGTGCCACTGTTGAAATTAGAATTGATAATATGTTTCGCGCTATTAGTGATAATGTAAGGTATTTTGTTTCACTAACACTCATCTTCCACCACTCCAAAACATCGAAGTTTGAGTCCTGATGCCTTATGTTTAGCTCTTTCAAATACAAGTTTAGTTCTGATTCCTTTGTTCGATTATCTGTATCTTCTTATGTTAAGAAAGACATATATTCATTGTTGATCATATTGTCATTACTTGTAAAAATATTAGGAGCTCTAACTTCTTTATCACCTGATGTGGCTGTGTATAAAGTAAAAGATATGAAGTGTATATGAAAACTTTGCTATCTATCATTCTAAATAATTTTTCTTCAACGATCACTAGTTTTGCATATCACTCTTTCAACTTCTCATTGTTAAACTTATGAGTGAAAAGTTTACCTTGAGACTCATGCCTTTCAGACTTAGTAAATGAAAGTAACTGTTAGCATGAAATTGAGATTTTTGGTCTCTTTGAATAACTTTGTTTGTCTGTTCAAATTAGTAGTTGACCCTTCAACATTCTTACTATATAATGATTTGCAGTGCATATATTTAATCTTCACCACACCATTAACTACAACTTCTTCAAAGTCATCTCATACTATTGATCCTCTCTTTCCTTTAGGGCGTGTTTGATTTTCTAAACCATTGGTAAATATCGTATAATTGGGATAATGATTATTTTCTATGGTAACTACGGCATTGTAATTGATGCTTGATTTGACGGTTACTTTGCAAGCTCTAAAACTGAGGATATTGCAAATATATTCGGGGCCTACCTTGATGTGTGTGGCTTATCCACACCGTCCATCCGTTATGCCAGATAAATTTAGGGCTTGACCAAAAAAATGAGACTAATACAAAGATCAAGTGGACCACACCACACAATTTAGGGAATCGAACATCTACCGTTAAGAACTTATCGGTGCCACTGTTTCCTTTAGTGTGGGCTAATTGAGTGTTGGATTAGCCTCATTTTTTTGGTTTATACCTTAAAATTTTATGCTAAAATGGATTGGCAGTGAAAATATATCGTATATATCAAGGTGAGGCCCAAAAATTTAGACCAGTCCTTTTGAATCGGTTTTCGAAACTGAAATGTAAGTGCGTTTTCAAACAGGGTGGAGAAATGATAATTACTAATTCACGGGTAATTATATGTGATTTCAAAAATTAAGTAGGCCCTTAGTTGCAGTTGGAGACCATTCTCCCTCCACAATAAGAAGGCCGACGCACTGAAATCGGGGGTAGTTAGGACTTCTTCACTAGTCATGTATAAATATAAAGTCAAGAAAACTTTTAAGTACTTATCAACACAAAGTGGTGTCTACTTAAATATTCTTCTAAATTTTCTAGATTTGCCTAACTGTCTAAATTAGTCACCCATTCAAGGTTGAGTAGATTATAATGCTGTCGTTTTTCAATTTAAATGATATGTTAAAATTTCGGTAGCATCTTCCATTCTCTCTTAATATATATTAATCATGTATTTGATTCTCATATCAAGTCTTCATACAAATTGTGGATATTTGATGATGGAAATAAATGCAAGAAATATATCTAGAGAGAAAAAGAGAGATGAACTGGAACATATATATACATTTAAATTAGAATAAATTAAAGCATTCTTATCTAACAAACCTTGAATTGTCCAAGAATGGAACAATGTGAGAATTTTTATGCCTTAAAAAACACAATGAATTTATGCTTAACAATATATAAATCTTCAAATGAGCAACTGATTATCCTATACTACAACAATAAAATAGAAACAAATTATCTAACTAATTGAACAATAACAATAAAAATAATATTAATTTAACATTAACAATCATATAATTAATAATCAACAATAAATAACAATAATGATATGTCAATAATAATAGCATTAACAATTTAAATTCTAATATTAACAATCACATATGATATAAGTAATATTAACAGTCTAACATTAATTAATATACGTGTTATATATATATATATATATATATATATATATATATATATATATATATATATATATATATATATATATATATATATATAATGTAGACACCCCACTTGATATCAAGCAGCACACTTTGACCATTGCGTCAGTTGGATTGAACCATCGGGAGAACGCTAGATAGACGTAATAATCTGATCAGATGTCAGTTGCAAATAGTAAATAAACAAATGATGAAAAAAACCTTATTAAATGAGGCATGAAAGAGTCTTCTCAGGAACAAAAACTCATCTCTGTCACATTTCACCAACAACTAACATTTTCTAAAGAAAACCTAGCCCGTAAGCCCCACTTTCTCACCAACAACCTAAGACGACAACTATTGAAACCATCTTGACCACTGGTTTTCATGTATAAAAACCCTTTATGACAACCATTTGAAAGGAGAAAGAGTGAGAGAGAGTTGGAACGGGGGAGGCAAAGTGAGACTACAAAAGGCTGTTTAGCGGAATTTTCAAAGGTAATGACAGTTGCTTAAGAGTGATATAGAGGTAAAGTCTGTTTTTTACTAACTCCACCTGTATAAACTCACTGAAAATCTTCAAAATGGTCGATCATTGAAGTAACTCAAGTGAATGGTAAGGGTATGATCGGGGACGTCGAGCCATCTCTTTTCAAATAAGAGTGTTTGATTTCTTATTTCTTCCTGTCTCTTCAAGAGAGATCAATTCCAACTCAATACATTACAAGCAATTCTCTTCATTTATTTTTAGATTTGTTCATTTCTTTTATTTAATTTTATCTATCTGATAAGTTATTATAGAATTCCTAAAGAAATTAATAAAACCTTGTCAAAATAGAGACCGTACAAGTGTACGGGCAGAAAAGTGTGTTTAACCCATTCCTTTTTCGTAACCGTGGCGCTTACTCAACATTTATGGTGTAGATCAATAAATGAGTCATTCAAATTGAGGGTTCCTCCGACGTTTCATCCATTCGGCAATTCTACGGTTTCTAGTTAACAGTAGATTTTAAAGGCAAATTTTGGTTGGTAACAGCTCCAAGACATTCTAATATATCAGATGTGTCATTCTAGCTCTCTTGAAAATGTATTGTACAACCAATGAAGTAAAACTAAATCAAATTAATCATCCATACTCGAACATTATCCCAAAAGTGACATGACATGTGAACTTTTGTTCTTTTTGTCCTCATCACAGGACATGACAATCGAAAAATCTAGTGGGGCGGCACTCACAAATAATATATTATAATTAACTAACATTAATACTAACATAACTAACGTTAATATAATATATACATATACATTAATGTGTACAGAATGAATGAAAATTCACGTGCCATGTTACTTTTGGGATGATGCTCAAGTACATGTGATTAGTTTGATTTGGTTTTACCTCCTTAGCCGCGTAATACTTTTTCAAGAGAGTTAGAATGACACATGTAGTGTGTTAAAATATTTGGAGTCACCACTAGCCAAATTGTGGCTTTAAAATCTATGGTTAGCCGGAATTCGTAGAATTGCCGAATGGACAAGAGGTCCAAGGAACCCTCTATTAAAATGACTCCTATACTGATTTACACCATAGATGTTGGGTAAGGGTCACAATTATAGAAAAGGAAGGGATTAGATACCATTTTCCGCACGTACACCTGTACGGTCTCCGCTTAGCAGAGTTTTATTAATTTCTTTAGGGATTCTGTAATAACTTGTCAGATAAAATAAAATTAAAAAACATAAATGAGCAAAAGTAGAAATAAATGAAGAGAACTGCTTAAAACGTACGGAGTTATAATTGATTTGTCTTGAAAAAGTAAAAAGAATGGGGAAATTAGACATTCTTCTTTAAAAGAGATAATTAGACGTCCTCGATTATATCCATACTCTTCACTTAGTTGTTTCAATCATCGATCATTATGGAGGTTACTAGTGGATTTATACAGGTAGATTCAGAAAAAAAAATCCTAGTTTTCACTCTACGTCACCCCTCAACAACTGCCCTCTTGAACATCCACCTAAACACCTCTCTTAGAGTCTCACTTTGCTTTTCCCGTTTCAACTCTCACTCTCTCCATCTTCTCTCGAATGGTCGTTATAGAGGATTTTTATAGGCAAAAATTGGTGATCTAGCTGGTTTCAATAGTTGTCCTCTTAGGTTGTCAGTCAGACAACGGGGCTTACGGGCTAGGTTGTCCTTAGAAAATATAGGTCGTTGGTGAAATGTGCTAGAGAAGAGTTTCACTCTTAAAAAGAGCCTTATTTAATGAGGTGTTTTCTAATTTAATGATGTGTCCTTTTTCTTTTGTCTATTTATTAATATTTGTCACCAAAGTCTGATTAGATGATCGAGTCCCATCTGGAACTCGCAACGGCTCGATCTAAATGAAGTAAAGGCCATGGTGTACCTCTTGATATTAGGTGGGGTGTCTACAATATTATATATTATAATATACATTAGGGTTTTAGGTTTTTTAATACAATATATATATATATATATATATATATATATATTATTATATATAAATAATATATAATATATATATATTCTATTATCTATATAATATATATAAATATTAATTAAATTTGACAGTTGACACTCAGCTGGGTTGCCATGGACAGCGCCAGGTCGGGGTCTAAATACAAAGGCTCGGTTAACTAACAACTACTAGCGGTCCTAATCTAATGCCCTACGTACACTCCGACGAGAGGCTCCCCATAGTGATTAACACGTATACACCCATGTTCGGTGAATTCGGCCCCACATAAGGAAATAGTGTATGGACTATACAATTGATAACCTAGCTTATCGGATTGAGCTCCTTCGTAGCACATTACTTAAAACGCTTGATCAATGCTCTCTCGTGCTTCAATCAACTTCTCAAATGCTATCCCAATCATTGATGCTAATGTTTCAGCTCCTATGATTAACCACATGTTATATGATGCCTCGATGAGCTGATTAAGGTGGTGGGAGGATGATGAAAATTTCTACAACTAATTGATGGTTGATTTTCAAAGGGTATTCACCTACATGGGTCTCCTAGATGATTTAGACAATGATATATCTATAGGCTTAATGTCTAATCTCTAGATAATGATGAAGATTAAAATCATCTTCATTATACAGGTTGGAATTCTCATTAGAGTGGTAAAGCTGAAGAATATTACTTATATCTCATTGGTTTAGAGGCTTATAGGATGATTGATGAGTTAAGAATCACCTAGGTTTATATTGCACAAAAAACACATCAAAATGTCCAATAACCAAAGGCCCATTTTATAGAAATCATATTGTAATGGCTATAAAATAGTTAGTTAACGACTCTGTTGATAGGATCAAAGGTCCATTAATAGGATTGAATTGTCCTTCGATATCATTGAAAAAATTTAGAAATTTTCTGTTTAGTTGCTGGATTATTTTTTTATCGCATCGAGTGGTTCTTTGATTCCATCGAGTCCCATCGATAACTTTTCAATGAGATTGATGAGAATTTGAAAATTGCTATTTTGAGCCATATGATTTACAGCAACTTTGCACATCTTTTAGCCTATTTAATTATATTTCAGTTAGGATCCTAAGGCTAATGAATAATTAATAAAGTTTACCTATTAAGATTAGAATTATCTAAAGGCTAGGTTGTTTAGAATCTAAGGTTAGAGCCATAAATGCATATTAATTTATTTATTCTTTATTATTTGATGTGTCTTATTCTTTTGTATCTTCAGTCTTTAGCGTCCAATGGCTTAATCGATTCACTGACACATAAACACACATGATTGACAAATAAGTATATAAAATAAGTGTACTAACAATACTAAGTAACTATGGATGGACATAAAATCAAATAGATGAGTTTACATTAATATTTGTCCCTTTGTCAGATTACTTAATATTTTACCATAAAACTCAAGTGCTTTCAAAATCAACCCGACCTTAACAACTTAGACCTAATTTTTAAATGGGTCTATTGAGCTCAACCCGACTCACACCTAAGAAAAAGTATTCAAGTATGCATACAACCTCATTCTCTTTTAGACTCATTATACAGTGGTTTACTATTTTTAATTAATTAATTTTTATTTTTTATGTGGTTACCCAATCAATTGCTTGTGACAATCTAATTGCAAAACGGAGAATATACCAAAAATCACTTTAGTGTAACTACTCTAACTTCTCCAATTTGCTTGTAGAATTGGACCACAGGACATTTTATTTTTGTTATCTAATTTGATAGAAACCACTAATTGGATAGTATGAAATATTATGTATGAAAAATCAATCATAATTTTTATACCCGAGTTAAAATAAACTCGTACCCAAGTTAAATTCTACCCATGGGTAAACAGATTGGGTTTAATGCGTCCACTAATTTATTTATTTATTTATTTTTTACTTTGATTTAACCTAGACCCATCCAAATTATAATGGTGGAGTTAATGTCAACCTAATTCTCAAATGGGTTGGGTCTGGGCCTCCTTTGACCCAACCCAACCCGACCCCAACCCATTTACACTCCTACATGTGGGATCAATGATTTTCTGATTCATACAATAGATGTATATAATGAGTGACTGTGTATTAACCATCACACTCTGGCAGAGTACAAAATACTAGAGAACATTTTGCAGCTGGCTCTAATCTTTGCTATACATAACATAGTAGCATTTTTTGGCACCTTTCATTATATGATATTGTCATGTGCCGATGATATGGAACGTCCAATCAATAGGCCGCCACTTGGATTTAATGAGCCACAGCCTCGAAACTTTAAAGATTAGAAACTTTCCCATTCTTCAGCTCTTCTGGGCAGTCCAAACAATTTGGAGCAGTTGTCTTAGTATAGATGGATTTGCAATAATCACTTAATCAGTGCAAAATTTAGGAACTAGCACATCCACGATGTGGCCCATCAATTGGTCGGTCCAGATTGATTGAATGGTACTCACAGCGATGGAGAATTGAGAAACAAAACAATCCCTCATATGGCGTTTACACTTAAAGTATGGTGTATAACAATTTACCAATTAAACAGATAATTCACCTATTTTATGTACATGCTATTCCCCACGTCTGATCATGATTGGACAGATGTGATTGGTGGGACCCAACTTAGGATTTGTCTTGCCTACCGACCCAATATGGTCCATTCCTCTAGGAGACTGGACCCCACTCATCACCACATTTGACAAGTGTGTAACTAGGGCTATCTATGGGCCGGCAGTTTCTGTCAGAGCCCAACATGCAAAGTAAAACCTATGCTTAGGGCTGAAAGTTGAGCGGATTCAACCAGACCAACCCGTGACCAACCTGACATTGGGTTGGGCTTGGGCAGGATGTATTAGGTTTGGTCTTGAGGTTGGGCTATATAAACACCAGCGCGATAAAACTTGGATTGGGCTCGGGTTGCCTGACCCAACTGATCGATATATATATATATATATATATATATATATATATATATATATATATATATATATATATATATATATATATATGGAAAAGGTACTATACGCTCGAGCTCATTGTCCGTCCCATGAGGTCGAGCTGTGTGGGCCCCACCATGATGCGTTTCGAACATCTACCCCATCAATAAGATGTTCCATTCCATCGTGGGCCTAGGTCCCAAAAATTAAGTCAATCCGTGACTTGTGTGGGCCACACCACATACAGAAGTGGAGAGGGGCCGTACACCATTAAAACATTCATAACCATTTTTGAGGGCCCACCGAGATATGGTTTACAAATCCAGCCCATCCATTATGTGTGTCCCACTTGAATGAGGGTTCTGACCAAGTTTCAGGCGCATGCAAAACTCAGGTGGGCCCCACCAAGTGCTTTTATATGTTTTAACAGTGTCTTCACATAATTTTAGATGGTATGGCTCACCTGAGTTCCGTATACGGCTAATTTTTGGGATATCCCATAATTTAAAGGGTACCCATCAAATGCATGGTGTTGATGGTCGACACACATCATGGTGGGGCCCACACAGCTCGACCTCACGATAAGCTTATCGTGAGCTCGAGCGCATAGTACCTTTTCCCATATATATATATATATATATATATATATATATATATATATATATATATATATATATATATATAT
Source organism: Magnolia changhungtana (assembly GCA_030180095.1). NCBI lineage: Eukaryota > Viridiplantae > Streptophyta > Magnoliopsida > Magnoliales > Magnoliaceae > Magnolia > Magnolia changhungtana. Next base: position 3,451,732 of record JASAUF010000181.1, read on the forward strand.
ATATATATATATATATATATATAAGTTACTTATAAATTATAATTGAGTGTGGATTGTTTATGTTGAAGGCATAAGAAATTTCAATGCCATCGGGTCTCATTGGTCCACGCCATTTGCGATGACTGAAGCTACTAAGATATGCTAGATTTCTCTCTATCAAATAGATAGCATGCTACACAACATGACTTTTAAATGAGTAGTTGTCCTGTATTTTAATTTATTAGTTAAAAAAAAATAAAGTTTATTATTATTATTATTTTTACAGTAAATAACTATACATATAATTAATAAAATCATAGGAAAAAAAATAAGACATGTATTGAAATATAATAGACTAATGTAATAACAAAAATATTAGCATGTATCTACCCAACCAACCCGGCTAGGGTTGATCGCTAACCCGACCCAACCTGCCCGACTTTCAGCCCTACCTAGGCCTGGGCCCATGAAAGATCTTAACTGTTCATTAAATGAGGCCTACCATGCATGATAAATGACCAAATTGCCCTTGAAACAATAAATGAGCTGATGGGCCAGCGCGGTCCATTGAATAACACAAGATCATTGATCTCGGATTATATTTGTACATGATGATCAGATTCTTAGGAATACCGACCGAAGCTGACCTGGAAGAGATCAAAGCTGCGTATCGTCGGCTATCGAAGGAGTACCATCCGGACACAACGTCGTTACCTTTGAAAGTTGCATCTGATAAGTTCATGCAGCTGCGAGAAGTCTACGACATTCTCAGCAATGAAGAGAGGCGTAGATTCTATGATTGGACATTGGCTCAGGAGGCTGCAAGCCGCCAAGCCGAGCGGATGAAGATGAAGTTGGAGGATCCTTACGAGCAAGATTTGAAGAACTGGGAATCGGTACCGGACATGGTCGATCGGCTCGGTGGGAAGAACTTGGAGCTGAGTGATCAGGCAATGACGGCTCTCACCATCGACGTCGGTATTATAATTTTTGCAATTTGTTGTATCATTTACGTCGTTGCCTTTAAAGAACCATATTAGAAGGAATAAAGGTCAATTAACATTGTATAAAGGTTAGTTTATTTCCATAAATGTGAGAAAATGTAAAGTGATCAAGACCATTAATCTACTGGGCCACTAGAAGAATGTAATAAAAAAAAAATCATAACAATCTGACCATCCGGGCCACTTTTTAGGGCTGGCAATGAGCGAGAATGGCCCATTAGATTTGGGACATACTAGGCCTGGGCTTCAATTTAACAACATTTTCTATTCCAGGCCCAAATCTTGGATGTTTACATCTATCTGATTGCATTTCGGGAACGGCCTAAATTTCAGGACCAAGATGTAAATGGGCCAGGCCTGGGGTTTACCTCAATCCAGCCTGTTGATAAGACCTACGGATTGAGTTGACGATCAACTGGCCTCGGCCATTGATCTTCCAAGCTAGGCCCACCATAGGTGGGCTCGGCCCTAACTTAATGTCTTGTTGGTTGGGCATTGCCCAAAATTTTAGATGGGCCACATTGAAGCCCAAGTAGATAACAATAAAGCTGTACACGAACCACGTTAGCTTGGTTAACTTGCTTGACTCGACTCGAAAAAGCTTGACTTGACTTGGCTCGAAACTAAGTTCGAGTAGAGTTGAGTCGATTTTTTAAGCTTGAAAAAATTTGAAGCTGAGTTCGGGCTAGATCGAGCTCAATTCAACTTGGCTTGGAAGTTAACTCGTTTTGAATCAATTCCACTTAGATAAGGTTTACTTAATATATATTATATATTATATATTATATATATATTAAAAACTCTAAAACTTAAACTTGAACTCAACTCACAGACTCAAACTCAAACTCGACTTGAAAGATTGAGCTCAAGTTCGGATTGAATTCAGCTTGAGCTGGCCCGAGTTGCTAAATGAGCCGAGCAAAGCTAGACAGTCAAGCTCAAGGGCCGAGTCGAGCCGAGTTTAAGCTAGGATAGCCTGTTGGCGACAGGCTATCCTGAGCTGGGGCAAGCTTGACTCGGTTCAGCTCGTTTACAGTTCTAAATTTATTGACGAATGAAGCCCATCAAAGCCCAAGGATTCAATTTCGTCTGCTGTTGTCACCGAATGAGCCCGGACCTGGATGCCATACCCAATAAATATATCGGCCTAGCATCCAGGAGAATCAAGACCGATGACTGCTAGGGCCCATCTTGATCATGAAAGGCCCACTGCCACCCGCAATGCTGATGAACATGGTTTTAAGACCTAAGACTCTACCAACCGAAGCTTTCAATTCTGACACACGGTGTCAAACACGATCCGTTCCGAACAGAGTCTGAGTCAACTCAGATGAGTTGCACTGGCTCGTCCAAGTCTTAAAACCTAGATAGTGAATAAAATAAATATTTGAAGAAATTGAAAATAACATGTTACCATCAGTGAAGTTAGATTGTCTAATGGGGCCAACCCCACCTCCTTGGATGATGATGACGATGTGATTTTGACATGATCTTTGCAATGAGGTTGTGGCCCACATCCTTCTCAATCGACGGCGAGATTGAAGACACGAGCTCATTGGTCACAGATCGTACGGTCATTATGTTCTCCACATGTATGATTACATTAGCGTTCGAGTTTGAGTAGCCCTTGTTAGCATCTGGCATGGATGGTTTATATGTTACTTGATTACTTAAATACTTGTAAATCTTGATATTTTAGACCATTGGATGAAGTATCAATCTGGACCGTTAATCTAGTAGGTTCCATAGTGGATGATCTACATGGCTAAACACCTGTTGCTTATGGACGCTCATGGTCCATGCACATGCCGACATCTAAACGTTCATCAGGTGGGCCACCCCTAACATTTCTAGTGCATATGTAGACATTTATGACATATATATGGGATGGCATAATGGTTGGTAGCTCCACCTTTGAGAAATATTAGTGGGCCATGGTGCATTCCATTTCCATGTCTCATGCATGAATCCAAGGTTTCAAACGTGCATTTGAGTATGTATGTCGACCCATGAGGAAGCCCAACTACTCCATAACCATATAATGCTCAATATTGGTAGAAAATATTGTAAAATATTTGTCCAAACATTCCTTTAAAAAAAATAAATAAATAAAGAGAGGGAGTTATTTGATACTCTGGCACATTATGATGGTTGATATGCAGGCGTCTAGGAAGTGTGCAGTGGCATATACAAAGTCAATCTAGCCGTTCTAATTCTGGAACCTATTGCAGATAGGTTGTCAGAAAAAAAAAAAAAAAATTCATTTAAAAATTATAACTTCTGATTAGTGGTCATTTGTACATTAGATAGGAGGCATTTACTGTTTTCCATTCAGATCACAAATTAATTTAAATAAATAGCTGTAATTTTAAGTTAAGGTCCATCTAAATTAGAGCCAATATTTGAATGGCTTGATTTTATTTAACTGTATAGCACCTGTACAATTTATTAGTGTCTGTGTATCAACGATCACACTCCGCCAGAGTAACGAAGTGCTCCTTTATTAAGAAAAATGGGGGATAAGGATGAGCGCGACCCTCCAACCAGCAATGTGGTGAGACCCTGACTATAGGGCCCACCTTGATGTATTCATTGTATATCCAAGACGTCCATCTGTTTTTCCAGATTTTTTTAGAATGTTATCTCAAAAGCGAAGAAAATAAACATTTCATGCCTACCACACCACAGGAAACAGTGGTCATTGAACAGCCACCATTAAAGACTTCCTAGCGTCTATCCTAATGTTATTGACGATCTAACCTGTTGATAAGTTCACTCATGCCAACGTGGCACATCTATCCGAGATCTGGCCCATTCAACAGGTGGGACTCACCACGAAAATGCTCCGATCCAAACCTCAGGCTGATCTAATAATAAAGTCAGCCACAAATGAAATCCATGAACCGTTGAAGTAATACTACCGGCCCACATGAAGAGCGGCCCAAATGTCAGACAGACACCGAGCATTTAAGAGGTTACATTCGGTGAATCCGCAGCTTCAATCTAATGGCTCTTTTGTGGATGCCCCATGTAGACGTCTTCCCCTTGAATCTGAACCATTAGCTGTTTTACATTTCTCGCCATCCATTTGAAGGCCACAAATTGGACAGCTAGGATTGCATAATCGTAGGGATTTTCACCAACGAAAGATCATTGGATTAGTGAAGCTCAATTGCAGGAACCACAAGCAATATTTTGATGAGGTCCCACCCAACAAGCCCAACACGTGGAAAGCCCATACACCATGATGAACTACGGCTGGGTTGTCAGTGGCTGTAAATGGGCGGCTGGGATTTTTCACGATGGGCCCAATCAAAATTTTAATCGCGCACGTCCGGTGCCACAACTTGCTGGACCGTTCGATCTCACTTGTGCACAACATCAGTACCGTGATGAAGGTGGGTCCCATTATAAATATCACCATTCCACGAAATCATGATGATTCGCTCGATAGGTAGGATACACATGTATGTTGAGTCGGACGGTCGGTTGTCCATCGATTCCAACGTTGTGGCCCACCTGATGAGTGTTTTATTCGAGGTTATCTTGAATGTGGGGCCTACCGTTTCAGCGGCACTGATTTTCTACAAATATGGTATGTTAGTGGGAAAGGTGGTGCAGGCCCACAAGTTCTGATGCTTGCACTGTATCCATCAGTTCAACTCTGGAAACGAGCAAAACCCAGACAAAATGCTACAATCAAACCGTACGATTGGGGTCAGTTTGGGCGATGGGATTAGAAGGGATTAGGTGGGATGGGATTCAAAAAAACATAATTATTGCTCATGGCAGGGGTTGTCCCATATTACCATGGGATAAAATTAATGCCCTACTTTGTTGATAATATGGTGGTACATTGAATGAATTTACTCACTTTCATTTGAAATTATTGAGAATAACATGCATGTGTTATATCTAAACTATCCATTTGTTACGTAACCTCATTTTATGGCATGGACCTAAAAATGAGATAGATCCAAAACTTATGTAGCACCAAAGAAGTTTTCAACCGTAAGTATTCAATCCCTGTTGTTTTCTATGGTGGAGTCCACTTGAGCATTAGATTTACCTGATTTTTTGGCCCATGCTCGAAAATAATCTCGATAAATGGGTGTATGGTGTGGATATAGCCCACACATCATGTTGGGACCTACACAACTTTCCAAACATTGAGTGAAATTGGCACAGGAACCAATGCAATTTCATTTAATGTAATTCCAAGCATTTCCATCCTTCCCAAACATGGAGTGGAATTGGCACGAGACCAGATAAATCCCATCCCCACCCAATCTCTTCTAATCCCACTGCCCAAACTGGCCATGGAGATCCAGGGAATAGGATTGGCTACTCCCCCAGCCACCAGCCAAAGGCTAATAGTCGGTGCTCTGTGGGCCCCACTATGATGTATGTTTTTTATCTATATTGTTCATCTATTTTTCTAGATCATTTTATGATATGTGACAAAAATGAGGTATATCCCAATCTCAAGTGGACCACATTACTGGAAACGGTGTTGATTGAACGTCAACCATTAAAAAATTTTGGGGGCATAAAAGTTTTGGATCAAGCTGATCTTTGTTTTTACCTTCATCTAGGTCTGTTTATGACCTAATTAACAGATTGGATTTCAAATAAACAGTACGGTAGGCCTTAGGAGGATTTTAATGGTGGATATCCAATCACTATTGTTTTCCTGTAGTGTGGTCCACCTGAGATTTATATCCCTCTCATTTTTGGGATCAAGCCCTAAAATGATCTGTCAAAATGGATGGACAGCGTGGATGAAACACATACATCATGGCGGGGCTCACAAAGCACCGACCATCAGCCACGGGGCTAGTGGCAGGGGGAGTAGCCAATCCGTTTCCGAGATCAAGCTCCTGAGAATCATGCTGGTGAAGATTCGAGGTCATCTGGGCCTACTATCCAGTTGAGTCCTTAAAATAGACGCTGGAGATTAGAACATTGTAGAACAAGGGCCATGATCTTAGTAGACGCTGGGACCCACCTACGGTCAGATTGGGCTGGACTTGGACCTAACCTAATTTTAACGGGTTTGGGTCCAATTTATCTTAACCCATTCAGGAATCGGGTCTGGTTTTAGTTTGCCAAGCGAAACGGGTCTAATCATGTGTAGGTCGGGTCCACCAATTTGGACCCACTTAAAATTAGTCCGACCCACTTAAAATTAGTCCGCTTGGGTATAGCTGAACTTATTATTTACACTGATATGCAAATTTACCCACACCCATTTGTTTTAGGAGTTACTAAAACCGTACCTTTTTTGGGACATGGAAGGATTTTTACGAAAAAGGGTCTTTTAATTAATATCACGTGTTGGACTATCCACCATCTCTTTCACTTTTGCTTTTAAAAAGAGAAACTTTGATACTGGACAACATGTGATTGGTGCATGCAATCTTTTCTAAATAACTTATAAATAACCTATATAGGGTACAAGTCAAAATAAACTTTATCATGAACTATGAACAAAATGTTACCATTATTTGATTACCTAACCACTAGATTGGTGGATATCATTCATCCTCATCATAGCCTTATTCTAACTAATTAGAGACGGCTATCTGAATCCTTTTACGATATTTTACTTTATTAAGGGTCATAATTTCAGTTAGACCATAGGTTATTAAGTATTTTTTTTATTTTTAGTCATCTCTATTTATTTCAGTCTTTTTACACTAACTCATGCCCAAAATATAATTTTTGTTCTTTGTTGTACGTGATTAAACTATCGAAGTGGACTTTTCGTCGTCCTATTACTCATAATGTCACTCTTAAATTCCCTTGGATATATTTATTTCTAATTCTATTTTTCCTTGTTTTGCTACTCATTTATTTCAACATCTTTATTTCAACTACAATGATCTTATGAACATATTATTCCATAACTGCCTAACATTTGTTCCATAAAGCATGAGTAGTTTTATAGTTATCCTTTAAAAAATTTCTTTTATTTTTAAGTGATACATAGCAATCACGTACATTTTCATTTTTTCCACCTACTTTAATTTTATAGACAACATTCTTTTTAATCTCTTTACTCCAGAATTATTAGCCCAATATATTAAAAGTGGACATTTTGAGAAACTTCTTGATCAACAATCTTAACTAATTCCTTATTAGCAGTATTATTGTTGTTAAAATTATACTTTATATACTCCATTTTAGTCTAATTAATTTTAAATACCTTATATTCTAAATCCTTCTTCCATAAATCTAACTTTGTATCTAGGTCTTCTCTTCTCTTGTCAATTAAAACTAGGTCATCTGTAAAAAAAACATACACCAAAGGATTTTTTTTTTTCTTATAAACGTCTTATTTACTTGTCTAATTTTAAACTTTTATTGGACAAATAAAATAAAATATATCTAATGGTCATATTTAAAGAAATAAGTGTTTATAAATCAAAGCTTATGATTATTCAACAAAAACAAATCTAATTTTGAAATTGTAAATTAGTGACAATGGGTTATACAATTTAATTGGTTTGGTTAGATAATATGTGCCAGATATATTATTTCTATATGCATGCGTACCAAGCATCATGCTTTGTTGGGTGGGGAAGAGAGTGACTGATTATGACCGCCTAGGAGACATAATTGATTTGCCGACATAAAATAATTTATACATCTAGAATACCATGAACTCAAAATAAATCATACAAATCATGGATATTTGATTCATATGGACCTTAAACATTGTCATATAATGACTTGGTTCATTAATGGTTTCATCAGTGGCTACTTAATGGACAGCGAAAGAAAACAATCAATGGTCCAATTTTAATAAATAAATACACCATAGATTAAAAAACGTTAAATCTATCAATTTTGGAAAAAAAAATATATTTAATATGGGCCTCGCAGTTTAGATGATTTGATTTATTTGATAGGAAATCTCCTCTCCCACATCTGGAAACCACTTTCATCTCTCTGTGTGTGTTGCACCATTTGCCACATGGGCTAGCGTGTATTAATTGTTCCAAAAATGGAATAAGGTATGCTAAGGGACACCCATGTAAGAGAACATGTTTGCACCTAGCACAAGTAACGTGTGTTATATAATCTATTCATTCAGGTGGACCTAACCATGTAAATGCCTTTATTTTGGGAGTACCTAATTTGAACTAGACCTACCCAAGCCAAAAGCTAGATCCAACGAACACCTGATATGTACATGAACCTGATTGGATCTAGTCTAGGTCTCAAAAACAAGACGTGCACCAGGCAAGACCCAAACCCAATCAACCCGGGCTGAGAACTTTAGGGCCTGATCACTAATAGTTTTTAAAATAATAATTTAAAAAAAATTACACAAGCACTCACACCCTACACAAGTGGCTTTTTTTTATACTACAATGGGTACTTGAACCCATGACCTTGTGTTGAAACTCCCACATGTACTCTACCATTGGGGGCCAGACAACTCTAAGGTTGAAGGCCCATGATTATGAGTAACTGGGCACAAAAATTTTTCCTTAAAAGTTTTTTTTTTTTTTTTTTTTTTTTAAGGGTTGAGTAGCCAAGGGTTCTAATGCATAGCTCAATGGTAGACATATTGCATTTCACCACAAAAGTTATAGTTTGAAATTATCTATGTGGAGGCTAGGGTATGTGTGTGAAAAAAAGGGTCTGAGTAAGATGCGATAATTGCATGCTTGCAAAGCACGGTGTTTGTGATAAATCCACTTTGTCCATCCCTTTTGCTAATTTGACCTATCATTGAAACTTTCATGGGATCTACCTCTGAATAAATGAAACCCAAAAAACTTAGCTTGATACAAAACTTGTGGCTATATGGATGTTTAATCGCCATAATTTCCTCCCATGTGGCTACACGGATGTTTCAATGTTGCCTGTTTAATGGTTTAATCACCATTATTTCCTTTCGTCTCACTTCTGTAGTTTTGGATGTGCCTCATTTTTTGTTTGTCCTGGAATGAGCTTGCAAAGCAAATGGACAGTGGATTTATCACAAAAATTACGGCTAGCCCCACCTAGCTTCCCTTCGTAGGCAATTCAGGTCCAGCTAAGCCTGGGTTGACCCTCAACTCAGCTGCCCATCCAATAATGTTTTAGCAATTTTTTTAGGCAAATAAATAATTTTAGCTCAATTTTTTTTCATTATTTCCTTCTTTCATGCCATGATTATTGGAAGTTGATCCATGTGATCATGCCCGTGAGGTAGCACATCTAAACGGCCACCACATGCACTGAGATCCAAGCTGTTCATCATGCAGATCATTAGTTGTAAATCCGCTTGCTCTAAGATCATATGGGTCCAGTGATCAGGACCGCCATAGTTAATGAAACAATTGGACATCTAAGTTTCACGCTCTCCAATTTCAGTAACAACATAGCTCTCACTGCCCAATTTTTTATTTTGAGCAATTTACCTATTTCATCAATCAAATCAACGGTTTAGATCTAATCCATATAAGCCACATATATAGCAATGACATTGGATGTACAGTACTTCCCGTTCCTCCAAAAGCACTGGCTTCGTTCCTATAATCTAAATTTGAAATTCGCGAGCATTTGCTGGAAAACTACTAGGATTTTTGTCTGATTTTTCCTGAAAACAAGGCGGAGTTTTATTCGTACTCAAAATCTAAATGGAGTCTTTTATAATTATTACCTTTGATAGCAGCAATTAAGGTGTATTTGGATGCATTATCCAATTGGATTGCAATCACTGCTCAAATAAAATAGACATAACTAAACCGCAATTTCCTTGCTTGGCATTTACAAACATGAATGACTTGGTCACAAACAAGGCTATCAGACCGTTCATCTGATAACAACCACAATGCATGATTGATGTGGCCAAATTCCCACTCACCAGACCATCTGCTTCTCCTATATGTATACTAAATGAGTGGTTATTAAAAAGTGGATGTCAGTACAATTTGGTGTGGTAACATCACATTATTCAAGCCAAGATAATCCAGATGCTGCTATGTTTTTTCCAACTTTACCTATAGATATTGTGGCCCACATGGTGGAGAGTTCAAATGCCCATCACTGTGTCCATGTCACAAAGTACAGACACCACACATTTCACACTTACTACCGGCAATCTGCAAATTGCACACTCACTTTATCTCAGTACTGGCCCAGGATTACCCACTATAGGAACGATCAAGTGGGACGGGTCCACGCTAACCTATCGTGCCAGTATTCTCTATCGGATGTCTATCATATAAATTTAATCAATCCCGAGGTGGCGATCACTATACCCGACAGCCACTTGATCAGTCTTATGATTAGACAACTGCAAAAATGTCCCACCTGACCTTTCATCAAACATCATGACTTGTCCTTCAAGCGAAACATTCCCCGAAAGACTTATGCGACATCTACTCAAGTATCATTTGTAAGCATAGCTCAATTTTATTGAAAGATATAAAGCTAAAGATGAATTTTGTTGAAACATATCTCTGCTAATAATAAAAGTCATATCAGGTCTAAAGTTGCTTTCTACAATTAATTACTACCATAACAGCCTTACTAATCATTTGTCATTAACATTGAGATGATTGCACATGTGTTGTTGCATCTATGTTTAGGTTCTTGATTCTCCCAAGTGGGGTCCATGGTTGGATAATCTAGACCATATGTCCATTGCTTCCTACAGTGGTTGCGTCTTAATATTTTGGTTTGTGGACAGTGGGTGGATGATTAAAATGATATATATACCAGGGAAGTTCATGCAACTAAAAATGAATTTGCAAGATAGCTTGATGGCATCTTCTAATTAGAGAGATTCTTCACAATCATTCATTCATGGCGGGACTCAATAGATCAGTGGTCAGGCCCCACTTGGCAGACACCACATACATCCTGTGAAGATGCCAATCGTCCCTACTTTATAATGAGAAAAGTCACGGGCAAAAGTTTTCATGCAATTGGTTTTGGAATTTGGAAGTAGATTGCGTCCTGTTCCTGTTTGGATGGACCAGTCCACATAGGCCCTAAATATCAAGTTCTTATATATGTAGTACATTGGCTCTTGTGTAGGACATAAATCAAATCTAACAGAATCAAGTTAGGCACCTAAAGCTAACAATTCATTTTCTTTTTGCCTTTATCTGCGTAACTTGATTCTAATAGACTAGCTTTTGAAATTAACTGATTTATATTCTTAACTTGGTCTTTATTTCTATTAGTCTCCTTTATACTTGTATGTACAGTTATATTTTTCAAAGAGATACCATTTTTCTTATGCTTCATTTAGTTTTTATATTCTTTTTAAGAATGAAGTAGCTTTTCAATCAATGCTCTTTTTAGAAATACCTTGTTTATTTTCATTCATTCAATCATCAAATTATGTATTAGATTCTGATAAACATAAATCTAGCTTGTAACAAGTTTATTGTTTGTCATTACAAAGTAACAGAGTTTGCGATAGCATATTTCTTAGATCCTGCATTTTCGCTGACATATTTCTTTTCTAATCCAACCCAATTATCATTAGCACATTCATAAGAAACACAAACATAGTATAATTCATTAGACAAAGTATTTAGGATATAATGTTTGTAGTCATTGGGTTGACCGTGATGGTGGCCATTGTTTATTGTTTAAAAACAGATCTTCAAAACTAGTTTGAACATTGATTACAAGAAGTTCGAGAATCATTTCTCTTTTTGAATAGATAATAACACTATATGGAAAAAATGTTTATTGTTTCCAAATAATTTAGTTTTAAGATTGTTGAAAATTAGTGTTGAAAACAGTACATACATTTTCTAAAAAATAGTAGATAGATTTTCTGAAAAATAAAAACTAAAAATGAAAACGGAGTATAAAGGACATTAAAAAAAAAAGAAAAAAAAAAGACCTATTATTTTGATTTAAGGCGTAACTGAGTCACTTGGCTTGAAACCAAATTTGTCATCCTTGAATTGCATTCCAAGTGCAACAAAAGTCAGTGCCATTGGCCTCTAGGATACAGTGACAACTATGACTAGGTTCTAGCTTTGCACTCATTGTACATAGGCTTGTACCGCACTCAAACCTTAAATGAATTGACTCGGTGGTGAACTCAATTGCAAAAACAACAATAAACTAGAGACTTTTCAAGAGGCATAAAGAGAAACTCATTTTATATGCATGTAAAAACTGCGTTTCTGGATTGAAAACGCTCCTGCCCAGACCTTGGACCCAACTCGGCATAGCTCTATGTGTGCGTGCTGCATACAAATGATCCAACCCAAACATCCATGCCTCTTTGGCAGCTCAAACCTTATACAACCCACGCTACTAATTATATACTAAAAAATTCTGACGTTCATTTTTAATATGGGACAATGAGAGCCACTAAAAGGTAAAACATCTTTTACAAATAGAAAGAAATAAGGAAACTTTTTTTAAACACAACCTTAATTTATTTATAAATTAAAAAAAAAACTTTTTAAATACAACATCTTTTTACCTAGCTTAGGTGGTATATATCTTCGTTTAATTTTCTTTTTTCTTTCTTTCTTCCTTGGATCGTGGTGTGGGTTTTTTTCTTCTACCCTTGGTCTCTTGTAATTTTTTGACCATTGGTCCTTTGGGATTAATAAATTTTGCTGATCTTCTAAAAAAAAAATGCAAAATGACATGGTTTGTAAGGCCATCGAAACTAACCGAATCTCCTAACTAAATGTACATGTAACACCAGCAAAAACCAAACCATGCTCGAATCTCATAACCACCTGGTGGACAACCGATCGAAAACCATTTTCCAACCTACTGTTTAAAAATGGACCCCACCTTGCTTGTAGAATGGTTGAGATAGCTATGATGACGGTGACACCACCTATAAAGTGCTGTTTAGTAAGAAATCAATTTCATTTTCTATTCCATGTTTAGCTTGCTAATTCTGTAAGCAAATGAACTAGTGCTTGAACATTAGGTCACAGGTCTGATATTTTATAGGTCCCAAGTTCACAAGATCCTATCATTGACCAGCCATGTGGGGCCCATTTCCCTAAGTCATCAAAACATTTGTATGATGGGCCTGAGCGTGGATAGACATGACCCAGAAATTCCTAGACTGGAGAATATTTTATTGCTTCAAGATATTTGGCCTTTTTTGGTCTAATTTCAATCTTCTTCAAGTGCCTAGCTGGGCTATACCTATTTGAAGGGTTGGGACTTTTTCATGTGGTCCGGCAGTGGGGCCCATGACATGAACGTTTTGGACCACTGATGACTGGACCATGTGCCTAACATGTACAAACTGAAAGCCGGGATGGCTTTGTACAAAGGTTTGGCCAGCACTGTGGACAGATCTGAATGGCTTCTTCTTGGTGGCATGATATGCAAAGTAAAATATGGATTATGGTGTGAGTTTGCCACTGTTTTGTAAATGTTGAGAGAGTCATCTACGGTGCAGAGAGGGTATGTTCTCATCAATCCATACGGTCTAACTGTGGACTCGACTGTGGACGGAGAGTATATCTGGAAATTACATCGATTGGGGGATCCGAACTATTCCATTAGTGTCCATCAAATGGACAGTTCAAAGAAAATGCTCAACAGACCAAATTCAACAGCGGTTATCGTACGGTTCAAATGGTCCGATCATTGTAATTCTGGGCAATGCTCCATCCATGATGGGGAAACAAGATTTGGACGGCCTGGATCGACGTACATGCATGACAGGTCTACGATGTATGGTTGAAAAATAGGGGGGTAATTTGGTCATTTTAAAGCAAGCCGTGGTCCGTGAAAGGGATATGAGGAGAAGGGAGTGGATTAGGTGCGTCCCTTAACGCGGGGCCCACCTTGATTTATGTATTCTATATCCACTCCGTCCATCCATTTTTATAGATCATTTTATGGAATGATCCCAAAAATGAAACAGATCCAAATCTCATATGGACCATACTATAGGAAACAATGCTGATCGATCATTAAAAACTTCTTGTGGACCACGAAAGTTTTAGATAAAGCTGATATTTGTTTTTCCACTTCATCCAGGTATATGTGACCTTATCAACAGGTCGGATGGCAAATAAACATTACCAAAACATTACGTTGGCCCTACGAAGTTCTTAATGGTGAGGTGTTTAATCACCACTGTTTCCTATATCATGGTCCACCTAAGAATCTGATACGCTTCGTTTTCGATCACATGCACTAAAATGATATGAAAAAACGGATGGACGGCGTAGATGTAGAATAAATACGTCAAAGTTTGGGGACCACACGAGGAAAATGTATAGAGACCATCCATCACATTCAAATGCAAGCTGTAGAGCTTGTATTGTCAATTGGGTACAGATGGTTCATGTATTTTTGGAGGGGCCAGAGGTTCATGTATGAGGAATGGGTTGGGTGGCCCATCACATTCACATTCATCCACAACAAACTACAAAAAAAATCCTCATCCTTTTGAAAGGTCAGCTTTTATGTAAAGATCTCTCGTCCTTGATGCTGGATGTCTCTCATTTTGGAGCTTTTCCCCACCTTTTCCATGTTTTTTGGATTTTTCCAAAATATACCGAAATTATTTTTTTGTTGCTATTTTCCTTAGGGGAGTTTTTGATACTCGTGAGGTGGATGTGGTTGATACTCGGGCACTCGACATTCTACATGTGGGATATATTAACTCAAGTTAGACTGTCTAAATTGTGGAACCTGTTGCGTTGAGTCACAGTCCTAAAAATCAGATTGTTCAACCTGATTTGTGGACACTTATTGATTGAAAGAGGACTGTTGGATTTTTTATTTTTAACTGTCCAATGTGTGTCCACCAATCCAGTAGTCATACGTTCGAATAAGCTTGATTTTTAGTTCATGATAAATCTAAGCGAGGAATCATAATTTTGACAGTTTAATTTTGATTTATGTGCATGGAATTTACAGAATTTCCAAGTGCCTGCGTATCATCCATCACGGTCTGCCAGAGTATCAAAGTTTTTCTCTTTCGCTTAAGCTAATGCTAATCATTCGGGGCCCACTCCAGTTGTCTCGGGCACACCAAGTTGGAGCTCAGTGGTGTTTTTGGATGAGTGGAGGGTCGAATCATCGTTCTGGGACGTATATTGGATTTTTACTCACTTTTCATGGTCCGCCACGAAATTTTACACCTATCAGATGAACTTTTTCTTTTGATCAATTGCATGCAAAAATGGACGATCTGGATCAAAGAAGTTCCAGTGGTCAATATGAGTAGGATTTTATTTTGTTACAATAAGGAGGATGATTTGATCAGACGGCCATAACCATCCCTATGTGGCCTTGCAAACTGAAGGTCATAAAAAGAGAGGTCAATATTTGGACGGTTGGCATCCTTCGATCAGGGTGAGGTTTTTTTTTTTTTTGGTGTGTGTGGTGTCACATGAATAACGGAGCGAGCCTAATGAGCGGTCCAGATCAATGATTAGACTTTCAACGTGCTGTGTGGTTCCGCAGCCACTTACAGCACCATCGCACACCCGGGACCACATGGAAGCGGATTGGGAGGGGACGCAACACCACCGCCCAGTAGGGACCACGGCGATGTATATGTTTATCCATGCCGTACATTTGTTTTTTCAGCTCATTTTAGGGCATTAATCCAAAAATGAAGCAGATCAAAGGCTCAAGTGAATCACACAACAGGAAACAGTGGTGATTTTACGTCTACCGTTAAAAACTTTATGGGACAAGTTTTGGATCAAGCTGATATTCGTGTTTTCCCTTCATATATATATATATATATATATATATATATATATATATATATATATATATATATATATATATATATATATATATATATATATATGGTTCATACCAAGTTTCAGGCTCACCCAAAACTCAGGTGGGCCCCACCAAGTGCTTTTATATGGCTGATTTTTGGGATATCCCATAATTTAAAGGGGATTCATCAAATGCACGGTGTTGATGGTCGAAACACATTACGGTGGGGCGTACCTTTTCCCATATATATATATATATATATATATAAGTTGGATGGCAATTAACGTTACGGTGGGCCCTAGGAAGGTTTCCCACCCAATCCGCTCTGGTCCCACAGAGCCCAACACCGCCAATCCAGCGGATTGCCTGGTGTACCACACACCACCGACCTGTCTGATGTGGGTACGTGTCTTATGAAGACGAGCAGAGGAAATCAAAGTTACATAGCCTCCACAATGATGTATTTATTCTATCCACACCGTTCATCCATTTGGAGAAATCATTTTAGGACATGATCACAAAAAATGAGTTATATCGATTGGACCAATAGCAGTGAGGACAGTGATTCTCACCTTTAAAACATTCGGGGCGTACAATAACATTTATTTTTCATCCAACCTGTTCATAAAGTCACACGGACCTGGATGAAGTGTAAAAACAAATATAATATTGATCCAAAACTCCTGTGACCCCAAAAGGGTTTCAATGGTAGACGTTCAATTCCCCACTGCTTTTTAGAGTATGGTCCACTTGATCTTTACATAAGTCTTATTTTTCAGTTCAAGCCTTAGGATGAGCTCGTCAAATGGACGGACGGTTTGGATATAACACATTCCTCTTTATGGGACCCACATAACTTGGTGAGGTCAACACCTCACTCCTCAGCCAGGTCAGTGGTGTGGTGTGTGGTTCAAGCAATCCGCTTGACATCCCCAAGTAAAAAGATCCATAGCCCGCGGTACCATTAGTCCCAGGTCCCTCACATGGTTCCCACACTCAATGATCAGAACGGTTCATCCTGTTGGCCCACCAATGCTTGATCAACGCTGAAAAAAATCACTTCTCCTAGATAATCTGGTGGACCTTTCCAATGAACTGTTAAAAATAAAAAGGTCAAAATCAGACGGTGGTGATCACTGACCACGGATCAGGACCGGTCGGATCGGTAATATTGGGTTTTATTTAGTGGGTTTGGTGATTTTTTTAACGACTATGCAAATCCACGTCCCGTAAGTTGTTCAGATCGTACGGATGAAAGTACTTCAACCAAATATGCAGATCCTCCAAAGGTGGGTCATGTATGGTAGTGGGCCCATTGATCACAGTTTCAGGTGGTTGCGTGGACTACTCGGCCTGTCCCTGAAGAAAATAGGCTAGATCCGGTCTCCTTTTGCATCATTATCTAAATGGTGGAGTCTCATCCAATGTTCCCGTAACATACGTGTATAGCCATCCAGGCATCCAATATGCGGGCCCCACTTTGGATGAAGCATTGGCTAAGAGTCTAACTATCAGACTATCTTAACCACACGATACCGTCAGTTGAATTTGGATCCCTGATCAATTTATTTTTATCCGTCCAGTTGACGGCCTCCTATGTAACGGTTAGGATTATGCAACCAAGTTACTCTTCATGCAGTGTTCCATCCATAGTACTTCTCACTATTTGAACGGTTTGGAATCTACTCTATCAATAGTACTCACGATTTGAACGGTTTGGAATCTATGGATTAACGGACACTGCTCATTGCCACGCGTACGGCAGTTGGGTCACCACCATTTATGCCAACCGTCTAGTCCTTTCACGGACTTTTCTCGTGATGTAACTCGACCGATTCCGGACGGTCGACCGAGTCGAATCGTACTCGGTCGAGTTCGATCCGGTTCGTCACTGGGAGTTGAATTGAGAATAGCGGTTGACTCGGCCCGAATCGACTCAGGACCGAACGAGTCGTACAAGTCTTGAAACCATTTGGAGGAATTCTCCTGTGGAAAACGATATACCGAAATTCAGTGTATAACCTGCACTGTCCAACATGTGGTCCATCACCCTAATCTAGTCCGTCCAATTAGTGGGCCACATCTTGGATGGGCCATGCCAAAAATCTTCACTTGTCAGATATCTCCAACGGTCCAATCGATTGAATTTCTTGTGGACCTTGCCCATAACATCCATTGATCATCCAAAACCAGGCCATTGATCTAACAGTCAGGAACATAAAATCAGCAGTCTCTTTGCACCATACCTCGCCGATCGAACAGTCCCAAATCCCCAACCTCTGAAATGGACACTGATTTCAGTATATAGTCTATCCATGGGACCAATCTGGAACTGAAACTCCAGTAATTGGACAGAAATCCAACATGAATTTCAACTGCTGGAAGCGGTAGTTCCATTAGAACTATAACTACTAAAGAAAGAGAAGCATTACACCAAAACCAAACCTCCCAATGCCTTCAAGCAATCCAATCTCTTTCCTACTCTTCCTTCTCAGCCTTTCAATCTCCCTTCCCATATCTGCATTGAACCATGAAGGACTCTCCCTCCTTTCATGGCTCTCAAGCTTCAACTCCTCCTCTCCTTCTCCCTTCTCTTCATGGAACCAATCCCACCAAAATCCATGCAATTGGACTTACATCACATGTTCTAGAGATGGGTTAGTCTCAGAAATCAAAATCAACTCCATCAATCTCCCCACCACCTTCCCTACTCAGCTATTCTCCTTCAATTCCCTCACCACCATCATCATCTCTAATGCAAACCTCACCGGAGAAATCCCAACATCGATCGCGAACCTATCGTCATCGCTGACCATGCTTGATCTTAGCTACAATGCTCTCAGTGGGAGAATCCCACCTGAAATCGGAAAGCTATCCGAGTTGATGTTCCTTTCATTGAATTCCAATTTCTTGCAAGGCGAGCTCCCCCCGGAAATCGGCAACTGTTCGAGTCTCCGGCGGCTTGAGCTGTTTGACAACCGGTTCTCTGGAAAGGTCCCAGTGGAAATTGGACGATTGTTGAATCTGGAAATCTTGAGGGCTGGTGGGAATGCGGGAATTCGTGGAGGAATTCCAGCTGAGATTTCAAACTGCAGAGGTCTAGTTTTTTTGGGTCTTGCAGCTACTGCAGTTTCAGGTGAGATTCCAACGAGTTTTGGAGAATTGAAGAATCTCAAGACACTTTCGATTTATACTGCAAACATCTCGGGCAGGATTCCTCCTCAAATTGCAAACTCCTCTGCTCTTGAGTATCTCTTCCTATACCAAAACCAACTTTCTGGGGAGATTCCCGCCGAATTGGGCCTGTTGAAGAATCTTAAGAGCATTTTGTTGTGGAATAACAATCTGACTGGGAATGTTCCTGAAGTGTTTGGGAATTGCACTGATTTGAGAATTATAGACTTGTCTTTGAATTCTCTGACCGGTGAAATTCCACTCTCCTATTCTAATTTGGGTAGGTTAGAGGACCTTATATTATCTGAAAACAACATCTCCGGGAGAATTCCGCCTTTCTTGGGGAACTTGTCAAGCCTGAAACAACTGGAAGTGGATAATAATCAACTTTCCGGTGAGATTCCGGTGGAAATCGGGCGGTTGAAGGAGCTGACTCAGTTCTTCGCATGGCAGAATCAGCTCCATGGTAACATACCATCTGAATTGGGCGATTGCGAAAAGCTTCAAGCATTGGATCTTTCACACAATTTCCTTACTGGGTCTCTTCCTAATTCTCTGTTCAATCTGAAGAACTTAACTAAACTGTTGCTAATCTCGAATGGGTTTTCGGGAAAGATTCCTCCGGACATTGGCAATTGCACTGGATTGATCCGTCTACGACTGGGATTTAACCGGTTATCAGGCCAAATCCCGCCAGAAATCAGTCTTTTAAGTAGCTTGAGCTTCCTTGAATTGTCAGAAAATCAGTTCTCCGGCAAAATTCCACCAGGAATCGGTAACTGTACTCGTCTAGAAATGCTTGATTTGCATGAAAATAGGCTTCAAGGCAAGATTCCTGCTTCCTTTGAATTTCTTGTTTCTCTCAATGTTCTAGACCTTTCAATGAATGGGATCTCAGGTTCTGTTCCTGAGAGCTTAGGAAGGCTCACGATGCTGAATAAACTCATTTTAAATGGCAATTATATTACCGGTTTGATTCCCAAGTCCTTGGGTCTTTGCAAGGATCTGCAGTTGCTGGATATGAGCAGCAACAGAATGTCTGGTTTGATTCCTGATGAGATTGGCAATTTGCAAGGACTAGATATCATGTTGAATTTGAGTTGGAATTCTCTTTCGGGCCCAATCCCAGAAGGATTTTCAAAGTTTTCAAAGCTCGCGTACCTAGATCTCTCGCACAACATGTTGGTAGGGAATTTGAGTGTATTGGGTCAGCTCGAAAATCTCGTTTCTTTGGATGTTTCATACAATAATTTCTCAGGTTATCTTCCTGATACTACATTTTTCCGAGAGCTCCCATCGATTTGTCTTTCCGGCAATCGAGAGCTTTGCACTGGTCGGGATGAATGTTTTGTTCAAGTTGGAGATGCCCATGTCAGTGAAAGGCCCGGTCGAAGAAACTCAACTCAAAATGCAGTTCTCCGTGTCGTGCTTAGCATTGCTATAGCTCTGGGGTTCATGCTTCTAGGAATACTGCTGGTGATCCGAGCTCGGAAAAGGGCAGTTGGAAGTGATGAAGAAAATGAACATGGGTGGGAGTGGAAGATCACTCCATTTCAGAAGCTGAATTTCTCTCTTGATGATATCGTCACAAAGCTATCCGATTCGAATGTTGTTGGGCAAGGCTCTTCGGGCAAGGTTTATCGGGTTGAGACTCGAATTGGACAGGTGATCGCAGTTAAGAAGCTGTGGCCGGTTAAGAACGGAGAATTTTCAGAGCAGGATTCGTTTTCTGCAGAAATTAAGACCGTCGGGTCTATCAGACATAAGAACATAGTAAGGCTTTTGGGTTTTTGTACTAACAAGAATACCAGATTGCTCTTGTTCGATTACATCAGCAACGGGAGTTTGGCTGGATTGCTTCATGAGAAGAAGGTTTTCTTGGACTGGGATTTGAGATTTAAGATTGTTCTTGGAGCAGCACAAGGGCTGTCCTATCTTCACCACGACTGTATTCCTCCGATCCTTCATCGCGATATCAAGGCCAACAACATCCTGATTGGCCTGCAGTTTGAAGCATATCTCGCAGATTTTGGCCTTGCAAAGCTTGTCGATTGCTCTGATCATACAAAATCCTGCAATACCGTTGCTGGTTCTTATGGATACATTGCTCCTGGTAAGTGAAAGAGTTTCAGATCTTTCTTTCTTCTTAGTTTTCAGTTTATAATGAAGAATATGCTGATTCAAGAGTCAAGAGTACTTGATCAAGCTTTTCCTAGCTTAAAATCCTGGTATCATCTAATTATTTTAACTTTTGAATAATCAAATGTCTGAGCTTCTAAGATGAGTTTCTTTCAATTATTTTCCAAGGGCGCCCAATCGAGTTTCTTTGGGTTTTACAAGAATGAGTTACCCTTCTAACTCTGCCCGAATCTGGATCAAATCCAGTCGACTCAGTCAGTTTGCAGGAAGAGTTTTTAAACTCTAGCTGATGGCTCTTCTGGAATGAACTAAAAATACTAATGCTTTCAGTTTCCACCGATTGCTTATCTGCAAGCTATTAAATCCAGCAGAGGGAGAAACTGTGATTGAATCTTAGAAATCTCTTCTATGTTTATAATTTCTGCCGGTACTAGCAACAAGAGTATTTCTGTTCAACTAACAATCTCTTTATCACCATCATGGATTGCAGAGTATGGATACAGTATGAAAATCACAGAGAAGAGTGATGTCTACAGCTATGGTGTGGTGCTCCTAGAGGTCTTAACTGGTATGCAACCAACCGACCATCGCATCCCAGATGGGACCCACATTGTCAATTGGGTCCGATGGAAACTGCAGAAAACAGGCAGAGAGGCCGTAGACGTGCTCGACAAGCAACTTCAAGACCATCCAGAGTCTCAGATCCAGGAAATGCTTCAAGTTCTTGGTGTAGCCCTTCTATGCGTGAACCCTTGTCCAGCAGAGAGACCCACCATGAAAGATGTAGCCGTGCTGCTCAAGGAAATCAGGCATGAAACAGAAGAATCCACCAGAGCCGATATGGCTCGCAAGGGATTCATAGACAACACAAAAGCAGCCCACTGCAGCAGTTTCGCTAGACCGTCTGAACCTCTTATCAGATCACCTTCCTTGATCTTCTCTTCCAGTTCCAGTAGGGTAGCCTTTCAGTAAGGAGATTTGAATTGTATGATTGTATGTATTGTATGTATGATTGTATGTATGATTGACTCATTGAGTTGTGCAGATTTAGTCTTCCCAAGAGATGGGAGGAGTAGAAATATGTTCAATTGCAGGAAAAATAATCCATAGGGGTGCGTTTGGATTCACATTTGAATCAAATTGCAATTATGAGTCTCATGAAGTGGTTCCCTTCGCATTTGAATTGAGTTTACAGGCTCCAAATTGCAATTACATTACTTTCAAGTTAAGTCGGACAACATAAACTGCAATTTTTGTCATTTCTTCTTTGATTAAACTGAATTTTCACAATTCAATTCACTCAAGCATCCAAATGCTTCCTAAGATTTTCATCTTTACCCACTCAGAAGATTGCCCTCCCACTAAAATTGCTAGAAGTTCCACGCGGTGCAAATTCAATGGAGTTTTCGGGTTTCTACCGAATCTTAACATTTTCATTTGTTAGCTTACTCTTTTGGCTTATTAGTCTTTAAATCAAGAAAATGATTATTTTGAAGAGCTTCTAGGCCAACATGTAGGATCAAAACATCAAAGCCTACTGATTTATGATGGTTTTGTTTACTTTACCACAACTGGCTGTGGTGGTGGCCTCATTTTTGGCTTTTGCCTTGCCTAACAAAATAAAAACGAAGTGGGTGTATGGAATCTTAGCTGACCCCACAAGTAGGTTTTCAGGAATTTCGACTGCTGATGTAAAATGGGAAGATAATGAGAGCATATAAAGATTCTCATTGTTTCTATCCTTCCTCTTTCAGCACATGAGAATCTTCGTTAAAAAGAAGGATCCCAATGTTGGATGAAAAGATTCCTTCTCGACACACTAAGCAATATCAATCAAAAGAAAAACAGGGAAAATAAGCAAACCACAACATAAAGATTTAAGTGGTTCCCTTTCGGTGCAGATTCACACCAATCTACTATGCTCTAAGGCGAAAACCGAAGAAACAGCCCTCAAAACAATGATGTCTTTCTCATTCTCACAACAGAATATATATTACCCAAAAACAAATTAGGGTTTACATAAAAACATAAAATTATGAAATTTCCCTCCAAGCCGGAGGCCCCCTCGACCCAGTGAACTTAGTACAGGGCTGAATAGATGAACAATACAGCTTTAATGATCAGGCTCCACCGATCCTACCACCCAACTACAAGACATACACCAAAACTGAGACATACACCAAAACTGGTGTAGGAACTGCCTTTGGCATCCCATTGGTGAATGTAACACCCTGAAAATCGGGGGTCGAGTAGACACCCAACTCCCGAGTTTCAATACATCACTTATCCAACATATTGAATGATGATTGATGTTGTCTGTATTAGTGCATAAAACATGAATGAGATTAAGCCAAATCAGTAATACATAATCCAGGGACAATTGTAATACGCAAGAGGAAGACTGAAACGGATATGCTTTATAAACCAGTATAGGTCCCCAAAGTATGTATGCATTGCCAGATCAATAATTAAAAGTATTGTTTCAAAATACAAAATGTCCAAAAATGTGATAGTTACTCCAAATATAACCCTAAAGCCCATCGATCAGAATGGTCTATATAAACCCGCTTGAGTACTGCATATATGAGAAAGGATCCTCATCGTCTGCGAAATCTGGCTCCGCCTCATCAGTCGGGTCTCCATCTGCAACTAAGACAGAGTCTGGTTGGTGTTTAAAACATCGTCCCAGAACGTGGGAGTGAGTGATCAACTCAGTGGAACAATAAAGCAAAGGTTAACATGTTATCAATTCAGTCAAGCAGTAATGATAAAACAATACAATCAAACATCCCTAAATACTCTGATTAATGCAGGAATTGTATGTATATATGATGCATGCCCTCGCCTGCACTCCCTCTGCGATCTCCATCTAACGGTCGTACATGTCAGTCACTTCCTCAGTGCCCTCTACTCTACGCCAAATGGCACATGCAGTGCGGTGCATTAGCGTGATTACCAAGTTCTTATTAGTCCTTTTTCATACAGCAGGATTGGAAAACTAAGGTACCTCCCTTATATCAATACCCAAACAATGATCCATTCTAGGATCGTCAGTCCTAGTAAATCTCATACGAAGTTGCGGTTTTAGGTCACTACAAAGGGCTCGTCACCTGATCAGCGCAGGCCTAATTTATACTCTAGTTACTACGGAAAGGCTCGTCGCCTTATCACAATCTTAGAGTATGCTCGAGGTCACTCCAAAAGGCTCGTCACCTGATCAGTGTAGGTCGACAGCTCGAATACAGTGTCCCATACCACCGTATTCGGCTCACGAGGCAGTATTGCTCACTGGTCACTACGGGGAGGCTTGTCGGCCCAGCGTAGGCCGACAGTTCTACCACAGTGTCCCATACCACTATGTCCGACTCATGAGTCTTAGCGGATCGAGGTACCAACGTTAACAGGGTTTCCACTAGTGAGTTTAGTACCCTAGGTTCAAGCAATAGCGTCCAAACATGGTGAACATACATCGGGCCAATCGGGTTACTTGACGAGCTCGACTAGCAAGAGCACATGTTGAGTTTATCGACATGAAGTGCATAAGCACTCCGTGTGCCCTAGCCACTGTCGACAACCCAAGTATGACTCGGATTCGTGGATCACATCCTGTGTGGCGAAACAACTTCAGCCACCAAGTCAAGGCTTGTTACCGATTGCCTGGACTATATAATAGCCCCAACCACATTCAATTACAACGAATATTCATATGAGATAATCAAAGCAGTAATGAACAAGTGATTCAAATCCTACGACTATTTGAGCATTTTCTGAAGTACAACATAAACATGAATCCACACATATTCATTGTATAAATAAAACAATTAATATAAAACAAATTTTATGGAGGAAATCAACACCCACTTAAAGTATAATTTACCAAGTGCTTACTCATACAAACATTTTTACAAACACTTAGGCTACACATATCAACAAACATGACGTATGCCGATCACAACGTGTATTACGGCAAATCCTTTCACTAAGGAGTTGTCACGAATGCAAGTAAGCAGGAATTCAAATTTCATACTCATTCAATCATTTCCACAAACCCTTAGACTATACATTTCAACTTACAGGGTATAACTCAACTTTGAGCTATATTAGGGCAAATCCTTTCATAAGGAGTTGTCGCATATACAACTATCACATAAACACTACAATTAATCATGGCAAACACAAATCCAAATTCCATACTTATACGATTATTTCAACAAACACATGGATTACCCTATATTCAACATAGTTCATATAAAACTGAAAAGCGAAACAGACATCGCATTTTGCATGTGAAATGGCACCCACGTCAGTCATAAATCATTAACCGGCATTGAAAGCCTTGAAAACCATAACCTATACGTTCATAGTCCGTACCTTTCGCCGGTAAACGAGTAACGGACTCAGTTTTAGATACTTAATCTTTGTCAATGGCGGATTGACAACCTATAGCATGAAGTAGGTTAGCTATTTCATAATTTACACTATCTGGAACTCTAAAATAGATTAGAGTTAGGTTTTCTTACCCAAGTAAGTAGTCGGAAACGCCGGAGTTGTGAGACAGGGGTGGTAGTTAGATGTGTGGAGCGACGGGATTGAACCCCAAGTACAAACACCAGTTCACTCTCTCACTTTCTCTCTCTTTCCTTCTCTTTTCTCTCTTCTCTCTCCTAGGGTTTCTCAAATTCGTATGGGATGAGAGAGTGAGGATTTAAGGCCCTTATATAGGCCCAAAACTGATGGAAATGGTCCCAGAGCCAAGATATACTTAGGTTATAGCCAAAACCCATATGTTTTGGCTCAATAGAGCACTTCTGGAGGCTCCATTTCTACGTGCGGTCGGACTTAAGCCCCCTGGCATTGGATCTAGGTCGAGATAAGTTTTCAGTCCGATCGGATTTACAGATCGATCGTGGTGGACTAGTTTCAGTTCAACGGTCACTGCTACTCGATTAGAGCCACAAGTACACTGACATGTGTATGAAATCTTCCCTGATCCGAGGGTGTAATTAGGTCAGCTTCTGACGGTCTGAAACCTTAGAATTTGGTCCGCAAGCGAACGACCCGAATCACTTAAATCTGATTTCAATTTTTAAAGATATTCGTGTTTCTCACACACTTTGCTCCGAGCTCAAGTTGTGCATTTTTTGACACAGTCAGAACTTGATTTCCGAGATAGTTGTCAAGCCCAGCAAGGCAGTCATAATCGTTTCGTTTCGCGGTAATCGGACTTTCGACGTGCGGTACAAGTCCGATACGGAGTTTCGTGATGCTCCCGAGAGCAACTAGGTAATGAGATTGATCCTAAATTATAGGGTAATGTAGCGTCGATGATTCTGCAAGTTTTGGGTCCTGCAGTTCGTATTTAAAGTGATTCAAGCGAATTTCTCAGCTAATCTAGTTTAATTACTTAATTAATTTCGTCTAATTTCTAAAGGATTTAGTCCTGAGTGATTTCTGTCTGAGGTGGTACTCGGGTCTTTGTACGGATTTTTCCAAGATGTTACAGTGAATGTGCCCATTGACCAAGGCATCCAATTGATAGGCTACCTCCTTGATTGGATGAACATACTTTCTGATCAATGTAGCCATTCAGATTTTAGACAACCATCTAATCGCAGCTTACTGATCAGATGTTCATGAGCATCTAATGGGTGCAGCTTAAGTCATGGCTCATTCAAGAGGTGCCCCATTGACTGAATGGCCAAGATTGATGGACATGTCCACTGATGGGATAATGTTTTATAAAACGAGTTTTGGTGTAAACATTTCCACATAGGATCATTCTACTGGCAGACATACTTGTATGAAACAACCAATGAAAATGACCATGCACAGACATACAGACATGCACACACCAGAAAGAGAACGAGAACGCCAAGACACCTCTTAAGCATCTGGAGACTGGAATCACTAAAATTCTCTCATCTCTTAGAAAACCAAAATGCCCTCCCGTCACCGTCTCGACATTGTGGGGCGGGTCCCAATGCCATCTGATTTCCAAGGACGAACGACAATGGCCCCGGCACAAAAACGCTACACCATATTCGGCACTTGATTGAATATGCCCATCAGCAATTGCACCTTTCACAAGGGGTCCACCGGCCACACACGTAGCTCTCACAAATGTGCAGCTGTCTACAGGCATGGACCCAGAGAAAAAGCCGTGTTGATAGCAGGATCTCGGTTGGGTATTGAAGTGAAAGGAATGGGACAACAGCCCCATCACTTCACTTGAACAAAGATAAGGACTTCCATGCACCATGTCCAAGTCCTTGGAATATTGCTTTGCTTGTGGTTGTCTATCCCATCTTTACAGTTAGGTGAGCTTCCCCACACGCCATCATCCTATAATAGCTGACAATGCAAGCCACAATCAAACACAAATGTCCTAAATACTTTGGGACACTGCCCTCACAAGTAATTAGGATTTTAGTAATCAATGTTCTAGGATTTTTCAGGTGTACTACAGGTTTCTATAGCATGGGTTAGAGCCCTGAAAGTAACCATTTGGGGGACCCGACCATCACATCATCGACACCATGGTTTCGACCTTAGATGACCCACCAAAGAGAAAATGTCACTGTGGAAATTATTTTTTTATTTTAGATATTTTTTGTTAATTTTATTAGATATTTAACTTATTATTTTAGTTCTTTAATTACATATTAGTTGGATATTCAATTACTGGACTATCTGGCTTATATATGAGTTCTTTGGATAACATCAGTATCCAACTTATATCCAACTTCGGATATTGCAATATTCGCCCCATATTCTACTCATTTACAACTCAATCAAGTGGGCAACGGGTATTAAACTTCCTCCACAACTTTTATCATGAATCTTGACAATTTGATGAGATGATTTTAAAGTGTTTGGTTGCACCAACTATTATGAAATACCATGATATTTTTATGGTCATGAAATTTTATGATTTTTTATACAACCAAACTTACCTCAAAGGAATCACAAAGATAAATTACATGAAATAATGATATTAATGATAAAGGGCTCTCACATTACCCTCTTGCTTTATGTGGCAAGCGGGATAATTTTTTCCTCAAAATCTCTTAAGAGGGATAAAGCATGAAGGATGACAGTATTAGCATGCGTAGTCCGGTACTCCGGAAGGAAAATAAACAAAATTTATTTGTAAGTGTGCAAATGGGATCTGATCAGATAATGATGGGTCTCGACATGAAATTGGACCCACCGGGTAGCGTCTAGGCCCCAATACCACTCCAATCAGGTCCGGAACCTCTCAAAGTCGACCCAACCATGCCTGGGACCTGACTTCTAAATGTGTTGGATCTACCCAAAAATAGCCCAGGTCACCTGAACTCAATCAAGAACCATCCCTTAAAATGATGCTTTAAGGCAATTGACTAAACATGAAGACCTGTTTAAAGAAACACTGTAGTTGGACGCTTAACAGGAAATCTATATTAAGTGTAGAATTAAATATCAAACCAACCCAACTTAGACCAAGCCATAGATAATTTGATCAGGTCTACATCCTCTTAGTCTAGACCCAACCCAAACTCGCCCAAATAGGAGCGAAAATGGGATAGGTTCGGTCAGGTTAGAGTTAGCCCAAACCCAACCCACCCTGTGGCCCAACCTGACCCACTTATAATTTATCCAGCCCAAGCATGATCCGAACCACCTATGCGATTCAAATCAGCCAGGCTCAATGGATCAACATAAGCCAAGTCAGGATTAAAAATGGAATATGGGATTCATACACACACACATGATCATGTGTGTGTTTATATATATTCATCTTCTATTATTTTGTTTCGGGTCATGGGTCAGACTGGGTATCTGGTTCAGCCCATTGATAACCCATTTGGGTGGGTTGGGCAGGGCCCTATCCAAGCCCAACCCATTACTTAAATGGGAAGCATTTCTAGCTAGAGCCAGACCCACTACACATTTAGCTTGGCTTCAATCAGCCACAAAAGAGGATCCAGCGAGGCGAACCTTGGGCTGACACAAAGGTTGACCCAAACCAAGAGTACTGGACTTGGACCCATCCCAGACCCAACCCAGATACTAATGGATCGGGCCGTGGGCTGAAACCTAGGCTTGATTATTAACAGTTCAGATCTGGGAATCCCCCTAACCACACGACCCATTTGGGTCCCCAAGTTTCTTTTTTTTTTTTTTTTTTTTTTGGCTAAAAGAGAACAGTGGAGGGGAAAAAATAAAGGAAATATCGTAAAGAAAACACAGTTAGAAAATTAGTTAATTGCAATACAAAAAAGTAACAATTTAGATCATTTTGATTGAGGTGTATAAATAGAAATTGTAAAGGTTTTCATTACTTTGATTATGTTTTAGGGAATTTTGACTTGATACCTTGGCTCAATCCCTCGCCCTCTACTTGATTAAGGAAAATTTAATGTGGTCAATTTATTAAGGGTGTGATTTGTGGCAACAAATTACGTGAAATATCATGAAGTTTTTGAACAAATTAGACTGATTAATCATGAAATTTCATGATATTTGGTGCAACCAAACACGCCTTAAAATAGCAGAAGAAAAATAAGGGGAAAAAAAAAACTAGTATACATATGTACATGCATCACTTGAGATAGAGGACGACTTAATAAATAAGTAACGTAGTTTGCTCATCAGGCATTCTCACCATGAAATACTATAAATCTGCGAGGAGGAATTGCATGATGTTGCAGTGAAGTATGCTGGGTCATAGTATTGGATGTATCATCTCTACATGAGGCCCACATGTACATCAATCCAGACGGTCCAAATTGTCAGCCCACATTGGATGTGAAGGGGGTGTAACAAAAAATCACACTGATCAGACGATCATAATTGTTTCTGTTGCCAACAAATAGAAATCAGAGAGTCAGGATCACTTGATCATAATGCTTTTTGTCCTTTGTGCTTATCCAGTGTGGTCCATCATTTTGCTATCTAGATTGATGCGGCTTGCAAATGTATCATAGTTTTTTTTTTTTTTTTTTTAATTGCTTTTATTTGCCAAAATTCTTAAAACATGGAACTATATTTATAAATTATTATTTTTTTTTTTAGAAAAAAAAAAGATATTTCCAATATAAAAAATTCCCAAAGTAGTTTGTAGGAGGTATTAATACAACTTTAAATGATTTTATAGATGGACTGTCCTGCACTTGTTTTGTGATTTTACTGAAACAATGCTTGAAACTTTTCAGTAATGGTGAGGTGGCATTGTAATGCTTGCTTACTAAATTAGGACATAAGTTTCTCAAACTTGTTTGGGAGCTTGGGATAATAAACTGAGTGGAACTGCCAAATACATTGATTTGAAAAATGTCAAACTCGAGAGACTATATTATGGAAGATGTAGTGATGAGAGAGAGAGAGAGAGAGAGAGAGAGAGAGAGAGAGAGAGAGAGGGTTGTGGTAGATATCTCCCTTCAACAATAATTTCTGATTACAAAGGGATAATGAGATCGTCATCATTTCAATCAAAACTAGTCAAGAATAACTAAAAGATAACAAAGAGATATACACCACCAGTATAGTCCCCTGCATGTACACACAAAACATTGTAAACCACCAGTATGGTGTTACTCATGCCTTGGTGGTAGACTCCCAAGAATTTCAACACCAGGTCATGGGTTCTGAGTACCCATTGTGGTGTGAGTGCATGGGTCTGTGCGGGGTGTGAGTGCGTGTGTTGAGAGAGAGAGAGAGAGAGAGAGAGAGAGAGAGAGAGAGTCAAGAATAACTAGAAGATAACAAAGAGATACACAACACTAGTATGGTGTTTTGCACGTACACACAGCCATTTACTTGACAAAAAATGTTAATTCCAAACACCTGATCTTCAAGCGCCAAACACAAACACAACATGTGCCAACATGGCAGGATCCAGGAGGTTCATACGGTGAACTGCAGTGAATGTTCTTTAACTCGAATATCAAGTCAGTACCTTAATTGGGTAGGTTACACATACAAAGAAATGGATGGTTAGACAGCCAACGATCTATATTCAACGTGCATACTGCTTTGCTTGATGAGTGGGCTAGCCTGATTCTTAGTAAAGGACACATGCACCATGAGACGACTACGAATGCTCTGAGTCCAACATATGTGCACTATGGAATGTAGGATTCCTGTGTTCAGCACTTGAAGACAGTGTCTGGAATTAGCATGCCCGCATTTGATTCTAAATTTCAGTGGGGAATCCGTGATCCAAGAGATTGTTTTCTGAGGTTTTCTAGCCCGAATACATTCCTTTGCAATCCACATGCAGCCATACATGCCAAACAGAGCCCGTGTATCGAAGCCACATACTAAGTGGGAACCAAACTCTCAGGTCATTTAACCATGAGGTAGGCTACGCGTCCCTTGTTTTCATGCACATGTCGCCTTTATGATAATTGAACAGACTGAATTTTCAGCCAGATCGCCGGTGCAGTAGCGCCCATTTGACACCCACTCAGATGTCCTACACATCCAAGTTTGGCAGATTTGGGGTGCATGTAGGGCTAGTAAACCTCTTGTTTGTCTTACCCTTGAATGGTAAAAACTCCAGGTTCCAGCTGAAAGAACATTTAATGCATCTGACATCAAAGTTTCTTCAAGTGATCCGAAGCTCGTTGCACACATCGGAATTAAGAGGATGAAAAATGCTAGAAGAAACCCATAAATCATGACAGATTTCTTGAACATCGCCATGCCTTGCAGTTTTTAGAGAAAACATGCATGTCTTGACACCACTGTGATGTGATATATATCATAGAGGCACAGCGGCATTCACACTCCACTGTTTGAAATCAAATAGAAAAAGTACAGAACATTAATACCATTTTATTTGGGAGTAGCAGATACAAGTGCAGCGCAACACTGGTCACATGCCAGTCATCATTTCCTTGCTGCATTCTTTTCAGGCACTGAGGTAGAAAAAATGCTTCCAGGGATTTTGAGGAACCATGTTGACAGTCTAGACCACTCAATTCTTCAAAGGGAATTCAAGATGGTTTCATCTCCCTGCCTGAGACTGTCAAATGAATCAGATTAGCCGCACACTCATTCACCACTGTATCTTTCAGGGAGACCAGACTGTGTGGCCATTTTAGAGGAATAAGGGGGAAAAATCAGACAAGTTAAAATCATCCAATTGCACCCTTTTGTTCCTATTTAGGCTGTATTGGATGCTCAACTGAATTGAATAGCAATAATTCAATAGAATAAAGTGGAAATGACCAAGTAGGTCTAGCCCCCCTAAATTCACAACTAGGAACTAGCCCCCAGCACCCCACATTGCAATAAAGATCATTTCAGGCACCATTTGAAATGCATGAAATTGCAACCATGGGTTTGGAGATCATTATGAATTAAGTCAGCCACACCATCAGCTCGGTCATTTCTTTTACACTGAATTGGCTTATTCACTGTAGCACCAAGATGGAAAATGAATTAGAGAAGTATTGATTCAAGTAAATAACAATTCTAGAGAAGTATGGATTCAAGGGGACAGAATTCGGCTATGTAAGGACATGTGGATTGGGGAGTTTGCTTGCTGACACATTTCTAGATTATTATTTTTTTATGTGAAAGATACTGAATTCTATTGAGCCAAAATGGCAAAAAGAAACCAAAAACAAAAGAAAGAGATACAACGGAAAAGCATCCAAAAAAAAAAAACAACCAGGCCCTTTAAGGCACCCACTATACCTAATACACCATTGAACTTTGCAAATGAACCCCAAAGACGAAGAACTTCTATTCCAAAAGCAGCAGGCATTTCTCTCGCCCCAAAGAGACCAAATGACAGCTAAGAGTGCAACTCTCCATATAGGGAGATCCTTTTTCCTGGGACTGCCCGCGTGCCATGACCAAAATAAACAGAGTGGCTTCTCATAAACAAGTGTCAGTGAAAGAGTGCCATGACACGTTTCTAAATTAATACAGAGTGGCTTCTCATAAACAAGCACAGTGAAAGAGTGCTGCAAATTATAGCAGGGGAGTTGTGTGGAAAATGATTTTCAGAAGAAACTTGAAAGGTGAAGAAATCTCCAAGTTTACTGAGCTTATAAGCATCCTCGAGGTGGTTCATCTTTTGGAAAATGAAGAAGGTTTGAGGACACGAAAATGGTCGACAGCAGGTGAGTTGTCGCTTTCCCTTTTCCCAAATGCATAACTGAGGAAATCTTAACGATTGATCACAGGAAAAGAAGGGGAGTTCACCCTACCTAACTGATGCAT
This sequence comes from Magnolia changhungtana, assembly GCA_030180095.1. NCBI lineage: Eukaryota > Viridiplantae > Streptophyta > Magnoliopsida > Magnoliales > Magnoliaceae > Magnolia > Magnolia changhungtana. The sequence goes on from JASAUF010000181.1 coordinate 3,484,947, forward strand.
CAATAAGTCCATCATGAGCTCATTCACTATCCCATGGCTTCATATTTGTGGGATAGTTTTTCAGCCTGTTCTTGTCATCAAGTCAACAATCAGAAAAAAAAAAAAGTGGGTGAATTTTGCAATATCTGTGATTGTGATCCATTTAAGATTGGTGGCAAAATTCCGTGGCAGCTTCTTCCCTTTGCTCTGCTGGCAGATATGGCTTAACCAGATGGCTCCGTAAGGAAGCATCCTCAGTCCAGAAGGTCACTGAGAAAACTAAGATACGAGTGGAATGGGTGGGGTTCTCTTTGTTGACAGCAGTAAGATATTTTTCATACGGGTTTGCCCATCAGGCTGAAGTGTATGCTCATTGGGAAGCTGTCAGGGCAGTCCGTAATCTCTTTTGTGAGTGCAATGTAATTGTCAGAGTGGGCTCAATCAATGTTATAAAGTGGGCCAAAGCCCAAACCCAAAGGGCTGGGTGTGAACCTTGGAGTCTTTTTTTGTTCTCAGTGAAGGTGGATCTGTGGAAACTGGACTAAGTATTTCGTTTGCTCACGTTTGCAGAGAAGCCAACTCCATTGCAGATGTTTTGCTGAGGAGGGGGTTCCTCACCCTTCTCTTTGTACTGGGAAATCCTTTCCCCTAATTTAATTTTTAATGCAACTTGTTATCTTAGCCCTATGATCAGCAAGAGATAAAAAGAAATGACAAATAAAGATAAATATGTGGAATTGCTCGACACAAGCTCAATGGTGTCAGGCCAAGGGGGTTCTAGAAGAATCGCACCTCTAGGTTTCCAGAAAAAAAAAATAATAATAATAATAATTTCTGTTCATTAAAAAACTCTCATAATGATCTCTAACAAATGTGTGGCTACATTTACATATAACCTTTACAAATTCCTAATTGAAACCAAAGAAGCCAAGGCCTATTCACCCAAATAAGAGTTATTTGCTAAACTATCTCCAATGTGTAATTAAAATAGAATCACCAATTAAATCCCAGATAAATATCCACATATTAAGCTACTGATTGGACTTCCTTGCACAGATGTATGGGATATTGGATCCACAGTTCATATAAAAAACTGACAAATACCAAAACTCTTTGGTATATATTGGGCTATTCAATGCCCTACAATTGATATGCAAGTCCGGATTTGGAATCTGGTCGGACTTATGAGCCCCAGAGTCCAACTGTATGGTTATCTGGCCATCTGATTGACTCTGTGATCCCCACAGGTCAATCAGACCATCAGATTTGGCATCCAAATGGATCTGTGGGCCATAAAATCCAATCGGACCACAATTCAAGGCCTGATCTTGCATCAGCCAGACCCTATCTGATGCATTGTAGGGTACTACATTACTGCAGTCCAGTTCAGTTGAGCATCCAAATGCATGCTTGAGATGTAATATGTTGATATCCAATAAAATATCAACCATTTTGAGTAGAAAACACACCTCAAATATAATTCAAATGTGTAGATTATGACCTCCAGAAAGTTGAACTATCCACTGTGGATCACTGACTCTTTTCAGGGTGCCACTTTATACTGCATCCAACGCTTTTGAGACACAACAAAATGACCTTGAGCATGTAAGACAGGAAGGCAAGCAAATTCCACTTGAAATGTACAGCAGGAAATACAAATGGAGAAAAATAAAAGCAACCTGGGTTTTTGCCTTGAGGTTAATGGTTGGCCGCTGAGAACACAGTCTATTGCAAGACTCAAGTCCCTATACACATTGAAGAATTTTAAATACAAAATTAGTTGACATTTCTAACTTGGACGTGGATCCAAGTCTATATCAGAGATTGTAACTGTGAAAATCCAACATTTTTTTTTGGACATATAGTTAACTGACGATACATTAGTTCATATAAATATCATCATCAACATCTTAGTCTTTCTATAAGAATTTTGGTGTTGTCTTTTAAATGGTAGATTGACAAAAGTTTTATGATCTGTCCACCAGACATCAACCTTCTGTTTTACTCTTGCTCTTGGAACCAGGCATAGGAAGAGGTTCCCGTTGACACCACTCACATGCCAACACATCCCAACCATTATTGATCCCCACCTCAGCTATTACATGCACAGCCCAGAGGGTGAGAAAGCAAGTAGGGTCATGGAGGGGTGGTTGCCAGGCAAACCGCTAAGCACAAAGCACCATCACATATGAAAGGTCGTGCTTGGGTACTTGACTGCACAAAATATCAAGGGACCTGCCAATACTTGATTACCAACATGACTCACATGCCACCACAGAGGTCCGATGCTGCACCTTCGCACAGCTATTACCTACCCACAAAGGGGAATTTAAGAACAGTTCATGTCTAGAGAATGCAGTGACAGACGAGCCCACTGAGCACAAAACTGGCCTCCTTTTTTTTCTTTTTTTTTTTGAAAGAACAAAACTGGCCATATCAGTATATAATATAAATAAGATGAATTATATGATCCTCAGCTCAGGATATTTTGAGTTTGTAAAAGAGGGCCCATACTTAATATTAGGCTGTTGAATGATGGGACCGGCTGTGGACAGGCCATGCCCAACGATCTCTAAGTCTAACTCTAGGACTCAATCCTAACTATCCATTCTTTGGCCATCTCAGCTGAGTGCGGACCATTTTTGTTTTCTTTTTAACTGTCCACTTGCAGGCAACTGATCGAAGGGCTAGATTGTCCCATCAGGGAGATCATGCAGCATGGTCCATCCATGGTGGGTGTCATCAAATCCATAATTTTAGTCACCAAAAATGGGCCCCTCTTTCATCTTAATGTCAGAGGATAATATACATGTACTTGGGCCAAGGATCATAAGATAAAGATATCCAAATCAACAGAAGTACATTAACATCATATCCATACATAAATATTATATGAAAACAAGGGGGGTAAAAGATAGCATGAGCTTGTCATAATAATCTTGTGGGTGACCGTACAACAATTACCTAACATGTGTACCTGGCATGACGATTTCAACTATGCATTTGAATATCCTTTTCATAAAGCTTTTTTACAAAACACAAGGACGTGAATAGAGGTGCAACAACAACGGTAGGCAAGTCATAGAAAGGCACCTCCCTGTGATTGGCACATTATTACTTGGTCGTGAATCATCAAACTGTCCATGGTAAAACAGCTCAAAAGGCCTCCGTCCATCCTGTTGCAAATTTTGTGTGAGAAATTGTTTTGCATGTACAGTTAAGTAAATCATGTAAGTAGAAAGGTATCAGAACAAGACTTAGACTTGAATGGAGACAATGTAAACCTAACCATGACCACCTATTGAAGCAACAATAATTTCCAGAACGTAGATTTATTAACTAAATGTTCTTCCAAAATATATTCCTGAAACGGAAAAAGGAAGGTAGTGTCCAGTGCTTTTGCGCCTGGCCCCCTTTCAACAGCCCATGGATAGATGGGGTTGGCAAGTCCACGAGGACTACAATCTGCAGACTACTAAACCAGGCTGCTTGGTGAAAAAATGACAGGTATGCTTTCTTTTTTTTTCTCTGATCCTTTGACGAAAATCTACTCTCCACGTACCTGTGAGCATGGCACATTTGTCAAAGATTGCCACCGTTCATCAGGTTGACCCTACCATGTATATTACATGGCCAGGCAGATCTCGGTCATCGGATGGGCCACATGTGAAGGTGTAAGTTAAATGTGGACCATACATCATCTAAAAAATGTCCATTTTTTTTCAAGCAGATGATGTGGACCAGATTTTTTCTTTCTTTTTGCCATGGCAAATACATGGTGCAGCCCACAAGATGAACAATCCAATCTTGCGACGTTGGCATGTGTGGGAATGAGATTCGAATGGTTAGTAGGCATCACGTTTCTCCGGTTGGACCTCATGAAACTGGACCTGTTTGGAACATGGGATTAGGTGGCATGGAATTGCATTTGGTCCCATGCAAATTCCATCTGGCATTTGGAAACAACAGGAAGGATTGGATTAATTCAAGTATCATATCATCCAGTCCCAATAATAGATACCGTGGGATTTCTGGTGGATTTCGAAATCCACTACATCTAGGCCCTACATTGATGCATGTGTTTTATTTGTGCCGTCCATCCATATGCGCCCTTTACACGTGACATTCGAGTTGCATATCCATACAGGTGGTCGGCATCTGTTGTAAAATCTGGTCTGTTGGTTGCAATTCTATGGTCCACCAAACACAGGTTTCACTAAACACTGTTTTTCCTAGAGAAAGAATTTGATCACGATCATGAGATCGGATTATCAAAACACCATGGTATTTCCAAACATGAAATCATTGTGCAATAATGGTGTTAATTCCATCTAATGCGATGCCATACCATTTAATCCCGTGTACCAAACGGGCCCTGAGGGAAATCATTTCAGTTGAGGATCCAAAAAAAAAAAAGTCTGCAGGAGTCACAGACCAGCTGCCCAAGAATGAAGGCCAGGATAATGAAGCACTCAAGCGGGTTCAAAATCAACTTCCCTGCTTAAAGCAGTAGATTAATAGGAGGTGCTTGCAGACAAACGGCATTACCTTCTTGAAGAGGAAAAACTCTGGCGTGCAGACAGCTCCAAAGGCCTGTGCAACATCTTGCGACTGCATGTGAAAAACAAAAATCCAGTAGGGCGATGGTATTTGTTGGTAATATGCAACTTATTGCAGATAGACCTTCCACTAAGACATCTGCTGTAGAATTAGTCTCCCTAGATATTTGAGGAAAGGAAATATTATGAGAGGAAGCTTTTGCCTTTATTCATTAACAAGAAAATCACACTTTGAAGGCGCCTCGCAACATCCAGCAGCCCAAGTGATTGTAGATTTGGAGCCACCTTCCAAAATTCTAGGGCCTCAAAAAAAAAAAATGGTAACCTTGGAGAATTCTACCTCCAAGGGGTTGATAAGGAAGGGCAAGAGGGCTCAGAGCCTGGTCATTTTCCTAGCAGGTATATGGCTCTACTAGCTCATCTAACGAGCTGTTGACAGGGGCCTCATATATTTTGAAAAATGAAAGACTAACCTCAACCTTAACCACCTTCAACTCCACATAATCGGAATCATGTATACTCGCAAGGCTGGAGGAAACTAAATAAATAGAGCCACTACCATTTCTTACAACTCAAGTGACACCTGTACCACCTGGGTTGCCCTGGGAATTACCATCAACATGTAGCTTCCACATACCTGTTCTTATGAGGATTCAGGAGTCTTGGATGACTCGTCCCAGTTTCTATGGAAATCCAATGTTGCCATCACTTTGAAATCTTAGGGCGTTAGCCTCCGGCTAACTATATAGCACACTTGCCACAACCTGGTCTATGGCACAGAATCTGTACAGAACTCTTTTATTGTGTTCCTTCAAAGCCTCAAAATGGTTGCCATCAGAAGTGATCTCCATAAATTTTTATTTTATTTTATTTTTTTTTTTTTTGAAAGAAATGGATTTAAGTGGGAACAATTTACCTATACAAAGACAGGAACGACTGATGCCAAATCTAGCCAGAGAGGCCGCAATCTCAATGGCCTCTCTACCCACACAAGCAAGAGAAATGTTTATCCCCAAGACAAAAAAGCAGAACTCATTAAAAACAAACTCAAGTTTCTGAGGCTCAGATAACTGTGACCCAGCTTAAGTGATATCCATAAGATTTTGCCGCTGGGTTTGAAAGGTCCAGATGGCCCCACCCTTAAAGAGGTCCAGATTGGTAAGATGGTTTAAAAAAATAAAAATAAAAATAAAAATTTGCGCCCTCGCACATGTGGTTATCATTTTAATGTCTACCAAACAATGTCTTTTAGCTTCTTTTTTTTTTTCTTTCTTTTTTTTTTTTTTTTTTTTTGTTTTTGTCTCAATATGCATTGACAACTCAGGCGCTATGAAGGAGTCAAGCCGGTTTCTCAGTGACCATCTCAGTTGCACATTTATGTCACACAAAAGACATGGGACCACGGTTCCCTTATCACTTTTGGATTTCCATAAGGTTCCTCTCTCGTTACACTAACCATCTCTCTTCCGCTATCTAGACATAGAACTTGTTCATGATTAATACATTAGGTAGTTTCTTTGTTACATTCAGCAAAAGCGGGGCCAAAAATATCGTAGCTCTTTACAAGTTGAGAAAGCAAAAGTCCTGAAGTACTCATGTATCCATGTTAGAAAATATATATTTGTAACTAAGTAAAATACAGAATATTAGCTTTTCAGAAATTTAAGTAGCTGAAAAAGAATGTTAATAATTCACAAATATCTGAAGTTAGTTGGCTTGGCTGAAAAACGCAAAATTCTAGCCTAGAGGAGTTGTAGGAATAGACAGGATAAAGCATATCCATCCCATCGAGAAGACTAGCTTCATCCCCATCCAATCCGAAACTCATTAGCAATATTGAGCCGACCTACCTTTCTTCCAGCCTTGATCGGAGGAGGAGAAAAAGTGGCGGAAGATAGCTATTGCGCGCTAGCATACGCATACATTTTTCAGCAGGCTATTGAAAAGCCATTGCGCATGCTTCAAAAGAAGGCGCGTTAGCCCAACTTCAGAAAAAAAAAAAAGCATCATGATGCCCGGGGGGGTGGCAGTGGCTTTGAAGCTAGCCGTTGTGTCTGCGCCTTTTTTAATTTATTAAAGGGCCCCGACCTCAGTGGTATCTAAGGCCCTAATGAGTCCATCAATTGCTTTAAGCTTTGAAGCCATAACTTGCTACTCGCTTTGGACTGATCTGTCCCTTGATCTGTAGCCATGAATCAAACCAGATATTTGAGGTAGCATTTCAATAGGTGGGGAACAGAAGAGAACTTTGATTTCGAACTGCCTTCATCAGCCGATCATAAACAATTGAATACCTCCAAGCAGACCTCGCTAAATACTCCACACCTGGGTCAATAATCGTTCCAGAGCAAACAAGAAATCCTCTATTCAGGCATAAGATTCGAGAAGTCAGGAAAGTCAACGATTCTTCCTCCCTCCTGATCACTCTTAAAACAGATGTTAGACAGATGCTTGCATTAGCGGTGGCGGTGCCGGGACACAAACTTGTAGCCACGATCTCAAACATGAATGAAGCCATGGAATTTTTCGCATGAGCTAATTCAATCAGAAACCATATGGAGGGTAGGAATTGACGCAAAAGTGGTGTAGCGTTGAACCGCTGCTTGCTTGGATGTTGCCTATGGTTTGCCAAATAGCATTCGAGTCCACTTTACGACTCTCCCTTCTTTCAAAGCAACTGAAGCCCCATGTCGTGAAGGGGAGAAAACCTATCATCCAATTCATTAACCTACATCAAATACTTTCAAAATAATGGGACAGATGTGTGGGGATGTTTCACTCTAAAGCGATCTTTCACTATGTGGGGCGGTAAAGTAACCGAACCATGAAGTCTAATATAGTCAAGAGTTTCATTCTCAAGGTGGTGGTACCTCCGCCTATGCGGGTTCTGCCTCTGCCTCAGTAGCCGCCTTTGCTTATGGTAAATCTGTATCCGCTGCTGTCTCCCCAGATACGTCATCGTGGGTACTCCACTAGGTCTGGTGGGTATGGAACTACTTTAGTTGCATATAGCTAACGAAGGTCGGGACTGGCCTAGGCGCAAGGCCCCCTGTTCCCTCCACCCTCAGCTTCTGGGTAAACTGATGGTGGGTATCAATAGATCTCTTTTCCACCTAGGTCAAAGGGGTATGCCGCTATATATGCTACACTGAAGTATGCTCCTAGGTGACGCTACTGGCTTTGGATCTGCCTCTCGAGCACGAGGGTCGTATTCATCAGGCTATCGATCACGAGCATCAGACTCTGTTGAATCACACTCACGAGAATCCGGGCATGGATCTGGCTAGGGGTATGTATCTGTTGATAAGTTGGGGTTGAACCCAAGACTTCGATGTTGAAACACGCCCTGTACCATTGAGAAACGGGCTCGAACCCATGATGGTGCAACAAAGAGGAGGTTCTTAAACAAGGAAATTCCAAAATATTGGGTAGAAGATTTAACTATTATTAATATAATGCTTCTCATATATCTTTCTTTAGGTTTGTGTCCCCTAGGCCTGGTGGCACGGCATGCATGATAGTGGAGCCGCCATGCGCACGGCATGCATGGCCGGCTACCTATCAGTTCAGCCTTGCTTGCATCAATTATAATACACCGTCTAAAAGCATTTTAATTATATTAACTATTCTTTAAGATTCACTAAGCTTACTCATTTTGATGACAAAAAGAATCTCATCCACTGCCTTGGCATTGTAGTCTTTCTATTTCTACATTTGAAGCCAATCAGCTACTCAATCCATGCATCATGAGTCATGGACTCATGATAACAGTGACTTCAACCCAAAGTTCAGGCAATCCCAAGATCCTTGCTCTCAACTGCATTATTTATGTTCATCAACGCTTCCATTTGTTCAAAGCATGTCCTCAATTCATTTCTTCCCACTCTACAGCAAGAAGAAACTCCATTGAGGCCTTTGTTGCTCTGAGCCCAGCATTAATGGCTTGCTAAAACATCTCCTATTAAAACAACAAATCCCGGCCTTCTATTCAAAAGCCATCCTTGCTAAAACAATAAATGGCGTGTACATATGGTATGTATAGTAGCATACTTAAGGGTGCAGAGGTACGCGTACATTGCAAAGTAACTTGTGTATAGATGTCCAAGCTTAAACTAATTCAACCTCGAACTTGCATAAATGATCCACGAGATCCCTCATTTTATTGGCATCTATTTTAAAGGATCCATCAATGCAGCACAAGTATGGAGATTTTGTTAAAGTGAACATTTACAAATGCTAATTATTATGGAGGGGTAAAAAACATAAAATTCTCCATGCGAACTGAGCTCTTATGTCAAGGGGTGAGATGACAGTTGCTTGAGGAGCGCTTTTTTTTATTATTATTATTAAAGATAACAGTACCAGGGATTGAACCATGGATCACTCTCACACACCACAGTCTCTAACAGCTCATCCATCCTTTATCTTTATGAGGAGCTGTGTTCTTCATGTTAAGTGAAAATGGTGCATCTCTGCGTATCTTAAAATAGTCAATTAAGCAAAGGAAATATGGCTTATAGAAAAGAAGGTTAAAAGCAAGGGTTGGTGAAAATTTGCACAAGATTACCTGGTCATAAAGATAAGGGAAAGGATAGTTGAATAATTTAGCTTCTTCAGCCATGAAGTCGGGTCCATCCTGTGAGAACCAACATGATGTAGAATGTAGAGATAAATAAGCAAACCACCTGAACAGTTAATCAGTTACTAGGGATATCACATAACCAACTTGATGTTTTACTGCTACCAAAGCAAAAAGAAAAAAGGTATTGAGAAAAGGGGTTTCACATGCAACTCTACACAAAGCTGCTAGCCAGAGTAGGACACCCAAGCCATGGGCTGTAAGTTTTAGCCAGATCATATATACATTAGGTAGGGCTGTAAACAGGTCAGATTCAAGACAAAACAGGGTCGATCCAGATCTGATCCAAATGGAGAAAAGACCCACCTGGATCCTACCAAGATCCAGATCAGAGAGAAACACATCAAGGTAATGCTTTTGCATGAGAAGGAAACAAGAAGAGGGTCGTCGCCTCGAGACCCTCAGTGAAAGAGAAGATGGATAGTAGGTTGCAGAGATAGAAACAGGAAAGGGGCTGCATATGTGTGATCGCTGTGATGGGATGTTATTTTTGGGAGGAGTTATTTGTTAAGACGACATCATGTGGCAGCCATGTGCATAAACTCAATCATCATACACATGGGATACATTTGATGAAATCCAAACCACTAAAATAGTAGGGCCCTCTGTAGATGGGGCATAGTTCCAACAGGAGATTTCTTAGACAATTTTTTACCTTCGATTAATGAGCATTTCTTTATTGAATTTGTATCATTGTCCTTTCCAGCTTAACTATACATTAGATGTCAAAAAATTGGCAAGTTAGAATCATAGGTTCCATCAGATTTATGGGTTATGATCCATTGGGTCCCATGATTTAAATGGTTCAATTTAAGGTATATGTGTGCTGGTGCAGAATCGTCTGCATGATTATAAATCATTCCAGCAAACAAGAGTATCAATGTTTATCTCCTGTTGGGAAACCCAAAATTCCTTTTCAAAAAACCAACCACCTGCGAGGCAGCAATTGCCTTTACCTAAAGTGATTTCTCTCTTTTTAAATGTAGCAGTAGGATCTAGTTACAATCAATGCTTGAGGAAAGTATTTCTTTTCAAATGCATTACCAAATGGATTCCTATATTTAGGATTTGACGGGGTCAGACCAACGTCGACATGGAGATGACCTGATGGTTAACTGGATCCAGGTCGAAACTTGAGTCGGGACCTAAATCTAAGCAAGATTGGCTTGCCAGATCCTCAGGTCAACCCGAACCATTGACAGCCGTAACAGTAGGTCCCACCTGATGCATGACTTGGATGTCAACGTGTCAAGGTATAGGTGAAGGGTGCATGTGGGGCTACATAGCCTCTGGACAATGGTGTAAAAGAGAAGCTGATGGGGACATCACGCGAACATGTGCACTCACACCGCCCCCCATACGCACGTACGCTAGAAGGAGGGCCCTACCTTCGATCTAGATCGATGACGACGTCTAGGGAGGGCTTCCTAGTTAGAAGATGGAGTTTTGGTTCAAGAGAGTGAGCCCGATAGCCAAGAAAAACTCATCATGGGATCTCATGATCATGGCCTACTAGTCGGATTGATTTTATATTTTAGGTTTTGCTTATTTATATCATTTAGAACATCGTGAACGCTTTAGATTTCTTTGATTGGTTTTTATTTTAGTTTACTTCATCACCAAGTAATAGGTTGCGTACATGGCGCGAGTTTTTGGGTATAGGATTTTCCCTATAAATAGGCACCCCTTGTAGTTCTTTTGATTAATAAAAATTCTGTGTTTTCCTACTCTCTAAGTTGTGAAGCCTAATTGGGTGCGAAGCCCTCCCTTCATCGAAGGGCTAACTACCATGGTGCGAAGCCACATCTACCCCGATCCGCCCCTATCTTCTATCATCCATACTTCCCACTTTCTTTCATCCATATTTCTATTCTCCTATAATCATCTACACTTCAAATCCATCTTCTATTGCAGCCGTTTTTCTCTCTACAACAGATTTCCAGAATCTGGCCCATGCAGGATGGTTGAAACTTCGGTGGAGCACCACGCACAAACCGTACATCGGATCGAGTTGAGATTTGAGGATTTTGGAGTCCATCCCTGGCCGACCAGGGCCAAGGTGACATTTTTCTGAATAGTGGGCCCCACATACATGCGGCCGAGATCACACGCATGTGCGTCTGGGCCATTGTTGTTGTCCACGCGTGCGGTACTTCTCTGGTTCATCTCTCTCCTCTCTTTCACTACACTTTCACCCAAAATCCCTAAACCTAACCCTAAATTACTCAAATCTCCCATTTTATGCCCCTTTTCTTACCTTAGGGTTCCTTGATTTGAAATTGGTGAATCCCTTGGATTAGGGAATGATTACTACGCATGTGTGGATGATTATTTCTTATCTTTGAGTATCGTTTGGTTCATAATTTTTATTGATCCAGCCCTATCATGTGTAGGCCTGGACCCGCATAGATTCCCCTTAATTGAATATTTGGACTTTCATGTGGGATATGGAATTTGTGTAATTGTTTCTGAACTAACATGATCTTAAGCCTAAAATCTCACATATCATATTTAATTTTCATGTCATGCATCAAAAGCATCTTCTTGACAGTCTGTTATCAACAAAAACTGTTGAAATTCTTTAGTAGAATAGATGAATGATGCACATAAATAAATAAATTTTACTGGACCTAGCATCATTTGAATGTTAGCGAGCAGTAAGGTATTCAACATTATAAGATACCTGTGGATGAGTAGCTACAGAGTTTGATGAGATTGCAACAACTGCAAGTCCCTTCTGCAACCGCGTATGAGAAACACATAAGCAGTGGGCCATTTAGTGTAATGCTCAAAACTGAATCCTCCAAGTGAAAGTAGGATAGAGGGGAAAACTGACACAATCTATATGATTAAAGAGGATATCATTCACAAACCTTCATATAGAAATTTGATAGCTTTACAATATCTTTCTTCAAGTGTTTGACAAATGGACAATGATTGCAAACAAACATCACCTGCACCATCATATTGCAGTAGTGAATCATATCATCCATTCAAACTGTGAGAAAACAATAGCAGTGAAACATATGTTGAGGGTAGTAGCCTCTCTAGTGATCATAGACACCTCTCTCCACCAGAAGTTTTGTTACAAGCTCTCTCCCCTTGCATTAATGATCCACTCATAGCAGTGTCTTAATGTAGGCAAATGGCTACAAATCCATTGGTTCTTCATGTTTTGCATGAAAAATCATGGAGTTAGAGCTTTGATTTTGATATTCATTAGTTCTTCATATTCCCCATTTTTTATTTTTTTTTCGAAATTTTCCTTCAACCAGCTGTCAATTAAGACTAATTTCGAAGTATTTAGGAGTGTTTGATGAAGTGGTCATCACATACACTCTAAATGTTATACATTCAATTTGAATATAGTTGCCTTAGTTCAGTCAAACAGCACATAACTTAGGACCCTATACAAAGGAAACGTATTATGTGCACTTCTTTTTTGAGATGTTATGATTTGAAAGTGTGTATTAAGGTCCTTTTTAACAATCTCTGAAGTTCCATCGAAAAATTCAACCATTTTCCCAATGTTTCCCCATATTTCCCAAAAATTATGATAAATTATCAAATACAAAAGATATATCCCGTGTGATAACCGATACATATCTGTATCCCAAGGATGCAATACGTAACACGATACCGATATTTCAAACATAGACTGCAACACCATTTTAATTATTTAGGTGAAACAATTAGCCATCACTTCAATAGGATCCTTGACGGAATCATCATTCTACATGACAACTTTCTCAAGACGCCAGGGAATGAGGTATCTCTCGAAATAATGAACAATATGAAGTTTTTTTTTTCTCCATATTTTCACGTTAGTAAGCAACATATCTTGTTCATTTCATAATAATATCTTTAAAAAGGGCATGTGGTAAACTAATATAGGTGATAAAACTTTTTTAGAGCTGTGTTGGAGCCATAGACGGTACGCGCATTCTAGCTATGGTTCTCTTAAAAGCGCAAGCCAAGTGGCGTAATCGAAATGGATTTGTTCTCCAAAATGTACTGGCAAGTTGCTCTTTTAGCTTAAAATCTCAATATGTTCTTACTAGGTGGGAAGGGTCAGTTGCAGATTTACAAATGTTAGCAAATGCACTTGCACGGAGAGACAAGCACATTGTTCCAAAAGACATTACCTTCTCGTGGTACATGTCCAATAAGTTTAGATGAAATATTTACAGTTGAAGTAAAACGTATTATTTTTTCACTTTGTAGGTAAATATTACTTAGTGGATGCCGGTTTTGTGAACCAACCTAGTTTCTTAACCCTATTTCATAGGGTACAATATCATCTTAAGGAATTCATGTAGCGTTGTCAACCCCAGAATATGAAGCTGAGTGGAGATACCTCATTTCAACACTTGAGGTCTTGGTATCGATCCATAGCGGGGGTGGCTAACATGGAGTGTGTGTACTGACATGGGTGTGTACTAACTAGCTAACCCAAAAAACAAAAAACCCAGAATATGAAGGAGTTGTTCAATCTTCGGCATTTGTCATTGTGAAACATTGTTGAATGTTGTTTTGGAGTGTTGAAGGCACGATTTCCTATACTGAAGATAGTCCTGGATTATCCATTATGTACACAAGTGAATATAGTAATGGCATGTTGTATATTATATAATCATATTGTGAACGAAAACCATGGTATTGACCTTAAATTAGAATTAACAAACGAAGACATTGAAGAAGAAAATGAATGTGACAAGGATGAAGATATCTTTAACTATGCAAAAAATGAATAAGATGATGATGGCTTAAATGAAGAAGTCGAAGAAGAGCCAAACGAAGCTAATGATGAAAGCTATGCGGTGAGAGATAAGAGGGAGAGACAAAGATTGACTAAGTTTGGGTTAAGCATCACAAAAGCAATGTGGGACAACCTGGACAATGTGTTGACTGATTCTATTTCATATTTTTGTCTTCATTATGTTTGTAATTTGGACTATGTTGTAGTAAATGATTTTTTTCAATATCATTATATCTTCTTATAGATATTCAGATATCAATGCAAAAATTCACTATATTTCTTGCAATTGATTTTCTTATCTTTTAAGATTTAGAATGTCGTGACATTCGAAAGCATGCAACAGTCAGAAAGGTTTCATCTCTTGGACTGACCAAATGGACAAGTTGATGATTGATATTTTGATTGAGCAGGTCAGCCACGGGTAAAAAGTGATAACGGTTTTAAAGCTTTTACTCTGACTACAGCAACAAAGGCAGTGGTAAACGTCTCCGGTATCCATGTGGATTGGAAAAACTGCAGAAACCGTATTTGGATTTTATGGAAAAAAAAAAATACAATTTGACTAAGGAAGCATTAAATCTAAGTGCATTTGGATGGGATGAGGAACGTAAATATGTAACTGCAGAAGAAGAAATTTGGAAAGAATTCATTAAGGTTAGTTAAAAGCATAATATCTGATCATGTAATATTTGTTTGTATTTGTAATATAAACTTTAAAATGAATGAATTTAATATATGAACTACTTTTATCTACAGGCACACCCCAATGTGGCTCAATAAAGAATAGGCCAAATCCACTCTTCCACAAGATGGATATAGTTTTTGGAGAGGACCATGTGACTGAAAGCATGGCAAGCACTGTCTTTGAACTTGCTGAAGAGACTCCACCATATTACCCAATAGATGATATTCCGATATCCCCATCACCATTTGAAGGAATGGAATCAAATACACCATCGGGCGATGAATACTTCTCAGAGGAGACATATCCACAGGCTGAACAAGCTGAGGGAAGTAGTCATCTAAATGTGAGATTGTCCGCTCTAGTATGTAAGAAGAAGAAGAAGCTAACTCCCCAAGGGGTGTAATGCAAAGATCAGACCACCTATGCGACACAATTGAGGAATTCCAAAGAAATAATAGGAATTTACCGGTCTAGATATGGGCAGAGTTGAAAAATCTCACAATCATCGACAATAATATGATGTGGAAGGCCGCCAACTATCTTACAAAGCGACCAGGTTTATTCAGTGGTAGATTTATTTTCCGAATGTGTATTTGGTTGAGTATTTCAATGAAGAGTTGAACACGACAAGTAAATGTATTATATTTATTACAAATACTTGTACACAACAAGCGTATGCTTTACAACACTAACAAACTATCACTCTTAAATGACAACTCTCACACACAAGGAAAAACTCTTTTGAACTCTTAATACTTGAACACCTTACCTTCACTCTTGAACTCACTCTTTGTTGTTGATGTATATGTTTTTGTGTTATAACGAGGTTCTTCCCATATTTATAGAGAGCTATGGAAGATTCTAGAATTAATATAACTCTAAAGAGTTCTAGAAGCTTCCAAATATCCTATAAGGTTCTATTATATTCCGGAACATTCTAAGAGAATCCGGAAGGTTCTAGCTTAGTCCGGAACATTCCGGAAGAGTCAAGAAAACTCTATCAAACTCTAGAAGTTTCCGGAAGGTTCTAGAAAATTCGAAAATTTTTCAGAAATGTCTGGAAGTTTCCAAAAGACTCCGGAATATTCAAGAGAGGTGGTGATGACATTTAACATTCAATATGTATTTGGATTTATGAAGACATGTGTTTACTATGTTTATTTGAGTGTGTTTATGGTTGGAGTGTTTATATTCAGTTGTTTGGCCTTATAAAAGAGCATTTCAATTCGTGGGCCCACTTTCTATGGCTCACCTAGTGCTTGATTTTCTATGAGGATCAACCCTAAGCTTTAGTGAGATGGGCTTAACCCAATGATCCACTTTAAAATCCACTCTTATATGCCATTTGAATGTTTTTTAAGGAATTACTTCTCTAAGCTATCCCAATTACAGGATATAAACCATTTACAGGCTATCCAAACACTGTAAATGATTTACCTATAAATCATTTACAGCTTAAAGCCAAACTGTCATTTACAGCCTGTAAATGATTTACAGGTAAATCATTTACAACTTAAACCATTTACAAGCATCCAAACGACCCCTTAGGGCCGGTTTGTTTTTCAATTCACGGGGGGTAAATGGGGGTGTACATGGGCAATTATTACCTACCCCTGTATTTACCTTCAGCAGCCGCCCTTTGACAGTGACTTGACGTTGACAGTGGGTTGAAACCAAGGAAATGAGGATATTTTAGTGCGGCCCACTTTTATATGTGTGCTTGATCCATGCCGTCCATTCGTTTTTCCCTCTCATTTTAGAGCATGAGCCAAAAAAGAGGCAAATCCAAAGCTTAGGTGGACCACACCACACGAAACAGGGGGAACTGAAAACTTACCATTCATTTCTTCGTTGGGGCCATTAGAAGTTTTGCATCAAGCATATTTTTGTGTTTTCCCTTCATCCATGTCTGTATGACATCATGAACGGTTTGGATGGCAGGTATGCATCTATGTGATGCCATTTGTATGTTTTTTAAGGAATTACTTCTCGGGTGGTAGACTCTCAGGAGTTTCAACACCCTGTCAAGGGTTCGAGTATCCATAGGTGGTGAAATCCCACTATTAGGTGAGTGTGTGGGGTGTGTGTGCGTGTGTTATAAAATAAAAAATAAAAAAAGCAGCTGTAAAAAGTAATAATTACCCATTTACAGCTCATTTACGTTGTATATAGAAAAACAAACAGGCCCTTAAAGAGCCGGATATTTGTAGAGAGGTTAATTAATAAATCAAGAACTTTTTGGAGGAAGATCTAGTTCTAGAATATTTGGCATTGCTTTTGTAGAGTTTGAACCGTTGCAGTATTTCCTATCTTAACCCTCTATTTGTTTGGCGAAGTACTAAAGGAACATGATTTTCCATCTGGAGATTTTTGGCACATTGGCCATCCACAGTGGGGCCCATAGTATCAACAGAATAATGAATAAGACTACTTAAAACTTATAAAGTGCAACACTAGGAACCCAACATCATGCAATTCAAAACAAGAACATAGGAATCATATATACAAATTCTCAAAAGAATGACTGAAATTTTAAATAAAAATTTTTGAAGAAGAGGGTATTACCAGCAAAGCAGGATATGATTCAAAATCATCTAATTTCCACATTTTCCCAGTCAGCGGCTCTGGAAGCTGCCAAATTCAATTCAAGAAAGAAAACCCACCAAAATTTCAGCATAATTTGAAGAAATTGCAATCACCCGTATGGATTTTCTTTCGAAAAGTACCTCAAAATCAGGAGCTCTGAAGCCTACAGAGAGGCCTTTGGACCCTGTTCTTGCAGCTCGGATTTGCAATTTTCTTGCAGGAGGAGAATTTTTGAATTGCAGAGAAGGAGAGAAGGAAGGGTATGAGGGAAAAGAAGGGAAGAAAGAGGAAGGCGTTTTGATAGTTATCGTGCGCCGCAGAGGAAGTAATCGTGCACATCCAGGGAGGAGAATGGCCGCTGAGTACACTGTTCCAGCAGCTGCCATGATTATCGCTGCAAGGTCGGATTGGTCTCTCTCTGTTGCAATTTATCCCTGCCAAGGGCGTTTTCGTCATTTCGGTCTTCTGCTACTTGTCTGTGATATGTGGGCCCCACAATGATGTATTTGTTTTATCCACGCCGTTCATACATTTTTACAGATCATTTTATGCCATTATAAAAAATTTAAAAAAAAAAAAAAGTCGAATCAGATCAAAATCTCAGGTGGACCACACCACAGAAAAACAGCTGTGATTGAACGAGCTCACCATTAAAAGCTTCCAAGTAATGTTTATTTACCATCCAAACTTTTGGTTAGTTCAAAAAGCCTGGATGAAGGGAAAACACAAGTATCAGCTTGATCCAAGACTTTTGTGGCCCCAAGGATATTTTAACGGTGGATGTTCAATCAACACTTTTTCTTGTGGTGTGGTCCACCTGAGATTTGGATTTACCTAGTTTTTCCTTAAATGCCCTAAAATGAGATGAAAAAATGGATGGACAGCGTGGATAGAATGCATACATCATGGTTGGGCATGATGGGTCAGTATGAAATCCGCGTCCCTAGGAATCTTCTGTTATGCTACTGTGATAGTTCACCACTATGTTCAAAATGGCGGTTACTCATCTCCGTCAGTTTTACGCTCATGTATGATTATCCAGACCATCCAAATTGTGGGTGCAATTTGGATGAATCAGATCATGAAATCACGCTCATCAAGAAATCCGAACCATCCAATCGATGGCTATGAAATGGATGGTTCAAAGTAAAATGGTGAGCCGTCTAAATCTCAAGGGAAAATCAGATGATATCGGTGTAATTGTTTGGCTATTGTCCATAATGGTTGCTCGGATCATTTTACAACTATGCGCCCCCGCCTGGATGGACTAGGTCCTGGCAGGGATCTGTGGGGTCCATCGTGATGTATAGGTTTTATCCATGCCGTCCATCCATTTTTCCAGATCATCTCAGAGTATGAGCCCAAAAACGAGGTATATCCAAGGTTCAAATGGACCACACCACAGGAAGCAGTGATGATAGTAATGCCTACTATTGAAACCTTCTTAGGGCCCACCGTGTTGTTTATTTGTCATCCAACCTGTTCATAAGGTCACATATACCTGAATGAAGGGAAAAGATAAATATCAGCTTGATCAAAAACGTCAACAGAGGCATTCCATCCCCACCGTTGGTTCACTTGAGCCTTGGATCTGCCTCATTTTTTACCTCAAACCCTAAAATGATCAGAAAATTGGATGGACGGCGTGGATAGAACCTATACATCATGGTGGGCCCATATAGTCCCTGCGGGGCAGGACGCAATCCACTTCCCCCCAGTATGCCATGTATGCGGTTGACAAGCCACTGGCCCACTACCATTTTGATGGACGGCGCTCAATCGCACGTCTTTATTTGTCGCAAGCACATTGAGAGACTTAGACCATGTAATCCATTGATCCAGACCGTTCACCAGGTCCAAAGCACATTTCATGTGGAACTATGCAAGCATTACACTAATCTGACATATATTCACCATTCGATCAATGCTCTTTGATATTAAGGGTCAAGATCATTTACACAAAAATAAATCTAATCAACAATTTGATACACCTGATCTTTTATAGACACCTTCATGGATTGCTTGTGATTATAAAAGAATCACTCTTTTATAGGCAATTGTAGCCATCTCATCCATGGCCGGGGAAAGGAGGGCTACAGAAAATAAAACCCACATCAAGGATGGATTGGATCATGGGCTCAGTATGTTTTTGCATGGTGACAAAAAATGGTTTGAAAAATAATTTTCTGTATGTATTTTCTCTATATTGATGGTATATATATATGCATTGAATGAGCACAATAAACATTTGTCAAAAATGAAAATTTTCAGATTTGGGGGCCTTGATTGATAATCAGCTAGCTGATATCCTTAAAAATATGTTCAAGGGCCATTGATTGATAATCAGATTTTGAACAGTCTAATTGAACTGATGCAAGCACTATAACTCCTATTGCTGTAATAGCATTGGGGCATTTCTTGTACCATATAAAGTGCATGCACATCCCTGCCTTGAAAAGGGTGGTCCACACCTTGAAGATCACCTGGTACAAAAAATCAGGATATATACCATTCATCTATGACCACACCATCAAAACAAAGAGACAGCTGATGGCCTGACCCAACTTTAGGTGTGGTCCACCAAGTGATTGGATCTGCCTGATTTTCATGGATCTTAATCGTCATGGTGTAACCCATCTTTTGCAAGGCTTTGATGTACTTCTCACTCAACACATATGCAAAAGTCTACATACAGTAGTTGTATGTGTGATCATTTTCTCATATTATGAACTCTTATAAATACCCATTTGAGATTGAAACAACTTAAAATTCAATCAATGTCATGTAAATGCCTAGCAATTAATGAATTGGAACATCCAAACAACAGCAATATCATCCAATCACAGGCCCATCAATAAAATGTATGCGGATCAGTCCCTCAAAAAACAAAATTTCACAAAGATGGACCAGTGGACTGATCTACATGATGTTTGCAAAGATACCCATCTGATCAATGCCTCCATCCATCTCATTCGACGTCGAAGAGGGGGAAGTAGGATCATGAAGTGCGATCAGGGCCGCAACTAGACCAGCATTGCCCGATAAGCTGGGCTCTGTGTATTGGGGCGCGTCCCGCTCGTCCGAGAACTTATCATCCTGATCTGGGCCAGCTACCATGGCACCCATCAAGACATTTGGATTAGGATCTCTTGAGTGGAGCCATCTGCTCCCTTCAGCACAAGAGTAGGGTTGGTCGTCCCAGGGAATTGATGCAGCCCTGTGGTGTACTTGGGTTGGGAAATGGTCTCCAAAACCCACCAAGTAGCTCATCTTCAATGGGTTATTTCCTAGTATGTATTGCACCTGAAATATGGAAAATAGAGACCACTTCAATGAGGTTTCCTAAGCCCACAGACCTGTACAAGAGAGACCATATCATGGCACACGTGTGTGAGATCCATGCCATCAATGGGTGGGCCCCACCTTGAGAGTGGTGCTTTACAAAGACCAGGGCAGTCCACTGATAGGAATATAAAAACTGGGCTAAATGTTCTTGGGTCTCTCACACATCTGCCAGATTATCCCTTGAGGGGATGTTAATATCAATTTTGTAAATGTAAATAAAATTCACCTTGTTTCCTTTTAATGTAATACACTTTGTAACAGATCTTTACTGTCCAATTCATGGACCACCTCTTGGATTAGCCATACCCAAAAATGGTGCTGATCAGAAGTTAATTATCTGATCTGTGACCTATTTTTGGATGGCCCAAAAAAAGTTTAGGACAGTAGTTCAGATGAAAATAAAATCTCCAGATGGAACAGTTTATAAACAGGTAACGGATACATTTTTTTACCATTAGGCCATCCATGAGGTGGTTGATTAGTTATTTGATTTTGATTAATCAATGTGTTAACCAAATTACTGATATACTCTCAATAAATTACCTGAGATGTAGAGAAGACGTTCAACATTTGTAGGGAAAATGACTGAGAGCCACAACTCCCTCCATAACTTCTAATAATACCAAGATAGTCTTTGTATAATTTACTAAGAAACGCTGCAGTCGCTGCAAACTGGAGTGGGCCACCATGATCAGGCCTCAAGAGAATCAACCCACCTATACAATAAAGGAAAAAAAAAAAAAAAACAGCATTAGTCTACATTCAATGAAAACTAAGCCAATAGTGAAGTCGTACCCATCAAACCCATGATCTACATCACTAAACTATGGGTCACATATGTGTGAGATCGTAAAATCATACACTTGCCAAGGCAGGGGACTCTGTATATCTGCTTGTTGCCCACTCCTTAAGAGAGTAAGAAAGGGGCATGCACCATATGATCACAAACATGTGAGTATGCAAAAACTCACGTGCAACTCTCTACTGTTGAAGGTTTGGTTAGATGCCACTTAAAAATGAGTTCATCTCATTTTAATTAATCATGATTATGAATTAGAGATGAAATTTCTTTCTTGTTGGTAAGAACTAAAAATCATCCTGATAACCTAATACATAAGTGCAATTAAAATTGAAATGAGATGGACTCATTTTTTAAGTGGCAAGCAAATAAGCTTTTTTTGGGGGGGCATTTACCTGGTGTCATGTTGAAGTTTTGATGAATAGAGAGATAAGAACACATGAGCATGTCAGTCATGTTTGAGCTTAATCTTAGTGTGGCTTCAAATGGGTAGCCGAGATCATGGAGATATCTTAGTCTTGTTAACAAAACCTTTAAAAAAAAAAAAAAACCAAGAGAGATAGAGGAGAAAACCCACAATTAGAACAGAACAAAATACGAACCTGCAATAATTCAGTGTTTCAGAGATTTAGACTGTGTTTGGATGCCCAAATGAAATTACATTGAAATTTATAAAGTTTTGTAGTCCTATGGCGATCAGTCACATTTGTTTCAAATCCAACTTGAAACTAATGTAGTTGCAATCTCGAGTCTGGCCCGTGGATGTCAATGCTAAGTAAATTACAATTGGGTTCTTTCCATTTAGATCAATTATCACATTTCAATTTGGTATTGCATCCAAACACACCCTCGGTCCAGATTACTGCAGCGGCCGAAAGCTTATTATTCCAGTAAAAAACTCCTGTATCAGCAGTCAGCTCCACTTCCATGGCGGACTCGAACCTCTCAGTCGCATTTCTAAGGTATAAATCATTCCCAGTGGCGAAAAACAACCATATTCCTCCCCAAACCAACTCATCCAAGTAACCAGAAGAATTGTAGAAATTTTCTGCTTCAGCTCTACAATCTTTATCCATGGTGTAGCGTCCTAGGTTTTCTTCATTTGTTGCAAATGCAAACAACTCTTCCGCTACCCGGATTAATTCTTTCGAGTAGGCCTTTTCATCTTTGAAAACTAATGACGCTGATGCTAATGCCGCAGCAATTTCTCCAGCTAGATCAGATGCCGACTTACACATGGAAACAGGCCGTGCGTATTCCATGTCTTCAGGTCTTTCCCAACAAGTGATATCACTATCCACATTAGTGCTTGTACTTCCAACCTATGATCACGGGTAAAAAATAATAATCAAGATTCCAAAGAGGAGCATCTACAAACAAGCTAGGTATTAAATTACAAAAGCCGGCAATTATAAAAATTAAAGAGGACAATTAACCACTTGCTTTAAAAGTTCAAACTAATAAATCTTACTGTGAATTAATCCATTTATTTCATAGTTCAGGCCGCCCCACATCGCATGAGTTACAGGCCCCATATTGCATGAGTTACAAGCCCCACATTACATGGGTTAGGAGCTTGGCCGAACCCCCTCATGGGCCCCACACACATAGTACCACCTCACACGAGCCACCTGCCCCAAGTGTGTCCCCACATCTCATAGGCTACCCCATTCAAGTCCAATGTGAAAATGTCACTAACCTTCCATTCTGATACTAATTTGATGAAAGATAATTAACCACTTTCTCTAAAAGCTCGAACTGATAGAACATTGCGAATTAATCCCTTTATCTCATAGCCCAAGCCCCACGTTGCATGAGTGAGGACCTCGGCCGAACTCCCCTCGTGAGCCCTACATCACATGGATACCATATCACACGGGCTGCCCACCCCAAGTGTGTCTGCATGCATCTCATAGTCTATCTCACTTGAGTTCATTGTTAAAAGGAGTTGAGGTAGTGCCTGCGACATCAGCGCATGGCTCGGGAATAGTCATCTTTTATTTTCCTTTTCATTTTTTATTTTTTTTATTTTCATTCGATAGCTTGTTCATGTAAAAAGATCAAGCAGCGAGAAAAACACCACATATCATGCATTGTTGTTGTTCGATGCACCCTTAATGGCTCTTAAAAATCCATAGGACCAAGCGCCTCTCATATCCATACGAATATATATATGAATAAAATGTATCTCCAAAGAAAGCTAATCGACTAGTAATAAAAAAGAAAGGCAACTGCAACACCACCCATCACTTACTTGAGAATACAAGACTGCGGGATCCGTAGTAGAATTGGAAGGAAGGAAGACCTTAAGCAAATAATCAGTTCCCCATTTGATAATGTTCCTGACATGATCAAGTTCATTTATCGCAGCGTATTTTTTATGGTATTCAATTACTGACCAACTCAATAAAGTGATTGTATAAGCCGTTGGAAATCCGAACTTGATGTTATTGCCCGAATCATAAAATCCACCAATAAGATCCACATGGATTTTGCCTGAATTCCCATCTTGCAAGCCCGAATCTCCGCGAAACTTCACTGTATGGTTCTCAAGCAAAACCCCAGCTGCAAAAACCAATCTTCTTAAATAAAATGTAGAAATTTTAAAAAGAAATGTACGAAGAACTTACATTTTTGCGCGTCGAAGAACAGAAGAGCTTGGTTTAGTGCAAGAGCAAGGTTCTTGGGAGACTTGTCATGGGAATGCTTGTGAGGTAAAAATCTCAACAACAGAATGATTGTGATGATAATGAGAATTAGCGAGACGGATATATAGATGAATCGCTTGAATGCCTGTTTATCGGCAATAACAAGATTGCAATCAACGGACTTAGGGTAATTAGAAGGAAGAGAATCGTATGAATGTGACTCTGGGTGTAGGCCAAAATCAATCTCGATGGAATTCCAACGGCCGGCGGATGGGAGAAGACGGTTGGCCTCTGATATCGAGTGAACATAGCTACCTGCATTTTCCTCCATGCTAGTTGATGTACAAGCATGCAAGGGAGAGTCTTAGGAAGATTTGGATTCAGATATGTAGAGGAAAATGAGAAGAAAGAGAGGTGATGAATAAAACCATGCAAACCAAGAACTAATGTGATATGGAAAGATTACCAAAATACCCATACATTACTTAATAATAAAATGCTAATAATTACATAATTGGGTTCCTTCGAGTTTGAATAATCAGCAATAACAGTTTGTATTTGAGAGCCTTGCTAACCCCACATGCCTCTTCAAGTTAGCTAATGCATGCACACGTCACCACATATGCAAGCGCACACAAGTGCTAATGGATGGCTTAATGCACAAATGTGGTGGGGGGAACAAATTAGGTGTGGTCCGGCCTCAGCCTCACCCACGATGGTGCAACCCTTACCGTGGGACCGACCTTAATATATGTATTCTATATTCATGATGTCCATCTATTTCTCCATGTCATTTTAAGGCATAAGCCCAAAAACCAAAATGTAAGACTCCTATTAAGCGGGCCACGCATGATCATCAATTTAGATCTAACCGTTAGATTATTTATATTGAGTAATTCAATAGGTCTCACTATAGTTGTGAACATTGTGAATAGGTTCGAGGCATGATGCTTTACTGTTATTAAGCCATATATAAAAACGTATAGTATAGAGACCTTGGAGGAGAGAAATGTGATAGGTAAACTTTTCTGGCCATCTTTCGTATAAATACATATCTTGATCTCTTTATCAATATAAGAGATAAAACCTTAGTCCCATTGAGAAATTCTTCTAAGGGGATGAGGTGCGGAAGATCAAAATTTCCGTTGGCTACATCGAGACATCGGAAATGTCTTCCCGATCAAGTATGCTTTAAGGTTATGGCATTGAATCTTCATTACTGATGCATAAATAATTTGTCAATTCCACAATACAAATCTAACACAAAAATAAAATGGATCCAATTCTCATATGGATTATGTCATAGGAAACAATGGTGATTGTCCATTAATGAGCTACAAAAGTTTTGGATCAAGCTAATATTTACTCTCTCTTTTCTTTTTTTTTCCTTTCATTTAGGTTTGTATATATAATCTTATCAACAAGTTGAATGGCAAATAAGCATTAGGCTACCCTAAGGAAGTTTTTAACGGTAGGATGTTCCATCACCACTGTTTCTTATAGTCTGATCCACCTGAGAATTGGATCATCTTCATTTTGAAAGTTATGCCTTATGAAAAAATAGATGAACAGAGTGGATATAGAATAAATACATCGAGATGGCCCCACGGTAAGGGCTGCACTGTCTTGGGTGAGGCTGGGACCACACCTAATGCACTCCCATTTGGTGGTGGTGTGTGCATTAGCTGACATGTTACACGCGCGTGGGCTTAGAAAAGCTCTGTATTTTAATATTCTTTAAGCTGGCAAATAGACATTGACAATGGTACAACTTCACATCATAACCTTGAAATTAAAGGAGGTTTTGCAGCTACGTAAAATCCTAAGGGCAGTTAAGTAATTTGGACTCATCTCCAGATAGCCTAGTAACGACAGAAGATGGTGAGACCGAAGGAGGAAAGCCCTTCAACGGTCATTACAATGCAGATGGTTCGTCTGTGTATGCATGGTGGTTAGTGGATGAGGGTATGTGCGTTTATTTGAAATTACCGGAAGAGACTTAGAGAGAAAAGCGTGTGCTGTTGTACATGGAAGAATGATGTGCGCTCGCCTCACACGTGGAAATGAGGAGTACGTGTGCGAGATCAGAGCCGTTCATCAGGTGGTCCTAATGTGTGTAGATTTCGTGTCTCAAAAGCAGTTTGCTATTGTGGTTCTCAATGGAGCTGGAATAATTGGGCCCCACCGACCACTAATCACTCATTTAGGTGGTTCCCTAGATCCATTCCATGACTCCCATTAGTCAAAATGATAAAATGGGCTTGTTTCATGCATGTGTCCATCAGTCCTATCAATTTCAGTATATCATGACTCCACATATAGTGTCCGCTTGAGGGGCATGCACCCAAAAGTCAAGCTCAATTTCTGGCAGAAATTTCAATTGTCACACCTCAGTGGGTGTTACCCTTACGGTGGGGTCCACATTGATGATATGCTGTATATCCACGCCGTCCATCCTTTTTTTAAAGCTCATTTTAGGAGGTGGTCCAAAAAATTAAGTCAATCTAATGTTGAAAAAAAAAATTAGTGGTTTTTAACAAATAATAAAAACAAAATTCGAATTTTCAAAATTTCGGGATTTTCCCGCCAAAACGTATTTTGAATTTTTTGAATTAAAAAGTGCGGTGTGTGTGCTTTGTCCCACATCGGAAATGTAAAAGAAACTTTTGTGGTTTATATGAGATGTTGTGAAAGGTATTCTTACTTAGAGCTTTTTGGAGGAGATAAAACTTAGGTTGCGTGTTCCAGTGCGAAGCACTGAACACACGCATGCACTCGCGCGCGCTCGGGCTCGGGCTCGGGCACGGGCGAGGGCGTGGGCAGTGAGGCAGTGTGGCTGTAGTGGCGCTAGATGGCGCACTTCGCACGTCCGCATCGTGTCGCAGAGGGTCGCTCCTTCGCGACCTTACGCGAACCGGCGCGAGACGGTGCGATCGCGGTGCGATGGGTGCAGTCGAGCCTTAGGGCGGTGTGGATCGAAATGAGCACGAGTTTTATAGGTGATCGAGAACGGTCGGATCTTGAATCAAAACGTCATTGCCGTTTCTACAAACGGCTCTCGCTTGAAAGCCAAACGGTCCGAAAACGGACGGGCCAGGATGATCTAACGGTCAGATCTTCTGATCTAATGACCAGAAACGTCTGGAATTAAAGGACAACGGCCAGAAACGTTTTTCAAACGTTCTGGACCATTGATATCACACAGCAACGGGTCTAAAACCTGAGGCCTATATAAACTGGACCATTCCAGTCCGATTTCATCATCTCAAAAATATCATCTCTCCCATAAGATCAAATCAATCCATAGCTCCTAAAGAACACTGTGATCATCTCGACCGTCTAAATCTGTCAGAAGAAATCTATTGCGTTAAATTGTTCCATAGTGGACCTATCGTGATTGCTGCACGCTGGATCCAGATAAGGCTTGTCTTATCCTGGAAGCAATTCGTCTGTAACCCATCAGCAGTGATAAGGGGACGAATCACGCTTTAAGGACAGCGTATTTTATACGTGATTCAGCCTAGTGAAATTGCTATTTTTTCAATTATTTCTTTTCTGATTTTCGGTGTATTCAACCAACTTTTCTAACAATCTTAAAGCGTGATTCCATGGACACCGAAAGTGTTGCATCAGTCAAACTGATGAACCAGGATCTGATCCGATTGGACCGATTCGATGGTTCAAATTTCACTAGATGGCAGGACAACTGAAATTACTGCCGACCGCTCGAAGATCTTCTACATCTGGACCCGACTCTCCAGCCTCTGCCTGAAGCAAAGGAAACAGACACTCCAGAACAAGTGGCTGCTAGGATCAAACGCCAGGAAGATGAACTGCTGTGTCGTGGCCACATCCTTAATGCTCTCTCTGATCGATTGTACGATTTGTACACGGGGACCACATCGAAAAAGAAATATGGAGCGCCTTTGGAATACAAATACAAGGCTGAAGAGGAAGGTACACAGAAGTTTCTAATTGCCAGGTATTTTGACTTCACGATGGTAGACAATCTACCGCTGCTTGCCCAAATTCAAGAATTATAGCTTATTGTAAATAAAATAAAAGCCATAAAAATCGATCTTCCTGAATCCTTTCAAGTTGGAGCTATAATCGCAAAATTGCCTCCGAGCTGGAAAGACTACAGGAAGAAGCTACTGCATAAATCGAAGAGTTCACCCTAGAACAAATCCGAAGCATCTTCGTATAGAAGAAGAATCAAATGCTTAGAGACAAAAAGGATGACGCTAATGGTGCATCCTCATCCAAGGTTAACGTGATGAAACGGCCATTTCAAAATAATTCCTATGAGAAAGCGATTCCCTTAAACCTAACAAAGATCAAGAGAAATTCAAGAAAACCCAAAAGAAGAAAAACGGCAAACCTAAGGGAGCTTGTGTCAATGCGGCAAGGCCAGGGCATTTCGCCAGAGTCTGTAGGGACCGAAAAAAGCCTAAGAAAGAGGCTAATGCAGTAGACGATGAAATCGTAGCAATGGTCACAGAAGTGAACCTAGTTCAAGAGAAAATTCTGGTTGGTGGTATGATACAGTGCCTGATCCATGTATGCAACGATCGATCTTCTTTTAAAACCTATGAAGACGAGACCAATGGTCAAGAGGTTCAAATGGGAAATGAAGGACGATCGAAAGTTGCAGGCAAAGGAACCGTGGAATTAATCTTTACCTCTGGAAAAAAGGTAATTCTGACCAACGTACTGCATGTCCCAGACATAAGGAGGAATCTTGTCTCAGGGGATCTCTTAAGCAAACCTGGGATTAGGGTTGTGTTTGATCAGGCAAGTTGATCTTGTCCAAGAATGGGAACTTTGTGGGTAAGGGATATGCTTGTAATGGGATGATCAAATTATCTTTGAATGAAAAGAATTCTTCTGCTTACGTGGTTGAGTCTGTAACGCTATGGCATGGTAGACTAGCCCATATTGGCTACAGTACCTTAAAACTCATGGCTAAGAACGGCTTAATATCATATAACGATAGTGATAAAGATAAATGTGAAGTATGCATAATGTCTAAAATAATCAAGAAACCATTCCCTAGCGTTGAGAGATCGTCTCAAATTTTAGACCTAGTGCATACTGACATATGTGAACTAAATGACGTTCTTACCCGTGGATGTAAAAGGTACTTTATAACGTTTATAGATGATTGTTCAAGATATGTGTATGTATATCTGTTAAAATCGAAAGATGAAGCATTTAATGCATTCAAGATCTATAAATCTGAAGTAGAAAATCAATTAGATAAAAATGTTAAAATCCTTCGTAGTGATCGAGGTGGAGAATATTTCTCTAATGAATTTTCTAACTATTGTGAAGAACACGACATAATTCATCAGTGCACAGCCCCTTATACACCACAACAAAATGGTGTAGCGGAAAGAAAAAATAGGACCTTAGTAGAAATGGTCAACTCAATGCTAATACAAGCACGAGTTACCATTAAACCTATGGGGAGAAGCATTGTTAGCGCGTGTCATGTTTTAAACAATTCCATCTAAGAAAACCAAGACCTCTCCATATGAAATATGGAAAGGAAGAAAACCAAACATAGGGTATCTTAGAGTGTGGGGGTGTCTTGCATCTTTTGAGAACTCAGAACCCAAAAGAACTAAGTTAGGACCAGAGAGCTATCAAGTGCGTCCTTGTAGGATATGCACAACATAGTAAGGCCTATAGACTTCTAGACTTAGACACCAATGTAATTATAGAGTCTAGAGATGTAGAGTTCTTTGAGAATTATGTATTCATAGAGGAAAAGAATCTTTGAGATTCAATCTCCTAATAGAATAATAAAAGAAACACTAATAGAAGAGAGCGACTCTAGTGAACCTCGTAGAGTCAAAAAGCGAGAGTAGAAAAGAGTCTTGATCTGATCAAATAGACTCTCAATGACTCTCCTTTCATCTAGTAGAGGGTGATAGAGAGAAGGTAATTAGGAAAATACCTATGGTTTTAACTATAGAAAATGAACCTAAAACCTTTAGTGAAGCTATGTCTTCAAGAGACTCGCTTTTTGGAAAGAAGCTATTAATGATGAAATGGATTCCATAATATCTAACCAAACATGGGAATTGGTAAATCTACCCCAGGTTCCAAACCAATAGGTTGTAAATGGGTATTTAAGAAGAAATATCACTTGATGGTACAATTCAAACTTTTAAGGCAAGATTAGTTGCTAAGGGTTTTCGACAGAAAGAAGGAATCGATTATTTTGACACTTACTCTCGAGTGGCTCGAATAACATCGATTAGGATCTTATTCGCTCTAGCATCCATACATCATCTTCATATCCATCAAATGGACGTGAAGACTGACATTCTGAATGGTGATCTCGATGAGGAGGTTTACATGGAACAACCGAAGGGTTTGTTCTACCAGAAATGAAAGAAAAGTATGTAGACTAGTTAAGTCTTTGTATGGGTTAAAGCAAGCACCAAAACGGTGGCATGATAAATTTAATTCTAAAGTTCATGTCTTATGGTTTTGAACATAATATTCTTTGATAAATGCATATATTCAAAAGTATGTAATGATTATATAGTAATCATATGCTTGTATGTAGATGATATGTTAATAATCGGTAATAAAATGGAAGGTGTAATCTGAAACAAAAAGTTTCTTTCTTGATTTTCAAAATGAAGGATCTTGGACAAGTGGATACCATATTAGGTATCAAAGTTAAAAAACATAGTGGGGGTTTCGCATTATGCCGGTCTCATTATATTGAGAAAATAATAAACAAGTTTAATCACTTGAATATTAAAAGGCAAAAACCCGTTTGATCAAGTATTAAGTTAAAAGAAAGCAGTGGAAGAAGCAGTTGCACAACTAGAGTATGCTAGTCTTATAGGCGATCTTATGTATGCAATGCAATGCACAAGACCGAGATATAGTATCTTTGTGAGTAAACTAAAGCGAGGTTTACAAGTAATCCAGTGTTGAACCTTTGGAAAGCAATAAGTAGAGTTCTAGGTTATCTTAAAGAAACCAAAGAACTAGGGTTATTTTACTCGGAATTTCTAGCAAGTATTGGAAGGATATACCGATGCAAGTTGGATATCGAGTGCGGGGGACAACAAGTCCACTACTGGGGTGGATATTCACCCTAGGAGGTGCAATGTTGTATCTTGGGGATCCAAGAAACAAACATGCATAACGCACTCAACTATGGAATCTGAGTTCATAGCTTTGTTGCTACAGAAAAGAGGTGAGTGGTTAAGGGATCTTCTTTTAGAAATCCCTTTCTATATGCAAGCCTATATCTCACTGCTTGTTTCACTTCATTGTGATAGTGAAGCCACTCTAGCGAGAGCCTATAGCGGTATCTATAATGGAAAGTCCAGACACATAAGTTTGAGACGTGATTATATAATGCAATTGATTTAAGATGGAATCATTGCGATCTCATTTGTGAAGTCAAGTAATAACTTGGCTGATTCTTTTACTAAACCTCTGATGAGAGAGGTGGTAAGGACAACATCTAGATGGATAGGGTTGAAACTTTTTACTCAAAGTTTCACCGGTGAAAGAAACCCAACCCTAATTTAGAAAATCTCTAAATATTGGGTTTAATGGGTAACAACAATTTCTTGATTAGTGAAAAGTTTCAAAGACTAAATAAGATAATAACCTCATCGAGAATGATAAGTCTTGTCAGTTACAAGAGAGGGATGAGTATTAAACTCTTAATGAAGTCAGTCAAACAGGACAAGTGTTTTAACTGAAACTCTTGGAAGGATTTCACCTATGTGAACGTAGAAGTGGTGCCGCTTCTCATGAGACTTAGAGTTATCTCGGGATCGTTCATGAAACAGGATAAGCACATGGCCATTAAAAGTGCTAAGCAAGATTATAAAGGAACACTTAACGCAGAGCTATTATGTGTATGGCATTTTCGGTTATATCATATAGGAATAATCGGTTCAATGTCATGCAACCGAGGAATTTGAAATAACTTTAAGATGCTTACACTAAGGAAAGATTCAAATCGCAAGATATCTTTCTTTATGCATAATAACTGTTATTATTAAATGAGTTTTTCATTATTTTAAAAAACCAGTGGGGGATTGTTGAAAAAAAAAATTAGTGGTTTTTAACAAATAATAAAAACAAAATTCGAATTTTCAAAATTTCGGGATTTTCCCGCCAAAACGTATTTTGAATTTTTTGAATTAAAAAGTGCGGTGTGTGTGCTTTGTCCCACATCGGAAATGTAAAAGAAACTTTTGTGGTTTATATGAGATGTTGTGAAAGGTATTCTTACTTGAAGCTTTTTGGAGGAGATAAAACTTAGGTTGCGTGTTCCGGTCTGGCGAAGACTGAACACACGCACACTGCACGCTGCTGCAGGCTCTCGGGCTCGGGCTCGGGCTCGGGCTCGGGCGAGGGCGTGGGCAGTGAGGCAGTGTGGCTGTAGTGGCGCTAGATGGCGCACTTTGCACTTCGCACGTCCGCATCGTGTCGCAGAGGGGTCGCTCCTTCGCGACCTTACGCGAGACGGTGCGATCGCGGTGCGATGGGTCTGGTCAGAGCCTTAGGGCGGTGTGGATCTGAAATGAGCCTGAGTTTTTATAGGTGACTGAGAACGGTCGGATCTTGAATCCGAAACGTCCAGCCGTTTCTCCAAACGGCTCTCTGCCTTGAAAGCCAAACGGTCCGAAAACGGACGGGCCAGGATGATCTAACGGTCAGATCTTCTGATCTAATGACCAGAAACGTCTGGAATTAAAGGACAACGGCCGAAACGTTTTCAAACGTTCTGGACCATTGATATCACACAGCAACGGGTCTAAAACCTGAGGCCTATATAAAGCTGGACCATTCAGTCCGATTTCATCATCTCAAAAATATCATCTCTCCCATCAGATCAAATACAGTCCATAGCTCCTAAAGAACACTGTGATCATCTCGACCGTCTAAATCTGTCAGAAGAAATCTATTACGTTAAATTGTTCCATAGTGGACCTATCGTGATTGCTGCACGCTGGATCCAGATAAGGCTTGTCTTATCCTGGAAGCAATTCGTCTGTAACCCATCAGCAGTGATAAGGGGACGAATCACGCTTTAAGGACAGCGTATTTTATACGTGATTCAGCCTAGTGAAATTGCTATTTTTTCAATTATTTCTTTTCTGATTTTCGGTGTATTCAACCAACTTTTCTAACATCTAAATCCTACCTCAAGAAGCAGTGGTGATTTAACATCTACCATTAAAACTCCTTAGAGCCCATCCCACCGTAATCAAATCCTTATTTGTCATCTAACTCATTGATAAGGTAAAAAAGACCTGGATAAAGAGAAAATACAAAAATTAACTTAATTCAGAACTTTTGTCACGTACAAAAAGTTTTTAATAGTTATTCACCACTTTTTCTAGTGTAGTCAAACTGAAGGTTTGGTTGTAACCTGGAAAAATGGAATGGAAGGTGGGGATATACAAAACCTTCATCAAGGTGAGCCCCAAGGATAACACCCTATAAGGTATCATTGGGGTAATACCTAATCTACTCCCCAAATTTTGCAAGAATAGATTGGTCAACTTATATTTAAGATGGGCTGATATTTGATTGGTCCACTTATATTTAGGATGGGCTGATATTTAGGGTATGGTAATTTGATGACATGGCATGATATATATAGATAACTTGAATCTTGCATGTGTAAGAGCATGCTAAAAAATAATAATAATAACAAATAAATAAATCCATCTCCTAATCCCATTTATAAAATCCTTTTGGACTAGGGCCTATTTATTTCACCAATTACATATAATGTAAAGAAGTGTGTCATGTTGGAAAATATGAAAAATAAAAATAAAATAAAAATAATTATTTTTTATTTACTGGGCTTAATCACATAAAAATTACGATGTCTTTAAAGTGCGATTCACCCCCTATCAATTGATGATAGGTTACAGGA
This sequence comes from Magnolia changhungtana, assembly GCA_030180095.1. Taxonomy (NCBI): domain Eukaryota; kingdom Viridiplantae; phylum Streptophyta; class Magnoliopsida; order Magnoliales; family Magnoliaceae; genus Magnolia; species Magnolia changhungtana. Next base: position 3,518,883 of record JASAUF010000181.1, read on the forward strand.
GAATTCTTTCGAGGATAAGACAAGGTCTGTGGATCCTACATGCAACAATCATGAAGGGTCCACTTAGGAACTTCTCAACACAGTTGATTTTCTGGCAAACTCAAAACAACGGACATATTTGCAGTATTCTTATATGAAGATGATTTTTGTGAGATTTGATGGATTATGAGAGATTTGTTGAAGTTTATTGATTTTTGGACTAGAATGGTCTAGTTTATATAGACACGAGGAGAGTGGACCGTTGCTAGGTGGCCATCAATGTTTCAAAACGTTTGAAAAATGTTTATGACCGTTAATCATTATTTTGAGCAGTTTTTGATCGTCGGACTGAAAGATATGATTATTAGATTATCATTACCCGTCCGTTTTTGGACCATTGTGACTTTTTAAGGCTGCTAGCGGTTCTAAAAAATGATTGACCGTTTCGGATTAATAATCTAACTATTCTTTGTAACTTACAAAACTAAGGCTCGTATCGGATCTCTCACACCCAAGCTCATTTTAGACCACACGCACCGATTCGCATAAGGTCGCGAGGGAGCGATCACTCTGCGACGCGACGTGTACGTGTAAAGTGCAAAGAAGTGTGTCATTGTTAGGATTTTGTTACCTCAGATCAAATAGAAAAATCATTAGTCAATTGCAGAGGTATTAAGAAGCAAGTATAAGAATTTATAATCATTGAACTTTTTCATAACATTGTTGTGAAAATCTCAAATCCAAATAACAATATCAATATATTTTAATAATGATTTGATATTAAACTAATGTAAAAAAAATATTAACATTTTCATTTTTATTGCCGAAAAATCATATATGTGAATGGGCGATCAAATACAGGTGTTGTTAGGAGAAATATAATTTTTAATCATTACACATTTCTCTTATATTACCGTGGTAATTAGTGAATTACAAACAATCCTAAGTGTTTAAAAATGGCCTTTAAAAAATAAGTAGGTTAACAATGAATCACTATTCAACCAATAGATAAGATCTAACATGTCATGCATGTGAGAAGTTGGTCATAGTAATAGGTTGCCCACCATGAGATTTACCTATGGAAAAAATTAGTTGGATCCACTAGTTAGGTTGAATACCATAGAAATTAATAGACAACTGTGTGATATAATAAAAGGGTAAATGCGTGGCCCATTTGATGGGTGGATTAGGCTGATGTTGTTGCACAAGATGTACTCATATTAGGTATACTTTTTTATTGGAATATTAAGTTCATGATAAACATGATTGGATGGAAATTATATGCATTGGACCATAATAAAGGAGTCCTTTTGAAAATTTTGCTCCAATGTGCGAGGTGACTATCCCATGCATAAAAGTATTACAGAAGAGATACCTCATTAAAACTTATAAACACTTTATAAATGATCCCAGTGTAAATTGTTGGGGATTTGTGCTGCGGAATCACACAGATTTAGATCTAGGATAGCAATCCAATAACGTCAAGCAATCATAAGAGAATACAAAGATTTAACATGGAAAACCCTTGCAGAAAAAAATTACGGCACAAAGCGACAGAAATCTACTATAAAAAGAAATTACAAGAGAGAGGACTTACCCGATTCGAACAATCTCGAATCTCACCCTTACAACACCTTTTGATAACCCTAAAACCCTTTTAGGAACCCTTGGAAAACTTTTAGAAAACTTTAGAATCCCTTAGAATAGCCATAGGGACCCCTATTTATAGTTTAGGAAACTCCACTTACGCACCTCATTTGGAAAAGTACGGAAACCGTCTCAAATTTACGCAGTTTGCGCAGGATCTGCGTAACCTCGACTACTTGAAGGAGGGTCTCGATTGGTCGAGCAACCTGCTCGACCAGTCGAGCCTAACCCTCGACTGGTCGAGCATCACGGACACCCAAAACATGTGCTCGTTGGACTTTGAGTCGAGCAAGCTCGACTGGTCGAGTGGACCCTTAACTGGTCGAGTGTCTCAGAAGATAGAAGACATCTTCTGACAACATAAATAACTATTTATTTATAAATAGCTCATCGCTTAAAGCCAAACAACATATGCCATAAACAATTTAAACATGAAAACATTAAGGGTCATTCGGCAATGTAGATTGGGGACTATTGGATGGTATCCAAGTAGATTTGGAGTCCAAAGGTCATTTGACAAACATGGATTGAGAGGTATTAGGAATCCATGTGGATTTCAAATACCCAGTTTTGTCGAGTTTTACAATCACTCTCCTCTGCTGGGATTATATTCCTCTTCCATTTTCCTAATTTTTAAAGGTAGGAAATTTGTGCATGTAGCATAGGTGTTGCTAAGTTAGTAATTCATCGTGCATATGGCCCACCGATAATATCCCAAAACAATTAAATTATCAACTATATCACTAAAATTACATTAATAGAATGATCCTAGCACTCCAAAGTTGGCTAACAGTTAAAATATTTTAGCTAGCCACTTGGTTGTGATTTTATGATTGATGTCCAATTGAAGCTTGAAAATTCATCATTTTTTTTTTTTGCCAAAATATATATTTTAATGGGCTTGCTATAATCATTGTGTCAAATATTAAATTTGATTTAGCAATCAAATTTAAATTCTTGTAAATATACCAACATTGAAGAATGGCATTCGGAATACATTTTGCAAAACACAAATAATGGATTCAAAATCACCTTGATTTGGAATATGAGGTATTTGAATCCTGAACGGGCCTTATATGCATCCAAACAACCGCTAGGAAAAAAATTCAAGCTAATTCATGTACTTTAAATGTTAAATGTCCGATGCAAAGAGGCGTAGAAGCAATGGCATGGATCATGAAATGTGCCATTTTTGAACCGGTGGGCCATCAAAGATTGGTCGGGTTGGTCCCGTTTCATATTCCACTGATAAGGATTCGGTAGCGACTATCTCTAGTTCGACCGGTCGGTCGTATCACTTAGCTTACCCTAAAAACAGCACTCGGGCATCCCTGAATGAAAGTCTGCGATTCGAATCGCAGAAAGGCGGAAACAGTCTAACGAGCGCCAGGCAAGTTACGTTCGATAACCTGCGCCCCATGCCGACTCGGTTGGGCTGCTCCTTCAAGAAGAGGGGGAGACGGGAGAGAGAGAGAGATAACGGTCTAACGAGCGCCAGGCGAGTGATGTTTAAGAACCTGCGCCACTCCAGGTAGTTTTGAGTCTTCTTCAACAAGAAGAGAGAGAGAGAGAGAGAGAGAGAGAGAGAGAGAGCTCTGCCTCCATGTGGTTTCTGTGCGTTTTCTTCCACAGGCTATTGGATTACAGGCGGCCGGAAGTCGAAGCTCTCGCTGAGCTCTTCGGCGCATTCCCCGACGCACCTGAGGGCCAGTCGTCACTCCAATGGAAGCTTCCACAGGACCACCACCCCGATTCCCCTTTCCATTTCGTCTGTCTCCCTTCTGAAAATATCGCCCGAAACATCGCCAATCGAAGTGAGTCCTTTCTTCTCTCTCTCTCTCCTTTTTGTTCCTGTTCTGTTCGTAATGCAGAATGGCAGCTTCTTTCTTATCATGTTGCTTCTTTGTTGAATTTCATTATGTGTTTTGATATGGGCATTTCTCATTTTGGCATAATTTGCTGGCCCGCCTTGTGTATGGATTCGATTAACGATCTTGATATTTGTAGTACCTAAAATTCCAATAACCATAACTGTATTCATGTATGACTTGCTGAGGTGCAGGACTCTGTCCAATTGAGGCCCATGACCCAGTGATCCAAATCCTTGATTTGGTGGGCCCCATAACCTATTGGAAGATCCTGACAGTTCCATCTTTTGGTCTGTTTTCTGCTGAATGTGAAGGTTTGTTCTCCCTCTCTCTCTCTAGAGGCCAATGATAGAAGAATCATGATCTTCTAATCTTGGAGAATTTTGGGGCACCCCCATGTACGGCGGGGCATCAGACCAGTTGTGTGGATTGACCCAATTGTGTGGATTGATTGACTGTGGACCCTACTAATACTACATAGCAGCCAACTATTCTTCCTCGTCTATATTCTGATTTTAGCAGTAAGAATCCAAACTGGGTCAAATGCACCTGTCCATGCCCATGGCGGTGAAGGATTGTAACATAGGCGCCACCTAATACATTCCTGTGTAATTGACTAATTGTAACACAGATGGTTTGTGTTGAAATCAAGCTGTCCTATTGTAAAATAGAAGTTCATCAGCATAACAGCAACTAGAACTGTACACGAACTGAGTTAGCTCATTTAACTCGCTCGACTCGACTCGGTTTGAAACTGAGTTCGAGCTGATTTTTGGAGCTTGAAAAAATTTCGAGCTGAGTTTGAGCTTGGCCGAGCTCAGATCGAATCGAACTAGTTCGGTGACTCGGTTATTTTGCTATTGATGTTGCTCACCAAGTGTTTGATGAAATGACTCAACAAAGTGTTGTTTCGGGTGGATACGTTCTCCGTGGGATCGGCCGGTGGCGAGGAAGGTGTACTTGATATGAAACAAATCACTACCAAAAAAACAAACATCACATGATAAAACTAACCCTGGATCTTGATTTTGATGTTGTCTACTGAGTGTTTGATGAAGTACCTGCTGCTTTGTAAACTGTGAGAAATTCAAGGTGCACTTCATGTGTTTGAGAAAATGCTGCACAGGCTTGAACTCCGCTCAAACTGGCCTGAGCTGCTGACTGAACCGAGCCGAGCTGGCCAGTCAGGCTTGAGGACTGAACTGAGCCGAGTTCGAGCTAGGGTCAGCTAGTGGCCGAGCCGAGTCGGGCTGTGCCAAGCTCGACTCGGTTCAACTTGTGTACAGCTCTAACAGCAACTGCTATTTTTTTATTCTAGTATTTAGTAGTATGTGTCTATATGTATTATGCAAGCATGAACTTGAATTTAAATGATAATACAAGTTTTAAATATCATTATATTTTTGCATGGATATGTTTGTATGTCATCCCTTCTTTCGTGCATTTGTTGGGGATGTCAATGCCAATGTCCATGTCCAAGTCATGTTGATGTAAACTAACGCTTTGTTCTAATTTGTTGCTGTACACCCATATAAAGAACTGATACACAATGGATGTGGCATGCATGGGCTTTGCAACAAAGTGATGCAGGACAATTAACCACTTGCTCTAAAAGCTCGAACTGTTAGAGTATGGTGAATTAATCCTTTTATCTCATAGCCCAGGCCCCACATCTCATGGGTTTTTAGGACTTCGGCCGAACCCCCTTCGTGGGCCCCAAATCACATGGGCCGCCCACCCCGAGTGTGCCCCTGCATCTCACAAGCGACCCCACTCGAGCCCAGTGTGAAAATGCTTCTGCATTAATCACCCCCGGTGAGGAGTCTCGAACACAAGACCTCCCTCTCTGATACCAATTTGATGCAGGACAATTAACCACTTGCTCTAAAAGCTCGAACTGTTAGAGTATGGCGAATTAATCCTTTTATCTCATAGCCCAGGCCCCACATCTCATGGGTTTTAGGACCTCGGCTGAACCCCCTTCGTGGGCCCCAAATCACATGGGCCGCCCACCCCGAGTGTGTCCCCGCATCCCACGGGCTACCCCACTCGAGCCCGGTGTGAAATGCGCATTAATCACCCCTGGTGAGGAGTCTCAAACACAAGACCTCCTCCGTGGGCCGCACCCACCCCGAGTGTGCCCCTGCATCTCACAAGCGACCCCACTCGAGCCCAGTGTGAAAATGCTCCTGCATTACAAAGTACCAAAAGTTTCCTATTTTGAAGTGTCTAGGATCATAACTTTGAGGACGTTCTTTAATTCAGACATGGAACAAGATTTAAGGCTATATCTTTTGTAAGATTAATTCATCATCTTAATTAACCATCTACACTCTTGCCTACATACTATTTCTTCAGAAGTCACCTGTAATGCTCTTTAAAGAACCCTTTTTGTGTCTGATTCTATTTCTTTATTTGATTTCCCTTGCTATTCTACTGAACTTTGATGTAATTTTAAAGATTGTAAATACTCCTCCCATGCGCATGTGCTCATGCGCAAGCACAAGACCCATGCAGAGCATTCTCTGCCTACATACAAAATACTGATGCTTTCTGTAATTAAAAAATCACAGGTATACTAGTGAAGGGAATTTATGAACTTTGGGGTGAAGGGAGTAGCTATGAAGAATTGGAAGAGGCTATAAAAGGTTTTGCAGATGAAGGGAAGTTACCATACTTGACATCGGAAAGCACATTCAGGATCACGGTGGACAGCTTTGGCAAGGTTCTCAGCCTTCAAGAGCAAAATGAACGCATTCAGGCCCTTGGTTACATACCATTCAAGGTTGGTCTTGTAGTTGTATGCCTCTACTCTCATAACTACTGTTTTTTAAAAACCTTGTCTGATTATGACCTTCTGGCTAGAGAAAATCATTAACTAGGATGAATGTATTTGTAGTCAAGGTCTCCCTGGATGATTTTCTTCATGCAGTTCTAGATGGAGGTCTTCTTTGTGCAGGTAAACTATTTGGTTTCGGAGATGCATGTAGTTGCCCATTGGGTGATGGGTGATGCCTTTTTCTTGTTATTTCCATGACATCATCTGGGTGACTCAGAAAAGATGCTAATTATGTAAATTTATGCTAGCCATTCAGCTTTCTTATTCAAAGTACTTGTGCTGGCTTACTTGGGGTTTGTGGGAATACATGAGGTATACCTGTGAGAGAAGGGGCATGAAGAATCTGCGAGCTTCTTTCTTTCGAGCTATGTCTTGGGTGCTAAAATGCTCTGTGAATCTGTGATACTGTTTGTCACCCTTTGTATGATGTGGTTTCTCACTGCTAGGATTACTAATAGGCTCAGCCGGGTTGGGTAGGAGAGGGCTGAAGGATGGCCAGGTCTGCCTCATGAGTTGAGGACCTCAGTCCAGGCGCAGCTCAGCGCATAAAATAAGGAATCGAGCTCAGGCTGGGCCTAGTCCACCAGCCAAAAACTCAACTACTGATACATGCGGTATACCTGTGAGAGAAGGGCATGAAGAATCTGCCAGCTTCTTTCTTTTGAGCTATATCTTGAGTGTCAAAGTGCTCTGTGATACCGTTTGTCATCCTTTGCATGATGTAGTTTCTCACTCTAGGATTAGTAATGGGTTCGGCCATGTTGGGTAGTACGGGGCTGAAGTATGGCCAGGTCTGCCTCATGAGTTGAGGACTTCAGTCCAGGCCCAGCTCAGTGCAGCAGATAAGGAATCAAGCTCAGGCTGGGCCTGGTCCACCAGCCGAAAACTCAACTACTGATATTAAATAGTCACCTGGGGCTGGGGTGGGCTTATTTGTTGGGCTTTTAGGAATATTCAAGACTGGGTCCAGCCCAGATTGGTATCAGGGCCAGGCCAAGCCTGGGGGCCTTGAGGCTCAACCTAAACACCGGCCCAAAATAGGCTGGACTCTGTTGGGGTAGGGCTGGTCCAACAGCACCAACACAGTTCCCATCATACCTTTTTTCATCCCTTTCCTGGGATGAATCTGCAACACATCATTTTCTTGCGGTGCTTAGTTTTGCTAACGTCCCCATCTTTACGAGTGCATTAGCAACGTCCCCAAGCTTTTGACCAACACATGGGGCTTTTGATTGTCAATTTGAACCATTTATTCTTTCATACAACTAAGGACAAGTCATGGTGCAAAAATAACACCAATCAGATGATCCTAAGCATCAGATCAATAGCATGGAAAATGGACAGTCAATTGAGCAGATAAACGAATAGGTCCAATCATCATCTTGAATCATCCATCCGATAGATCCCATTTTGTATCGCTTATTATTCCAAAATTGTACTTTGGTTGATGATTCTAACTATGCAATCTATAGGCCATAAAGAAAACAGATGGTTGTAACAAATTGGCCTCATCCATAGGGTTTGAATCATCCAATTGGCTTGATTCTTGCACCATGGCTTGCTCCCAATGGTGCCATTAAATGCATGGTCCTGATTGATGATCAGGGGTCCCGCGTGCTAGTTAAAAGCTTTGGGGACATTGCTAAAGTCACCACCTTCATGAGGATGTTAGCAATGTCCCCAAACCTTTTAAATGCCACACGGGATGACATATTGTTGATCCAAACTGTTTATTCATTCATACACGGTACAACTAGGAGCAAGCCATGGTGCAAAAATTATGGCAATCAGGTGATCCTAAGCTTCTGATTAATAGCATGAAAATAGATAGTCAAGGTTGACTAGAGACAAAATAGGTCCAATCATCATCTTGAAACATCTAATAGATAGATCCCACTTTGTATTACTTATGATTCTAAGGTGACAATTTGATTAGATGATTTTAACCATGTGATTTATGGCTTGTAAATGAAGGCCGGATGTAATAGATTGGCCTCATTCAAAGGGCTAGGATCATCCGATTGACATGATTCTTGCACCATGGCTTGCTCCTAGTTGTATGAATGAATGAATGGTTCAGATGGATGATAGGTTATCCCATGTGCTGTTTAAAACGTTTGGGGACGTTGCCAACGACATCATGAAGGTGGGGATGTTAGCAAAACCATGTATTTATTTATTTATTTATGCTGTAGTTGCTCCTTGAAACTTTTACTTTTTTCTGGTAATTGACAACTTGAGCTCTACCGATTCAGTTCTGTGTTGCACAGTTGATATTTTGCGTTGAGGCTTCTAATAAGCTTGATTTCTCTTTTGATTAATCACTCCTAGCTTCATGCATGACTGGTTGAGTAGTTTTATATGATTATGTCCCTAGTGCTGCTTCTGAAATTGGGTTTGTGTTTTTCAGGGTCGTGTAAATTTACGAAACCCAGATCACAGGTTTTGGCTTATGGAGACTGATGATTATGGGTCAAACAATGGCCTTCCACCAGTTGTTCAAAAGAGAATTTTTTTTGGACGCGAGGTTGGGGCTGCAGATAGGAAGCTTTTGCCGACTTATCAGTTAAAAAGTCGCAGGTACTTGGGCCCAACTGCAATGGATGCAGAAATGGCTTTTCTTATGGCTAACCAAGCCTTGGCTAAACCTGGAAAGTTGGTCTACGATCCTTTTGTTGGCACCGGGAGCATTCTTGTCGCTGCCGCACATTTCGGAGCAATGACAATGGTTCGTAGATGTTTGAATTTATATTATCAGTCTCTGATTTCAAACTATTATGAGGAATTTTGTCTGAATTATATTTAATCTGGATATCTTCCCTTGAGTAGGCTAATATAAAATTTTCAGGGTGCAGACATTGACATAAGAGTAGTACGTGATGGGCGTGGCCCTGATTGTAATGTTTGGAGCAATTTTAAGCAGGTAAATATCCATCTTCATTCATCCAAGGGCTTCAAATATAAAGCAATTTTGGTGTGAACTATTCATCTTATTTTAGTTGAAATCAGTTTCTCATATTTGTTTGTTGTAAGTTGTAACTACCGTTGGCACCTTCGATAATGTTGTAGTTAAACTTCATTCCCCAATGCACAATTTCGGACTCCTTAGAGCTTTAAATGAGATACTTGTAATGTATAAGATTCCTCTATTGCAATTGCCTTGCAAATCCAGTGAAAGCAATCCAAGTATGAAATCTGGAACTACGGCAATCATTTGCACTCAGCACGAGCACGTGAGTACATGTCATTTCGCTAGCACGTGCAGTCTGCGATAATTGTTTCAGTCAAATGCTGAAAAGTTCTACCCATAAGCAGTGTTTACCATATCAACGAAAATGCTCATAACTCCCTTGTTACATGTCGGATTGGGTCAATCTTTGGGTCATGGGAAAGGTAATTCAGTGCTCTTTCAATCCTGATTGGAATCATCGGTATCACGTTACGTATTGCACCCTTAGGATACGGATACGGATACGTATCGGTTGTTGCACAAGATATATCATTTGTATCGGGTAATGTATCACACTTTCTGAGAAACATGGGGAAACATTAGCAAATTAGTCAAAATTTTCAACGAAACTTCAAGGTTTGTTAAAAAAGACATTAATAAACACTTTTAAATCATAATATCACAAAAAAACGTTCACATAATAGGTTTCCTTTATATAGGGTCCTAAGCTATGTGTTGCCTGACTAAACTGATGCAACTATATTTGAAAATATATTTTTCCTCGAATGTATGCTTGATGTGTATGGATAATGAGGAATCGATTGATCACCTATTTATTCACTGCCCTTTTGTTGCGGAGGTTTGGGAGTTTTTCCTCGGTTTGCTTCACACGGATTGGGTTATGCTGAAGATGGATGAGCTGTTGTGGGTGTGGCACGGAGGTGGAGTTGGCAAGGTTGGAAAAGTGGTATGACAGCTGCTCATTATGGCGACCATCTGGGTTGTTTGGAGAGCCAGAAATGGCAGATGTTTCTGGGATGAGGAGGGGGTTAGGGAGGTCATTTGCAAAGTTATTCATTTGGTGACGGAATGGGTAATCTATGTCAAGGCAGCTCCTGCTGCCCTTTCCCTTTTTTCTCTTTTCTTTGTTGTTTCTTGTCCTCATTTTTGAGGTTTAATAAAATTTGTCATCTTTCAATTTTATTTTTTATTTTTTGAAAATTTCAAAAACTACACGAATCAGTAGATCAGGCCTCATGCATGTTTGATTTCATGTTTGGACAATAAGATTACAACCAATTTAGGAGAAATCGAGGAAATTTTGAAATTTCACCAATTTCTCCCAAATCAGATCACCTACCCTTAAATCTCGAAGTTAGAGTGTATGTGATGATGATTTCATCAAACACTCCTAGATAATCTGAAATTGGTCCTAATTGAACGCCGATAGAAGTGGAATTTCAAAAAAATAAAATAAAAAATTTAACAAGTTTTTATTATTTTTAATTTAAAATATATTTTTTTCTTCTTCTGAAAAATCACCAAAATTACATGAATCAGTAGATCATGCTCATGCATGTTTGATTTTGTGTTTGGACAGTAAGATTGTAATGAATTTGGGAGAAATTGCGGAAATTTTGAAATTTCGAAATTTCCCCCCCATTAGACCACTTATCTTCAAATCTCGAATTGAAGGTTCAAATCCTTGATTTTTTTTCATGTAAAGCGTGAAAAATCAAGAATTTTTAACCTGTTGGTATTGATTTTGTATAATTTAGACCAAAAGAGGATGGAAATGCAAAATCACTCACCGAATGAAAACTGGCCTCAAACCCACAAAAATCTTGATTCCAGTTTGAAATCTCAGTTTTTCTCCTAAGATATTGCATAGGACGGACCAAAATCCACCCAAAATGTGTTTAGATTAGAGAAGGAAAACGGTGGAAAAATGAAGTTTGGAGAATTTTTTAAAAGAAGGATGCGGTTCCTGTTAGTGTCGAAGATATCTGTTGATATCGACAAACGCTGTCGATGCCAAGTAAATTTACTAAAGGAAAAAGTGCGATGTCTCATAATACAATCAATACACTGCAATACATCGCTCGATACCAATGATTTTTTGTACTCCAGATATTGACCTATATTATTGATACTGCAATCATTGCCCATAATAAGTACAACTGTGTAGCATGAGTAGTTTCGTATTTGACTAGTTGAGGCTTATGACATTTGTTTATCACTTTCATGTCACTATGTTAGTCTCTCTCTCTCTCTCTCTCTCTCTCTCTCTCTCTCTCTCTCTCTCTCTCTCTCTCTCTTTTAAAATTATTTTATTATTTTTTTTTATTTACACGCGCGCACGCACACACACACACACCGTTGTGGGATTTCACCACCCATGGGTACTCGAACCCTTGACTTGGTGTTGAAACTCGCGGTTTCACTTTCATGTCATTATGTTACTTACATCTACTTGGTGTTAATGATATTGATGCATTTCTCAATCAAGTGACATGCATCAAGATTTTTTTTCTTCTTTTTTCTTTTGAAAGGTGATGAGAATTTTATTTAAAAAAAGTGTCAAAGGTGCCCAAAGCTACAAAAGCCCTAAAGAGGCTAAAAGAGTATGCATTAATATTCAAAGAAAATGCCTAGGTTTTAACATTCACTTTTGCTTGCTCAATCATCCTCGACACTGACCAAACTTGTCTCTGAAACACCGGTTGTTCCTTTCGCCCCACATGGACCAAAGATCAACTAGTAAGGAGAGTCTCCACAAAATCGTCCATTCCTTACCATGATCGCCCTCGTGCAAAGCTTGCAACAACCCTTAAAATCGATTTTCAATTCTGATAATAAATCTCCGAAATGATTTTTTAAAGCTTCAAGGATCTAAGGCAAGGGGGATCCTCTATCCCCAATTATGTTTGTCATAGTAGCGGAAGCTTTTAGTAAGATGCTGGACAAGGGTCGAGAGGTGCGCTTGTTCAAGGGATTTGAGGTGGGGAAATGAGGGCCCCGAGTTTCCCAATAGTTTGCAGATATGATACCATCATTCTTGTGACATTGAGGAAGGATGGTGGACAATGTAATGAAGACCATTAGATGCTTTGAAGCTGTTTTGGGCCTCAAGGTAGGAGTGAAATGTTGGGAGATCACACATCAGAGGAAATTGAGGGTTTGAATATAGTGCTTGGATGTGATGTTGGCTACTTCCCATCCACGTAAGTGGGTCTTTCTCTTTGTATAGGCAAGCGGCTGAAGCATCTTTGGGGCATGGTCATGGAGAAAGTGGAAGAAAGATCGGCAAGATGGAAGAGTAGACACTTATCATTAGGGGAAAGATTAACTTTGATGAAAGTAGTGATGACAAGGATGCCATTATATTTTATGTCCATTTTCAAATGCCCGAAGTTGGTGTTGAACTGTTTGGAAAAGTTTAGGTACAACTTTTTATGGCAGGGTGCTGTAGAGACTCATAAATTTCACTTTGTTAGAGTGGGTTGAAGAGTGGAAGTTAAATAGGGAGGGTGAGTCAACAGTGAAGCGGCTGGAAGTGATTGACAAAGCATAGCTAGGGAAGTGGTTGTAGAGATTCTAGTCGGGGGATGGCTCTTTGTGTCACCAGTTGTTGATTGCAAAGTAAGAAACCTCAACAAATGGGTGGTGAGTAAATGGGTCCTCATAATATAAAGCCTCCGGGATTTGGAAGCCAATTGAAGGTGTGGCGGCTAAATTCAAGGTTGGCGTCCAGTTTAAAGTCGGGGACGGTAAGAGGATGCAATTTTGAGAAGATGTTTAAATAGGGGAAATACCCCTGCAATTCACATTTCCTAGGCTTGCCAGGATTGCAATAGATAGCAACATTACAATTGCAAAATGTTTCTCTTGTTCAGGAAAATAATTGGTGTCATCTACGTCATGTTGAAGAAATTCATTGGACAAGGAGATGAAGTTTGTTAGGGCTTCAGCTATGCTCCAGGGCCTTAGCCTTCTGCTCAGGGCAAGAGATACCATAAGTAAGGGAGTGTCGAAGTCAGGCAAGTTTTCAGTAAGGTCCTTCTATAGCTTGATCACTCATCAGAGGTAAGGAAGGGAAGGTCCATGGGCATTCCCTGCATCGATTGAAGGGTTGTTGCAAACTTGGCAAGAGGGTGGTCATGGCGAGGAAGGGAAGCTTTTGTGGAGACTCTCCTTATTAGCTGGTCTTTGGTCCATATGTGGCGAAAAGAACAACTGTAACAGGCTTGCATCAGAATTGAAAATCTTACTGACCAAACACAGGCTTGCATCCATTTTCTCCATTGAGCGTCGCATCCCAACCTCCGTAGCATATAGTCTGGGAAGTCCTAGTCCACATGATCATTTGCCTTTTCTATGTCTAACTTGCAGACTATCCCCTTCTTCCTGGCCCTATGGCGAGCATCGATACATTTGTGAGCCACCAAAGCACGATCCAAGATCTCTCTCCTTAATAAAAGCGCTTTGAGATGAAGATGTTACACTTGCTAGAGCCGCACGCAACCTGGATGCGGGGATTTTTGTTAATATCTTGTATGGGCTTCTGATCAAATTTGTTGGTCCGAAGTCCTTCAAACTCTCTGCTCCTTCCTTCTTCAGGATAATGGCAATGGAGTTCCCCAACTTTGACGCTAACTAGTGCCTCCTAGAACTCCTTAATGAACTACAACATATTGCCTTCACAACTTCCAAAAATTCCTGAAAGAAGGCCAACGTGATTCTGGCTGGCCTCGACACTTTGTCCCACCCTAACTTATCCACTGCTGCTTTGACTTCAATCTTTGTGATAAAATTCGCTAGAGATTCTGCTTCCCTTGTAGACAGCTGATTAAATTATCTATCCTCTGCCTTACCCAATTTTCATTGGTTGGAAGATTCTTATAGAAATTTACTGCGGTTTCGTGCACTTGCTCCTTGTCATCTACCCAGGTGCCGTCCACCTTCACGCTTGTAATCCGGTTCATCCTCGCTCGAACATCTGTTCTGGTTTTGACCAGCTGCTATGCAAAGAATATAGATCTTCGTGGAACGCCTCCTTCTACAATTCCAAAGTTGGGCCGTATGCTGTTAGAATACCCACACAAAGCTTAATGTCATCTCCCTCAGCCACATAGACAGAGAACTGTGCACTCCAGTGCCCTTCCTTCCAAATGTTGTTGTCCCACATGATAAAGATGCTCCCTGCCGAGCCTTCCTCTGCCAGAGCCTCCCAATCCCTATTCCTTTCCCTCCAAACAGAGTCCACTATATGTTGGACAACCTTTTGGAGCTTCGTCTCCTGTAACGCCATTAGGTGGATCTTGTGGTGCCTGCGAAGCCATTTGATTTGGGTCCGCTGCTAATTGCACCCAAAACCCCTCACATCCAGCTCACCATCTTCACTGTTTCACAGACCTAGTCCCTCTTCCCCTTCTCTCTCCTCTCGAATTAATTCCCTTTCCCACTACAACTGCTGCACAGAGACTTGCCAGCTCCCTGTTGCCCTTTGTAATTTTTGGAATTCTTCCTTTTTGCCTCATCTTTTGTTTCTGTTAACCTCTCTCTTCTTCGAAATGAAATAGGGCCAAGTGATCCTCTTTGTAGTCACCGAATGTAACCCCTAGTAGTCTTCCTAAATGCCCCATAGTTTCTTGGACCCTCCACATACCTTTTGCCATAGACATATGCTTCACCACTTTCCTCGGCACAAGGAGGATCTTTGCGCCATTGCTACTTAACTTGAACCCATTGACTTCCTTAGTTAAGCATAGCTGATTGCAGTGGCAACACACCCAAGGCTTCCAAAACCCTTCTTTCTACCTCAACTCTTCCTTTGATGGCAGTGACCCCCCTCTGCACATAGTCAATGGTTCAACCACGAGCAGTATCAATGCCTAGTCCTACTTTCCTTCTTCAAATGACAAACAACAGCCCAGCTCTTTGACCACCATTGTTCTATTCTTGGCATTATCGTTAATCGGTGAGTGCCAAAGATCAGCCCTTTGCTAGTTTTCCCTTCCTTCTGAGCAAGGCTCCCTTTCTACCTTCTCCTCTGATGGTTTGCCACGAACATCCAGAGAGAAGATATCCTCTATCGCATCAATATAAGGGGGAGTTCATTCACACGTGAAGGTAATAAGTTCCTCCTCCCATGTGCCAACCCGAATGCTAATTCTGCATGGGGGATGAGAGCCGAGAGCTGACCCATACTGAAGCCATGTGTCTCATGCTCTTTAACTCCCTGCAAACAAAAGCTTTGCACGGGGCCCACTGATCTTGGCGTGTGTTGATGATCTTTGCTTTGAAAGCACAGGCGTCACCCTTTCTCCCTTGCACAGTCCAAGCTTGCATTCCCATCAATATTCCTTGCTTCAGTCAAGCCGTCGCCAACCTCTATTCTAGCGCCATTAATGCAAAGGGGTACATGTCTCTCTCTACACCTCCCTCATCAATGATCAGGCAACACACATCCACACCCACCTACCCCTCCCTTACATCTTTGCGGAGATTTCTGCCATGCGCCCGCCTACCGCCGACCTCTCTTCCTATCGCCATAACCTTCTATCTCTCAAATATGCAACTGCTAGTTCTGCGTCCGCCTCATTGCTCATGTGGATGAATGTAAAACCTCGTTTGGTCTCCGTGCCTTTGATTCTCGATATGAATACCTTCATTGGGCCAAACCTTCCAAAGACCCTTGAGAAATGGTGCTCTGACCATCCCTCTGGAAAATCCTTTACGAAGATGGTCGGAAACTCCATCAGCAGCACCTGGAGCTTGTGAGAGGAGCTCTTCTTCCTACCACTCATCTCCAACAACTCCCATTCCTCCTCTTCTATCATCGCCTCCTTCCCCTTCCAGACCCCATCCCCCCTTTCCTTTGTCTCTCCCTACTCCCTTACCTCACAGCCCTAGCCCCCGTTGAATCTCCTCTACCTTCCTGTACTACATCTCCTACTCTCTCTCCCTCTGCCCTTCTCTTCCCCCTTCTCTTAGGCTCGAATCCGTCTCCTCCTCTACTGCCTGAGGTGCTGCCTCTCTTGCCAAAGTGCTGCTTGCCTCTTTCTTCCGAATGCAATCTCTGTCTCCCCCTCGATTGCTTTATTCTTTGTATTCACCCTCTCAATCGATCTCTCAAACGGTCCTTTTCTTGAATGTGATCTCCGCTTGATCTTTTACTGGTTGTAGATGATCGGTTCAGAGGGGATCTCTGCCTCATTGCTCTTGCTCTCGACTGCAATCTCTGCCTTGAGATTGTTACCCTACAATGATGGTATGATGGGCTTCACAGGCACAAAAAGAGACATTTGAACCTTGATAAATCTACTTTATGTATGTTAATGATGAGAAACATCCTCATGGCTGAGCTTATTGGAGCAATTGTAGGGAAGTAAGAAATTATCAAGTTATTCACTCTCTTATTTTTATTCTCTTTCTTGTTGCAGTATGGTTTACCAATGCCAGTTTCTCTCTTGAGGGCGGATAATAACCTTCCTCCTTGGCGTCCCGGACTGAAAGAGGTTGTTTTCTGTACTCAATACTTCTGTTTGATTGCTTCGATGAAAACATCTGTTACGTGTACAATGTGTAATGACTGATACATACTGGATTTTTTTACTTGGAAGAAACAGTGTATGTCTTACATTAACTGTTGGTTTCATAGATATGATACTAAATTGCTCAAAAGTTGCACGCCCATATCTCCTTCATCATGTGTATCATCTGCTATATTGGCCTTTGTATGGGTAAACCACAATCTATTATCACGAATCGTGTGAGGGCTTGACGTTGTTATTGTGGGGCCACGGTTGTGTTCTCGACCTAGAAAAATCAATGGTTTAGATGGCATTGCTTGTGAGTTTAGAAATATGGATGCAAGCATCTCATGATATGTACTGGTTTTCCTGTGCCATCATGTGCTCTATAGCTTCTGCTCAACATATAGTATGTTTTTGATCAAGAAAACTGTTGGGCTGTGGGAAATTGCCAAGGGCTTGTTTGGTCCGTGAGATTAAATTGTATGGAATTGCATTAGATGGGATTAACACCATTATTGCACAATGATTGCATGTCTGGAAATACCATGGTATTTTGGCCATCCAATCCTCATGTTTGGGATAAAATTCTTGCTATGGGAAAATCACTGGATTAAGCAAAACCCTGTTTGGTGGACCATGGAATTGTAATCAATGAACGAAATTTACAATGGATGTCAGTCACTTGTATATAACTAGAATGTCACGTGTAAGGGGTGTATATGGATGGACAGCATGGATAAAAGACATGCATCAATGTGGGGTCCACATATGTAGTGGATTTCAAAATCCACCGGAAATCCCGCATGAGACCAAATGCAATTCTATACCACGTAATCCCAACCCTTCCTGTCCTCCCCAAATGCTTGATGGAATTTGCATGGGACCAAATGCAATTCCATCCCACCTAATCCTATCTAAGCCCACGTACCAAACAGGCCATAAGGGAATTTGTTTTGGCAATGGATGTCTTCTTCTAAACAAAATTTACCATATTCTAGTGAGGTTTATGACTGCATCAACTTTTTTTGGTAGGTGGATTTTGTTTCTTGCCAGTATAGACATGCATGGGTCTGTTCAGGTACCTGAGTTACTTGTCTAGCAATTCAATCATCGTGCAGTATGCCTGTAATGCCTCTGGTAGCTTTGCATGCTAATCTTTCTTGCTTTTGGAAATTACCTTCTTCAAGGGCTTGTGGATTGTGTTGTTAAAGGCTTCAAGCAATACTTTTTGCAGGGTGACATAAATGTAAAAGAGGGATTGTTAGGTCCTGAGACTTGACAAGTGTACAGTTTGGTGAGCTGCAGGATTCTGTAAATGTAGGGCCCACTGATCAGTAATCTATACCATTGATCTGACTGGCACCACCATAGTTGGGGATATGCAAAAAACCTCCCAGATCAAATTTCTAATCCGTTGAATGTGTGCCTGTTCTATGCTTTTTGTTACTGTATTCTTAGGCCAAGTATCCTAAAATCTCACTGAAGCTGGATGTTTCAACTTCTCAAACACTGCTATAGCATTGGACCATCATGCTTTCTTCAACACATGCTACAATTGCTACTGTTGTTCAATGTCATTGCTTATTTGGTTGTGCATTTTCACCACTTAAATCAGGTATTTGATGCAATAATCTGCGACCCACCTTATGGAGTTCGAGCTGGGGGCCGTAAATCAGGCGGCAGGAAATTACTGAAGGGTGCTGTAGACCCATACACTGTTCCCGATGACAAGAGGAGGGACCACATACCATCAACTGCACCTTACAGCTTAGCCGAGTGCATGCACGATTTGCTCGACCTTGCTGCCAGGATGCTGGTTATGGGTGGGAGGCTTGTCTTCTTCTACCCAGTAGTAAGGGAAGACGGAATCACTGATGCACAGTTCCCTGAACACCCGTGTTTTACAATGGTCGCATCCTGTGAACAGATCCTTAGCTTCCGTTACAGTCGTTACCTAATGACCATGGTGAAGACAGGAGCATATAGCGAGGAAGTAGCGGAATTGGCTAAGAAGAATCACATGGAGTTCAAGGAAAACCATCTTAAGTGGTTAGAAGACGGTAATCTTCACTCAGCAGTGTTTAGCCCAGCTGACGCCCAAATAGGCGGTTCTGAAAAATCAAAGTTCGACAGAGATACGAAGCCGAAATACAGAGGGAAATACGTGTAGGTATGGATACTTTGACCAACATTTCTAGATCTTTTAGTTGCTTAATTGGGGCATTTGATTAGTATCACTCATGTGCATTTTTTATTGTATTGCATGTGGGTGTGCATTTACATTATTTGAACAGTTTTTTTTTTTTTTTTTTTTTTTTTTTTTTTTTGTGGTGTCATTGTTGTATTGTTCGAGTATGGTGCTAAATTTGGGGATATTTTGATCAAAATGCTGGTGATATATCACACTGGCACAAGAGGTTTGTGAATTCCACATGTGGGAACATGTGCCAATATGAAACGTGTGAGATCTGAGCTTTCCATAAGGTTGTAAAAAATGCTCACATCAGATAATTTATCTCTTCAGGCACACCAAAACATACAAAGAAATTGATGGTTAAAACTTTTTTCTTGCCATTCATTTGAGGCGTGCAATGGGCTGATTTTTATGCTAGAAGACCTAGAGTGTGATATTAAAACACGGTTATGATACAGCCATAAAAAGGGAACAATTTGGAAGTTCTTATTTTCACTTTAAAAAAAAAAAAAATCATTTCAACAATGAAGAAAGCTTAGAAATTAATTTTGAAGTCTAGGCCTATTTTAAGGATCAAAATACAAATTTTGAGTAGGATTCAATGAACCAAAGTAGAGTGGACCATTTGAAGAAGAGGGATAAACTGTCAGTTTTTTACGTTTTACATTTTCCATCCTTGCTTTTTTATTTTTTTATTTTTTTGTATTTATATGTAATGGCCCTAAACCTGCTTGATTTGGGTTCAATTAGGGCATATTTGGTCGACTCTCAACACACCGAGCTGACATTGCTCAACAAACAACATTTTTGCCAAAGAATGGCCCCTTACACTATCAAATACATCTCCAAAACCAAAAAAGAATACATATTTGGAATTTTACATTTTGAGTTTTACCAGTAACTTTTCAGATCCCCTCCCCCCAACAAAAAAAAAGAAGGCCATGACGGGGCCATATTATCTATTGTATTACAGTATTAGCCATGCCGATACCAGGGGCTGTATTAGCTATCGTATTAGCCATGCTGATACCGTTACGTAATCCCTTGATCTAAATAGTCTTAACTCACCTGATGGAAAGCGCAGATCTCTAACGCATATCACACTGCAGCACATGCACCTGGGTGTAGAATTAGCAAACCTCACAGCAGCCGTGTGTTGTAGCTAGCTAGCAAGGTTTTCTGTAACAGTAATGGTGGCCGTAATTGCCACACCCGTTACCTTTACGATGTGGGCTGTAATGGTTGTTATGGCCCCCAGCGGCCATTACAGTCTCTCTCTCTCTCTCTCTCTCTCTCTCTCTCTCTTTTAATTTTTTTTTATTGACAAAAAAAAAAAAAAAAAACCCCAAAAAATCTGTTGCCATGGTTACATGAATACTACCAAGTCTCTCCTACTGTATACCTGACATTAACTCAAATCCATATCATCCAAAAAGTGGGCCCTACTTTTGATGGATTATAATCCAAAAATTAACTGTAATTTAAGATTCCAACTATATCTATTGAAGGACATTAATGGACTGTCAGGATCATCAAAACGATATGTATTTGTGTACTGACCAATATACACTGCCTACTGCTATTAGGTGATTCGAATTTGAGGCACGTCCCAAGGAATGATATGGAGCCTCACCTGTATCCGATATTTGGTGATACAGCAGTCGCGGGACATATTGCTATACGATATGTCGGGATTTTAAGCCTTTTTCATCTTTCAATAATCCAAGTGGTTTGTATGATGGGCCTTACCTAGGACAAGCTCTGATCAGAATATCTCAACCCTTGGGTCATTGGACTATTTTTTCGTAGATATGGATGATCTCCCTAACCTTTGAACAATTGAATGGTTAAAATATTCTGATTCTGAGTTTTCTTTTTCATGTTTTTGTTAGATATCATCCATCCACAGGAGGGCCATTATATAAAGGGGCCCCAAACCAACGGTTAAAGTCCTGACATATCCTATCTCGAAAATTGATGGCGAGAGAATCCTTTCTTACTGGCTCGGGTAAGAGTAAAAATTTCAACATGTTTGTAGAATTTCCGGTCTGTGCAAAAGGTGGGCCACACCATGATCATCTGATATGAAAATCAGGCCCATCCACTGATTGGTTTGCTCAAAATGCTAAAATTAAAGACAGTTGATGAAATGACTCAAGTGTATAGGTCTGGCTCAGCCAATCAGTGGATGCGCCTGATATTAATTCCGATTGATCATCATGGTGTGTCTCACTTTTTTGGATGGACATGATATTTTCCACCATTAGTGGGAAAGAAATCACTGCGGCTAGTGATAAGGCCATTATTTCTACTTCTCTACTGTGTACATGATCGAAGGGGTAGAGTTTTCCAGTAATTAGTTTTTGTAATTAAGGACCCGAGATGGGTTTTGGATAACAAAAAAAAGAGTGGGCATTTAGTTTTTGTAATTCGGCCCTTGATGGGTTGTTACAACTCAAGCTATTGTGGGACACCTCGCAGGCATTAATAAATGCACAATCACGCCTAAAAGCTGCGTTTGTATAATGTGGAACGTGTGTTTTTCGAAGGACTTCATTTTCGTCTTTTCATTCATCCTAGTGTGGCTCTTTTTATGAATGAATGGTCGGATGGAATATAGGTGGCGAGACGGTGGGCCTGAAATGGCCTCACCATTGCCACTTTTGTTTCTTTTGATGTGGCTCACTTGAGTTACGGACCAAACTAGGTTTTGGAACATATGCCTAATATGGGGAGGCACATGTAGTAGATGGGTTGGATGGTACTCACACATAACAGTGAGCCAATGAAAGGAGAGAATGATGAGATCCAGCAGCTGTATCATCATGTCGAGTGTGTAGATTGTCTTATGCGTGTGAAAGGTGGGCGACACCATGATGATCTCCTGATCTTAAATACAGGCCGATCGGCTTACTGCATGGCCCTGGCTGGTGTAGTTGGTATTCAAACCTGGGCCCTTGAATGCTTGCTTGCATCTGCACTTTTTTAGGTAAACACTGTACATCGTTGCCCTTCTGGAGGAAACCTTTGATACTCGGGCAGAATGTGACAGATGATATGCTGGCGTAAATTGAACTTGTCAAATTATGGGTCCCATTTCAAATGCATCATCATAAACCAAAAATTACATTTATTTGATTATATAATCATCCGATTGGTGGACGTTTATCGGATAGTCTAGATGGAAAAATAAAATAAAATAAATAAATCCAATGGTCCTATTTCAGTAAACAATTGTCGGCGAATCCAAGGTTAGGATTGAGTACAGGCTGCTTCTACACACGTGCGTATACTTTTTTTTTTTTAACACAACAGAGTTGCAAATGCCATGCTATTTTTTATATGAATAAGTGCACCGTCCATGTACATGTGCGAACTTTACATATTATTAAACCTTTATTTAATGTAAGATAGAGATTCGCTAAGCCCCACAAGCCTAAGACGCAGTCTGCTTGGCATGGATACAAGATCCAAGCTGTCCATCAGGTGCGTAACACCTTGTAGATGCCATAGCCTGAAAATTAGGGCTGTCCACTCGATATGCACCCCACGGTTTACTAGATTTTTATGAATGATCATTGACAAGGTCAGACCTATCTGATGGACGGACGAACTAGATTTTTATGAATGATCATTGACACGGTCAAACCTATCTGATGGACGGACGAACTATCGCTACTGGTCGGTGCTCTTTGGGCTCCATCATAACATGTCTTATCCACGCCGTCCATAGCTTATTTTGAGGCATGTATCAAAAAGTGAGGCAGATCACAATCTCAAGTGGACCATACCACAAGAAACAGTAGTGATTGATGGACGGCGTGGATAAAACAAATACAGCATGGTTGAGATTGGGAATCGTAGCTTGGACAGTTCTACTTGAATTAAACCTTATGAACAAGCAGAATGGCAAATACACGTCACGGTGGGCCCTAGAAAGGTTTTCAACAGTAAAAAGTGCAATCCCCACTTCTTTCTGCGCTGTGGTCTACTTAACTCTTGCATCTATCTTGTTTTTCGGCTCATGCCCTGAAATGACCGGGAAAAATGGATGGACGGTGTGGATCTAACACATACACACAGAAGCTCACACGTCAATCCGTTGTCGGAGAGAGAAAATCGGTGTACGAGTGGAAAGAGTCGGGATCATCTGTTTGCCAAAACCATCACTTTCCTTGCTTTTTTCCTCCTTTGCTGTATAGCGATTGGTCCATCTCAATCAGCGATGCATTATTAAATCCATTACACAATGAGACGGTCCAATTAGTACACGGTCTTGGTATCGATCCCTAGTGTGGGTGGATAACATGGAGTGTGAGTACTGACATGGGTGTGTAATAACAATCTAACCCCCCCAAAAAAAAAAAAAAAAAAAAAACCTATAGGATGCAGATTCACAATGAACAACTCAATACTCCATATCCACACCGTCCATCCATTTTAGGTGTTTGTGACCTTATCAACAGATTGGATGGAAAATAAACATTTCAATGGAATTCATGAAGTTTTTAACTGTGGGGATTCAATCACCATTATTTCCCTTGGTATGGTCCACTTAAGATTTTAGTCATTCATTTTTGAATCATGCCCAATGAGTTTTCAAAGTGGTTGGACGGTCACATACATGAGTGTAAGCCCATAGTCAATGGTCCCGCCCACCTTGGTGAATACGGGGCGTCGCCTAATCCGCTGCCTTGACTTGAAGGAAGCATAGCCCTAACTATAGGATGCAGATACATAGCTCAACTGGCAGAATGAGTGGATCTACCTCGTTTAAACACTCAAGTCTTGGTATCGATCCATTCAACTGGCAGAATGAGTGGATCTACCTCGTTTAAACACTTAAGTCTTGGTATCGATCCATAGTGGGGGTGGCTAACATGGAGTGTCTGTACTGACATGGGTGTGTACTAACAAGCTAACCCAAAAAAAAAAAATTATAGGATGCAGATTCGTAATGAACAACTCAATACTCCATATCCACACCATCCATCCATTTTAGCAGCTCATTTTAGGATAGGAGCCCAAAATTTAAGCGTATCTAAATCTCAAGTGGACCACACCATAAAAAACAGTAGCGATAATGATTTCTATCATTGAAACCTTTATAAAAGTAACGTTTATTTGTCACCTAACGGTAATACAGACAGATAAAGGCAAAACACAAATATCAGCCCAATTCAAAACTTCTCTGGGCCTCAGCTTGCTCGCAAGCTGGTTGGCCAGGCGAATCCCACGGGATTAGGAGGGATGGGATGGATTTTAAGGTAATGATGTTGGTGTCAGGGATTGCTGTATCCTGTCAGTGGATTATTTTAAGAACCATGCGATTGCTTATATCCCGGGACAAGTTCACCCGGTCTGTTTGTCTCGTCATACATACCCCGGGATATTGCGATCCCATCCCTCCTGGTACCATGGGATTGGTCCGGCCAAAGAGGCCCTGAGATACTCGGTACGCATTCCACGTTCTCCACTGTAATGGCTGCAGTTTCATACACGCCGCCAGCTGGCAGCGAGCAGGCTTGTGTACTAACAACCTAACCAATATATATATATATATATATATATATATATATATATATATATATATATGCTCACACACAACTAATTGGACCCTCCGTTTTGGGCCAACTAGCTGGCATTTAATGAGAAAAAAAATCTCTTAATTATAATACAAGTTCTCGGTAAAAAGATATGTGACATGGCGTCTTACTTAAGTATATTGTAAGTTATATATCGTAGATCCAGTCCGTTTATCAAATAGGGCCCATCAATAAAATTTTATGTACTAAAAATTAGTAAATAATCATCATTATTACAACCACACATATAAGTGGAATTTATATTGTTAGAATAGATTTTTAGCAACTCACTTATCTTGTAAATGAATATTATATTATTGATTAAAAAAAAAATCTTTAATATGCTTACATAGGACCCAATCTAATGAACGAACTAGATGTTTTATACATGTGGGGCATAACTCTAATATATCACACATGTACAACTTATTTAATCATCCCACTTTATTTAGAAACAACCATTCTCCATATTTCTCTCATTTAATGCACTACTCTCCTTCTTTAATTATTTATGCGGCTATAGTCGCTGCCACTAGCCCGGTGGCTAGTGGTCGGTGCTCTGTGCTCTATGAGCCCCACCATGAAGTATGTGTTTTATCCATGCCGTCCATCCATTTTTACAGATCATTTTAGTTCTTGATCCCAAAAATGAGTGGAATATAAATCTCAAGTGGACCACACCACACGAAAACAGTAGTGATTGAATACACACCATTAAAATCCTCATAAGGTCCACTGTCCTATTTATTTGACATCCAATCTGTTGATTAGGTCATGCAGACCTAAATGAAGGGAAAAAACAAAGATCAGCTTGATCCAAGACTTTTATGGCCCCAAGAAGTTTTTAATGGTGGACGTTCAATCAACATTGTTTCGTGTGACGTGTTCCACTTGAAATTGGAATATACTTCTTTTTCGGTATCATACCATAAAATGATATAGAAAAATAGATAAATAGCATGGATGAAACAAATACATCATGGTGAGGCCCACCAAGCACCGACCACTAGCCATTGGCAAGTGGCAGGGTCAGTAGCCAATCCGCTCTCCATCTTTACAGCGCTGAAACTTCCAACTCCGCCTGGAGTGGATTAGGTGCAACCCTGTCCAAGCATATTAGGGTGCATCCCTTACCGTGGGGCTCACTTTCATGTATGTATTATATATCCATGCAATCCAACCATATTTTCGGTTCATTTTAAAACACTTTTCAAAAAATGAAATGGATATAAATCTCAGATAGACCACACCACATGAAACAATGGTGATTAACCATTAGAAACATTTTGTAAACCACAAAATTTTTGGATCAAGAAAATTTTATTTTTTTATTTTTTCACTTTCCCATGATCTAGGTTTTCATAACTTTATCAATATTTCAAGTAGAAAATAAACACTAAAGTGAGCCCTAGGAAGTTTTTAATGATAAATGTTCAATATCAAATATTTCTTATTGTGTGGTAGTCCTGAGAAATTTATCTTCTCACTTTTTGAAATCTTGCTGTAACATGACCTGAAGATATGGACCAATGGCATGGATATACAATACATATACTAAGGTGACCCCATGGTGAAGGATGCACCATATTGCGTGGGACCATGCCACACCTATTTTCGTTGGTATTTTATTTTTGGCGAACGCCCCTTTTCCCGAAATGATGAGCAGGAAGGCCCTTTTCTCGGAGCCAACAGTGGGACAGGGAGGCTAACATTGATTTTTTATAAGGCCCACCATGTGATGTATATATAAGATCCCCTCCGACCATCAGATTTGTAATCTCCTTCTAGGTAAAGAGTCAAAATATCAAGTCGATATTTGATTCAAGTAGGCCACACAAATAGAACAGTTGATGCAAAGACGTCCACCATTAATTTTTATAGGGCCCACGTTTATCGTTATGTGAAATCCACTCCAGCCGTTAAAGGCCACACAAAAAGCCATGTGTGGTACCAAAATATCATGCTCACATGTGTTTCAAATAGGCCCCATCAAAGGAATCATTTTGAATGGTGAGATTTTTTTTTACACTATTTTCAATTATGTGGTCCACTTGAATAATAGATGGGGCTAATTTTTGGACCCGAGGTTTAACATGAGGTGACACACATGATGATCAGAGAAAATTTCATGTTAACACCATGGTATGTCCCATGACTTTTGATCTCTTTTTAATAAGATAAAAAACCGTCTCTCTTTCTAAGCATTAATTAGCATTAATTAATCAAACTAGTTGGACGGTCCAACTAGTTGTGTGTGAGCATTACTCATATATATATATATATATATGGAAAAGGTACTATGCGCTCGAGCGTAAAGCAGTCCTCCGTGAGGTCGAGCTGTGTGGGCCCCACTATGATGCCTTTCGAAGATCCACACCGTCCACTAGATGCACGAGCCCAGGGTGAGCCCACACGGCCCAAAATCAGCCGTCCACGTAACTCAGGTGGGCCATACCATCGGAAAACATAAGCATACACGCAAAAACATGTAAAAGCACTTGGTGGGCCCCACCTGAGTTGTGGATACCACCTAAAACTTGGTCTAAAATTACATCCAAGTGGGACACACATGATGGACGGTGTTGATCATCAAAAAACGTCTCGAAAGGTCCCCACAAATGGTTTTGAATGTTTCAATGGTACACGGCCCCTCTCAACTTCTGTACATGGTGTGGCCCACAAAAGTCATGGATTGACTTGATTTTCATTTGTGTGGGCCCCCTCGGAATGGTGCATCCGATCGGGGGGTAGATTTTGATCACGGCATCACGGTGGGGCCCACATCAGCTCGACCTCATGGAGGACTACTTTATGCTCGAGCGCATTGTACCTTTTCCCATATATATATATATATATATATATATATATATATATATATAGAGAAGCGCTCACTGAACCGTTAAATGCGTACGTATTTACGTACGAACTTTTTGAGAACCTATCACACGTGATATTGATCCAAAATACGAACCGTTCATGTGAAGCAAACACCTAGTTAAACCCCTAGGACCAAGTTTTACTTTTATCTAAAACTTTTATCCATACCGTCCATAGCAAAGAGAAATTAAAATCAAGGAAAGAAGTCGTTTACATTTTTCACGGTCCACCAAAGTTTAGGATCAAAATAAAAATTCATAATACGGGGTTTCATGAGGTTCGCTTCATGTGAACCGCTCGATTTGCGAGATTCATCACGTATGATGGGTCATCAAAAAAGTTCGTATGAACCAGTCAGCAGTGAGCGTTTTCCTATATATATATATATATATATATATATATATATATATATGGGAAAAGGTACAATGCGCTCGAGCTGACAATAAGCTCCATGATGTCGAGCTGCGTGGGCCCCATCGTGATGTGTTTCGACCATCAACACTGTGCATTTGATGAGTACCCTTTAAATTATGGGATATCCCAAAACTCACCCGTATATGGAACTCAGGTGGGCCATACCATCTAAAATTATGTGAAGACACCGTTAAAACATATAAAAGCACTCGGTGGGGCCCACCTGAGTTTTGCATGCGCTTGAAACTTGGTCTGAACCCACATTCAAGTGGGACACACATAATGGATGGGCTGGATTTGCAAACTACATCTCGGTGGGCCCTCCAAAATGGTTATGAATGTTTTAATGGTGCATGACCTCTCCCCACTTCTGTATGTGGTGTGGCCCACACAGCTCGACCTCATGGGACGGACGTGTGCGCTCGAGTTCATATTTTATATATATATATATATATATATATATATATATATATATATAAGGTACTATGCGCTCAAGCCGATGATAAGCTTATCATGAGGTCCAGCTGTGTGGGCCCCACTGTGATGCGTGTCGACCATCAACATCGTGCATTTGATGGGTACCCTTTAAATTGTGGGATATCCCAAAAATCAGCCGTACACGGAACTCAGGTGGGCCATACAATCTAAAATTATGTGAAGATACTGTTAAAACATATAAAAGTACTTGGTGGGGCCCACTTGAGTTTTACATGCGCCTGAAACTTGGTCTGAACCCTCATTCAAGTGGGACAAACATAATGGATGTGCTAGATTTGCAAACCACATCTCGGTGGGCCCTCAAAAATGGTTATGAATGTTTTAATGGTGTACGACCCCCTCTCCACTTTTGTATGTGGTGTGGCCCACACAAGTCATGGATTGACTTGATTTTTGGGACCTAGGTCCACGATGGAATGGTGCATCTGACTGATAGGGTAGATGTTCAAAACGCATCACAGTGGGGCCCACACAGCTCGACCTCATGGGACGGACCGTGAGCTTGAGTGCATAGTACCTTTTCCTATATATATTGGAAAAGGTACCATGCGCTCGAGCGTAAAGCGGTCGTCCGTACGGTCGAGCTGATGTGAACCCCACCGTGATGTCGTTCGAAAATCTACCCCCTCAGTCAGATGCACCATTCCAGAGGGGGCCCACACGGCTGAAAATCAAGTCAATCCGTGACTTTTGTGGGCCACACCACGTACAGAAGTTGAGGGGGGCCGTGCACCATTAAAACATTCAAAACCATTTCAGGGGACCTTTCGAGACGTGTTTTGATGATCAACACCGTCCATCATGTGTGTCCCACTTGGATGTAATTTTAGACCAAGTTTCAGGTGGTATCCACAACTCAGGTGGGGCCCACCAAGTGCTTTTACATGTTTCTGCGTGTATACTTATGTTTTCCGATGGTATGGCCCACCTGAGTTACGTGGACGGATTATTTTGGGCCGTGTGGACCTACCCTGGGCTTGTGCATCTGGTGGACAGTGTAGATCTTCGAACGGCATCACGATGGGGCCCACACAGCTCGATCTCATAGACGACCGCTTTATGCTAGAGCGCATAGTACCTTTTCCATATATATAGTACCTTTTCCATATATATATATATATATATATATATATATATATATATATATATATATATATATATATATATATATATATTTGTAAATGGTCGGGTTCGGGACGGGTTTAGCAAAACAGATCCGCCCATTTACTAAACAGATGTCCGGGTCCAATTTTAGACCCAGACCCTTTTACTAAATGGGCGGGTCCGGGTCCGGTCCGAATCAACCCATTAGACCCATTTATAAATGGGTCCGGGTCTGGTAGAGGGAGATCCACCCAGACCCATTTATAAATGGGTCGGGTCTAACGGGTTTGGTTAAGGGAGATCCAGACCTTGAACCAAACCCGTTTAGAAACGGGTCCAACGGGTCCAACATGTTGTTGATGCATGAAAAGTGTAGTTATGTTTTTAGCCTTAAATCAATAAACTTTTTCCAAAAATCTGAAATTATTTTAAATATCATTCAAATGGAATGTTTGTAAATGTTAAAGTTATAGAAATAAAATTAAAAATTTGAGAAATTAAACAAGATATACCTTAGGATTCAATTCTAGACCAACTGAAATTATAAACTTTTTTTAGAAAGGGCTTAAGATTTTGTGTGACATCTAATGAATGGAGTGGATTTCATATAATGATCACAGTGGGCCGATTAAAAATAAAGGGTGGACCTTTCTTTCCCAATTATTTCCTTTGAGGTGCCCACCTAAATCTCAAGTCAGCCTAATATTTTTGCCCCGGGATTAACTAATGATTATACATCTATTGGCTGGAGTGGATCTCAAATAAACAACATGGTGGGCCAGATAAAAAATCAAGGAGGTGTATCTTATTTTCAAACTAGTTTGTATTTTATTTTGAAGTGGGAACGTCGTTAGTTGCTTAATATATAGGGAAGTGGGAACGCCAGTAGAATATATAGGGAAGTGGGAAGGATATGGGTCTGGGCGGGTCCGGGTCTGGGCGGGTCTCATGTAAGGTAGACCAGACCCGCCCATTTACTAACAGGGTTCGGGTCGGGTCGGGTCGGGTCTAAATGAAAGGAACCTACACCTACACTGCGTTTAACAAATGGGTCTATCCTTGGACCCGGACCCGTACCATTTAGCAAAAGGGTCGGATTTGGGTCGGGTCTTAATGGGTCGGGTCCGGGTACCCCATCGGGTCCGCTAACCCATTTACAGCCCATATATATATATATATATATATATATATATATATATATATATATATATATATATAAAAATAAAGATTGCAACAACCACAATTTTTCTGCTCGACGCAGACAGAGAATCCGTATTCGAGTGGAAATAGGTATATTTCGAAATCCACACTCATAGTGAAAAGGGTATTTTCGACTGCACATCATGACGTATTACAATAGTATACGTTGGGGATTTAGCCATTAGATTTTGGACGTTTTCAATGACACAAACCGTTCATATGATAGGACTTCACATGAGTGGATGATGTTAAAATAATAATAATAATAATAATCTCAGATCGAATATTTCAACCTTTCGATTATATAATAAAGGTTACAGAGAGCGTTTATGTTCAAACCAAAAGAATCACGTTATTAAGGGCTGTAATGATCCAATTGGGAGCTTTTGTATGTTGTCTATCCACCTTATAAAGTGGGACTTATCATATAAACCGTTTGGATCATAGGAAAATAACCCAAATCCAAAGGCCCAAATCCTGATGTATCATGTTGCAACACTCGCGATCGTATTCGGCCAAACCACGTAGGTTACATTGCATGTGGTCCGACGGCTCCCGTCAGACGGGCGCGGATTCGATACTGACAAGGTTAGTATCCAAATTGCTACGGAAATGATGTCACCAAGCTCTGTGGGCCCCACCATGATGCATGTGTTATATCCGTACCGTCCATCCATTTGGAGAGATCATTTTATGGCATGATAAAAATAATGAGATAGATCTAAAGTTCAAGTGGCCCCCACCATAGAAAACAGTGGGGACAGTGACATCCACTGTTCAAAAATTATTAGGGGCCACAAAAGTTTCCGATCAAGCTTATATTTTTGTTTTCACTTCATCTATCTCTATGTTAATTTATGAATAGGTTGGATCTAAAAAATACATCATAGTGGGCCCTATAAATGTTTCAGCTGTGGGTGTGACTGATCCCACGGTTTTCTGTGGTGGGTCCACTTGAAATTTAGATCTATATCATTCTTTTTCTAATGCCATCAAACAATCTCTACAGATGGTTGGACGGGATAGATACAACACATGCATCATGGTGGGCCCACAGAGCTTGGTGACGTCAACATTTGGCTACTGACCTCGTCAGTATCTAATCCGCGCCCAGAGACATGGAGTGTTGTTTTATTTTTTTATTTTTATTTTTTACCATTTGTTCTTGAGAGTTGTTCTGCGATTAGTCAATGCTTTTATTCTTATTTTTTAATATTTATTATTTGGGGTTGTTTGGCAATTAGCAATCATTTCCTCCTGCTTATTTTTTAAGGGACAAGAGTCATATCTAAGGATAACATATGTTATTATACCATTAAGGGCGTCTTTGGATGGCAGCAGGGGCGGCTCTAAGGGGTAGGCAGGTGAGGCAATCGCCTAAGGCCCCTATTTACGAAGGCCCCATATCCTAGGAACAGGCCTTCAATTCTCTGACAGCGTCTGGTAATCTATACAAATGCACTGAGAAATTGCAACCTCTGAATATTTTTAAATTAAATTAAACAGATATAAAAGTGGGTCCTAGTCTAGATGGTTCATGAATAACAAAAACAAAAACAAAAACACACAATGAATGGATCTCCTAACTGGTTGATTGTTGTACACTAAACAAATTATTTGAATTCAACATACAAATTCCCACTAATTGGAAGATAGAATAGTTAAATCAATGGATTTTTTGTAATATAGCCTATCTAGAATGGATCACCTAATTTAGACGGTTTGGATGGAGTCAAAATATGCTATATTAACAATCTAGGAATGCCTATTTATTTTCACAATAGACGCGGATTGCGTGCAGAGCACTTTAAGGATTCTTGTAGCCCTGAGCTCTGTGGGGTCCACATTATTATATGTGTTATATCTATTCCGTTGATCCGTTTCTTCATCCCATTTTACAATATTAGAAAAAAGCATGAAGCAAAACCAAAGCTCAAGTGGACCACAACACTGAAAAAAAGTGGATATTGAATGCTCACCATTAAAAACTTTTCTACAGGCGGCAGAAATTTTGGATAAGCTAATATTTATGTTTTCCTTTCATCCATCTAGGATTCACCTTATGAACGGTTTAATAATTTTATCTATCGAAACTAATTTATTGGATAAACTAGAATACAAAAGTTTATTAATTTTTATGGTTTAATTTTAAATTTATTAATTTTTTATTTTTTAAACTAAAAAGCCTCATTTTTATGACCTGCCTAAGGCCCCCAAAAATGTTGAGCCGCCCCTGGATGGCAGGCCCACGTTGTGCAGCATTGTATATTATAATATAGTTTACATGATGCAACAGCTCTAACCAAACATCCACACGTGGTATGCTGATGGGTCGAGTACATTGCTGAATCAATTTTCAAAATCCACGCGGGTCGATTTCGTTGTACATTGCAAGCGGCAGTCATTACATTGCACTGCCATCGCAGAGAGATTTTTTTAAAAAATCTGATAGTCGGTGCTACGTGAGCCCTACCATGATGTATGTGTTTCATCCATGCTGTCCATATAAATTTAGAGATCATTTTAATTTATGATTCCAAAAATAAGGTATATCCAAATATCAAGTGGTTCACATTACATGAAATAGTGTTGAATGAGGGTCGACCATTAAAAATATTTTGAGGGCCATAAAAGTTTTGGATTAACATGATCTTTGTTTTTTCTCTTCATCTGGGACTGTATGACGTAATAAACGGATTGGATGTCAAATAAATAGTATAACGGGCCTTAGGAGGATTATAATGGTGGATATCCAATCTCTATTATTTTCATTTGTTGTGGTCACTCTGAGATTTATATTCCTCTCAGTTTTGGGATCAAGCCATAACACGATCTTAAAAAATGGATGAACGGAATGGATGAAATACATAAATCATGGCGGGGCCCACAGGGCACCGACCACCAGTACGAAGAAGACTCTTTTCCAAACATTGATTTTCCAAATCCAATTGTTTATGTATACATTTTACATCTAACCTAAATGATGTGACGGTTTTTCAAAATGCAGACCCCATGGCGCTACAGTGCCACGATTTACTTGATGGGACAGTTTTACTTCCCTATACATTACTATACGCGAAACCAAACACACCCTTAATCTAGTGAGCACGTCCCTCATTAATGATATTTCAAAATAATCTTATTATCACCTGCATCATTAAAATTATATTAATAGAATGATTTGAGCGGCCCAAACATAGCCTATATAAATCAATAGTAAAAATATGTTGGTTAGTCATTTGTTTATTATATTATGCTTATGGTTTCTTCTTCTTCTTCTTCTTCTTTTTTTTTTTTTTTTTTTTTGTGATAGGTTGTTAGTACACCCCGTTGTCAGTTGACACTTCACTGTTAGCCACCCCCACTAAGGATCGATACCAAGACCTCCATGTTGAAACGAGGTATCTTTCTGTAACGTCCTGGATTTTCACTGTTTTGGATTTTCAAAAAAAATTCTTAAATTTTTTTATGTAATTAACTTATATTATCACTTACTGACCATTGACACTCAATGTTAGTTTATATACGGGTGGTACCAGTAAAGAACCGCACAATTTCGATTAATCAACTGTAAGAAGCCAACAAATCCGCCCGATCACTTGAACATCAAGTTTAGCCCTATGATTTACTCACATAGGGCTCAAATATAACCGACCCATCGCTAACTAATCAAGACAATCATAACTAAATTAAAGATCTAACCGAAGCCAAGTCAAATAAGGCCCGGATCTTAACTAATAGACCAAATCAATCTCATTACTCTTTTAGCCTAAAACCGACGGTTTAGAGTAATTAGAACCAAATCTCCACTTTCACTAGTTATAAATAGGCCACACTATAAACATAGTTAATCCAAACCCTAATCATTGCCCACGAGAAATCTCAATACCTAATTCATTACAAAAATGCCTCGATTTTCTGAACAAGTTCTAAATCGCGTTGGTGGGCTACATGTTCCAAAATTATATAATAATGTCCGTCTTATTGGGCTCGACGTCCATTGTAAGATTCGGACCTGGGTAGCGCCCAGAACCGTTCAACTTGAGCCGAAGGACGAGTGCATGAGAAGTGCAAATATCCTAAAGGAAGAAGCTGAAACTTAAGTGAATTGGGTCGTCCACTCTTATGCAAGTTGAGAATTTTGGACCGTCGGTTTATGACCAAACTTCACACGTGGAGTAAGGATATTTTTTTGCTTATATCCGTATAGCCGCGACCCCGATCGACCATTGGTGACGGTTGAACAGACCTCTAATCATATTTGTCGATCGACGCATCCAAATGACTGGCCAATCATGTCCATACGTAGATCATCATTAGAGCTAACTATCCTACGGTGTATACCGACATGGACGCCCTATAGTGGGTCCTAGAGGTTAGAAAGACTATCCCATAGGGCTAGTATAGTAAAAACCTAACCGTTGGGGCCATTTACACCAAATCTGGTATTAGAAAAGGGCCTCATTTGGGCACCCCCTCCTCCCATACGAATTTACCCTAGAAGAAAGAAAGAGAGAAAGAGGAGAAGAGAGGAGAGAGAGAGAGAGAGAGAGAGAGAGAGAGAGAGAGAGATCTTGGAAGTATGAGGGTTTGTGCACCTTCACCCTCTCACCTCCTCTATAGCAATGTTGTCTTTTATTGGTGCCGATTCGGCGACGATTGAAGGTAAGTATTGGGTTATGTTTGTAGATTTAGATCTTGTGTTTAATTCATTCCAATTCTTACAAGTTTGTGTACTTATTTAGGCATTTCAACGATGATTTCTTAACACCCTAACCCTACGAGCGCCATGAACCGAGCGGTTTGTCACAAGGTGCGGACCATTATCCTTAGGTGGTCAAGTACCAATTTCAGGATAAATTTAATAATTTTGGATGCTAGATTGATGTGCATGCATAAGTTAGAGTAAAACCTAGATAAAAATCTATATGATAAGTATACCCAGTATCCATGAAATCGTAAATTGATGTTTGATTGCTTTTCAAATTGTTTGGGTATGAGAATTGTGTTGCATTTACATTCTAGCATCTAACTTTTACATATTCTTCCTTGTTGTATGCATGATTGAATTTTCCTACACTATGTATGATGTGTGATTGTTTGATTTTTGGAAGTTCGGCACCACACGCACACATGTCTGATTTATGTTGTTAGGAGTAGCGACATTCATTTTAATATCTTGAAATCTCATGCTTTGATTTGTACGTTTTATTCTATCTGTACTTGAAGATGAACTCTTAGCTGCGTAGAATAATATTAAACATAGCCCATCCCCTGGGTTGGTCAGGAATCCGAGATTAGTAAGAGTGGTCCCGTTGGTTAGGCTGTCCTGTGACTAGATTGACTGATTTGGGCGGAGACAAATGGGCGAGAGTAGTAAGACTACATGGGTTGCTTGCACCCGATGTCGTGTATTTCGTGCTCGCTTAAATTTGGGCGACCTAGTCCACCGACTGACCGACCGTGTTTGTTAACCATGTTTGCTCACGCCTGTTGGAACCTGGAACACCCCACGCCCACTGACGCCCATTGATAACAGTTAGTAAACTGATCCACAGCCTCGCAAGCCGGGTATGGTGGAATGAGACACTACGTCCGTGCTGTCGGCCTACGCTAGGGTGACGAGCCTCCCTGTAGTGATCCGCGAGCTATTCCACTTCTTAGTACTTCTCACGTGCTTGCAAATCGGGGGTGAGGAACCCGATGGGATCAAGGATCGTGGAGCCTTGGCCTCACGCGTCGAGGGGTCATGACCTCACAAACGGATGAGAGCATTGATATCATCAGGTGTACTAGTTTCCCCAACCTGCTGGATGAATGGACTTAACTAAAACTCGGCTAATACATTTATCATCGCATTGCATTAGTTAGGTTGGCGACTCGGCAGTTGAGGTTGCATTGAGGGAGTGTTGGTCATGCGTGATCATAAGACGAAGTCGCTCGAGGGAGTGTTGTTGCGAGGACATGCATCATACCATAACTCATGCATATGCATTAATAAGTTTAGTCAGAAATGTGCGAATGTATGCTTTTCATTAAATCCATCATAGAATTGATATTAAGGTAACTTACGGCTAATGACTCCCACTGAGTTGATCACTCACTCCCACTCTGGGACAGTGTTTTAAAATACCAATCAGACTCTTCATTAGTTGCCGGTGATGTTGAGTTCGATGAGCCGTATGGCGTAAGCATTGACGAGGAGGATAAGTTGTCCTACTCCTAGCTGATGGACGGTTCACCATAGTTTTAGTGGACGGATTTTGGATCGCCGAGTAGTGGACTCAGCGCACTATTCTTTTGGACTCATAAATTTTTTTGTATTTTGCCGGGCGACGCCTTGTACGACCCGTTAATATATTTTGTAGACTTGTGTACGTCAGCCGCTTTCATTTCAGTAGACTTGTTGTGATTGTAATTCATGTTCCAAACAATTCCATACTGCTCATTAAACTGGTTGAAGCACAAAACAATAAAAATGGTTATAAGTGACACTTAGAAACTTGTGAGTCGAGTGTATGCACGACCCCCCAATTTTCCAGGGTGTTACAGATGGTATTAGAGTAATAGTTTGGAATCAATTGGGCCATGAGTCATGAACTTACTAACGCATCCGCTGACTTATGAGGGGACGTAATAGCGATACTGAAATGATAGGACTCACCTCAGGTACCAAATCGATAAGTCTTAGATGGAGAATCTAACTTACGATCGAAGGGCTTAAACTGAGGAGAGAGAGCATGACAATATTAGAATTTGATTTGGGAACCTTATGACACGTTTCAGCCAGTCCTTGGATAAGAGCTCGGGAACTTAACGGCAAGACCCGATTCGACCAACTAGAAAATTTAGGTAGTCCAGTCCACCCAATCCTTAAGTCTAAACTCCTCCTTTCAACCTATCTCCTTTAAATCCTCACCTTGCACCCTTTTATTCTTTTAATTTTTTTATGTACCTTCATTTTAGACACAAATCCTAAAGTTCAAGGATAAAGAACTATAATTAAACAAAAATTTACTATAAATAGTAAAAATATAAGTAAAATGGACTTTTGACCATTAACCTAATAGAATCTTACGAAATAACCATGTTATTTAGATAGAGTAGCTTCTCCTACCCCAAATTCATATATGACACGTCGAATAACTCATTCTGGTTTGCGAGATATTCATGTCGAAAGATCGAACAGCCCGGGGAGCCAGTTTCAACGGGACTCCGCCCGGCCCACGTGACCCCGCCCAGCCTGTGTGGCCTCGCTGGAATTTCTTATAATTTTGGGTTGACTTTAAAAATTCATATCTCCTTCGTTACAACTCCGATCTAAGTGATTCAAAAGCTAAATTGAAACTTGATAAGTCTATTTTTATATAAAAAATAATAAAAATATCAAATGTTCATATTTCAGTAAACAGCTGTCCAAGAGCACGCCACATCTATAGTTTTCGAGTACCTGCGTATGAACTACGTATGCCAACAGAGTATATATATATCAAACACAAACGACCAAGCTATTTTTTATATAAATAAGTACACCGTCCACGGCCATGTCCGACCTTTACATATTGTTACGACCTTTATTCAATGTAAGATAGATAGAGCTTTCCTAAGCCCACAAGAGTGTGTACGGCACACAGTCTGCATAGCATTATGGGCCATAATGACACACGGGTACAAGATCCAAGCCGTCCATCAGATGTGTAACACCCTGTAGATGCCATGGCCTGAAAATTAGGGCCGTCCACTCAATATACAGCCCACACTTTACTAAACAAATGGATGGCTGAAATAAACGTGGTCGAGTTTTTCTAAGCTGTCCATCCATTTCTAGTCTAGCCGCCTTCCTATGGGCAGACGAACTAGATTATTGACACGGGTCAGACCTATCTGATGGACGGTTTGGATCCTGTAGCTGTGTGCCCCACTTAGAATTTTTTGTCCAAGAAGGGGCAACCGAGAGTTGAATTTCCGGAAGCTTCCGAAGCATCTGTAGCAACAGCAGGACCTTTGAGCAGACCTCCAAGCAATTCACCTGCATCATAGAAGAACTCCACCTTCTCTAGCTTCATTGCTTCATCAACCTTGAAAAGCACACGTAAACACACGTATGGAAAACGTCACAATACCTTCGATTGTGGCCCTTCTTTTCTAGTGGGCCACCACTTGAATGCCTCAAAATTTTAGTATATATATATGTATATTACAACGGTGTGTGACATTGGACTAAAAGCTAGTATATTATAAAAAGAAAGTTGGCTTGCTCCAATCTTCACCGTACACGTGGACCATTTACAGTGAAGTGGGCCCTACAGTCTAAAAATCTCAGCAATTGGATGATCAGAGCTGTGTAATTAGTGGTTCATAATACGGAAAATTGACCCAAGAAGTTACCAACTGTTGGTATTCAGTGGGTAGAAGTCCATTGGCTTAAGTTGTGGTACGCCCATTCCTCCGTGTGGCCCAATATTGGACGGTTCGGATCACCACAGGGTGGAAATATACTTTTCTTTGAGAATTTTGTGGAGAAGTTTATTATTATTTATTTATTTATTTATTATTATTATTATTTTTTTTTTAAGTAGTGAAATTTCCTAAATGGAGAATTATGGGGCCACGTGATAAAGTGGAGAATAATGGGGCCCACGTGATAGTCGTGTTATATTCAACCGTTGAATAGATGTAATCCATTACACCGTGTTTATGTGGCTGTGGTTTCTTTTCCAAGGTTTATGTGACAGGAAGAATGTAATGGAGGTGGATTAATGCTTGGGTGCGCTGACATTATCAAGTTCTGTAGGCCTCACCATGATGTATGTTTTATATCCATGCCGTCCATCCATTTTGTGAGATAATGGTAGTGCCTGGGCCACAACATGAGGCAGATTCAAATCTCAAGTGGACCACACCATAAAAAGAAGTTGGTACAATGGTGCCCACCATTGAAACCTTCCAAGGACTACCGTGATGTTTATTTTCCAACCAATCTGTTTATACGGTCACAGGGACCTGGAAGAAGGGGAAACACAAATATCAGCTTGATCAAAAACTTGTGGCCCCAAGACGTTTTCAATGGTAGGCATTCAATACCCAATGCTTTCTGTGGTGTGGTCCACTTGAGCCTTGGATTTGTTTCAATTTTGAGTTAATGTTCTAAAATTATCTTGAAAAATAAATGGACGGCTTGGATATTAAACATACATTATGGTGGGGCCCAAGGAACTTGGTGACGTCAACACACGAGCGGGGTCAAACGAAAGTCACATTTACTTTTTGAAAAACAACGCACAACTTTAATAATTAAAAGAGAGGAGATTGCGATACCTGAAAAATGCCCACACCATAAAATTGTATCATCTCTCCTGTAGGTGCATGACCTTTGAAAGGACCCTCCATGAAAGCCCAGTGCCTGAACTTGTAGACAATCACAGGTGGGCCTGAATATACATGAACAATCTCCAAGGCAAACCCACGAGGGAATGTCGTTGTGAATGCCTTATGAGAAGATTCCGACGTTTCAACGGTCGGATCATAGCCACGCAGGTTCTCAGGCAGTGCAGTTTGCAACAGTACATTGTAACCTCCAAGTTTAATAAGACCTTCCAGTGATAAACCAGGCCTTCCTGCAATGGTTTGTACATATGCATATGAGATCACATAGGAGGATTGCTATCAACTTAAAACACAAGATTTGCAGCGCTCATCGCGTAAGCCCCGCTATGACTTGGCTATGGCCTAAAAGAGAGCTGATCATCAGACAACCCTAATCTAAGACTTTTATCAGGTGGGCCACATGTGATCATCGGTTTAAAGTTTATCATTGGATTATTCAGATTGAACGATTCAGTAGGCTCTAATACAATTGTGATCATTGTAAATATGTTTATCAGACGATAGTAATCGATTGATTTAAGAACAATAACAACAACCTTTCCTTTTTCTTTTTGTTTTTGATTGAGCAGTTACGATAGCCCGATGGTTTTTTTTTTTTTTTTCGGTGGTCCACACATGGTGGGGGTCCAAAAGAAGAGCAGTACAGATATTGTGAAACTTGGACTATGTATTTAACCAAAAATAAAATCAGAAGACTGTAATACCATTGAGGCTGAGGGTGTATTTATCGGGATTGATGGTTTTGAAGTCCTCCACACGTATCTTATGGAAAATCTCCATTTCCCATGTCTTCACAAAGTTCTGCACCATTTCTTCCAGTGACCCCTTTGGCCATTCCTACACAAAAAGAACAAAGGAGATATCATGAGAGAGAGAGAGAGAGAGAGAGAGAGAGAGAGAGAGAGAGAGAGAGAGAGAGAGAGAGAGAGAGAGAGAGAGAGAGAGAGAGAGAGAGAGAGAGGTATGCCTTTGTTCTGCCTTCTTCAAACAGTTTGTTGACAACATCATAGTTAGGGGCACCATATTTCCAGATGGTGTTCTTTTCTCCCTCTCCATATATATGATACCTGTACTTATCACCCACAACTGTTTCACTAGGAGTTAAGGAGGAAGCCATTGAGAGAGAGAGAGAGAGAGAGAGAGAGAGAGAGAGAGAGAGAGAGAGAGAGAGAGAGAGAGAGAGAGAGAGAGAGAGAGAGAGAGAGAGAGAGAGTGTGTGTGTGTGTGTGGAGGTGCAGGAGGATGTTATATTTATAAGAGAAAGTAGATTGAATTGGTAAAAGTTGGTGGACGGCTATCAACATCTCTAAAATGTAAAATGGTATCAAACATATACAGGATAGAAATGTTAGAAAGGCTGAAGTTCAACGCACTTGGGAGAGAGTACGTCTCAGCTTACACTCCAACAAATGCACACCTCTCTAATCCAATCCCAAGTAGCAAAATCCAAACTGGTCGTAGTCAAAGGTGCAATTACCAAGAAGCAGAATCAAATGCAAGAGGCCTGACGAACTAGTCTCAGTCAAACGTGCTTCTCTGAGATTAGTCCATGCACCCTCCTCTTCTGGACCCATTTTCCGGTGGGCCCCACCATCGATGGGGGCATCCACCCATAAATCCCATGATCCGACGGTGCAATTAAAGAGAACACAAATGAGGGAGCTATATACGCCATGGAACCAATTTTAGATTTGGAAAAGTAGTGCGCGCGTAGCATGCGCCGAGAGTCTGACTGGGTGCGCACTTAGGGTAAGGTCCGTGCTCTGTGGGCCCCACCATGATGTATGTGTCTTATCCACGCTGTCCATTCATTTTCAACCTCATTTTAGGGTTTGAGGCCAAGAATGATGCAGATCTAAATTTCAGGTGGGCCACACCACAGGAAAACAGTGGTGATTGAATGCCCACCATTAAAAACTTCCTAATGTCCACTGTAATGTTTATTTTCCATCCAACTTATTGATTAGGTCATACAGACCTGGATGAAGGGAAAACACAAATATCAGCTTATCTGAAACTTTTGCTCCCCCTGCGAATTTTTTAATGGTAGGCATTCATTCATCACTGTTTCCTGTGGTGTGGTCCACCTGAGATTTAGATCTACCTCATTTTTGGGGTATTTCCTTTAAATGATCTGGAAGAATGGATGAACGGTGTGGATAAAACAAATACATCATTGTGGGGCCTGCAAAGATTTAGCAGGACGGTAGCAAGTAGCTACGGACAGGGTCAGCATGCAATCCGCGTCCGCTCATGCACCACCTAATATATTTAGTTACTCAGACAGTCCATGACACTTGATATGCAGGCAATCAGTATCGTTTAATGTTTTAAAATGTTATAGAATAAGAGGCGTTTTGGACTACATTACTGCGTATTACAATAGGATACTTTGGGAATCTTTAGCCGTTGGATTGAGACGTTTTCAATGAGATAAACCGTTTATGTGATAGGGCTTCAGATGAATGGGGGATGTCCGACAAAAAACTCTCAGATTGAATATTACAGCCTTCCGATTATACAAGGGTTACATAGACCATTTATGTTCAAACCAAAAGAATCAAATTATTTAGGATTGAAATGATCCAATTAAGAGCTTTTAAATGTTGTCCATCCACCATATAACATGAGACTAATCATATAAACGGTCTGGATCATTGGAAAATAACACAAATCCAAAGACTCAAATCCGATGTATCAAATTGCAACACGTATGATTGGATTCTACCAAACCACGTAGAATAATATTCACCAATCTTAAGAGTGGTTGGTTGAAATATCAATAATAACGGCTCACATTGCATGTGGTCCATGATTATATTCTACCAAACCAATGTAAAATAATATTCACCAATCTTAAGAGTGGTTGGCAGAAACATCAATAATAAACGGCTCATCACTTACATTGCTTGTGATCCCACAAATCCCATCAAATATTGACTGCCATGTTATTTTCTTGACCATTGTGATTTGACACTTTGAATTTTTTATTTTATTTTTATTTTTTTAAATTTTTTTGGGTTGTTCAAATGACCTTTTGAAATCCAAGGTAAAAGCTTGATTATATCTAAAATCCTTCCAAGAGTTGTATGTGCGGCGCTTGTGTTACTATACTATTAATTTATTGGGCACATGGCCCACAGATGATATCCCAAAACAATTAGATTATCAAATATATCACTAAAATTAGTTTATTACAATGATGTGCATTGTCCAAATATTGTCCATATAAATTTTTGATTAAAAGTTGTCATGAATGGTCACTCGAATGTGACCTTGTGCTTGTGTCTCATTCAAGACTTAGAATTTCATCATTTTCAGGAAAGTATATATTTCGATGGGCTTATTATAACCATTGTGTCAAACATTACATATGTACACTATACTAATTAGAGATATTAAAGTTGATTTAGTAATTAAGTTCAAACCTTGTAAATATACAATATATAGCTACATTTAGATTGTAGGGATTCTGAATAGGGTGCCAAGCACAACAAGAGTATTTCAAACCCACACTCTCAAACAGATCCTAAGGAGTTTCAAAACCCCTTAAAGTGGGACTTTCAAATTTCAGGTGAAAACTCGGATTACCAATGATATCCCAAAACAATCAGATTATCAATTGCATCACTATAATTACTTTAATACAATGCTTTGTGCGACCAACTATTGTCCGGGTAAATCTATGGTTAAAATTTGTTGATCAGTCACTCGAATATGATCTTGTGCTTGTGGCCAATCTGAGATTTAGAATTTCATCATTTTCAAGCAAAGTATATCTTTCAAATGGATTATTATAACCATTATGTCAAACATTACGTTATTTATTTATTTATTTATTTATTTGTTAGCTTGTTAGTACACTCACGGTCAGATCACACTTCACTGTTTGCCACCCCCACTAGGGAATCGGTGCAAGACCTCAGTTTTGAAACAAGTTATCCTACACTGATCAATCTACCACCTGAGCTATCTAACTAGGTGTTATGTCAAATATTTACATGCGTACACCAATTAGAGATATTAAAATTGATTTAATAATTAAATCCACACTCCAATAAATATATTATGCATGGTTACTTTTAGATCAGAGGAGATTCAGAATCTAAGGGCCAAACACAACAAGAAGATTTCAAATAAGAGGTTTCAACCTCAAAGTGAGCAATACAAGTAGACTGATACATTATAATAGAGAAATGCCAGCTAACTCACCTGACCTCCCCTGGAAAGTATTCACTTCACAGGAGTAGACCAAGCACGTACGAGATAAGAGCCACTTATCAGGTGATCCCCACTGGGAATGTGCCAACTTTCAAAACCCATGCAGTTTTATCTGATCATAAAATAGGCCACTCCTTCACAAAGAATTTGAACCGT
Organism: Magnolia changhungtana; assembly: GCA_030180095.1. NCBI lineage: Eukaryota > Viridiplantae > Streptophyta > Magnoliopsida > Magnoliales > Magnoliaceae > Magnolia > Magnolia changhungtana. Next base: position 3,563,340 of record JASAUF010000181.1, read on the forward strand.
TGGTCAATTTCTCCTCACCTATCATTTTGTCCATACACCATTTGGCCCACCTAATCATCATCTCAGTCTGATTTTTCATACATTGTATCTACCCATTGGGTATAGTCCCATGAGTGGCTCTGATCTTGCACCGAGACCCATACCCTCTCAAACTGCACCCTAAGCCAGTACACTTGCATGACCAAGTGATGAACGAGGTTCTTCCTATCCTATTCTAGATCATGGACCGTTTATCATTAGAATCTGACCAGTGGGCCATCTTATTTTCATCTTGACCGTTGATCACGGTTCGATGGTGCTGTTTTTAACTTCTTATGGGCATAGATCACATTGACACTGGGACTTAGTTGATCAAACGGACAGGACAAGGTCTGCGTTAAGGTATGGTAGCAAGCTGCAAACTAACATTCCAGAGTTTATATGGAAGGCGCCAGGTAAAAGTGGGGTCCACGTTCTGTAATCGGACCGTTTATCTAAAATGACCAGACCTGTGAATAGACTACGATCACCCATTGGGATTTGGACCTTGCTTGGGCTGAAATACTGGGCTCCAGCGTAGAACAGAGCCCAGTTATCAATCACAGCATGCTTGGGCAATGTCTAAAAATCCTTCAACCAGGACAGAGCCCAACTGGCCTGGCCCATTTAGGGTTCCAAGGGCATTTTTGTCATATATCATGCATCATGGGGCACATGTAAAGAGTAACCCAGATCTTGCATACAAGCAGGTGATCGAGCTATGCAAAATCATCATGGGCTGGGCACGGGCCTATTGGTTAGGCCTGTATGGGCCTATTTGGGCTTAGGCCTATGAACTACAAGTTCAACCCATGACCGACCCGACATTAAGTAGGGCTTGGTCATGATGTATCGGGTTTGGTCTCGAGCTTGGGCCATACAAACACGAACACGATATAACTTGGGTTGGGCTAGGGTTGAGGTCTCGGGTTGCCCCTCCCAACCTGAAACCTGATCAATATATAAGTTCCTTATAAGTTAATTATAATTGAGTGTGAATCGTCTATGTTGAATGCAAAGGAAATTCCAATGTCGTCGAGTTTCATTAGTCCACATCATTTTCGATGACTCAAACTAACAAGACACCGGATTTCTCTCTCCTAAATGGATTGCTTGACACACAACACAACTTTTAAAGGAGTAGTCCTATATTTTACCTTGTTTGTTTAGAAAAAAATGATTTTTTTTTTACGATAAATAACTACCTATATAATAAATAAAATTATAGGTATAAAATATAAGACGTGTATTGCAAATATAATAGACTAATGTAATAACGAAAATATTAGTATATATCTACCTGACCAACCCGACCGAGTCCGCTTGGGTTGAGAATTCCCAACCCAAGGTTGGGTTGGGTTGGGTTGGGTTGGGTTAGGGTTGAGGTATAGGAACCTCGCCTTGAGCTAGGGTTGAGCACCAACCTGACCCAACCAGCCTGCCCGACTTTCAGCCCTACTATTAGGGTTAGCAAGAGGACTGGGTCGGACAAAAAAGTTAAGCCTATTTAGTAACTGGGCGTGGCCCAATCCTTGCTTAAGTCCATCAGCCCAGCCTAGCCCATTTACGCTTTCAAGGGCATTTTTGGGGAAGTGGCCGAAAAGGCAACTCCACCTCATAAAGATTGGATCTTTCCTACTGCCAGGACTTGATAGTCTCCAAGATTACCCAGATGCCTTTGTCTAGTAAAAAAGAAATATGCCTAGAGAAGCATTATCTAGTTTTGGCTGAAAGGGCTAAACTAGTCAGGAAAAGGCTAAGAAAATTACAGCTAAACTTTGAAATGAAAGTTAAGAAGAAAATTATTATTAGTTTTTTTTAATTAGCTTTTAATTGTATTGATTGAATTTCTCATCTCTATGCCCAATGCATAAGAACGATGGACAGATTTGAGTATGCATTGATTTAAAAAATCTAAATAAAGCATGTTCTAAAGATGACTTTTTAATTTATTTTTTTTTCTCATATTGATCTGTTTGTGGACAACATCAGATGTGGTCATTCATGACTTTCTTATATAATTAGGAGCCATGCATTATCACCGAAGGCTGGACCCAGGCTTCTGTAATGGTTCATCCCGTTCTTGGTATGGGCTTGGGTCTGCATTTTACTTTATGGGAACACACCTAACTTAGCCTAATCCTATCCAATAATTATTTTGTGCAAGATCTAGATTGTTCATTAGACGGGTTCGACGGATAACACTGGTATTGATACTGATAACACTAGAAGTATTCAAAATTTCAGGTATCAGTGATGTATCGCTGAGTATCGCCAATGCATTGTCAATTCTTTCGACAGTATAAATTCCAAGTGTTGCTTGTATTGCCAATGTATCGATGTCTATATTGGCAATGTGTCGCATGTCTATATTGGCAATGTGTGGCATATATCACCTGTGTATCAGTGATATTTCAATAACATTTGTTTATTGAAAAATTTTCATTTCAAATATATATATATATATATATATATATATATATATATATATATATATATATATATATATATATATATATATATATATAGCGACTGGTTGTTTCCATTGTTTAATTTGTCAATGATAATATCATGATATTACCGTTATCCCAACATGAGCAATATTAAGATTGCATGGCCCCATGAAAGCAGAACGCAGTCGGCATCATCATGTATGGACAGATTTGAGTATGCATTGATATATGACAAAAACGCACTTAAAATCCTAAACAGGCCTAACCCAATTAATAAACGAGCTTTAGGTCCAGGCCCAGGCCGACCTTTGGGCCCAATACCCCAATCAATTCTGACCCAAGCAGGCCAGGCCCACTGACAACCCTACTTCAGTTGGTACACAAACTAAAAGACCCTTCTCCTAGCTATGAAAAACCTCCGCGAGTACTGAATCGAGTCCTCGTCTCTGCATGAACGGTCCACTGCTATCAGAGTTACAAGGCTCCTAGTTGTTGCATAAGGACGCTTTTCTGGTTTGATCAGTCGATCTTGACCGTTCATTAGATCCATTATACGTATAATAAGCTATGATGCAAAAATCACACGAATGAAATGGTAAAGATTATCTGAGAAAAGTTAATCTTTAGAACATGATGAATACGTGCAATGATCCACGAAAAATGGGAGGCTCAAGTTGTTGTTCTACCCATTTTATCAGAAATGATCTTGTCCGTCCATTTTGTAGGATATATTGAAAAGATGGCAAGAATGCTCCAATCAATGAGATTTTTCATGTGGAAAGTTAGGATCGGAAGGTTGGACCGTCCAAATGTCATCGTGCAACGAGGAGCACCATGGCTTAAGGTGAACACCTAGATCACTTCTTTTGTTGTTCCCGCGTTACAAAGCGGTGGAGTTTTATATGGTACTCTGGCAGCCTATGATGCTTCACACGCAGGCTCTCAGAACAAATTAAACTGGCTAAATTTTGGAACCCACATTTTCCAAGTAACAGTCCCAGAATCAGATTGGATGAACAATACTAACATCTGATTTTATGGAAGCTTCTTTTGTTGAAATTGAACCATTGAAAATTTTCATTTTTAGCCGTCCAATATATGTCCACCAATCCGATGGTCAGGTAGTTAATTAGGTGGAAATGTTTGGATCGTGATACATATTAACTGGGAACCATAATTTGGACAGTTTAAGTTAGTTGCATGCAACGTACGCAATTTTTAAGTTAGTTCTTAAGTGCCTGCGTATCATTCACCTAACTCTGCCGGAGTATAAGTTCTTATCTTGGGCATCGTCTGGTCGTACGTTTTATGTACGTTTTATGAAAAAGGATGGTTGATTTTGTCCGAAATTAGGTTGTTTGTACAAACGGGGTCTACTTTGGTGAGGAAAAGTTTGTGGTCGGTCCAGAAAAAGAAGGATGATAAAAGGTGGTGTCTATATTAAAAAATTACCTTTTTACTATTGTCCTGATAGACTACTCTTGTTTTTTGACCCAAATAAAACTTACTTATCAAATTAGGCTTCGACCTGTGTGGACATACTCATAAAAATAAAAATATTAGAAGAACCCATAAAGATAAAAATACCTCAACTTTTTCCAAGCCTCTTTATTCTAAAGACCAAAGGTATTTTTGTCTAAAATCTTATTACTATACTCTAAAAATCTACTTTAGTAGCATAAGCCTTTAGGTCTGAAAAGGTAAACAAAAAACAAAGGAAAAAAAAAAGGCATGCAAGGAAAGAGCCTACGGTGCTAATTTTTTATCGCTTTAAAAACCCCACCGAAAGATACGGTACCACAGCTTCAGTGCAAGAGTGCATCCTCGAATCTACACGTGGCATGTTTCCCAGATCCGAGCGTCCAAATGCTGGGAACCACTTAGAAGGGGTGATATCCCATCCTTACACATTCGTTATGATCCCACTTTGATGGGTTCGAAAAATATCCCATTTGATACACCGGCACTAAGAATTGCACACGTGGCACACAAGTAACTTAAATCAAACCGTCCAAATCGTGGGTCCCAATTTAGAGACCTCTTAAACCAGAAACTACTCGCTTTAGTTTTCCTTAACGGCTGGTTGCTGGATATGTAGTGGACGGTTTTGATGAAACTAGTCAACGGCCTGAATTCAAAATGACAAATGGCCACCGGTCAGAGGTCGATGGTGTACAGAAATGCTCCAGAGCTCTATAGTACTTATAGTGCTCCTCGTTTCCATCAGGCCCTTGGACAGTCCAAAATACATTTGATAGGCTAACATGCAAAAATCGCACCCGTGGGATGATCCAAACCATCCGTCATTTGGCTTTATTTTCTAAAGAGATCCCCTTTTCAAGCCATGGATGGGAATGCTGCAATTGCTAAACAAACGCCATTCTCTAGAATAATTAGGAATCCATGATGGGCCATAACAAATAGACGGATCAAATTGTTGATTGGACCTATCTTTGTCTAAACAATCTTAACCATCCATACTGAAGAACACTTATCAAATGACCGACATTTGTTAGACCGGTATGAATGTTTGGATGGTAGCCCATGAAATGTCTACTTCACATAACTAATATTTTAGATGAGTAGATAGGGTTGTCCGCGTGTCCCAATGCAACAAGGGTAAGTTTGTAGTATAGACTTGACGGACTACCCACGTCATTTCATTCTGACCGAAAAAACCTTAAATTACCAAACTAGACTACTATTTTTACCGACGAACCCAAAAAGGCAAAAATACCCCTGCTTTTTCCAGCTACTTACCCTAATAGGCAAGGGTATTTTTGTCAAAAAACCAACATCTGTACCTTAAAAATTGCCTTTGGTGAGATAAGTTTCTGAGCGAGGAAAAAAAAAAAAAAAGGGGGTGTTGTACGGACTCATCTACCGTGCTAATTTTTTCATGCAACTAGGAGCACTTATAACTTATAATTAGGGCTGAAAGTTAGGCGGGTTCAACCTGACCGACCGGTGACCGACCCAACATTGGGTTGGGCTCAGGCAGGATATATCGGGTCCGATGTCAAACTTGGGCTATACAAACACCAACCCGATAAAACTTGGGTTGGGCTCGGGTTGAGGTTTCGGGCTGCCCGACCCAAGCCGAACCCGATCAATATATAAGTTACTTATAAATTGTAATTAAGTGTGGATCGTTTGTGTCGAAGACACACTAGTGATGTCGGGTCTCATTTGTCCACGTCATTTCCAAGGACTCAAGCTAACAAAATATGCCAAATTTCTCTCTCCCAAATAGATTAGGTGCTATGCTACATGACTTTTAAAGGAGTAGTTATCCTATATTAATTTTGGCTTTTTTTTTAAAGAAAAAAATGAAGTTCTTTATGATGAATGATCACATATATAATTAATAAAATCATAGATCCGAAAAATAAGTCCTATATTGAAATATAATAAACTAATGTAAAAACAAAAATATTAGCACGTATACACCCAACCAACCCGATCAACCCGACCAAGCCCACTTGGGTTGGGCTTGGGTTGAGAATTCCCAACCCGAGGTTGGGTTGGGTTGGGTTAGGGTTGAGCACCAACCCGACCCAACGCGCCCGACTTTCAGCCCTACTTATAATGCCCTAGAGCATTGGAGCATTTCTCAACATAATAATAATAATAATAATAATAATAATAATTATTATTATTATTATTACACATACTCAAAACCCCACACATAGGGCTGTCAAAGGGGCCAGCTCGGCTTGAAAAATCAATATTTTTATTAGGGCTAGCCTGACAGCCCGGCGCAAAGTCGGGCCAAGACCTACCTTGAGGCCGACCTGATTATAGCCCTACCCACACACACCCACACACTCACATCATAGTGAGCTTTCACCACAATAGTTACAGGAACCCATGATCTTGTGTTGAAACTCCTGTAATTCTACCTCTAAAGTATAAGTAATGATCCAATGTCGATGATGATCAATCCACCATAAGCATTCAACTATTTTTCTGATAGTGAACCGGTTGGTCATTATTGAGTCATACTAGTCACAGCTAGTTAGTTCTTTGTGAGACCTACCATGTTGCATCTGTTTTATCCACGCAATTGATCCATTTTTTCAGGTCATTTTAGGACATAAGACAAAAAAAGAAAAAAAAAAGAAAAAGAGAGAGATAAATCTAAATCTCAAGTGAACCACACCATAAGAAATAGTGTCGATTGAACGTCCGCCATTAAAAACTTCCTAATGGCAGAAAAAGTTTTAAATCAAGTTGATACTTATACTTTTCCTTCATTAGGTTATTATGATCTAATGAACAAGTTGAATGGCAAATTGACGTGGGGAGGAGGTGACGAGGTCGATCACCATCATCCTTAATCGATAAATATTTTGAATCCACATAACTCTTTTAAATCTGCCAGAGTTTTCTCAAATTCATGAGAGAAATACGAAAAACTCTAAGAAATTTATTAATAGAATTTCATAAAAATAAATTTGAACTTGTTTTAATAACCTTGAAAACATAATCAAATAGTCTTAATCAAACTAGGAAATAAATTTTAAAAATTGTGTAAATTTTTTGTGTCCGTTGACCTATCACCGACCGATCAAATCGACAGGTCGAAATAATTAAAATTGTCCAAAGATTTACACTAAAAATTTTGTGATTTTCGACCTATCGACATGATTTGTCGACTCGTCGAACTGGATTTCGATTTGTCAATCAGATCTTGTTCACTTGTCGAAATAGGCAAAAAATGTCCAGTAAAAATTCTAAAATTTCTAAAATTTCAGATAAAATTATAATATGTCGATCACAATAGTAAGTATTGGTCAAACTATGGTGAGTGTGTTCAATCCTTCTTAGGGCGTGTTTGGACGGACCCATCCTATGGGATTAGATTGTATTAGGGTGGATGGCAAGTAATGATGGTTGTGTCAGTGGATTGCTGGCAATCCCATGGGATTGCTATATCCAGGGAATTCACCATCGAGTATGTTTGGCTCGCCTGGCCAATCCCGGGATTATGTTAGCGAATCTCGGGATTGCTCCGTCTAACCAAACATGTCCCAGGCAAAATAGATGGGATTAAGAGGGATTGGGTGGATTTCAAGGTAATGATGGTGGTGTCAGTGGATTGCTGGCAATCCCATGGGATTGTTATATCCAACTTCTACCTATTTGGCACACACGGCCAAATCTCGGGATTGCTCCTTCCAATCCATCCTAAAACAACCTAATCCCATCCACCCTGGCCGGCCAAACAGGCCCTTAACTTATTTTCTTCACTCATTTTAGGGCGTGTTTGGACGGGCACGTTGGATTGTATTAGGTTGTATTCCATGCCAATCAATGCAGCATCAGTGGATTGCTAGCAATCCCACTGGATTGTTGTATCCAGCGTCTGACCTATGCCTGTTTGGACGGGCGGCCTGGATGGGATTGGGTTGAGTGCGTGCATGTTTGGACAGGCGTGGGATTGGAAGCCTGCCAACCTCTTCAAGTACAACTATATATTATTTGCAACGGACGGTTATAACCGTCTCCTGCCAAAATCATATGACGCGGTACCGGATTGGGTACTCTCCCCACAGCAGCCTTTGGCTGGTGGTCGCTGCTCCGTGGGACCCACCATCATGTACATGTCTCATCCATGTCGTCCATATAATTTAACAGATCATTTTAGGATTGTCTGAAGTCAAATATTCCATCGCAATTTTAAATGGACCAGATTATAGGAAACAGTTTTTGAGAGAGCGTCGACCGTTAAAATACAGAATGTCAAGTCATAATAGTTTTGGATCAAGCTCATTTGATTTTTATTTTTTTTTTTCATTCGTCTAATTCTGTATGACCTAATCAATCAAGCCATCATCAGATAAACAGTACAGTGGGCCACACGAGGACCCAAGAGCTAAGTGTCCAATCATTATTGTTTTCATGTGGTGTGATCACCTGAAATCAATCCACCTCTTATTTTTGGGATCAAGCCATAAAATGGTCGGTAAAAATGTATGAACGGATAGGATGAAACACATAAATCATGTGGGGCCCACCGATGTATTTCTCATGAAATTGGCAAATAAAAGTGAATTCAATCAACATTGCACTCAGCAGGGGACATCTCCACGTATCCGCATAGACCACATCATGTGGCAGTGGTGTGAAAGAGATAGATCCCAAAAAATATGCAGCATGCATGAATAACGATGTATGAAAACCTCAGATCCAACGTTGTGTGGCAAAAAGAGAGAAAAAGTATCAGGTGACACAATAAGAGTGACAGTTATCCGAATTGGGCTAGAATTTAAAAATTACAAGGAAGGCAAGAAATAGGACTACGACGCCAACTAGAAGAGTATAAAATATCTCTCCATCCCTTCGGGGTGATGGGAGAAGATCATCAGTCGACACGGCCCTAGAAACCATGGTAGTCGACCCCTGTGCCATCGACATCGTCTGATGGCTGGACTGTGACGAAGAACGGCGGATGTAGAGGTCATCAGAAAATGTCGTGACCTGAACCGCATGAGATGTTGTGCAAGGCCTTGACGGTGCACATGCCTTGCTGAAGTGCTCGTCCCAACATGCCATTGCCTCTTTCCAGTTCCTGAATGCGCGGTGTCTCGCTCCACTATACCCCTCTACCTCCACCCGAGTGTCGTCCTAAGATATGTATATGCCAGGCCTACGCCCCACCAAGACAACGTAATACTTATCCTTTGCCATCTGCAATGACATGGACATAATTGGCACGTTCACAAACTAAGTGGACATGCAGTATTCTTCTATCGAATAGCGAGCTGAAAGTACAAAAAAATAATCAGACCATGAAAATAAAAACCATCTCGTATATACGTACCCTTCTAAGCAAGCGAATTGTATGGTCTTCGAGTGTCTTAAGTAAATAAACTAACTAGTGGATGCACGTGAAACCATAAAAGTATAATTAAGCAGATAAAAGTCATGGCCATAGCATAAATGTCATATTATATATATACTACCATTTGCCAGTCCCAAAAAATAAAGCAAGTTATCAATCATCCAAGAAAATCATGAAATTCAAAGTTATTACAGACCAACAAGTAACTGCCAAAACACCAAACCCAGAAATGCGAATCCTCAGATGAATCCGACCCCTCAATCACCAAAGTGGTCATGAAGTGTTTTCTTCAACCAGTTAATGCGACGCACAGGACGCAGACTCACAAAAAACGATGTCAGATCGTTGTCCTTACTCAACGACTGACCAACCTGAAAGAACTCTGAGTTGGTCAGGCCCTGAACCTCTTCTAGTATTTCAAGTACTTTAGAAGTGTGATTCACCGACCCGCTAAGGCTAAATTTAAGCATTGAGTCGGCAACGGTCTTTAGAGAGGCCCCGAGTATGTCACAAGGACGAGCAGGGCGCGATCATTTCCTGCCTGCACTCCCACTTTGAGTGGCATTGGAATTAGACGTGTGAGTGGGAGTGGTACGTGAGCCGTGTTGTCCAATCGAAGGACTGTCTGGCGAAAATGAGATGGTCCTTGTGAAGTTTGAGACAAAATCATTTGACAAGTCAATTGTATCGTCGAGGTCATCATCCAGCTCTCTCCATGCATCATTGAGTTGTTGTTGAAGACGAGATGATCATGATTCTGATGCGGCTATAGTCCTATTACCTTGGACAAAACGTCCCGATGCCTGGTCCAAACCGACGATAGTTGCAAGATCATCCATTTACTCAATCCGTTTACCGCGGAGTTTCTCCGCACGCGGGTGAGACTGCAGCCGTACATTAATTAGTAAGTACAGTAAGAAGTTTATACTGACACGAATATTTGCACTTTATATTGAAAAAATTATACCTTGAGATATTTCTCCCAAACTTCATCAAGAGCTGTCACCACCATCCGCTCGTTGTCCCATCCGAACCCGCTCGCCGCCAGCATATCCTTCACTGCAGTGTACTCTCTCTTGTAATATCTTAGTCGGTTATAGACATTCTGCCATTTGAGGACTACCTTGGTATACTTTGTAACGACGTTGGCAGCAATTTGGTACGCCTCACGTTTGAAACCATTTCGCCCGTGTCCCAATGCCACTTGTTCTAAAAATATGTCGATCATAACCTGATCCATATCAGGAGTCCATTTTATTTTCGAGGCTCGGGACGTAGGCTCGGCCAGGGATTTCACCATCCTCGTGTGTGGGGAGGATCGTGTGGGCGCCACTGGTGTCTTGGCCGGTGAATGTGTTGGTGTCGATGGATCACTAGACATCCTATCTGCCATACCACCTGAATATCAAGTACATATGATGATTTGTATAAAGTTAGCCTTAATCATAAAAATATATATGATTCATATTTTAAAAGATCGATTATCAAAAACATCATATGCTATCTTTATATGAGGACTCTACCATCTCAGAGACTGGAAGATTGCAATTCCATTAATAGGTACGTAACATGATTTAGAATGTAAATAACAGCAAGTGAAGGAATTTGTCATCGGCAAGCATAAAGTATCTAATCCTACTATTTTGTTATGCATCTTCCCACATTCTGGTTGCTATAGCATCGCGCATGCGATTCCAATCATCCTTTTCACGCTGAGATGCTCGCAGTAACCATTGTCGCTCGTTGTTCGTTGAAACCTCATGAAGCATTAGGTTACTCTCCCCATCAGTGGCAGATACTCTAGCGAAGTCCATCTCTTCTTGAGATTCTAGTCTAGTACGTATGAAATTGTGTAAGACACAACAATCTATCACAATTTGGACCTGTGTGTGGAATTCATACTGCATGACCGTCTTCAGGATGGGGAATCTGCCTTTCATAATATCAAAACAACGCTCAATTGCATTTCGTAATTGTGCATGCTGATAATTAAACAGCTCATTCATGTTAGCAGGTGCTCTCCCGGTCCGATACTCCTGTAAGTGGTATCGAACGCCCCGGTATGGAGTCATAAAACCGGGTGAATGTGGATAACCGGCATCAATAACGTAATATTTTCCTACACATTTGAATCAAAGTCCCATTGAGTTTATAATAATATAAGTCAACGTGATGAAATAGATTGACAACCTCTTAAAAGATAACCAAATACCATGTGGGACAGGTAAGGGATCATCTGATCGACTCAGAGCGTTGTGTAAGATCCTCGCATCCGAAGCAGAACCCTCCCAACTGGCCAATATGTAAATGAAGTCAAATGAACATGCCGCCAGTACGTTTTGGGAGAGGACTCCCTTCCGATTGCGGAAGCTCGCATGGTCACCAGCAGGCACATGAGCAGGAATGTGTGTACCATCAATTACCCCAATGTAATCCTAGATACATTGGATAAAGGTGTGAATGAAGGGTAGTATAAAATACGTATATAGAAATATGACCTGTCATAATTAATACCTGAAAGTAAGCAGCCCAATTTGTGTTTGTCTGAATCTCAGTTGGAGTCGCTGGTCCGGCCTATTTAACGAAATTTGGGTACAGCAACAAAATTGCATCTAAGATACTATGAAAGTGGCGACTGACAGTTTCACCCGATCGAATGAATCTATAACCAATTACGTGATTCCAAACATTATGCCCCAATGTGTGTAGGAACATTACTAACTGTTCTTCAAGACTCACACGCCGAGTATCACACAACACGGTCTTCTCGCATAGCTGGGTACATAGATCGAAGAACGTCGCTCGATTTATCCTAAGTTGCGTGACACAATCCCGGTCACTGGCCCTAATGATAGAGTTGATGAACCTGGCGCGCTCATCCTCTCCACAACGAGAGGGCTGTTTCAGCACGTATTCACGACAATATTCCTCGACAGCCGCCACACAAGCCATCATCGCCGTTGTAACCATAACACGATCTGTATCTTCTCCCGATTCTTCACGCTCCATTGCCAACCGATAACCAACAACATCAGGTTCGTATATTCAGATTGATAATAATGGGTAGAATTTCTCCCATGTTATGGGGAATAGTGGGTAGTTATAAGTCAAGCAATCTTGCATGTATACATGTATTTAGAACATCTGAAGTCATTCTATCTACGCTTCGAGAAAAAGTTGAATAATTTATATAATGGGCTAAGTCCTTCCATCTGAAGTTCACATTTCACAACCCATTATTTTCTGACAAATACTGAAGAGATGGATTCCAATTGAAAATCCTGACCCATGTCTATAATCTAGACCGATGGTTAAAATGAATAAGATTATACGACAGAATTCTGAAAAACCAGCTGAATAGGAGGCAGAGAGTTAAATTAAAATCATTCTATCTGAAAAACCAGCTGAATAGGAGGCAGAGAGTTAAATTAAAATGATATAATGTGCAGCGAATAATGCAAATGTCAGTTTTTCGATATGAAAAAAAGTGAGAACCGTACCTCCTAAACGTCTAATGGAAATAACAAGAATGGTGAGCGCAACACAGTTTCTTGAAAAATGGAACAACATGTAATGAAAATATTCCTTCAGTAAAGACTAGACCACATCATGGAAATATTCCTTCAGTAGATATCTATCTGGAGTTTACTAATTTTAGATCTTAATTATACTCTAAAGATTAACATGTACATTTCAAACCCAAAATGGGAAAACCAACTACAAAAATATTCCAAATTGTAACTAACTTGTCTAGAAAACCACAACATCATGTCTAGGGGGCCGTTCATATCTGGCCCCGCAATCAAAGGGGGCCCATTCTGGACAATTGGTTGATCCATTCAGGCCATCCAATTGGACCGTAGACCACACAAATCAACTAGCCCAGTCAACTAGCCCCTTTGTATGCACTGCTACTAACGCACATCAGCATGGCTGGACACAAATTCTAATAAAAAATAAGATCTTCATGATATTTGGGTGCATAGAAATGATATGTCAACAAGAAACTCATCATGTTGATTTTCAGTTGAATTTCATATTTTCACTGCAAACTCTGTTTAACTAATTATATGTAAAAGGAAAGCTCATTCTAAAACATGGTTGAAAAAACCAAAGAGTAATAACTTACCTGCTATGGTGGCCAGTTTGTCACAAATGCACACAGCGAATATTTGCAAAAATTTGGCATTTAATTTAAGAATCACATATGGTGACAACAATTTGTTTTAATTGAACTTTGTAAACTTTGGTACATGATGTATTTGATTATCTTGAGTGCATGCATGCATGCTTATGTTCTTTCTATAAGGTATGGTTTGGATGTACTTTGAACTTGGGGTCGGTTGGTGATTCTGGAAGAACATATCTGCTCTGCAGTTGGGCAGAGTGCAAAGCAGAAACTAGAAATTGTATTGGACAGGTGTATGCTTTTCTGCCTTTTTCTGCCTCTAATTGGAGTGCGATAAGAATTACCTGCTCTTATTTTTCTCTCATTTTAGGTGCTGCACATACCATCTTCCAATGAATGCAAAAAAACTGAAATGTTCCCTAACTGTGTTTTTGAATTTTGATATATTCTATTTAGTGTGTTTTCACAAAGAATCAACATTCAAATACATATGATGAAACATTTCAAAAATTTCCCAGTCCGTTGATTGTATTGGCTAGGTTTCATTCCTCTGCTGAGTTGAATGAATTAAATATAAAGATTCTGACTAAACTTATAAAATGAACATAATATTCAGATGAATAGTGTCATATTAAACAACATGCATAGATCACAAAAATCAATGCACTGGATCACAATCTAGCGTAGTCCATTCCCTGAACAAGCCTTCAAAATCCATATGACTCATCAAGAACACTAATGAGACTATCATACATGTACAAATGGAAAGAAGAAACTGATTATTCAGAAAAGGATTATGATGTCCAAGTGAAAAATCCAGCAACAACAATTTCAGCTGTTACATGTCAATAAGAAACTCATTATGTTGATTTTCGGTTGAATTTCAAATTTTCCATGCAAACTCTGTTTAACTAATTAAATGTAAAAGGAAAGCTTATTCTGAAACATGGTTGAAAAAACCAAAGAGTAATAACTTGCCTGCTATGGTGGCCAGTAAGTCAAATGCACACATTTGATTGGCAAAAATTCAATTTCTTATGGCTTCCTCAACATCCCTACTGATTGGATGGGCAATGAAGAAATGAAAAATGTAAAAAGAAACCCAAAAGATGAATGAGAATAGAAATAATCCTCAATTATTACACTATGTAGAAAATGCTAGTAGAGGACTCGACAATCATTTTCTTAGAGAATTGTCAATTCTTCAAGTACTAAGGTACAACTTACAACATTATAAAATGCCAATATTCAAGGTTTTAACAGTCAGCTTCTCTGTTCTTTCTATGTGGGAGGTGGGGGTGGGGAAAGACCAAGTAGGGGTAAGCAATCATGATTGAACAAATTGTCTATTTTTTTTCTTATTTTCTGTTGATATCATTCTCATATATGTAAAAATCAGGTCATTTTTTAAACTATTTAGGATAGGACACAACTTATAAGATCCATTTGCCTGTCATTCAAGGTATTTGCAAATAACCTGCTTTATCAAAGGGAAACAATCACAGTTTAAAGCTCAGTACATGTATTATAAGAAGCAAAACTGACTCAAATGAAATAGAAAAGAAAATGTGAGTATTTTCCATCACAACATAACTTGAAAAGTCAGAACAAATAGATCCACTTCCCATTGTCCTCCTGCTAAGGTTGTGATTGTGTGTGTGTGAAAAGATCCACACACATCAAACTTCCACTAAGGTGTTTCTCAATGGATCATTCCTTGTAACGGCATGAAAAAAGGAACCATCACAAACTTACTTAACAATAGCCAGTTTAATTGATTGTGCTGCATTTTGAAATTGCACTGAGGGTAAAGTCTACATGCATTTACATGACCCTGCCATGGGTGGGAAAATACATTTATACAATTAGCCCATTCATAATGGCTTATATATCGCTGGATCTTAAGATGAAACCCATCTTGGACAGAGCAATACTATACAAAATCAGAAGGGTTAGGAGTGGGCTTCAAATCTAGTCCCAGTCTCTCATTAAGAGTGGAATCCAAGCCCTCCATCATATGGTTTCCATTGTTCAAGAGCCCTGGGTGTATAATCAGGCCAGTTAAATCATCTATATATGGCCACAGTCATCATGACAATTTCTAACATTTTGATATGATGAGAGGACCAACATAGACCCAAGAGCTAGGTAATCTCAATGATGGAAATAGAAAATGTATATTTCACAATACATGTAGCAGTAAAAATCTCATTTCAGTAATGCTACATGAGGAATACCAAATAAAACACTGGTTTTAGAAGAGAAATATAAAGAACAGTTATTCTGTATACATGTATACATTTACCGCGAAGTATCATGTATACATGTATTTTAAAAGATAACTTCTTTCATCATTGACATCCAAGGAGAACAGTGCATTATCAGATGAATAGTGTCACATTGAACAACATGCATATATGCATTGATAGAACTGTCATTACTGCCATGTACTAGGAGCCACAAATAATCAATGCACTGGATCACAAGGCATATAATCCATTCCCTGCACAAGCCTTTAAAATCCATATGACTCATCAAGAACACTGATGAGACTATCATACATGTACAAATGGAAAGAAGAAACTAATTATTCAGAAGAGGATTATGATGTCCAAGTGAAAAATCCAGCAACAGCAATTCCAGATGAGATATAGCAATAACTATTATATCATGCAATTGATATACGAACAGAACAAACCATCTGATGTAATCATGAGAATGCCATGTTACGTGTAGCAGAAATCTATCTGGTATATATTAGGAAATTCCGTACTTAGAAGAAGATGATACATATAGACTCAATAAAAAAGAAGGTAAGGAAACCTATCAGAAATGAGATGACAAAAACCAACAGTCAACAGTAATACCAATGTAAGGACTTCTAACATATATTTTTCATGGCAGAGACAAAAGATCGAAAATGGCTAAAAAGTATCAAGTTGAGTATTTTGCACGGAGTTAGCTATTCAGATATGAAAATTACAAAAATGAGAAGGCTTCAACTACAATCACAATTGACCTGTCAAACAGTCTACAAAATATACACTGTATGCTACCCAAACGACACCACTGGAAGAGGGTTCACAGAATAATTCCATTGTAACACTCAAGGTGAACCCAGAAATTCTACAGCTTAAGATTTCCAGGCATTTGTATGGCCGAGAAAGGAAGCCATAAATAGAAGATATATGAGAAAAATTCATCTACAGAACATGATTATAAATAACAGGTATATAATGTGCAAGTGTAAAATCCTACAACAGAAAATCCATCTCATATATAGAATCAACAGAGAAATCCAACAACTGATCTACCAACACAGCAAACAATATGAGATAATCCTAGCAAACTTAAGGAGACAAATACCAGAAAACAATTGCATAGATCCCAGAACACCATTTCATTATGAGAGCAGCAAATACCATAGACTCAATCCAAAAAAATAACAGGAAAAGCATGACAGGAAACCAAGAAAAACAGAGGTCGAAAATCCACCTCAGTATAAATCGGTATGTGAAACGATGTTGTCGCATTGGACAATACAGGCCGACTCCAAATCGGAGGGCTTGTCTCGTGACGCAGGGGAGGACGTGAGGTCGAGCACTGTCTTCCTCAAGAGGATAACTATTCCGAATCCACGGAACTTCTCTAGACTCCTCACAGAGACTTTCTCGAATCCACGAGAAAAGAGAGTAGAAAATAGAAATAAATTCTAATAAATTCAAAATAAATTAATGAATGCATAAAAATGAGTTCACAACCCTTTAAATAAGGGTACTAAGCAATGGGAAAGAAATCATAATCAAACTACAACTAAAACTCCTAGAAATCGTGACTTATTATAAATAGTAAACTTACTATTTATAGATGGTCGTGATGTCTACTAGTGCGCAAGGTTTTCGGCCAAAAATAGTAAGTGTCCTATTTGGCTTCACCAAACCGTTCCCCTAATTATTCTAAGCTCTTTTCACGTTGGGCGCAACTCCTAAAGCCCGACGGATTAAGAGTTATAGTCAAACTAAAATTTACTATTTATAGTAAAAACGAAATTGAAACAGGGAAACGACCGTCGAATCAGGGGTTTCTCGCAATTTCGAGCATCGCAACCCAGCAAAGCTGGGTTGGTTGGCTAAAGTAGCTCGTTCTACCCCAAAATCATATATTTTACGTCAGCTAACTCATCCCGGATTGCGAGATACGCCTGATTGAAGGTCTGATGGTCCAGATCACGTCGCCGACCGGACCTTTTCTGATCCATCTTTGCCATGTAATTGTTGGCTTGGAAGGACGTGAGGTCGAGCACCATATTCCTCAAGAGGATAACTATCTAGACTTTCACAGAGACTTTCTCGAATCCACGAGAAAAGAAGAGTAAAAATAGAAATAAATTCTAATAAATTCGAAATAGATTAATGAATGAATAAAAATGAGTTCACAACCCTTTAAATAAGGGTACTAAGCAATGGAAAAGAAATCAGAATCAAACTACAACTAGGACTCCTAGAATTCGCGACTTACTATAAATAGTAAAGTTACTATTTATAGATGGTCGTGATGTCTACTAGTGCGCAAGGTTTTCGGCCAAAAATAGTAAGTGTCCTATTTGGCTTCACCAACCCGTTCTCCTAATTATTCTAAGCTCTTTTCATGTTGGGCGCAACTCCTAAAGCCCGACGGATGAAGAGTTATAATCAAACTAAAACTTACTATTTATAGTAAAAATAAAATTAAAGCAGGGAAACGACCGTCAAATCAGGGGTTTCTCGAAATTCCGAGCGTCGCAACCCTGCATAGCTGGGTTGGTTGGCTAAAGTAGCTTGTTCTACCCCAAAATCATATATTTTTCGTCGGCTAACTCATCCCGGATTGCGAGATACGCCTGCTTTAAGGTCTGATGGTCCAGATCACTTCTGTCGCCGACCGGGCCTTTTCTGATCCATCTTTGCCATGTAATTGTCCGCAACCCGCTCTACATCAATTGTCCACGACCCGCTCTACATCATCTCGCCTGTGACGAAGCCTCATACAAGACAAGCATGCAAAACCACCCCATCCCTCATCTCAGCTGCAACACAGATGAGGCCAAGATCGAGCATGCAATTGAAAATAGGGTTTAATCATTGCATTTGGGCGAGGAAAAGGACCTATCTCCACCGGAGGAGGCCGTCAGTTCACGATGGCAGCGCCGGATCAAGTGGTGACGGCCATCGCGAGCTAGGACGGCTTATTATAACCTCATTTTCGTGCCATACCTCATCCTCTCCCGCCACTATCTCTTCCTGACCCTCCTGTCAAATCCGAGCCCCTGAAAAATCGGACAGCTGAGATTTCCGCCGTACGAATGACATCGGGAAAGAGAAAGGCAAGGAGAATGAAAAGCCCTTCCAGCGTCGAATCTAGCGGGATTGCCCCGTACTTGCGATGACCCTTCGAATCTAGATAGGAACTCCATCGCAATCCAGGAGATTTTCTCTTCCAGCTCGAATCCACCGCCTGTCCAAACAGGCGGCTGTTCTGACGACATAGGATTGGAGTACCCTATCCAGCCTAATACGGGCTACTCCAACGCGACGTGCCCGTCCAAACACGCCCTTAGCCACAATCAATTTTGCGACCCCAAGTATATGATGTTTTTTATGGTGGGCGTTCAGTCACTACTTATTTACCTATTTATGGTAGTGTGATTCACCCGAGATTTAGATCTGCCTATTTTTGGCTCATGCCCTAAAATGGTTGGAAAAATGGACGGAGGATGTGGATAAGATACATGCGTCAGGGTCTACGAAGTGCCCAGCTGGTTCCAACCCCTTATCATTCACCTGTTCCCTCGCCAATCCCGCCGAAGTCGAGGCTCTTTCCAAGTGCCTGTGTATCAACCATTACACCCTGCCAGAGTATCAAATAACTCTTTCTCTATCATGACGTCATCTGTCCTCATCAACATTAGCCAGGGAAATATATAAAGAGCCACAAAATCCGATCCAAGAGAACGAGACAGGGAGAGATGAGTAGCCTAGAGGAGGAACAGCTGGTTCAAATGGTCCATGACTTCATTGAATCAGAAACACCAACTCCCACCAATCCTCCCACTCAAACACTTCCTCTCCATCAATCTACATTACTCAAACTCCAGGTTTACCTTTTTTTTTTTTTTTCCAAAAAATCCATTTTCTTCAAGTTGGACTTCCATAATACTTTCTACACCCATGCATGTTTGCATTTGAGAATGACTGGGTTTCATCTTTTGATGCTTTTAGGCGATTGCTGGGAGTGCCACAGAAGCTGAATTGGAGGTTTTTGAGGATGTCTTGAAGCATTTGAGAAAGATGGGGACTGAAAGGAAGAGTTGTGGTATAAAGGATAGGCTTATGATGGGGTTGAGGATGGACGGCTATGATGCTTCTTTGTGTAAATCTTCTTGGGTTGCTAATTTGCACCGTTTTGGAGGTGATTCCAACCCCCCTTTTCTTTTTCTTTTTTCTTTTTTTTTTTGGGGTTGATTAGTGTAGAAATCTAATCCTTTTGGCAAAAATCCATCTCAAGATTCATTCTCTTTAAAGTTTTCTTTGTTTTTTTCTTCTTTGGAGTACTGATCACCTACAGGCTTCCTGCTTGGCAAGAGCGATGCAGTGAGTTTTTTTTTTTTTTTTTTTTTTTTTTTTTTTTTTTTTTAAATAAAAAAATAAAAAATCAGTTGGAGTGGGGGAATTAAATTATTTTTTCCAGGATTTTTTGTGGCTAAACTGCAGGCAGCCTGTAGGTGATCAGTTCTCTACCTCCCTCTCTCTCTCTCTCAGTTGAGGAAGATTTGAGCAAGCAAACTAGCCATTTCTCTAAGAAAATGAAAGGATATTTACACACCATGTTTTTATGCACACACACAGACCCATGTTTTCTCCTTTTGGTGATAGTCTAACACCAAGAGTAGAAATGGGGGCATGTACATCAAAAGGTGTGGGTGTAGATAGTGCCTCTAAAATGATAGTCCATTTTTTTGGTACATATTCATACCCAGATAGCTTCTGTATGATTTGGTTCTTCAGATAAACAGAGAAAAAGAAAGTGTCTTTTACTGAGTTCTTTGGCACCTTGTAATATCATTGGGTCTGTTTTAAAAAATGAAATGGATGTCTTTTGTTGTAGATTTCATATATTCTTTAAGTAATTTTTCAGTTGACCCAAATCATGCAACATTTGTAAAGATTGTTTATTTATTTATTTATTTTTGTCTCTCTCATCTAATAACTTAGTATTTGTTTTTTTTACATTAATTAAACTTTGTTTTTATTGTTTCAGGGGATTATGAATACATTGATATCATGATGATGGATGTGAATGGTGGCCCATTGAGATTGATAGTAGACATTGATTTCAAGTCCCAATTTGAATTGGCAAGGCCTACCTTATCCTACACCCAGCTTTTCAACACTCTCCCTTCAATCTTTGTAGGCGATGAAGAGAAGCTAAGCAACATAGTCTCTCTCCTTTCCTCAGCTGCAGAACAGTCTCTAAGAGAGAGTGGCCTCCACATCCCACCATGGAGGAAAGCTAGCTACATGCAGTCTAAGTGGCTCTCATGCTATCAGAAAATCTCCACCAATATTCCTTTTCCCATCTCTAATCAAGAAGTTGGTAGAGATGGTGAAGCCAGAATAGTTGAACATGTGCCTTCTAAAGCTAGCAACTGGACACCTCCAAAGGTAGAGCCTAGAAGGAGGCATCTAAGTGGGTCCCAAGGGTCCTGCTTGTCTAGCCAGTTTTCTAGCCCGAGTATAAATTGCTGCTAAATCTCGATTTCGGTGATATATTTAGCTGAAATCGATTTTTGTTTTTGTTTTTTGTTTTTTGTTTTTGTTTGTTGCCTCATGGTTTTGATTTCTCAGTTCTGTATTAATCTTTTTATTTTAACAGTTGTAACCTTTTATGCATTTAGACATTGGCTGACAAGCTAATGATTTTGTATAGAATAGCCAACTATTTATAGTAAGTGGTGTTTTTGATATTGACTATCACTAATGTGTGGCACATAGATTTCTTGTATCATAATGAGATCATGGAATTTTGGAGATGCTTCTAGAACCTAGACTTAAAAAAAAATAAAAAATTAAACCCCTTCAAGGGTTTATTGCCATATAATTACTAATAGCAAATGAAGATTTTATCAAAAAGTTAAAGTGACAGGACACCTTGGAAGGTGGGATTAGGTGGTTTGGAGTTGCATCAGATCCGGTGTACATTTCATGTCTCGAATCATGCCCGGGGATTGGATTAATCCGAGTGTGGGGTGTCCATTTGGGAGCCTATTTGGGAGCCTGGATTTGAAATCTTTCTACTGTGTTTAGCACTCTGGTTGAGAATCAGCTTAAGTCCAAAAGTAGCTATGCATGGTATATTTAGGGTTTGGGATTTGTATTAAATTACTATATCAACTTCATGTAAGACTATATGCGGAATTGAAAGGGGACCGTGCTATGCATCGGATATGGAGTTTGTAGAACTATAAGGCGTACCTTGTTGGGACGCAATTGTTATTGTAGGTTGGATGATGGAGTCTCTCTCCTTTCACACCTAGAGAAGCTCCGATGGGATTGCTGCTTCTATGGATGGTGTTGGATCGGAGACTCGGTCTTGATTTATAATATAGAGAGGGTAAGGGAGTTTGAAACCCATCAAAACTCTTCTCCCTGTAGGGCTCCACACGAATTTCCAATACCAGTCTTGATTTATAATATAGAGAGGGTAAGGGAGTTTGAAACCCATCAAAACTCCTCTCCCTGTAGGGCTCCACACAAATTTCCCATCCAGTTCAATCAAGACACTGTGTATCACAGTAGTAGTACATCCCTTACACGAATTTTGAATGTATCACAACTTAGCAGGCCGCCATGTAGTACATCCCTATCCAACCCTTGTGACAATTTTGAATCGATCACAATATCTTTAATTAGTGTATTGGATAGTTCTTACACTTCAATATCTCTAATAGTAACATTATCCAACCCTTGTGACAATTAAGCCCGTTGACCTTTCGAAAATGATGATTCGATAAGGCCCACACTTCAGATATCTGACCACTCAATGATGTTTAAGTTGATTTACATGGACAATGTTTGACGGCGATGATCATCATATTAAAGTAATTATAGTGATGCAATGATAATCTAATTGTTTTAGGATATTATAGTGGGCCATGTGCTAGATTAATAATACAGTGACACACATGTTACACGTATGCAACTCTTGAAAGGAATTTGTATGTAGTCAAAGTGCCCCCCCCTCCCCCAATGGTTGTAATAAGCCCGTTGAAATATATACTTTGCTCGAAAATGATGAAATTCCAAGTCTTGGATGGGCCACAAGCACAAGATGATGTCCGAGTGACCACTCAATGATGTTTAACCGTTGATTTACATGGACAATGTTTGGACGGCGATGATCATCATATTAAAGTAATTATAGTGATGCAATTGATAATCTAATTGTTTTAGGATATTATTAGTGGGCCATGTGCTCCATAGATTAATAGTCTAGTGACACACATGTTACACATGCAACTCTTGAAAGGATTTTGTATGTAGTCAAAGCTCCCCCCAAATCCATGATGTCATGGCCCCTCAATGGATTTTGAAATCTAAGGTACTCAGAGTATTCATGTACCTCATGTTGATGCGTGTGTTTTATCCACGCCATCCATCTATATGTGCTCTTTACAAGTCATCCATTCATATGCCCCTTTAACATGTCACATTGGATTTGCATATAAGTGACTGGTATTACTTATGAAATTTGGTCCGTTGATTATAGTTTCCGTGCCCACCAAATGTTGGTCTCACCTAAAATATTATTTTTCTCAAAGGAAGAATTTTAGCCCCCTCATCAACATACCATGACATATAATCATTGTGTAATAATGGTGTTAATTCCATCTAATGAAATTCAACACTACCTAATCCCAATTCCAAACACTAAACAAGCCCTTGTGTTGGCAATCAGACTAGCTGACTAGCCTTGATGAAGCTTGGTTGGAAAATTTGCATTTGAGAAGATATTAACCATCTGTTTTTCCCTTTGAAGCTTGGCCTTTGGCTATTTTACTCTTAATCATTCATTTGATAGCCATTAATTGATCGATGTGATTGCCTGATTGGTATATGACTTTAGAGAGATGCTCCGGTCTCAATGGGACTACATTTTGGATGGTCGGGATGGATGTACATCGTTGCCATGTGGGAAGATGATTTCTTGAATGGTTCAAAAACTACACAGGAGTGTAACCCAAAATTGAGACTACCCAAATGAAATGAAAATTTAGTGAAAAACTCCATCAAAAGTGGGTGAAATTTTAATTATAGTTTTTTTTTTTTTTTTTTCCATTGGAAGGAATTTCAATTGGAAGGAATTTCTACTTTTTTTGTCATTACAATTGGAAGGAATTTCTAGTATAATCTATTTGGAATTTAGTGGGTGAAATTTTCCAAGTGCACTCGATTCTCAATAGGGGTACAGCACCGTTCCACAGACGGGAGAGCAAATCAGAGGGATCATATCTTACTAATAAATAAAAACTGATTATTTTTATAATTATTATAAATTTAATCTACATTGCCAATAACAATAAATAAATGTATTAATTGGATTCATCTGCATGGTTATATCCTACAGCAAACTACAGTTGTGGGGTCTCTTTCATTGGACGTGGGGCATCACGTGCATCCAATCAGGCCTGTCCAAACGTAGCTCTAAACATCTGCTTCATGCATTCCAATTGAATGGTTTTAAAAAAAATAAAAAAATCAATGGTCTAAACTTCAATGAACCAAGGGCCTGATTGGGAGCGTGAATTTGGAACCCCCAACCCCCAGGATTGAAAACCCTCTGGATTGACAATCCTCTGGGTGTGTTTGGTACCCAAGAGTGTGAATCAACTTTAATTCAAAAATACCTATACATGGTATATTTATAGGGGTTTGAATTTAATTACTAAATCAACTTTAATATCCCTAATTAGTGAGATATATAATTTTTGACACCGTGGTTGTGATAAGCCCGCTAAAATATGCTTTGCCTAAAAATGATGAAATTCCAAGTTTCAGATGGACCGCAAGCACAAGATCATGTCTGAGTGACTAACCAACGATTTTTAATCATTGATTAATATGGACAATGTTTGGACAGTGTTGGACAATATTTGGACGGTGCTGATCTACATGAACAATGTTTGGACGGTGTTGATCATCGTTAGTGGGCCATGTGCCCAATAGAATGATAGTGTACAGTAACATACATTTATACCTGCAACTATTGAAATGATTTTAGGTGTAATCCAAGCTCTCACCGCGGATTACAAACCCCCTCAAAGAGGGGATTGGGAACCCCCTGGATTGGCAATGCCCAGTTGCTTTATGCTGCCAAACAACATGGGAATTTGGAACCCCCTCTAATCCACTCCAATCCCCTCCAATCCAAGGTGCCAAACGACCCCTAAATTAAAAGATAAGGATTATTTGTCCAACAAGAAGATTGGGGGTTGTTTGAATGCATGAAAAGTTGTGTTTGCAATAAAGTGTCATGAATAAGCTATACAGCGGGTCCTTGCTCTTGCTCCGGTGGTACACTCTTAAGGCCCTGTTTGGGCAACTGGATTAGAAGGGAGTTGGTGGGATTGTATTAAAAAAAACATCATTATTACTCATGGCAGGGATTGTCCCCTGATTCCATGGGATTAGATTAATGCCCTGCTTTGTTGGTAATACGGTAGTACATTGAATGGATATACCCACCATCATTTGAAATTACCAGAATAACACATATGTATTATATCTAAACCGTTCATTTGTTTTGTAACCTCATTTTATGGTATGGGCCAAAAAATGAGGTAGATCCAAAACTTAAATGTTTAAAGAAGTTTTCAACGGTAAGTATTCAATCCCCATGAAGATTGGTTGGTCCACTTGAGCTTTAGAATTACCTAATTTTTGGCCCATGCTCTAAAATAATCTAAAAAATGGGTAGATGGTGTGGATATAGCCACACATCAGGGTGGGACCTAAAGTAGCATTGAGTGAAATTTACGGGACCCAATGTAATTCCATCCGATCTAATTCCAAGCTTTGCCAAACATGGAGTGGAATTGGCACGGAACCAGATGAATCCAATCCCACCTAATCCCTTCTAATCCTGTTGCCCAAACAGGGCCTAAGAGTTTTAACACCTCGTCAAGGGTTCTTGCTCCGGTGGTAGACTCTTGAGAGTTTCAACACCTGGTCAAGGGTTCGAGTACCCATGGGTGGTGAAATCTCACTACAGCATAAGTGTGCGGTAGTCTGTATATTAAAAATAATAATAATAATAATAAATGAATAAGCCATACAAGTCATATGGCATTAGACTAGATACTCTTTCCCTTTTGTCAAGTTCTCACGCAAAGAGAATAGATGAAATGTAAAATGCATGAGGAGGTTAGGTTGGTGGCACATGCAATATTTGTAGTAATATGTATATTGACACGTGGCACATTTTAAGGCGTCTGGAAATTGATAATAACACATGAGGATATCTGAACATGCACATTTATGTGTTTGGCACATTTTAGTAATATCTGTTCTTGTATGCACTTGACTTGCTAGGGATTATCTTTTGAAATGGGCTGAAAATGTGAGGATTGAATGTCTACAATTGAAATATTGGTCTGACTGCAGAAGTTTTGAATCAGGCTAATATTTGTGTTCATCCTAATAGGAATTCTGTTATAAACGGTGTGGATGGCATGTAAACATCATCGTGGAGGAGGTTTCAACAGTAGAAATGTTCTTACTTTAGTGTGGCCCACTTGAGTATTGGATCCTGCTGACTTTTGGTCTCAAGTCCTAAAATGAGCTCACAAAACGGATGGTCGGCGTAGATTTCTCACAAACATCATGGTGGTCCACCTATGTTTTCAGGAACTTGGAAAGGCTTTCCCTGGAAATCCGCGTCCTATTCAGCTGCCGCTTCAAAGAGCAACTGTCCAAGAGCAAAACGCAAGGAGTTTTCAACCTTTCGATTTTGCTACCATGACTCAGCGACAGTAAGCTCCATAATTCACAGTGCTTGATATATACTACATGTATAATTTCTGAGTGCCCGTGTATCAAGTGTCAACATAGGCAGCGTATCAAATGACTCCGCTCTGTATACCGTATGGTGTAACATACTAAAAAAAGGTAAGATCTTTGGAATTTTATGGTGCATGGCATGCGTCTCGCAATATACGCACGTCTTCAATTCTGAAAAAAGTAGACCAATCATCCAGACCGTTTATTTACTGTGTCCTACAATTGATGGAAAACGCGTGTATGCCGTGCAAAGATACGACCACACATTATATACTTGCTGAGTCACAGACACGTGTGTAGGATAAAATGGGTCCTAGGATACAATGATTAGATCTTGGACCCTTTTGAAGTTGAATGGGGATCGTTGCTGTAATTATTTTATTCATCCATCTCAGGCCACAAATCCAAAAGTACGAGTGTCCTATTTTAATATTTTTAAGGTCATGGTCCATGAAGGTGGGGCCCAATAGACAAATGGTCAGGATTAGTAATTCGTGGACACTTGCATCGGTGGAGGATCTTCACCGACGGTTGTGAGACAGACAAAAGGCCTAGGCACATGGGAGTGCTGCCAATTCACATCCACGTACACGTGTTATAAAGAAACGTGTGCTTGATCTGAGCTTTCCATCATCAGTAGGTGATACTGTTAAACTCGTGGCCCGAAAAAGGGACCATTTCACACCTTAGGTGGTCCACATCATTAAAAAAATGGATGGCTGACAGAAATCGTTTACCTTGTACATTGTGCCCACCTTGATGCTTGAAGTGAAGCAGATGAAAAGCTCAGAAGTTACACACGTGTTCTATATTCTCATGCTACAAGCGTGTGGATGAGTATACTCTGGAAGAGTGTAATGGATGACACGCAAGCATTTGGAAATTACATACATGGCATGGAAGTCAAATAAGGTGCCATATGGTTTTCATGAGTCATTAATAACGGTTATAAATGAAAAATAAAATAAAATCGAACGGTCCTTTTTAAATAAACGAGTGTCCACGAATCAGAGGCTAGGATATTTCGAACCATATAATTATGGAAACGTGGCCCAATGTTAGTGGTTCTACATTTTAGTACGTTAATTAATTAATTTGAATTAATATTTACAATTTCCGAGTGCCTGCGTATCAAACGTCATGCGCAAGTATTATATATGAATACGCGAGCCTACTCGCTTACGTACACGCGAGCATACCCACCGGTAGTCTGACCTGATTGACGTAATGCAAATGAGATCCATCCCGTACATCAGCTGCCCAACTTCGCTTTTGGCATCGATCTGAAAACTCAGATGGCCCACACCATAGAAAAAAATGCAAAATCATGTAATTTCCCAGTATGGGGTATCTGAGTCTTGAGAAAGCGTGAATTTTGGTGATTCCATTCATCCCGATGACTCGAATCAGATCAATGGACTGGATGCCATATAAATTCCACGTTTGACCCCACGCAGTGGGCGTCTCCATTCCAACAGTTCCTTAACGGCGTGGTCCACCTAATCTTTGGATAGATCTCATTTTATAATTGTATATATAATATCAGGCAAAGAATCTGATGGACGGAGTGGATCACATAATTTCTTGACCCACGTAGCGCAATGTTAGCGGTAGGTACGCCTGCAGTGTACCAAGCGAATTACACTAACACAGTTCGATTATTATAGAGAAGGAAAACCGGTGGCTGTAAAAACTGTTGGCAGAAAACAAGTGGAGTTGCACAGTTAGAGATAACTGTTGTGGAATTTCACGAACATATCCTTCTACTAGAGTTTGTCGTTTTTCCCTTAAATAAATCAGATGACGACAACGCAAAGAGACTTCCAAATACCTCACCTCATCAGATGTCGTTCTCTTCTACTCAACCACAACTGCCACATGGTTCTTTCTCTAGCCGACCCGTGTTTCCTTTAACACCTGTTCCTGTGATTTCACTAACCCAAAAGCTCCATCTGCCACTGCCATATATCACTTGTAAAATCAACGTCAACTCATCGTTTAAAAGGGCTGGACTATAGACAATGTATTGAAATCTCACCATTAAAACCTTTCAAGGCCTCAAAAGTTTAACATGAGCGGGCCAAATTGCATTGGATTTCAGATAGGCATTGCAATGGGCCTATAAGAGTTCACAGCCCTGAAGGACTTATGTGGCGTAATTGGGTGGGTTAGGTTGAGGGGGATTTAATTAACTCGTCCCATTTAAGAGTTGAGTTAGAATTTTGGACCCCGACCAAAATCATTAAAATTCAATTCCAATCCAAGTTAGGTACGACCAAAAATAGCCCAATTAATTTAATGGGTCTAAGTTTAATTTAAGTATAGAAATAGAGAAAACAAACTTCAATATCTTGACATAGTGTGATGGATGATATGCAACACCTACAACTTAGAAATATCCAAATTAAACCTATATAAAATATGGGTCTCAGTTTAGATGTATCATGAATTGAAAATTATGCTTATTTAATTAGCTGGCTGTCCCATTTGTGAATATATATTATGTTGATGTAGATTTGTTGTGCGCCTTCCTCGAGCCGGTTGCCTGCACAAAAGATAAACTGAACGAACACCCTAACTCTAATCTGGAAAGCCTGCGATGCTTAAGTCAGCTTCACAGATTAAGGAGAAGGCGTTTTTAGGATTTTTAAGTTCTGTACTTTTTTCTGAAATGAAGGTCCTTTATTTATAGATCTGTGAGAGTCCTGCCGTGCAGGGATTCTCTTCCTAATATCATGGAGATTTGATTTTAGCCCGCTTTTGGTCTCTACCCAATCCCGAGACCATCGGGATCGAGATCCTCTTGCGAGATGTCCGGGATAGTATTTTTATTTACATCGTCTTTCCTTTATTTGGCTTGGCCGATTCCGACTCAATTAGATGAGTCTCGGCTGGCTTTGCGGAGATGAGCTTTTAAACCTTATTCGGCGCATGCTGACGTTGCTAGCTCGTCAACCGAGCTAACTTAACCCGTCTTACTCTCTCCACTTCACAACCTTGTTTTGGACCTAACGATTGCCTCGGTAATCCCGGGCAATATCAGTGAAGTTGGTCCATTCAATCTGAGTTTCCGGACTTAGCATATTTTCTTCCCAACAGTAAGCCCCCTTACTCCGTATGCTTCTTATGGCACTACGGAGTAACGAGTCTTTAAGTTGGTTCATAACTAAGTCTGAGATAATAATTAGGCATTTAATGTCTTTTGTGTCGTCCTCAATGGGAGACGGTTCGCTGCCCGAGGTCGCACGTGCGGACAACCGTCAGGTCGTCTCTTCCGCTTATGAACGTCGGACGCGTGGCATGGGCGTTACCATCGTCAGTCGGCGTGTGCCATGTGTCGAGCGGGGGAGTCGATGCAGACGTCGATTTGTCTCCCCATTAATCGCCCTTGCCACGTGGCAAGGCTATAAAAGGAGGGGAGAGGCATGCGTTTCACATTTTCGATGTCGTTTTCCCGCTCTTCGTTTTTCTTCCATTCAATTTTCTTTTATTCTTCTTCCTCTCCATTCCCACTGTCAGCGTCACATTCCACTATTTTTGTCATCACCTCTGTTGTTTCCTTCCTCATTGTCCTCCATATTTTCTCCGGTGAGTTCTTCCCTCCCCTTTAATTAACAATACTGACAATGCATGGCTCTCAGAGCCCCCGGGAGGGAAATTCCGGTGACGAGGGTGAAGCGCAGCGTTTTTGGAACGTTGCGGAATCGCCTTCTTTACTGGCGGAGATTGTCGTTACGCCAATGCCGCTTTCCTATCTGAGAAAGCCACCGGAGTTTCGGCGGAGCGTCCTGCTTCGGTCCGTCCTTCGTATGGCGGATCGTCTCTGATAACCCACCCAGGGAGATCCAATCCTCCAATGGATTTGTTGGAAGAGGAAGAGGAAGAAGAAGAGGACACTGGGGTTGCTGAGGGAACCTCTGGGTCGGGTCCTGTTGATAAGTTGATGTAAGCCCCTCACTCGGCTAGCGAGGGAGAGGAGTCAGAGGATGAAGTGAGTGGTCCAATTCATTCAGTTTTGACTGAGGCGGACTTGGACAGAATCCGAATTGGGTATCATGTCCCGGAATCAGTCATAATTTATCTTCCTTGTCCAAATGATTTACCCGACCGTCCTCTTGCTGGGGCGGTCGCGATTTTTCAAGTTTCGATGTAATGTGGGTTACGTTTGCCCCTTCAGCCCATCGTTCGAAACTTTCTTTCTCGTATCCGAATTGTTCCCGGACAAATAGTTCCGAACAGGTGGAGAAACTTATTCGGGTGTGCGGTGTTGTGAACTGAGTTAGAACAGCTTCTACTGACAGTCGATGAATTCCTCCACTTATATCAAATGCGAGTAAACCCGAATTATTCTGGCTTTTACATTTTGAGCACTTGACGGGGCAAGGGCGGCTCTTTAATAACCAACCCTCCCACTCCCAACAAACATTGGAGAGAACACTGGTTCTGGGCATGTGGTCGCTGAGAGACGGCCGAATTCGGGCTTTACGAGGCTCGTGTTCCTGGGGCGTTTGGCAAAACAGGTGACTCGGCATTTTTTTTTTTTTTTATAATGCTCTGAGTCTGACGGACTCGCGTTTGTCAGACATTCCGAAGAAGAGGTAGAAGCTTGGGTCCAACGCCTTAGCTTAAATTAAGGACTTGAAAGCGTTGAGTCTGGAAGATCGATCCTGGAAGGTGCTCCTACAGCCGGAACGCCTTCATCTTGTTGGTTTAGACTCGGCTGTCACAGGTAACCCTTATTGCGCTTTCATGTCTCCCTTGAATTTCGTCTAACTTGTTTCATTCTTCTTTCAGATCTAACTGAAGCTCGACCTTTTCTTAAACCGGTTCCTTCGAAAATGGCCAGAACTCAGCCCTCCCTTAAGCCGGTTTCCAAAATAAAGGCTCCCCCACGATCAGTCCTTCTGTCGGAGCCTCGGCCTCCCAAGAAGCAAAAGATAACGTCGAAGGAGAAGGAGCCCGCAAGCTCCTCTGCTCCCACTGTGTTCGTGATTTCAGCCCGGAGGCAGGAGGCTCCGAGGCAGGAGGCCTGGAGGCAGAGAGAGGAGGCGAGAGCTCAGTCTTCCAGAGGGGAGATGACTCAACAGGAGCCGTCACCCTTTCAAGCGGTTGTGTCGGGGATGGTTCCCTAGGCCCTAGCTCATGGGAGCGAAAAGAACTTTGTCAGCCTCTACAATGCCCCAATGACACAAATCGTTGGTCATGCAGTAAAGGTACTCTTTGAGGTAAGAGTCTTCTTTTCCTTTCCTTTCTTTTGTTGCTTCTTGTTTCGGTTACTTATCATGACTCTGCGTTTGTCTTTTACAGCTAGCCCCCTGCTTGATCAAGGCTTGCAAGGAGTTATCCTCGGCTCAGAGGCTTCACAATCTTGTGGCCAAGGCTGAAGGACGACGAGAGATCGTTGAGATTCGGGTCGGCGTCCTGACCGGTGAGGCGGCTCTTGCCAGGAAAATTGCTGAAGGCGCAAGAGCCAAAGCGGCTCTCACCAGGAAATCTGCTGAAGATGCCAAAGCCAAGGCAGCTCGAGTGTTGTCGTTGTTGTCCGCGGCTGAAGAAGAGAATCAGCGAATTCTCGAAATTCATGCTTCTTGCGAAGGCACGTTGGCTCGAGCCAAACTCAAGGCGGCAGGACTTATCTAGCGAGCTCAAGAGGAGGTCCAGGAGGCCGAGAAGGCCAAGGATGGGGCTGTTCAGGCCTTCCTCGAGTCCAAGGAGTTCGAAGATGAGAGGGATCGCCTATACCAAGGCGGGTACATAGCATGCATCAAAGTAATGAAGGATACTTTCCCCAACCATGATCTCTCGGGATTTGATGGAGAAGCCTCGGGATCTAAGGATCCAGCTGTTAGTCTCGCTAACGTCACTGCTGACGCTGCTGTAGGGGCGAGGCTAGTGTCACTGGGACTGCTTCGGGAGTAGCCCCTAATGCCTCTAGGACTGCTTCAGGAGTCGCTCCAGCTGATGAGCAGTAGCCGAGCTTCATTTTTGGTACTCACACCAACGTAGTGTCGAGTTCCAGGATTTCTTCATTTTTAGCACTCACACCAACATAGTGCCGAGCTCAAGAGTATCATCTGCTGTCCCGAACGACTATCTTTGCCTTAGTTTTGCCTTTCTTATTTTCTCGAGACAACGTTGTAATGGATTTTGAAATGTAATCCGATGTAAAAACACTTAAACAAATGAAAGAATTTACTTAGTTTTATTCATATGACTCGGCTTATATATTTTTCCACTTTAGGATCCCTTATGCTTCGAAGACCGAGCTAAGGGTTATAGATCTTGAGATGTTCAGCATTCCAAGAATGAGGCAGTAACCGTCCATTCCGGTCTTCTAACTGATACGTCCCTGGTCGGATGGTACTCGCGACGATATAGGGTCCTTTGCAGTTGGGTCCCAGTGTACCCGAGCCAACTTCCTTTGTATTGAGAAACGTTTTTCGAAGAACCATGTCTCCAACTCGAAAACGTCTGACCTTGACTCGGGTATTATAGAATCGAGTTACTTGCCGTTATCGAGCTTCCACACGTAGTTGAGCCATTTCTCCTTGTTCGTCCACAAAGTCGAGTCCGAATGCTAAGAGTTCTTCATTATCCTCTTCATTGAACGAACTGACTCGGGTTGAAGGCAACCCAATCTCGACGAGAGTGACAGCTTCTGAGCCATAAGCAAGGGAGAAAATAGTTTCTCCTGTGATGGTTCGAGCTGTAGTTCGATATGCCCATAATATTTTCGGGAGTTCTTCAGTCCATGCTCTTTTAGTTCGGTCAAGCTTGGTCTGGAGATGATGTTTGATGATCATGTTGACCGCCTCAACCTGTCCGTTCGTCTGAGGATGGTGGGGCGACGAATACACGTTTCTAATCCTGAGATTGTCGCACATCTCGCGAAAGCTCCTATTGTTAAACTGCTTTCCATTATCGGTAATAATGGTATGGGGTACCCCGAATCGACAAATAATGTTCTTCCACACAAAATCAGTGATCTTTTGTTCGGTTGTTTTTGCTAGTGGCTCAGCCTCGGCCCACTTTGTGAAATAATCCATGGTTATAACAACAAACTTGGTCTGGCCTTTTTCCATAGGGAGTGGCCCTATGATGTCAATTCCCCACTGTGCGAAGGGCCAAAGACCAGTCATAGGTGTCAGTGCTTTGGGAGCTTGTCTCAGGTAACTGCGAATCTCTGACACTTGTCGCATATCTGAACGAGCTTACGAGCGTCGTGTTGGATAATCGGCTAGTAATATCCCTGACATAAAACCTTATGCACGAGAGATCGTCCTCCTGAATGGTTTCCGCAGATCCCTTCGTGAATCTCTCGTAGTACGTAGTCAGTTTCACTGGGGTTTAGGCATCGTAGCAATGGAACATAATAACCTTTCTTATACAAAGTCCCGTTAGGTATGGTATAACGAGAGGTTCAGACCTTCAATCGTCGGACCTCGGCACGGTCTTCAGGTAGCTCACTCTTGTCGAGATATTGGACGATCA
The DNA here is from genome assembly GCA_030180095.1 of Magnolia changhungtana. Classification (NCBI taxonomy): domain Eukaryota; kingdom Viridiplantae; phylum Streptophyta; class Magnoliopsida; order Magnoliales; family Magnoliaceae; genus Magnolia; species Magnolia changhungtana. Next base: position 3,597,372 of record JASAUF010000181.1, read on the forward strand.
GATCAAGCCAGGAAGGTTCTGAGTTAATCGTATGAATGACCGAGCTAACTGGTTCATTAATACTCGGTTTAGCGACGTACTCAATTAGAACAGACCTAGGTATGTCATCTTCGTCGGTGGAGGCGAGTTTCGCTAATAAGTCGACTTTGACATTTTCTATCCGAGGGATCCAAGTGACGACACAAAATTGAAAACCGTTGATCAACTCTTTAGCTTTTTCCATGTATGCTTTTAATTGTTCTTTTCGTGTTTGATATACACTGGTAACTTAGTTGACAACCAATTAAGAGTCACTGAAAACATTTAGATGCGTAACGCCCATGCTGGCCACAAGTCGGAGGCCGAGTAATAATGCTTCATATTTGGCTGTATTATTCGAAGCTTGAAATCCAAGTCTTAAGGTATACTGCATGTAAGTGTGATCAGGAGTTTCTAGAACCACTCCTACCCCGCTTGCCTTATAGTTGGAAGAGCTGTCGACATATAGCTTCTAGAGAATGGGGTCAGGCGGTGGCGAGGGAGAAACAGTAGTCGAGTCTTCAACATGCTCGGTCACATGTTCAACACTTGAGTTACTTTGTGGTGTCACTTCAGCTATGAAGTCAGCCACAACTTGTCCTTTGATCGCTGCTTTCTGCTTATACTGAATGTCAAATTCGCTGAGTTCGATCGGCCACTTTCTGAGTCGGTCGGATGCCTCTGGTTTCTATAGAATCTAACACAGTTGGAGATCGGTCATAACGACAATGATGTGGGCTTCGAAATATGGCCGAAGTCGGCGTGAGGAGACTATTAGAATTAGGGTCACCTTTTTTAAGAGTGGGTATCTTGTTTCCGCCGGTAATAGTGCTTTACTGACGCAGTAGACCGGTAGTTGCTTTCCTTCGTGTTCTCGTATCAGTGCCGAACTAAGTGTTACCTCGGACACTCTTAAATACAGCAACAGAGCTTCTCCTGACTTGTGCTTCGATGAGAGAGGTAGAGATCCGAAATCAGACTTTAGTTGCTGGAACGCACATTCCTCCGTCCAATCAGCTGCCTCTCATCCCTTCAATTGTTTGAAGAACGGGAGACATTTATCCGTGGCTCTGGATAGGAAACGATTAAGTACCGCTACTCGTCTAGTCAGCCTTTGAATGTCTTTGATCATTTTAGGAGATTCCATATCGAGCAGGGCTTTTATTTTTTCTAAATTTGCTTCTATTCCTCGCTGACTGACCAAGAAACTGAGGAACTTTCCCAAGCTTACACCAAAGGCGCATTTCGTCGGATTCAACTTCATTCGGAATTTGCGCAAGATAAGGAACATTTCTTCTAAGTCGGCTATATGATCGGCTGCATGCACACTTTTGACGGGCATATCTTCAATGTATACTTCCATGGTTCGGCCAATCAGCCGATCAAAGATTTTATTCACTAATCTTTGATAAGTCGCACCAGCATTTTTTAAACCAAATGGCATCACTCGGTAACAATAAAGACCTTTGTCAGTGACAAAGGTGACTTTTGATTTATCGAACTGATGCATTACAATTTGATTATACCCTGAATAGGCATCCATAAAGCTAAGAAGTTCATGCCCCGCAGTACTGTCTACCAACTGGTCTATTCTTGGAAGAGGAAAGTTATCCTTTGGGGAGGCTTTATTTAAGTCAGTATAGTCAATACAGACTCGCCACTTCCCATTGGTTTTCTTTACAAGTACGACATTAGCCACCCACTCCGGATAGTATATCTCTTCAATGAATTTTACCTTGAGGAGCTTGCTGACCTTTTCTTTAATGACAACATACCTTTCGGGGCCAAGGGGTCGATGCTTTTGTCGGATTGGTAGATAGATTGGATCGACATTGAGTCGGTGAGTAATTACTGATGGGTCGATCCCAGACATATCTTCATGACCCCATGCAAACACATCAGCGTATCGTCGGAGCAGTGATATCAACTTACCCTTCAATGGTGTTCGCAAAAATGAGCCAATTTGCACTGTTTTGGATCCATCCGTTTCGACTAAGGGCACTGATATAAGATCTTCGACTGGCTACCCTCGTTCATGAGTCTCGACCCAGGGATCTAGCGACTCAATCATCGATATTTCAGTTTGAGGTTTTTCGGCGGGACCTTTTACAGTTGTCACGTAACAACGTCTTGCGTCTTCTTGGTCTTTTTTTACGACTCCTACTCCCGACTCAGTTGGAAATTTCATGGAAAGGTGGTATGTAGATACCACGACTTGGAGTAGACTTAAGGAAGGTCGACCGAGTATGGCATTGTAAATCGATGATTGGTCGACGATCAAGAAGTTGACCATTATTGTCGTCTGATGCGGAAATTTTCAGCAGTTAGCGGCAGTGATGCGATCCCCTCAAGGAGTACCTGTCCGCCAGAAAACTCGATCAATGGGGTCCGAACCGAACGCATTGCCGACCTTTCAACTCCCATTTTGTCGAACGCTTGAACGAACAATACATCCGCAGATAAAACCGTATCGACGAGTATACGGAATACTTTTTGGTTGGCAATGATGAGGGTGGCAACTAAAGCGTTGTCATGGGAGTGATAGATGCCCCGGGCATCCTCCTCTATAAATGAGATGTAGTATTTCTCTATTTTTCTTTTTCTTTGAAGGTCGGACTATAATCATGAGCTCGAACTTGGGTTGGCTGAGACTTCGGTCATAGTTCTTCTGAGCGTTATTTGAATCACTTCTGCCTCGGGGACTACCGACGATAGTGCGAATTTCTTCTGTAGGCCGATTTTCACTTGGACGTTCTTTAGCAGTTTCCGCTCTCACCACATGTTCTTTGAGTCGACTCTCTTTTATGAGTCGTTCGATTTCTTCCTTTAGATGATAGCAATCACTTGTGTTGTGTCCATGATCACGATGATAATGACAATACTTGTCCTTATTCCGCCGATTGGGATTGTTTCGGAGCTTGTTGGGCCAGTTGACGAAGCCTTCACTTTTGATTTCCATCAGCACCTACTCCTGAGTCTTATTCAGGGGGATATATGTGGAAAACCTTCAGTCTGGTCGTTTGCCCGACCTTCATTCATCCTGTGCTTGATCATCTTTACGCTTCTTCCCTCCAGTCGAGTCGACTTCTTTTTTGACCGACTCTTTGACCGAGGATTTTGTGTTCTGGGCTGACTCATGTATGAGTCGTGTTTCTTCGGCGTTCGCATATTTGTCCGACCGAGCCATAAAATCTGTTAGAGTTTCTGGCGGGTTTTTGTCCAGGAACGCCAGGAATGGTTTTTCTTTGACTCCTTGTATGAGTGCATTGAGTGTTGTTTCTTCCGAATGTTTTCGAACCTGAAGAAATTCAAAGTTAAAGCGCTTGATGTAATCTTTCAATAGCTCTCCCTGCCTCTGAATTATATTGTTCAAGTGTGCGAGGGGCTTCGGTTTTTTCTTTCTACCGATGAAGTTGGTGAGGAAGACATCACTGAGCTCGATGAATGAACTAATGGATCTTGATTTCAGCTGTTTGAACCAAAGTCGAGTTACGTCGGTTAACGTAAGAGAGAAGGCTCGACACATCACGGCATCTGAAGCATTGTGCAACTCCATGTAGGTTCTAAAACATTCAATATGCTCGGTTGGGTCGGTCTTTCCGGTGAAAGGAGTGATTTGAGGTAACCGAAACCTTTCTGGTAACCGAGCCTGCATTACTTCGTCCACAAAAGGGGATGCTTTTGCCTCAGATTTGGTCGGATGTATATTCCGACCCTGTTTCATGTCCGCCATCTCTTTCATCATTTCTTCCCGTACTTCCCTTTTGAAGTCTTGGATATCAGCTTTCCAAGGTTCGCCACTGTCCACCATACCTTCAACAGGAGGTTGGCTGCGCCTCCTCCGATCTATCTCGTGCCGAAGATCGGTCGGGGGCAAGACGGTCGTGGCCGAATGAGCAAGTGCTGGCTCGGGAGCACCCTGGGGCTGACTCAATGAATGAGCCAACGCTGGCTCGGGAGCACCGTGGGGCTGACTCAGTTGATGGAATGATTACGGAACAGAAGGCTGAGGATCAACCGCTGATGTTGGGACGTGTGCTGTCTGCCTTTGAGGAGGCGGCTGCATTTGTTGACGATACATTTGTTCCAGCATTTGCTTCATCATATTCATATTAGACCGGATTTCCTGAACCTCCCGATCCAACCGTCCATTATTGCGGTTCCGCTGGTTATTGGTTGCAACAGATGTTGCTCGTTGCACCGCGAAACCCTAACGGTTGTTGGGTAGGTTGAGGACTACCGGGACTGCACTTGCGCCCGCTGGCCCTGTGAGCGCGACCTCATTCAATTCTTCTTCTTGAATCGTCCTTCTAATCATCACCATAAGAACCAATTTCCAATTTGCAGATTGGAATATGAGAGAATGGCTTTTCATACGTTTCCCACAGCCGGCGCCAAACTGTTGATGTAGATTTGTGGTGTGCCTTCCTCGAGCCTGTTGCTTGCATAAAAGATAAACTGAACGAAGACCCTGGCTCTAACCCGGGGAGCCTCCGATGCTTAAGTCAGCTTCACAGATTAAGGAGAATGCGTTTTTAGGGTTTTTAAGTTCCGTACTTTTTTCTGAAATGGAAGTCCTTTATTTATAGATCTGGGAGAGTCCTGCCGTGCAGGGATTCTCTTCTTGATATCACGGAGATTTGATTTTGGCCCGCTTTTGGTCTCTTCCCGATCCCGAGACCGTCGGGATCGAGGATCCTCTTGCGAGATGTCCGGGATAGTGTTTTTATTTACACCGTCTTTCATTTATTTGGCTTGGCCGATTCCGACTCAATTAGATGAGTCTCAACTGGCTTTGCGGAGATGAGTTTTTAAACCTTATTCGGCGCATGCTGACGTTGCTAGCTCGTCAACCGAGCTAACTTAACCCGTCTTACTCTCTCCACTTCACAACCTTGTTTTAGACCCAACGATTGCCTCGATAATCCCGGGCAGTATCAGTGAAGTTGGTCAGTTCAATCCGAGTTTCCGGACTCAGCATATTTTCTTCCCAACATATTGCATGGTTCAAAATGAAAATAACCAACTTCCTAATTATGCTTATTTAATTATCTGGCTGTCCCATTTGTGAATATATATTGCATGGTTCAAAATGAAAATAACCAACTTCCTATTTCAATAACTAAGTGCCCACTAAAATTCTTAGGATTGTTTGATATAGATTTAGTATGAGAACGTTACTTAGTGATGGTAAGTAAATTTATAATTATTTTTGAGAGCCCATGTATCAAGCATCATATACAGCCAAAGTATGAAATAATTTCCCATAGCAATTACAGTTGAGTTTTCAAAAAATAATGTTGCACACCATCCAATTAGTAATGAGTATCAATTTTAATAGTTAAAAAAATAAAAAGAGATAGAGAGTAAAAAAAAAAAAAAAAAAAAGAAACCATTTATCCAAAATCAACAGGTATAATATAGTGGCCACGATAGTCGAATTATTATGATTTCTGTATATTCTCCGTCATTGGTCCTGATATGCACTGTCCATATTCTCAAGTTTAAGGGAAAGCCAGTAAACCATTGTTACTGTTTAGCCCAAAAGACATACATAATCAAATACTTTCTCTTGGGTCTGGGGCAGGTCCATTTCATTAAGATTTAAATTGAAATAATTTAGAAATTATGTCTAGGTAAGGTTAATTTTCAAAGGATCAAGATCTAGCTCATTTAATAATTTGAGCCCTACTTTTAAAACCTAGACTAACCTCATAAGTCTAAAATTTATATTTAAATCTGCTAATTGTTGACTTGGGTCCAATGCCCTACAAAGATGGACCCATGGTTGAACCATTTATCTTGAAAGTGCTACCATACCAGAGCCATGATGTAACAATCCAGCATAAAAATGAAGCCAGTCTTAGATCTTCTGAGATGAAAGTTAGCCATGGAAAATGTCCTTTTTCTTGAAGCTCTCATTTATAAAGGTATTGATGATCATAGCCATCTGTTCAGCATACGTTTCTAGTATTCTCCTTCATCCAGTAACATCTCGAAGATGCACGGTTCCGATCACCAGACTATCTCAGCATGTGAGCTCCAATTAAAGTTAGTCATGCACCAAAAGTGTCCGTTGATAACACCTTGTCGATTTCTTCGATTCGACAGCCTCACCACTTTCTCAATGACAGTCGTTATCAATGAAAACCTACGGTTGCTTGCTCTAAGCCTTTTTTTAATAATGATCTTAGAAGGCCAAGTGTAAGACAAATTTCCAAAGGCATATAGGCATATTTGAACTCATTGGTAGAGCTGGGCATCCAGTCGAGTCGGACTAAGTTAGGGCTAACTTGAACTCGAACTCACTTAGTACTGAGTCCAACGTGCCTGACTCGATTCGTGATTGAGTCTAACCTGGACTAATTCGAACTAAGTCCGACTAGGTCAATGTACCGAGTCAGGTCAAGGAAGGTGCAACGCGTATTCACAGGCTGAAAACATACTCAAATCCTAGATTCACTTGCCAGAATTGCAGCCTCTTCATCAGCGTCACGGCATCTCGGATCTGAAAGGTTATATCTGAGTATTATTCGGCATCTCGGATCTGAAAGGTTATATCTGAGTATTATTATTTTTTAATATAGATATGTATGTGTCTAGTTTTGATTTGAATCGAGTGAGTACTGAGTTGGATTTCCAGTAGAGTCGAGACGAGTTACCGGGTGACTCGAACTCAACTCGATTTGAGTTTGGATTGGACGAAGTAAACTCGTTTCGGATTACCCAATCGGTTCGGATCGAATTGAATACGTCGAATCCTCCGTGCCTAGCTCTAAGTCGTTGGTATCCAAATTACGTGGACCGTCCATTAAGCACGGTCCAGATTGTCTCAAGTAGTAGATGGTAACCATCTTTCCTGCAAACATCTGACTTGTGGAAGGCATTGGTACCAACGAAATGGTGGAACCCACAATGAAAATCTCTGTTATCTAGGTGGGTCAGAACAGAACTGTATGTTGAGTCAGATCTGCTGTCGATTGTGCGGGGGCCTGACTGTTGTCCCAGGTGATTTTCACGGTGGGGCCTACCATTTTCACTTACCAATATCCTGCAAAGGGACATGCTACGTGGAAAGATGACACGGTCCCACATGTTGTGGTGCTTCATCGGTTCTCAAGGGCATAACGGACGGACGCAAGTTTCCTACGATACAGTTCTGGCAACACAAAGCCCTGTGGGGTCTACTGCGATGTCCGTATAAAATCCACTCCGTCCATCGGTTTCTTCAGTTCATTTTACGATGATAGTATAAAAATGAACCAGAAAAAATGCTCACGTGTAACGCAACAAAAGAAACAGTGGAAACTGAACACACACCATTGAAAACTTATTGGAGCCCAAAGAAGTGTTGGATCAGGATGATATTTTCCTTCTCCCTTCATCCTGTTGAGAATCATCTTAATAACGGTTGGGATGGCATATAATCATAACGACTAACCCCATGAAGATTTCAATGGTGAACATTTCGATTCCTACTGTTTGCGGTGGTCTGCCTCACTTGATCCCTGGATCTACCTAATTTTTAGGGTTATATTTCTAATATGATATGGAAGGACTGATGGACGGTATGGATTTACATGAACATTGTGGTGGGCCCCACAGTGCTTTTTGCTGCAGAAAACTCCTGCTATCGGTGTTGCAGGGAACTCGCGCCCCAAAGAGCCACCGACGTAAAAGGATATTTGATAAGACGCGTGGGAGAAGCATCAAACTCAGCACTGCAGGCACAAATCAGGCAGGATTCCGCTCACGGGGTTCGGACCGTTGCCACCTTAATTCGGTGGTGACCCTCAGGCACTGACGTCGTCGCTGGAAAATCTGTGGGCCCCACCGGTATGAATGTGTTGTATCCACGCCGTTCATCTGTTTTACCGGATCATTTTTAAGGGTTGAGCCAAGAAATGAGGCAGATCCAATTCTCAGGTGGGCTGCACCACAGAAAACAGTGGTGATTGATTGCCCACCATTAAAAAGTTCCTAGGCCCCATCCAACCAGTTGGTTAGGTCACACGGACCTGGACGAATACCAGCTTTATTTAAGGCATTGAAAACTTATTTTAAGGCATGATTCAAAAAATGAAGCAGATCCAAATCTTTGTACCATAGTACATAAAATAGCAGTAATTGACCATTAAAAGCTTCCTGTGGTCCATAAAAGCTTTGGATCAAGATGATATTTGTGTGGTCTCTTCGTATAGGTCTTTGTGACCTTATCAACAGGCCGGATGGAAAATAAACACTCTAGCGGAGTCTATCAAGTTTTTAATGGTGGGGATTTAATCACTATTATTTCCTATGGTGTAGTCCACCTAAGATTTGGGCATACTTCACTTTTGGTATCATGACATATAACGAGCTTTGAAAATGGTTGGACGATGTGGATTTAAGGCACATACATCACTGTGAGCCGGAGTCACACCCATCTCGGTGGAACCGGGGTCTCACCTAATCAGCTCCCCAACCAGCATAGCCTAAGTTTCTTAAACGCGGGACCCATCTTTCAGTGATCGAATCAGTTCCTCGTGCCGATGGGCCACACTTCTGAGATTTCTCTCCTAAAGTTCCGTCTTTAACTCTTAAGCCTAAGATTTATGGACGCGGATTGGCTACTCCCCTGACACCAGCCAATGGCTGGTGGTCGGTGCTCCATGGGACCCACCATGATGTATGTGTTTCATCCATGCCATCCATCTATTTCGAAGGATCATTTTACGGTACATGACCAAAAATGAGGTATATCCCAATCTTAAGTCGACCACATTACATGAAACAGCGTTGAATGAGCGTCGACCATTAAAAAACATTTTGTGGCCATAAAAGTTTTGGATCAAGATGATTTTTGTTTTTTTCCCTTCATCTGGGCCTGTATGATCTAATCAACATATTAGATGTCAAATAAACAGTATAGTGGGCCTTAGGAGGGTTTTAATGATGGATATCCAACCACTATTGTTTTCATGTGGTGTGGTCCACCTGAGATATACATACCTCTAATTTTTGGTATCAAGCCATAAAATGATCTGTAAAAATGGATGAAGGGAATGGATGAAACAAATACATCATGGTGGGGCCAACAGAGCACCGACCACCAGCCCCGGGGCTGGTGTCAGGGGGAGTAGCCAATCCGTTTCCAAGATTTATGAGCATTCCTTAACTGCAGTTTTCCCGTCATTACAACGGTTCGGATCAAGTTATTACGGGGAGCAGGACTCCTTTGTCAGTCTGGGTAAGATCTTGGGATGAGATCCTCGGAATATACTCGTAGTACGATAGTAACGTACGGTCCATATCGCATCATGATAGAAAATCTACGAATGTAAAAGCGACCTGATTTGATGGGATTCGCCAAAAGCCTCCAAAACTTAGAGCTTTTATAATCCGGCGGAGTATGATTGCTGATACTCAGACGCTTAGAAATTGCTGACTTGGCACAAAAATAGTTAAAATTGAACTGCCCAAGAAATGGTTCTAAGCTTAGTCTATTTAGACGGGTCATGAATTAAAATTTAAGCTTATTATATTATCTTAATAATATTGGGTTAGTAGACATTTATTGGACGGTTAAAATGAATAATATGCAAAGGCCCCGTTTCTACAAAATAAAAAATAAAAAAAAGTGTCCTCTAATCCGAATGTAATAGTGTCTAATCTGTTTAATTGAGTTAATATCTTCCTCGTTTGCAATTTCTGAGTGCCTGTGTATCAAGCTTCATACGCACGCAGTGGATTAAATAACTCTCCTATATTATACTCAGACAGTGTCGACGCATGATACGCGGGCACGTGTAAATGGTACATATGGCACAAATTACCTCAGATTGAACCAACCAATTCGTGGATTTAGCTGTAATTAGGTCAAATTCTCAAAATCAGACTGTTCGAACGATTCTAACCTCTGATTTGTGAATGATGGTTTGCTGAAAAGAGACCATTGGATTTTATTTTTTTCATTTTCAACCGTCCAATAAATGTGCACCAATGTGGGAGTATAAGTGTAGTTTGGATGGTTTATCAATTTCTGAGTAATTTTGAAGCGCCTGCGTATCATCCATCCCACGCTTTCAGAGTATCACAGTTTTTCTCAATATTACTATTAATGGTTTAGATGTTGTACGTACGCCGTATGAGGTCTGAGTTGGATGGAACGGTTTTGGATGGAGATTGGAGTCTACGCTTGTCAACGTCTGCTAAATTTAGAGCGTTTGTCATCGTTTTTACAGGCAGTGACCTAAGTTTGGCAACAGAGGAATTATACGGCTATTGTTGCATCTATTTGAACAGTTTGGGACAGCATTCTTGTGATCTAGACCTTTGATATGGGGGACCCACCTTTAATAGACATGACCAAGTAATTTTTAAAAAAATTTTCATTACCCTTTTCCATCTGTTGGACTTTGTTTTGTTTTATGCATAACCGTATATTTTTAGGCCCCTAATCCAAGGGTTATGATCGTCTGACCTGGAATTTTTTAAGATAGTAAGCATCTAATGTGGGTGCCTCCAGACCAACGGTATGGATTCTTCATCATGAGCCGTGCGTGTACAGACCAGAGCATTGGAACATCATTAGGAACGCGCATTGCCGTGATGTTGGGATTCTTTCGGCCTTAGGCTCCGTGGAACATCATTAGGAACGCGCATTGCCGTACTAAGTTTTGAATCTGCTGATATCCGTATTTTATCGGAGGTGTAATGTGTTTGGGTCCTTAGAAAGGTTTCGACGGTGAGCATCGCTATCCTTTCCTGTCATGTGGTCTAACTGAGATTTGATCTGTTGCGTTGAATGAGCCCAAAAAATAGATGAACGGTACATTTAACACATACATTATGATGATCTTTCTGCGGCCGTAGCGCTGCTAGCAAACCGCAGGCGCGGATTAGCTACTGACAGGTTGAGTAGCGAGATATGCTAATGAGGTGACGTCACCAAGTTCTATTGGCCCACTATGAGATGTATGTGTTATATCCACACCCGTTTTATTATGAGATATCATTTCATAGCAATAGACAGATAAAATGCTGTACTGCACCCTCTAGAAAACAGTGGGGAGAGTGATTCTCATCCTGCGTCCTTACTCTTGCTCGGGTGATAAACTCACGGCAGTTTCAACTCCTGGTGAAGGGTTCGAGTATCCATAGGTGGTGAAATTCTAACCAGCGTGAGTATGAGTGTGTGTGCGTATGTTAAAATTTAATAAATAAAAACAAACAAACAAATAAATTTTTTTTTTTTTTTAAAGAAACGGTGATTCTCATCCCTTTTAACTTTTGAACGGGTTCGAAACAGTGGGGAGAGTGATTCCAAGAGGTTCCAAAGTTAAATAAGACATAAAAGAAGAAAACACAAATAACAGCTTGAACCGGCATTTAGAAGTTTTTAACGGTGGGCGTTATTGTCCCATGTTTTCTATGCCAGGTCCATTAGAGTTTTTGATTTAACTCATTCTCTTAATCTCACCCTAAAATGACCCCTCCAACTGGATGAACGGCGTGGATACAAAACTGTGGCCGACGAAACTTGGTGACGTTACTTCATTGGCGAGTCTCGCTACTCAACCTGACAGTAGCGAATCCGCGCCCGCAAACCGCCACTTCTGCTTTATGGTAAGCTGTCTTTATCCGTCAAAGTTGATTGCAGGTTTTCTGCATACGTACATAAAGGACGGGGATTGCGTCCTACCCCCGCCCGGACGGTAATTCGTCCGGGCAGGGCTCTGTGGGGGCCACAGTGATGTAAGTGTTTTATCCACGCCGTTAGTAGCTTTTATCAGACCATTTTAAAATAAGATCCAAGAATGTGGCAGGTTCAAGTCTTAAATGAACCACAAAGTGGAGATTGAACTTCCACCGTTAAAAAGTTATTGGGAGCTGGAGAAGTTTCGGATCAAGCTTATATTTGTGTTTTCACTTCATTCACATCTACATGACCTTATTAATAGGTTGGATGGTAAAAAAAATCACAGTGGCCCTTAAAAAGGATTCAACGGTGGTTGTTATTATCACTGCGGCTTCCTTTGGTGTGGTCCACTGGAGGTGTGCACATGACTCATTTTTAATTTTATATCATAAAATGGTCTGATAAATGTGATTAACGGCGTGGATAAAACACTTACATCACTGTAGGCCCCACAAAGCCCTGCCCGGACGGATTACAGTCCGACCGTCCGGGCGGAGGTAGGACGCAATCCGTGTCCGTACATAAAACGGCGCGGATTGAGTACTTCCCCGCACGTCCCACGCTCAGGACAGGTTAGGGCTCTGACGGCAACCGCACTGTATAGGTTTTATCTACACTGTTCATGCATTTTTACATCTAATATTAGATTTTTTGCTAAAAAATAAGCGGATTTGAGGATACGTGTACCACGAAATGGGGATTAAATTCTTATCGTAAAAAACTTCTTGCTAAAAAATGAAGTTTTGAATAATGCTTATATTTGCGTTTTCCCTTAATCCAGGTCTCTATGACCTCATAAACAGGTTGGATGGAAAATAAATATCACGGTAGGCCCAGGAAGGTTTCAACGGTAGGCGTCATTAGCACCACTGTTTCCTGTGATGTGGCCCACTTGAAACTTAGATCTATCTCGATTGTTTGGCTTATAAATGAAAATGAAACGAAAAAAAAAAAGTACGGACGGTGCGAATAAAATGCATACATCACGGTGATCCTCGGAGCCCTAGCTGTCCCGACCTTGGAACAGGCGGGGAAGTACCCAATCGGCGCCCACGTAAAACGGTACACGTGGGATGACAAAATGGCAGGACTCTATAACCAGTGTTTACTGACCGGATGTCTGGCCACTTGCCATTGGATGGGGCTCTCATCACATAACTCGGTCGGTGTTTAAAAAGCTGAGCCCACCATAATGTGTGTGTTTTATACACACTATCCAGTTTTCCCAGGGCATGAGGCTAAAAATGAGTCAGATTCAAATCTTAGGTGTACAACGCAACAAGAAACGGTGGCCATTGAACACCTATCATTTAAACTGTATAGAACTTCATGGGGCACAAAAGTTTTGGATGAACCCATTAATCTTGAATTCAGTCAAGGTGTGAAGTTTGCGGGTGTATTGTAATTGATTGTATCCGATTCAAATCGTGACAACAGACTCTGGCATTGAAATAGAACAATGTTGAATCATGGTCCGGCCATTTGTCTATTTAGCCCACTATTGGGCTCTCATTTTTTCAAGCAATTGGGGGAGGTTGGGGCTCTTCGTTTAATGAGCTTTTTTTTTTTTTTCCTTTCTTTCTTTAAATATTGAAGTACTTTCAAAGGTACGGCAATTGTGTGGTTGCATGGAAAATGTTAGTGGTGAATGTGAAAAAGATATGTAACTTATCACAAATGCAGGATTGTTGACTTGATTGAGAGCAGCAAAGTGCTTCAGGGAATAACATGCTAATGAGCGAGGCAAAAGCGATGTAGGAAATTACGGTTGGCTTAGCGTACGAGTGCTGGAGGACGGGTTCATAAATTAAAATTTTCCCTCAGATTCGATACGTAAGCGCAAATGAAAGAGAATTACAATTACTGGCTACAGTTAAGAGTTGGTCTAGTTTATGCACAGGCATGGACTGAAACTAAAACTAAACTTAAGTTAACAATGTTGCACTGGAATAAAAGTTTTGTAGTTTAGTTAATTTTGGATTCAATATAAGAGACAAGAGAATAAACGTGGCGCCCTACATTTATCATTCATGATCTTGTCTTCATTGGACACTCAGGACGACTTATAGGGCTGACGTGGCTTGAGATGTTGCTTACCCTTATTTGGAGATAACCTAAATACCTAAAATACTCCTAAAAAGATTGTCTGACCTTCAACTTCTAATGCATCCTTATCAAATATCTTTTATACTAAATAGCTCGATCCGCACCATTTATCTAGTGGGAACGGATTTTGGTACAAACAAAATATGATATTTGTGATTTTAAGCCTGTGTAACCAAATCAACAAATTGGATGACAAATAAACATTACAGTTAGACTTGGGAAGTTTTTAATGGATACATTACATTAGGATTTAGGTTTTTTTTTAAAAAAAAACAAATTACGTGGTACGTAGATTGCCTAAGTTCATGTGATTCTATGCATTAGCTTTTAAAGACTACATTTAGGCTGGATTCTAAAATTCAGAAATATTTAAGTGTTTAAACACACTCTATGGTGGAGCCATGGGTTGGAACCCACATTCATCCATGAACAGTCATTGCCAAAATCATCCTTCAAATAAAATATATATTAGAGCACACAACATAGACCGTTCAGATCATAAGACCCCTTACCATGTCTGTGTTGTTGGGAAGCAACAGACGGTGGATCCCGAGCCCACGTTGATGCATCATGATCCTTTCCTCTTAGGTCACATGTGGTGATGAACAGGTGATCCACACACGATGCATCTGCTCGCCGGTGCACATGTGTAGGATCGAAATCATCCATCAAAAGCTATGTAACTCCTGTTTCACAATGGTACGGAATTGCATTAGATTAATTAACACTCGTATGTCTGAAAATACTATGTTATTTTGACCGAATCCCACATTTAAGTGAAATCCTTCCTTTGGGTGGACCATCCATTTATAATCGGTGGACCGGATTTCACAACTGACGCCAGTTATCTGTACGTACCTACACGCAACTTGTGTGTACTCATGCCCAAGTGGTAAGTGGCAAGAATTTCAACCAGAGGTCATGGGTTCTTTATATCTATTACGGTGAAATCCCACTGTAGTATGAGCATGTGAGTGTGAATGGAGTGTTAGTATGTAAAAAAAAAATGCATATAAACGAATGGTATAAATAAACAAATGCATCAATGTGGGGCCCACAAATATATGGAAATCCATTAGAAATTGCATGGTATCTCCCCTTGGGCCAGGATTATGTGATTTCTGGATTAATCAAATTCTTTCCGTGATTTTCAAATTCCCCATGAAATTTACATTGTACCAAAAGCAATTCCACACCACCTGATCCCATGATCCAAAGGGGCCCTAAATGGAGATGTACAGAAATAGGGAGTCATGTTAATAATGGTCTAGAAATTTAGAAGCAAATGTACCACTATAAATAATTTCATTCCACTCCCACGTAGTTAATAGTCGACTATGTTTGCTTTTTTCTGGAAGTATTATCATAGTGGGCCCATGCAATGTACGTTTCAAATCAAGCATGAAAATATGCTGCCGGCATGTGTGGACGCAGATTGGGTGGTGAGGAGCTACCATCGGTTTCCGCAGTGACCCATCTAGCACATGTGTGCTGGAAAAGCCCTGTCACCCCACCATGATGTATTTGTTTCATTCATTCCTTCCATCTTTTGCCTAACTCATTCTAAGGCATTAGCTAAAGAAGGAGGCTGATCAAAATCTCAAGTAGACCACACCACATGAAAGATGCGGTGATTGAACATCCACTGTCAAAAACTTCCCCAGACTTGTTGTGATGCTTATTTGTACTTTTGAGGGACCTAAAAAGTTTTTAATGTCGACCATTTAATCACCAATGTTATTGTTTTTCACACCCTAATCCATAGCTCAAATGGTAGACTGAGTGAAAGATACCTCGTTTCAACACTAAGGGCCTGTTTGGCTGGACGAATCCCATGGGATTAGGAGGTATTGGATGAATTTTAAGGTAAATGTGGTGATGTCAGTGGATTGGTTTAAGATCCGTGAGATTGCTATATCCCGAGACAAGTTCACTTAGTCGGTTTGGCACGCCCAGTGTATCCCGGGATTATACCTTTCAATCCGTCCAACGAAAGGATGGGATCAATTTTAAGGTAATGATGGTGATGTCAGTGGATTGCTTTAAGATCCATGGGATTGCTTATATCCCCGACAAGTTCCGGGTCTGTTTAGCTTATCATGCATATCCTGGGATATCGCGATATCATCCCTCCTACTCTGGGATCGGTCCGGCCAAACAGGCCCTAAGGTCTTGGTATCAATTCACGTGTGAACTAACAGTGGCCTGTACTAACAAGCTAACAAAAAAAAAATCACCATTACTTTCAATAGTGTGGTCCACCTGACATTTGAATCATCCTCACATGGATGAACAGTTTGAATAAAATATATACATCATGGTGGACCCTACATTTTATTTTTTCAAACATGGCATCAGCCCGAGTCCACCCATCTAGGTGGAAAGATGACGTGGTGAGATTCGATTGCTACAGTTACTGCTGTCGGCGACCAGCCCGGGCCTATTTAAGACTTTTATCATGTGCAACCTCACCAATCAAATTCTCCCACGTCTCACCACTCAATTCCCCTTCACAGAGCATGCTACGTAGGATGGAAGCCCATTGCCGCCCGCAGATGCTACTGTTATGTATATATTTTATATCCTTTCCTTCTATCTATTTTGTTAGCTAATTTTATAACACGGGCTCAAAATGAAAACATCTAAAACTCAAGTAGACAATCACAAGAAATAATGAAGATGATGATACCAACCCTTAAAACCTACTTAATGCCACCGTGATGTTTATTGTCATCCAACTTATTCGTAAGGTCACATAAGCCTTGCTAAAAAGTTTTAAATAATATGCCCGTTTGGAACGTGGAATTAGATGGTATGGAATTGCTATGGTCTGCGGTAATTTCCACCCAGCAATTGGAATAGATGGAAGGGATTGGATTAATCCAAGTATTATATCATTTAGTCTATAGAGATATAGTTGATTTTTTTACATGAATTTCGACGTCTTTGACTTTATATGTGGGGCTCATATTGATGCATGTGTTTTATCTATGCCATCAATCCATATGTGCCTTTTACAATTTTCAGTACATATCAATATAGGTGATTGGCATCAATTGTTGAAATCTAGTCTGTTAAGTACAATTTAATTGTCCACCAAATGCACATTTCACGTAGGGCCCGTTCGGATCGTTAGTTGCTTAAGATAAATTAATTATGCCGCAAATAACTTATTTTAGTTACTACTTATCAAGGACACAAGTATATTTGGTAAACAAACTACTTATCAGATTCTCTCTTTGGTCTCTCTTGTCTTTCTTTGATAACTTATGAAAAATAAAAAAGCTAAAAAAATTAATTGAACTGATTAAATACTTTTAAGTAAAAAAAAGTTACTTATAACTAATTATAAACCAAACTTACTTATCTAAAATAAGTTACTTATCTAATGTTGTAAGTAGAAAAAGAAACTTCTTTGGTGGTGTCCAAATGGGCCCTTAATAGAACTTTTTTCTCGAAAAAGAATTTGGTCCTAAACATGACATTAGATGATCAAAATAACATGGTATCTCTATTCATGTAATCATTGTGTGCAATTCAATGGGGTCAAAAGTTACTTTAAATAAGCTACTTATGCCATAAGTTGCTTGTTTTGGTTTCTACTTAATCAATGAATATATTTGGTAAACAGTATACATATCATCTAAAAAGTATAAAAGTATATTTGGTTTCTAAGACCATAAGTAATTTTCTGAAAGTCTGTTTGGTCCCACTCACATCCATCGTCCGTCATGTGGGGCCAATCTTTGATGTGAATCATTCATTGTATGGGTCTCCCCTTTGATGTGGGTCGTCCATCATCAGAGCCCACCTTGGTTGTGCACCATTCATCATTAGGGGTTAACTTTTAATGTGCAAAGTTCATTAGGTAGGGTCTACCTTTTATGTTAGCCATCCATCACATAGGGCCCACCATTAATGTTATTGTCCATTAGCTTACACCCATTTTAATATCTACTGCCCATCATGTGAAACCCACCTTTGATGTGGAACACCCATCCTGTAGGCCCACCTCCGACATGGACCATCTATCATGCAGGTCCCACCTTGGATATGGGCCACTCATCTTTAGGTTGACCCTTGATGTGAACTATCCATCATGTGGGGCCAACCATTATTAATTTCCCATCATGTGGAGCCCACCTCTGATGTGGGTTTCCCATCATGTGGGGCTTGCCTTGGATGTGGGTCATTCATCATTCGGGGTGGACCATTGATGTGGATCATCCATCATGTGAGGCCACCTCGATAAGAATCATCATCAAATGGGGTTCATTAGAACATTTATCCATTCATGGGATGATTTTCAATTTTATAAACTTTGAAAGAGTTCAAGGCCAAAGAGCATATTTTCGTAACTAATTTCCTAAGTTACTGTGTCACCAATAAAAATGAAGAAAATAATTTAAGCAATAAAAAAAAAAAAATTGATAAAATAAATTACTTTTTTTTATAATAAAAAAGTCACTTAAGTTTACTAACTTATTTAAGAAAAGTAACTTGTTAACTTACATTACTTAAAAAAGCTTCTTATTTGGCAACATCTAAACATGCCCTAAGTGTCTAATAACCAATGCTTCTTATGGTGTGGTCCATTTGAGTTTGTGATTTGCTTCTTTTTTTGGGCCTATGGCCCAAAATCAGTTGGCAACCTACCAAACATGTGGCAGATCCAAAACTCAAGTGAACCACACCAAAAGAAATGGTGGGGATTGAACACCTAATGTTAAAAACTTCTTAAAGGCAACATAAGTTTTTTATCAAGACAATATTTGTGTTTTCACTTCAACTATATTAGAGTCGTCTTATAAACAAGTTGGATGGCAAATAATCATCATAGTTAAATGTAGGAAAGTTTCAATGTTAGGTGTCATTATCCCCACTATTTCATGTATAGTCTGCTTGAGATATGATTTAAATCCACCTCATGTTTAGGGTATGCGTTAAAATGAGCAGGGGGAATAGATGACCAATATAGACATAACAAATGCATTACTAAGGACCCTTATAAAGCTGAGTGGGCAGTAAAAACAGGCGACACTACAAGAAAGTAGGCCTTTAGCCTCAATTTTTTAGCCTCGGTTGAAAAAATGGAGGCTAAATGTGTTTTTTTCGCCTCAGTTGCTATGGAATTGAGGCTAAAAGTTCATTTTTCGCCTCAGTTGCTTTGGAACTGAGGCTAAAAGTCTACTTTTTAGCCTCACTTGCATAGGAACCGAGGTGAAAGGTTTACTTTTTACCCTCAGTTGCATAAGAACCGAGGCAAAAGGTCTATTTTTTAGCCTCAGTTGCATACGAACTGAGGCGAAAAGTCTACATTTTAGCCTCAGTTGCATAGTAACCGAGGCGACAGGTCTACTTTTTAGCCTCAGTTGCATAGGAACCGAGGCGAAGGTCTAATTTTTAGCCTCAGTTGCATAGGATTCGAGGCTATAGGAACCGAGGTGAAAAATATACTTTTAGCCTCGGTTGTAGATAGAACCGAGGCGAAAAGTCACTTTTTAGCCTCAATTGCATAGAAGAACCGAGGCAAAAGTCTACCACCTTTTAGCCTCGGTTACATAGAAACCGAGGCGAAAAGTCTCACATTGTTAGCCTCGGATAAGAACCGAGGTAAAAAATCTACATTTTTTAGCCTCGGTTGCATAGGAATCGAAGTGAAAAGTTTACTTTTTAGCCTCGATTGCACATAGAACCGAGGCCAAAAGTCTACACAGCCTCCGTTGCATAAAAACCGAGGCCAAAAGTCTACATTTAAGAATATTAAAAAGAAAATTGAGAATATCGAAAAAATTAATTTTTAAAATTTTTGATAATTGTGAAAAAATTGAGAATTTTGGAAAAAAAATGGAGACAATTGGAAAAAAATTGAGAGTTTTGTAAAAGATTTGAATTTTGAATTTTTTAAGGACTAAATTTTTTTTAAAATTTTAAAATTTTTAAAAAAATTAAGAAGAAAAAAATGATAATTATGAAAAAGTATGATTTTTTTTTTAATTGAGAATTTTAAAAAAATTAAGAGTTTTGAAAATTTTTGAAAAAAAATAAGAATTTTAAATTTGAGAATCTTGAACAAAATTAGAAATTTTTTTTTTTTAAATTAAGAAATTTCAGATAATTGAAAATTCTGGAAAAAAAAAAAAAGAAATTTCAAATGAAATCGGACATTTTAACCTCGGTTGCATAGGAATGGAGGCTAAACGTTTAATTTTTAGCCTCGGTTGCATAGGAACCGAGGCTAATAGTCTAATTCCGAATTATGAATTCGACAGCGCGCCGCTTTTTCTCCGACTCCTTTTCTCACTCGCTGTGCGAGCAAGCGAGAGAGATCTTCGTTCTCTTTCTAGGCGATCAAATCTCCCTAATATCTGATAATTTCCACAAGAACGAAGTTTCAGGCCCCTTTCTTCTCTCGTAATTTCTCTGTTTCTAGTATACATTCCAGATTTTCATCTATAAACCCTAGATTGTTTAAATCCTGCCTTGTTGCTCGCCCGATCGAGGTCGGGATTGCCGAAAATGACCAGATCTCGACCGATTTCCACAGATTTTCGTGCATTCTTCGTCGAAATCGATCGATAGAGTTCGATTCCAATTTTCTATCCGATTTTCGATTTTAATCTAGTCTGATTTGGTTTCGTCTGGTAAAAGGAAAGAATTAGGGTTTCGTAACTAGGGCTTTGGTTGGAATTACTTGGGTTTTGTTCGTTTCTGTATTTGGGGAATGAGGAAAACAGGAAATCGATGGACCTCGGTCGCTTTCGCCGCTCTTCAAATCATCAAATCTTCACCTCATTTTTCCTCCTGTAGAAAAGCCTTAGATCTCTGGCATTATCATGGATGGATGTCTCTCTCTCTCTCTCTCTCTCTCTCTCTCTCTCTCTCTCTCTCTCTCTCCCGATTGAAGACGCCGATCTCTTGGTTGTGGCCCTCCATCTCGCCGGAACACGCCGATCTCGTATCATCTCTCTCTCTCTCTCTCTCTCTCTCTCTCTCTCTCTCTCTCTCTCTCTCTCTCTCCTTATGACATTGGATTCTATGTTGGGAGGATGTTGATTTGCATCATCCAATTGCTTGTGATTTTGCATCCTGGCCTGCTAAATAGTGGTATGGAACGAACAGTCGTGATCGATGATTCATTGTCTCAAATGTCATATGCAATGAATAATCAAAATGTTGAAAAGTGCAAAATATAAATCAAAATGAAGTTTCCTAATCTTTTCATAACATTCAGGAGCATGTTTGTAACTACGGTGAAGAGGTTGCGCGTTTGAAGAGTTTGAAACTTTTCGCACTTTGCCGTGAGTATATCAATAATCGGCATTACCTCATTTTATTTCATTTTTCCCAACTAGCATTGTTTAAAATCTTAGCCTTAACGCATCGGGCATTACAGATGTGAATGTTTAGTAATTATCGTGTTATAATGGATCTCTTGTCTGGATTGATAATAATCAGAGGAACGCAGTTGCCGACTAAGAATGGATCTTTCAAGTCACCAGAGAGTGATATGGATGGTTAGCGGTTCTCCTCAGACGAAAAGTATGACCTCTCTCTTATATGTTCATTGTGTTTAGTATCCCATGAATTTGGCAATGTGGTTGTTGCATTCCTCAAATATATGATCCACATATTTCTAAAGCAATCTGTCATAGGGTGGGTTGCAACTTGCAACTTTTTTTTTTCTTTTTCTTTTTCTTTTTTCCCTTTCTTTGTTTTTTTTTTTAAGGTTGTTGCAGTTCATTTTACCATGAATCAATCCCTACCATAGATTGGATTGGCCAGTTAGAGGTCGGATCTCTATCCTCTCTTTTTCAGTTTCCCCTCTTTTTCAGTTTCCTTACCTCTCTATTCCTTGGTTGAGGAAATTCATGTCTGGCATGAATTCTCATTCGATCTTTGTCTGTCTTTTCCATTGTGTATGGTTGTCTAGCCACACTGCATGCTTGCTTGGGCTCGAACTATAGTGCTCGATGGACGCGGTCTCCTTGTATTTTGGGACCGGGCGTGTTCATCCGAGAAGAGGAGAGCCTTTCTCCAAGATTTCAATGACCAAAGGTAAAGTGGGACTTATTTGATTCTCTGGTATCCTATGGGGCTTGATATGCGGGCACTTAGGAATTGTACATGTGGCATGATCTCTCTTGATTTATGTCTATCTTCTTACAATCTTATTGTTTTTTTTTTTTTTTTTTTTTGTTGAAAGTTTTGATAGATCATTTGGGAGAATATACTAACTAGATGGGGAAGATCAAGGTTTGAAATCCTTCAATTCCCTTTGGATTTGGTTCTTGTACTGTTTAACTTTTAGTGCATGTTTGGATTCTCTGTTAAATTGAATTTCTATTCATTTTAATTTGCATGTTTGGATGCTCCGATGAATTGAATGTCTATTCATTTAATTCATTATAGAGCAAGGTGTTCCAGAATATGTAAGATAACGGTGGTCATAACGGCCTGTTAGATGAGTGGAGTTGAGGGAAACGATTTGAGAGAAGCGATTTATAGAAGGCCAGTGTTGTCCCATGCAATTGGAAATGATTCCTCTTGATAGCTATTAAAAGGCGTTGAATTAGGAGTAGAGGGAAATCGCTATGGAGGGAAAACTTCCTCCCAAGACACGGTCAGGAAGATTCAAGAGGCAGCTCTCAAACTTGCATAAGAAAGCAACAGAAAACAGAACTTGGTGCTTAATGTTAGCTGTGAAACCTATGCTAATGTCATGAACTACAAAATCCCTTCTTTCTTTGGTGTGAATCCCACTGTGGATGGAGCATATCACTAAAAATCCACTTACCAAAAGCAATTCTAGCCATCCAGTTAATTGCTATCAAATGGATGGTTCAAAGTAAAATAGTGAGTGGCTCATATTTGAAGAGAAAAAAATCATACGGTTAAACCTATTTTCTCAATGTACTTTTCACTTATGCTCCATACACAATTGAGTCAATGATTTCGGTGGTCAGTTGCATTATGAGTATGCCATGTTATATGCAATTTACTCAATCATTTGTCTCCATTAGTTTGAAGACAATTGGGTTTAAAGACAGTTCCTATATGTATAGCTTAAAGACAATCGTTGGTTCCGGCATCATCTTTCTATGATCCAAACTGTATATATGTAGGATTTATTGTGGATTGGAGGATATTGGACAAAATTTTGTTAATTGGACTTATTTCCAATCTTCAATCATTTTTCCTTCATGAGAAATTGACCTCGCCCAGTCCTACCAATGCCATTGTCACCCCTAGTTAATCTCTCTGTTCTAATATAGATTCTTTTGTTGTTTTGATTCATGTAGGATGTGAAGACAAGCATGTCATGGATTTAGCCAATGCTGTCAGAGCATCATTACAGATATGAACATGAGTTTTTGATAATGGGCACTAGTACACTCTTGTGAAAGCAACAATTTTTCAAGAACGATGTTGTAACAATATCATTCTTACCATAGAACAAGTGACTAATTGTTAGTTTCAGGAAGGTAAAAACCCAAATGCCTCATTCTTCATTTCACATTCCTCATCATGAATAAATGTAGGAAAGTGAGAAGACTACTAGAAATAGCAATCCCCAAACATGATTTCTCTATAAACTCGCTGTTTGCTAACTTCCTGTATGTGAGTTTGCTTCCCTACATACATGAAATCGGAGAAACTCCAGTGCGTCAAACATTTCGAATTGGTGTTGGTTCTACGGCAGATCGTGGAAAAGAAATTTCACCAGTTGGAATTGATTTTGACTCGTTACGAAATTGCGATTGGATAAAAATGGGATGCTTGTGATTTGGGCAATGCGGCCCATCTTTTCCAAATCAAGAAGCTCTTTTTCTTTCTACGAACCACTCCCTGGAAAGGGATTCATTGTGACCAAACTAATGGAGACAAATGATTGTCTTTAAGCTTCGTAAGTGGTTGGTCAATCATTTGTTGTCTTGCTCGAGGCCTTGACAAATAAATGGGCTAGGTTCAGGGGCCTACTACGCATCCATACACACATCCATCGCATTTCCTTTCTTGTTTGAGAGTTTCATTTCACGTCTTGCGACTACTTATCAAGAGCCTAACTGTTAAGGTTGCGAGGCTGGCTACGCACAATTTGAAAGACCAAAGATCTGGTTTGGAAAGAATTACGGCAAATATGACAACCACGGCCTTGAGCTATTCACATCATCGTTGTATCTGGCCGGCTTGACTTCGACCTTCTTCGCATCCTACACCACAAGAAACCTCGGTCGGAGGCTGACCATGCTCATTGCAAGGATTTTCTTCATCATTGGCATGGTGCTAAAATGCGCTGCCCGAACCTTGCCATGCTCATTATAGGAAGGATCTTCCCTGGGGTGTGGAGTCGGCCGCTAATCGGGTCTTTTTCTAGTTTCACTTCCGATTCTGGGGCATGACCATTTTTATCCCCTTTTGTAACCACGACATATGTAGATTCCCATTAAAATGGCGTTCACCTTATTTTGCTAGCAGTGTCATTACTAAGATCAAGATTCACGGATTTTTGGTGCAACATAATATCTACAAGTATGATAATTCATTGTTGAATACATGCCGATATTTCATTGGCAGTTTCAAGGTAGTTTTAAAAAATCCTTTTCTTTTCTTTTGTTTTTGTTGATTGGTAGTGGTAAGCAAGGTTCAAATCTGAGACCTCAATGTTGAAATGCATTGTCTGCCATTGATCTACTGGCTCAAATTCTTGCAGTTTTGTTACCATCTATTTTTTTTTTTTTTTCTTCTTTGGTAAGATCTTTTTTCTGATTGTTGTGGATTGCTTATATTCCTTCTTGTGGCAGGTTCAGCTGCACAGTATCCGTTCCTTGGTAGTTCAGCTAATTTGAATCCGCAACAAGTTGCTGGAAATAGCAGCTATCTTGATGTTGAATTCATCAATCCTATGATTATGGCTGTTAGCAGAGGAAAGCTTCCACTGCTGATGACGCACCAGATCTCTCCCAACTACAGCTCCAACATGTTGGCTGATTTCTCTTAGATGGACCAGAGGCTTCAGTTGTTGAAGTCAAGATCTAGCAATCTGAATTAGAATCCAACTATGACAGTTGATCATAGCTTTAGTTGTTGAACTTTTTTTTTTTTTTCTTTTTCCCAGATTTCTATTCCAAATAGAAACTAAAATTTCAATTTGAAAAGTGGGTATGATTCTCATGTTTTTCTCCATGAGTTGTTACCTTATGAGAACAAAAATGCAAGCCATTTGATCAATGGCCACTGAATATGCATAGGTTTATGAATGAGCCAAAATAAATGATTTAGCCTTGATTATTGATAAATGATGTTAGAAATTAATTTTAGCCTCAATTGATGTCAACAAAGGCTAAATCTATCTTTAGTCTCAGATTTTGCCTTAGTTACCTAAATTGAGACTACAACTCTGTGGCTAAAGGCTTTAGCCTCGGTTGTTGAGAACCGAGGTTAAAAATAGATTTAGCTTCGGTTGGAGGCAATTGAGGCTAAAATTTGGATTTTGTCTCAGTTGAAAACAATGGAGGCTAAAATTTTGATTTAGCCTCATTTCAAGAAAATTGAAGCTAAAAAGGTTTTTAGCCTCACTTGAAGAACCGAGGCTATAAAAGTCATTTTAGCCTCGGTTGCTAAAACTGAGGCTAAAGCCTTTAGCCACGGGGGTTTCAACCTTGGTTTGGATAACTGAGGCTAAAGGCTTTAGCCTCAGTTTTTAACCTTTTTAGCCACAGTTTTAAACTGAGGCTAAAAACCCCTTTTCTTGTAGTGCGAACAATACTACATTAATTACTATGGCTGTTGTCATTCCTCAGCCGCCGTAAATAGGACTTTGATTGGGTAGTGAGCCCTCCACTTCCTAAGTAATGGTGGGAAATCTCCATGGACCGATCATAATATATATGTTTTATCCACACCCACCATCCATTTTGCCAATACATCTGAAGCTCAAGTGGATCACACTATAGGAAATAGTGAAAATTGAATGGTTATCATTGAAAATTTCTTAGGAGCCTGTCAAAATGTTTATTTATCATCCAACCTATTCACAAAAAAAAAAAAAAAAAAAAAAAAATGTAAACCAACATGAAAGAAAACATATAAAGATTAGGTTGATCAGATGTTTATTTGCCATCCAACCGAGAAAGTCACAAAAAATTGGGAGAAGGAAAAACACAAATATGAGCTTGATCCATGTTGGGGGCCTTGCACAAAACCTTAGGATCTAGCCTCCCAAAATAAGCCAGAATAATGGGATAATAAAGCAATGAAATAAATCAAAGCATAAACCACACCATACAAGATTTTTATGTGGAAAACCCTTAAAGAGGTAAAAACCACGGGACTTCGTATAGATCAACAATCCACTAAGTAGAACGTTACAACTTTCTTCACTTACGCAGGAGTAGATAAATAATAAAAGAATAAAACAAAAACGAAGAGATCTCACCGATCACGAGAACGTAGAAGCGCTGAGATATCGAGTGCATAGTAGATCACCTCTACGAGCATAACCTCCCTTCCACAAGTTTCCTCTCTCTCTCTCTCTCTCTCTCTCTCTCTCTCTCTCTCTCTCTCTCTCACCTTTGATAGCCCTAAACCCTTTAGCAAACCTTTGCAAAGCTTTAATAAAGTCTCTTACATTACCTCTTACATACCCTAGAAAAGCCTTAGGGACCCTTATTTATATTTTAGAAAACTCTCTCGCACCTCTTGTGAAACCGCCTCAGATTTCCGTAGTCCACACAAGATCCGAACTCAAATCTGAGTAACCTCGACTGGTCAAGCCGAGTCCTCAACCGGTCGAGTGACCTACTCGATCGGTCGAGCTCCTCTCACGACTGGTCAAGAACCCCGGAGAAAATTCATCAGATGGTCGCTGGACTTTAAGTCGAGCTCCACTCGAGCAGTAGAGCGCCACCCACGGCCAGTCGAACATCCCACTTGACCGGTCGAGCAGCGTGGTGAAATACTTCGAATTTTCAAACCGCTACACTGTCTTTCCTCTGAATTGAGGAGGAAAACCCCATCAATCCAATATTTACTTTCCATCCAACGTGTTTATAAAATCACGTAAACCTAGACCTAGATAAATGGAAAACATAAATCTCAACTTCACAGAGGCCCATTGAGTACTGAGTAAGCTTTATGGGCCAGGCCACTGTGATTTATCTATTTTATCGACTCCATCCATCCATTTTACCATATAATTTTAGACTTTAGCCCAAAAATCAAGCATATCCAAATCTAAAGTAGACCACACCATAAGAAATAGCGTGAATTAAACGTCTACCCTTAAAAAATTCTTGGGGGCCATGGACGTTTTGGATCAAGCTGATATTTGGGTTTTCCCTTCATTATGTATGTATGATATTATGAATAGGTTGGATGACAAATAAATATCACTGTTTGCTTTAAGAAAGTTTCAACATTGGAAATCATTATCCCCATTGTTTCTTGTGGTGTGGTCCACTTGAGCTTTGGATATTCTTTATTTTTTGGCCCAACCGCTAAAATGAGCTAGAAAATGGGATGGATGGGGTGGATAAACCACATACATTCATGGTGGGCCAACAGAGTTTAATTAGTATGCAGATAGATTTCCATCTTAATCAAAAAGTTCCATGGCCTCATGGAAATTTTGAATAGTAGTTGTTCAATCCTCATTATTTCTAATGGCAATGTTTACTTGAGCCTTGGACCTGATGAAAGATTTACAGAATAATATTTTTTCTGTAAAATATAGAATTCGAAATACCCAAGATCTGAAATAAGGACAAGCTTAAGCATGTCTAAGACGCTGTCCTTAAAGCGTTATTTGCCCTCCTCAAGTGAATTGAGTATGTTGATAGGTTACAGGTAAACCACTTTTAGGATACGACGAGCCTAATGTGGGTCTGCATTCAGCAACCACGAAGGCCCACTAATGGAACTCTATTACACACAGTCTGACAAATTTACAATAAAAGAAAATTCCCAAAAGAGAAGAGAGGAGAAGAGAAGAGAAGTTGTGGTTTAGACCACTACACTGGTCTGTTCTTCAGCTACTAGTTTAGTTGAACCGTTCTAGACCACACCACTATTCTGTTCTTCAAGCAATGGTTCAAGCTTGCTGTCTTGCTAAAGTTACTGGAGTATATAAGAGGAGTGGCTGTCTCAGTTCGTATGGGTCTGCTGGAGTAGGTTAAGTGATGGTTTGGAAACCCATCCCGGCCCTGTTTATATAGGCTGTGGTGGCTGTGGGTTAGGTCCAGAAAAAAAAATCTCATGACCATTTTCTAACTATTGTGCATGAGCCATAACCACTGTTGCATGCTGACTGTTGTGAAATAGTAGCTAGCTGTTTTCTACCTGTTAGGCTAGTCATGCAATAGTTACAGCATGGTTTCTGCACTAATGTCACAGCGGAGTTACACTTCTACTGCAATAGCCATATTCAGTCTTTCTATATATACTGAAGGACCTTTCTCTCAGTCCTCTCGTCTCCCTTCCAACTCGCCACTAGCGCTTTTACGACCTTACTTATATATATAGGAATAGTTTGCTTCATTTGTTCCATATGAAGATACCAATTTTCTTTTAGTTCCTTTTTAACTAAAACTGGTATATTTTTAAAATACCACTTTGTTAATGGATGTTTTTGAAAGTCTTATTTTAAATACTCCGTATCTATAACAAATTTTTCGAGAGGATTTGGCTCAACGGAGATTACTCCTATATGAGGGGTAAAATCACTTTCTGTTGGATTATACTCATCTTCTTGCCGTTGTTAGCACGGGCTGAAGATATGAGCAGGAACTGATTTTGAAATATTTTTGGATAAGGGTGGTAATGTTTGGGAAGAACTTAGTTCTTTTATTGAATATTTGGAGAAGAGGATATCTACAGAACCATCTTTGTTTTGGAGAATAACCTCAGGTTCGGTAGTAGCTGTGGGAAGATTTTCTTCAGTCTCATCAATATGCCATTTTAAGAGACCAATTGATTCCTTCGCAATTCTTTTTGGAGTAATTACATTATGAGCTAAGTTAGCCATAAATAATGTAGTTATTCCTCTGATTTTCTCTTCGTATGCTGTCCCTGGAGAAACCGTCTTCATTAACTTGTAATAAATTCGGTAAATGATAGCAACATTTTCGCTACTAGGAAGCATATTGAAACCTTGAGTGTATACTCCAAGGCGAAGAAATTTGGATAGACGAAGATCTGTTAAGGAAACAGAATAGTTTGGAATGCAAATGAAAAAAGCAGGTCCGTTTGTAAGACTTGCTTCAGTCATACCGACAAGAGAATCCTGAAAATTCCTATGTCGCCGGTCACGTAGGGTTACCAAAGTAGAAACTGGTAAACCTAAGCAGGTTAATGGTTTAACAGCTACTTGGACAAATCCTAGATGGATATAGTTATATTTGGAAGAAGTTTGAAGAATTTCGTTGATCGGGAGTAAATTCAAATCTTCATTTTTGTCAGCAATAGAGAGAGTCTTTTCTGCTGTTTTGATGACAAAATCAGATTCAAGTGAATCATCATTTTGGAATGATCCTTCCTGATAGATTTCATCAAGAGAAATTCTTGGCAAATTCCAATTTTGGAGGGATTGTTCGATATCAGAATATCAAATTTCTTCGAGATTTTTTATGGAAATATCTTCTAAACTAGAGGCTAGAACAGCCTTAGCAATGCTTGTAGAAGATATTGATTTTGCAGATGGTTTTTCCGGCTCATCTTTCTTTTGGCCAGTAAACCATTTGTTGATTTTGGATCTAAAAGTTTGGGTATTTTTGGCAGAATTTTGGCTAATAGAACTATTAGATCGAGATAATTTTTGGTAGTTGGTAGATCCTTCTGCAAACTATTTTCTTCTAGATTCCATAGTTGATAACTAAATTTCTGAAAGAGTGGCTTGTCAATAATAAAAATCCCCAAAAGGCCTCACGCTGAACTGGCTAAATGGCAAAGGGTATTACGACAAGGGAGCCTCAGACCTCTTTAGAAATTTACTTATGAAGAGTGGCTTGACAAGTGATTATTATTATAAATATCTATGTTCTTATATTTGGAATGAACTATGGATCATTATTTGTGTCAATGAGAAGTGATTATTATTCGACCTCTTCAGATATTGACTAGTGATTATTAGTCGACCTTATGTAACAAGACTTACAATTATTACAGAAATTTAGTTATTCGAGCTTATTCGAACTCTGTACTATTTTCTTATGTAACAAGACTTACAGTTATTATTATATATATGGGAAAAGGTACTTTGCGCTCGAGCTCACGGTAAGCTTATCATGAGGTCGAGTGTTGTGGGCCCCGCCGTGATGCATGTCGACCATCAACACCGTGCATTTGATGGGTACCCTTTAAATTATGGGATATCCCAAAAATCATCCATATACGGAACTCAAGTGGGCCATACCATCTAAAATTATGTGAAGACACCACTAAAACATATAAAAGCACTTGCTGGGGCCCACCCGAGTTTTGCATGCGCCTGAAACTTGGTCTGAACCCTCATTCAAGTGGGACACACATAATGGATGGGCTGGATTTGCAAACCACATCTCAATGGGCCCTCAAAAATGGTGATGAATGTTTAATGGTGTACTGCCCCTCTCCACTTCTGTATGTGGTGTGGCCCACACAAGTCACGGATTGACTTGATTTTTGGGACCTAGGCTCACGATGGAATGGTGCATCTGACTGATGAGGTAGATGTTCGAAACGCATCATGGTGGGGCCTATACGGCTCGACCTCATGGGATGGACCCGTGAGCTCGAGTGTATACCTTTTCCCTATATATATGAGAGGGGGGGGGGTGTGGGAAGCTGACTATAAGCTCCCGTGAGATTGAGTTGTGTGGGCCCCACTGTGATGTGTTTTGACCATCAACACCACATTTGATGGGTACCCTTTAAATTATGGGATATCCCAAAATTCAGCCGTATACGGAACTCAGGTGAGCCATACCATCTAAAATTATGTGAAGACACCGTTAAAACATATAAAAGCACTTGGTGGGGCCCACCTGAGTTTTGCATGCGCCTGAAACTTGGTCTGAACCCTCATTCAAGTGGGGCACACATAATGGATGGGCTGGATTTGCAAACCACATCTCAGTGGGCCCTCAAAAATGGTGATGAATGTTTTAATGGTGTACGGCCCCTCTCCACTTCTGTATGTGGTGTGGCCCACACAAGTCACGGATTGACTTGATTTTTGGGACTTAGGCTCGCGATGGAATGGTACATCTGACTGATGGGGTAGATGTTCGAAACGCATCACGGTGGGGCCCACACAGCTCGGCCTCATGGGGCGTTAAAATCAGCTCGAGCGCATTGTACCTTTTCCCATATATATATATATATATATATATATATATATATATATATATATATATATAATTTTATTATTAAAATATATTTTAAAATCAATATCATGCAATAGGACCTGCCTCATTTTTTAACTTGTATACTAAAAAGAGCTGATAAAAATGGATGGACGGCAATAAACACATGCATCATGGTGGGGCCCGCACATCATTTCCACCATGCTTGGGTAGTGGAATGGTCACTACCAAATCTGAGTCCCTTAAAAAATGAGTACATTCGCAGTAGATGCTCACCATGTTCGAAAAGCAACAACTCTTCGATATTTTTAACGTGGCCACTCCTAGATATTTTCTACGTGGTACATGGATGCCACGTGTACGACTTTCATATGCATGCGTACGGTAGATCATGGTAGAATCAAGTGAACGCGGATTGCGTCCTACCCCGCCTGTCTCCAGCTGGGAACCGGCAGGAGCTTTGAGTGGCCACGGTGATGCACGGGTTCTATCCACACCGTCCAATCAATATATTATCAAAACTAAGGAAAATCCAAAATACAGGTGGACCATACAATGGGGATTGAACTTTATCGTTAAAAACTTCTCAAGGGCTATAGAAATTTTGGATCAAGCTAATATTTGTATTTTCTCTACGTAAAGGTCCATGTAACTTTATGAATAGATTGGATGGCAAATAAACATCACGGTGCGCCTTAGAAAAGTTTAAACTGCTTCCTTTAGTGTGGTCCACTTAAGATTTGGATATGCCTTATTTTGGAGTTTGTATCCTGAAATGATATTTAAAAATGAATATACGGTGCGGATAAAACCCGCACATCACTCAAGCTCCTCCCCGTTCGTGGCTGGAGAGGGGTGTAGGACGCAGTCCACGTCCGAATCAAGTTATCTATCCATGGTAGAGGTCTAGTTTGGTTATGTAGGTTTTGTTTAGGTCGAGAAAAAAAAGATGGCCATCGGGTCTATACTAAAAACTTATCATAAAAATTTTACTATAGGAAAACATCAGATTAAGCAAAATCATGTTTAGTGGATCATGTAGTTATAATCAACGGACCAAATTCACAAAGGATATCATTCACTTGTACACATATTTAACTAAAATGTCAGGTGTAAACGGTGTATATAAATGAATGGCATGAATATATGGGCCGTGGATTTCCTGCGAAAGCCTTTAGTAGGAAGTTCCTGTGCAAGGATGCTGGGTGGGGCCCACCGACATGTTTTTGATAAATCCACTCTATCCATCCTTTTTACGAGGTCATTTAAGGACTTATGATAAAATTAGGTGTATCTAGAACTCAAGTGGGACACACGAGAGGAAATAGTAATCATTCAGTGAGCACCGTTGAAGCATTCTTATGCCCAAAAAATTACTCTATCAGTTTATATTTTTAGTTTTTTCACTTCATCTCATTGACAATGACCTTATAAACGGTTTGGATAACATATAAACATCAAGATAGAGCCTAGGAATATTTCAATGGTAAAAATTTCTTTCCCTAATTTTCCCTCTCATGTGACCCACTTGAGTTTTTTATCCACTTCATTTTTTGTCGCAGTCCCTAAAATGAGATCTTAAAACGGTTGGACATAGTGGATTTATCAAAAACATGTTGATGGGCCCCACCCTTCATCCTTGCGCAGGTACTTCCCGCTAAAGGCTTTCGCAGGAAATCCGCGTCCAAATAAATGCATGCATCAATGTGGGGCCCACATGTGTAGTGGATTACGAAATCCACTGAAGTTCTGCATGGGATCAAATACAATTTCATGGGACTAAAAGCAATTCCATCTTACCTAATCCCAACATTTCCTATCATCTCCAAATGTTGGATGGAATTGCATTAGACCAAATGCAATTCTATCCCACTTAATGTCATCTAAAACCTTTTGCCAAACGCCCACTCAGGAGTTTCAAGACGAAGTCATAGGTTCCAGTACGCATTATGGTGAAGTCCCACTGATGAGTGCGTGGGTGTGTATGGGGTGTGAGGATCTGGGGTGATTTTCCTTTGTTTTCTATGGCAGGGCCCAGATGATGTTTGGATCTGACATTTTCTACATGGCCCATTTTCATGGTATGTTAATCCTGCTAGATGGGTCATTCACAACCGCCCTTAAATCATTAAGGGCCTGTTTGGCTGGGCAGATCCCATGGTAATAGGGGGGATGGGATCAATTTTAAGGCAATGATGGTGGTATTAGTGGATTGTCTTAAAATCCATGGGATTGCTTATATCCCGAGACAAATTCACTGGGTCTGTTTGGCACGCCCTGCATATCCCGGGATTTTACCTTCCAATCCATCCAACCAAGGGATAGGATCAATTTTAAGGTAATGATGGTGATGTCAGTGGATTGTCTTAAGACCCATGGGATTACTCATATCCAAGGACAAGTTCACTGGGTCTGTTTGGCACGTCATGCCTATCCCAGGTTATTGCCGATCCCATCCCTCCTAATACCGTGGGATCTGCCTGGCCAAACAGGCCCTAATTGTTTGGCTGGGCAGGGTGGATGGGATTAGGTTGTATTAAGATGGATTGGAAGGAGCAATCCCGGGATTTGGCCGGGCGTGCCAAACAGGCAGAAGTTGGATATAGCAATCCCATGGGATTGTCAGCAATCCACTAACATCACCATCATTACCTTGAAATCCACCCAATCCCTCTTAATCCCACCTATTTTGCTTGGGACATGTTTGGTTAGACAGAGCAATCCCGGGATTGGCTGACGTAATCCCAGGATTGGCCAGGCGAGCCGAACATACTCGGTGGTGAATTCCGTGGATATAGCAATCCCATGGGATTGCCAGCAATCCACTGACACAACCATCATTACTTGCCATCCACCCTAATACAATCCAATCCCATGGTATGGGCCCGTCCAAACACGCCCTAAACCTTTTTGTGTAATGGTGTCACACGTGTTGATTAGACTGGGTCAACGAGCCCAGCCATTCATCATTGGTCCAGGCCCATGCCCGGACACATATTTCAAGCTCAGGCCTGGCTCTTGGCTAAGTTTAGTGGTCCAAGCCCTGTCTGGCCCAGGCCACCGGACCCATAACCCCATTGTCACCCTTAATATTTTAATTCATAGCAGTAGAACAATCGAGAATTAAGGGCTGAGCAAGGGCCTCTGAAACAAATAGACCCTGACTAGCAATCGTGAGAAGCATGGGCCCTTGCCTTGCAAGAAAAATGACACGTGTGATATGTAGGCCGTTCATCACGTACCCTCAGCATGACCCAGCTTGAGAATATGGCGGGTCCACTCATCAGGTTGGTCAAATTGATGTTTAAAAAAAAAAAAAAAAGATGGACCTACGGTTTTATGTGGTGGACCACCCTTATTTTGGGGTCAGGATGTCTATGTGGTTGAGAGCTAAATAAAGGGCTGGGATCAAATGCACATATGCCAAGTGTGAATATTTACACATTAACCCCAACTTAAAATCATGAGGACCACTGGTATATGGCGCAATACCCAGAAATGAGGCTGCCGTGGGTCATTTTGGGCCTTTTTTTTTTTTAACTAGTCTAACTGACCCTACTTAAAATCTCTATGGTCCACTCTATTGACAGCCCTATGAGTTCTCTTTGGTGAGAAGGATGGGACCCACCCCTCCCTAAACTAACTTTTATGTGGTGGGAATATTAGGGGTAAATAGAAGCTGATTCTTGTAAAGCCATTGAGTTAATGACGTGGACCATTTCTGTTTCTTTAGCAAGGATGGATAAAATGGGCCACGTTGGCTCATTAGAAGACGCATTTGTTTCGATGGTCTTTGAAATCTGACCATTAATGTCTATGTAGGCTTTTCTTTTTTTATTTAACATTTTTTATTGTTTAGATTATAAAGAAAATTATAAATTTTACAAAGTTATTATTATATTTATTCTTAGTTTTAATTTTCTGACATAAGATGTAACGTGACTATTGTTGATAAATATAAAATTCCCAACTACATTTAAAAAATAGACTAATTGATAAATTCCTTATATTCAATCATGCTTAAATTATATTTTAAAGTTAAGGCAATCAAGCCCTTAGTTTGTTGCTAGACAACTGACATCTTAAATTGAGTTTTCAAGTTGGAACCCCACTTGCTTATTTATTTACAAAGATAAAAAAAACTTCATAGGTAGGTACAGTTGGATTGATGACTCATCCAAGTTTATTTAGATTGAATTGAGTCCAATATGGTCCGACATCATGAGCCAATAATGCAAATAAGCCTAACATGGTTAAGTCACCCCTTGACTTGTGTAAGTCATCACTTGTGATTGATGGCTATATGAGTTGGTTCAAACTGCAATTCAAAAATTAATGCTAATTCTGTTGGAATAAATGCAAGAAATGAACTTGAATAAATAAATAAATAAATAAAATAGAAAATAAGAACCACACACCAATTGAGATGATTGCTATATTATAGGACTTCAAATTTTTCTTACCGAAATGATGCACAAATCTAGTCATTATCTCTGAGACTGGTGCAATAGGTTTCCTGATATGCTATCTCTCGGATACAACACCCAAGGTAGATATCTTAGAATAACCCAACACTCAACATCAAGATCATGTTCCTTCATATGCCTAATACAAAAAGGGAAACATAAAGAAAAATAGGGATTTTTTTAAGTGAGTTTCTGTGAAGCCAAGACTCCACAGTTTCCTTTTGTAGACTTGTTAGAGGGACCATTTTGAAAGAGCGGTGCAAAAACAACCATCTGTTCCGTACCGTTAAATGTAATTGATGGGTCAATCCTTAATGTAAGACATGTTTCTCACAATTGAAATGGTTTAGACATCTAAATTTTAAATTCAAAATAATATTAATTAAAATAATTTGAATTTTAAAAAATATATATTAATGTGCTAAACTATGTCCAAACCCATATGCATGCCCAACCATGATTTGTTAGGAGATTTTAGCTCAAAAAGCTCATACATATGGACTTGGGTATTGTTGGGGGCCGTTGCACAAAACCTTAGGATATAGCCTCTTAAAAAACACCAGAATTATGGGATAATAAAGTAATGAAATAACTCAAAGCATAAACCACACGACACAAGAGATTTTTACATGGAAAACCCTCAAAGAGGTAAAAATCAGGGGACCTAGTCCAGGGCAACAAACCACTATGAAGTAGAACGTTATAACCGATCACAAGCACACCTTGCTTGGATCAAAGCTTCTTCACTCACGCAGGAGTAGATGAACAATAAGAGAATAAAAGAAAAACGGAAAGATCTCACCGATCACGAGGACA
This sequence comes from Magnolia changhungtana, assembly GCA_030180095.1. Classification (NCBI taxonomy): domain Eukaryota; kingdom Viridiplantae; phylum Streptophyta; class Magnoliopsida; order Magnoliales; family Magnoliaceae; genus Magnolia; species Magnolia changhungtana. Next base: position 3,633,800 of record JASAUF010000181.1, read on the forward strand.
TATAAGCGCTGAGACGTCGACTGTGAATTCTCCCTTCTACAAGCTTCATCTTTCTCCCTTTCTCTCTCTCTCTCTCTCTCTCTCTCTCTCACCTTGGTCATGAAAACCATTAGAATACTCTTCTCAATCCTCTAGAAAAGTCCTAGGGACCCCTATTTATAGTTTAGGCAACTTCCCTTTCGCACCTCTGCGAAACGGCCTCCAATTTACGCAGTCCGGACAAAATCAGAGGAAAGCTGCGTAACCCTCGACTGGTCGAGCCAGGGCCTCGACTAGTCAAGCACTGTTCACTCGACTAGTCGAGCTAGAAAACTGAGCTCGCTGGTCTTTGAGTTGAGTAACCCTCAACTAGTCGAACAGTCCACTCGATTGGTCGAGCAGTGCGGTGAAACACTCCGATTTTCAACCAGCTGTACTATCTCTCCTCTGAACTAAGGAGGAAAACTCTATTAAATCTCCCCCTTTTCGACTCAGGAGGAATTCACCTTCTTCAAGCCAGCTAAGTTTCTACAAACCTCAAACTTACCCTTGAGCAATGCCTTGGTTATTATGTCTGACCCATTGTCGACCGTGTGGACCTTCTTAAGCTGTAACACCTTTTGTTCCAAAGTATCACTGATCTAGTGATACCGAATCTCTATATGCTTCGACTTAGAATGCTGACTTGGATTCTTGCTCAAGTGTATAGCACTTTGACTATCGCGATAAACCACATAATGCTCCTGCTTCAGGCTAAGTTCCTATAAGAACTTCTTCACCCAAAACATCTCTTTACATGCTTCTATGACCGCAATGTACTCGGCCTCTGTCGTCGACAATGCTACGACCTTTTGTAGCTTGATCTGCCAAGAGACCGCTCTCCCTGTAAACGTAAACATGAACTACGATGTAGACTTCCTGGAGTCTATGTCACCTGTCATATTTACATCTGTGTAGCCCTCTAACACAGGTTTTCCGTCACCATAGCATAGGCTCAACCTGGATGAGCCTCTTAGATACCGTAGTATCCATTTCACCGCTGCCCAATATTCTTTGCCAGGATTAACAAGATAGTGGTTGACAACATCGACCGCATATGCTATATTTGGGCGTGTACACAACATAGCATACATCAAACTTCTTACTGCTGATGCGTAGGGTATCTTCTGCATCTCATCCACATTTGTCTTCGTCTTGGGACATTGTCTGTCACTCAATCTGAAGTAACTATCCAGTAGAGTACTAACCGGCTTCACTGCATTCATATCGAACCGCTCCAAGACTTTCTCAATACATAGTTCTTGTAACAACCAAAGCTTCCTACTGCTTCTGTCACGGGTTATCTCCATTCCTAGGATCTGTTTAGCCGGGCCCAAGTCTTTCATTGCGAACGACTTGCCCAACTCCTGTTTCAGCCTGTCAATCTTCTTGACATCTTTTCCAGTGAGAGTATGTCATCAACGTATAACAGCAGAACTAAGAAATCACCATCTGAGAACTTGCGCGTGAACACACAGTGGTCCGACTCCGTTCTGTCATATCCATGCTTTAACATGAACGAGTCAAACTTCTTGTACCATTGCTGTGGAGCTTGTTTCAGCCCATACAAGCTCTTCCTCAGCTTACACACCATATGTTCTTTGCCCTTGAGTTCGAACCCCTCTGGTTGGTGCATGTAGATCTCTTCTTCGAGATCACTATGGAGAAAAGCAGTTTTAACATCTAACTGTTTTATCTCCAAATTCATGCTAGCCGTCAACCCAAGTAACACCCGTATGGATGTCATCTTCACCACTGGTGAGAATATTTCCTCGAAGTCTATTCCTTTCCTCTGACCAAACCCTTTCACCACAAGTCTGACCTTGAACCTCGTTTGTGAATTCTTCTGCTCAATCTTCTTTCTGAACACCCACTTATTACTTAGAGCTTTCTTGCCCTTAGGCAATTTCACCATATCATAGGTGTGGTTCTTATGCAAGGATTTCATCTCCTCTTGCATAGCTTTCAACCACTCCCTGTAACATCCTGGATTTTCACTGTTTTGGATTTCCAAAAATCCTTAAAATTTCTTTTTAATTAACTTATAAAATCACTTAATGACCATTATCACTCAATGTTAGTTTATACTGGGGTGGACCAGTCTAGTTATGATGGAACCAAGTGCAGGCCGCCAAGCCAAATGGCCTGTTTACACTTAATAACAGCCCGTGTGGGCCACCCAACGACCGAAGAGGGTCAGAAAAATCTAAAACTTTAGAAAATCATAGATCTCACTTCGGGCTTGTTGTCCATCGCGATCGCGGACCCAAGTGGACACCAAGTACCATCCGGCGCTTGCCCAATGCGCCCACACAATGCCGATTAAAATCGGCACTAACAAAAGAAATCGAGACTCCGGGCCTTCCGGCCGTGATTTCTTCCAAATTTACGGTGAAGGTTTAATATATTTTTAAACGCCTGCCCACCAAATCTGGGCCCCGATCGTGGCACGATGACCGTTGATCGCAAATCGGACCCGTACGACCAAACCCCGCATCCGTTTGTTCCCAAATTTTGCAAGGCCTTTCATCGGGCCATGAAGCATTAACCCTATAAATTTCATGGCCAGAGGGCCACCAGAAATGCCCCATCAATCAAAATGGCCCCCGAAGGGCCACTTAAAGGTCGGAAATGCTTGCTCAGATCATATATCCGCTCATCCGTTCGCCCTAAATTTTTACATGGACCCTAGACAGGCCATAAGGCAACTATACGCCGAATTTGGTGGCCAGAGGAGTATCAGGGCCACCTCAACACCAATATGGAGTCCCATAAGTCTATTTTAGGAAATTATGGAAGCTTGGGGCCATTTGCACCAAATCTGGAATTATAAAAAGGGGTTTCTTTTGGGCACCCCTCTCCCATACGAATTTGCCCTAGGGAAGGAAAGAGAGAAGAGAGAAAAGGGAGAAGAGAAAGAGGAGAAAGGAGAAGAAAGAGAGAGGGAAGAAGGCATGGTGGACTCTCAATTAAAGTGGGGCCCAAGAGGATCAAACCCACAACCTCCTACACCTTCTCCAAGGAGAAACTCTCCTCCACAACTCCAACAATCATCCGTTGAGCGTCTAGGTAACGTCCTTCATCCATCCTCTTGAAACCCTTGTATTTAGAAAGGAATGACATGGATTCCTTACATGCAAGATCTTGTTTTAGGGATTCCGGCCGGCCAACCCTCAAAACCCCCATTTCTAGTTCATTTTCCAAGCCTCCAACGATCCGAAGGTGCGGACTATTAATCTTAGGTGGCTTAGCACCAATTATAATACTAGCTTAATGATTTTATATGCTTGATTGGTACATTTGAGAGCCTAGAGAATCCTAGGAATTATAAGTTCTTGAAATTGTATGGATGCACATGATGTTCTTCATAATGTTATTTGTTGTTCAAATGATTTTCGTGAATGGATGATAATATGCTTATGCCGTGTCATTCTTCCACATGTTATTGATCCATGTTGTGTATGCTTCCATTACCCTTATGCATATGATAGCTTGAGATGGAGGAAGTGCGTAACTTCCTCATACACACCCACACACCTCACATGCACTATATTGCTTGATTGCTTGCTAAGGACATCTAATTCGTATGACAAGATGCATGGAGTATGATGATGACATGCTAGTGACAATCTGTATAGTCGGCTTGTTAAGGATGACCTTCATTACATTAGGTTGGTCAGGAAACATAAGGAGAGCGAAGGCGGCTCCAAGGGTAGGACCGCCTCGAGGCTAAACCCGTGAGTTTGGGCGGGTGTGTTCGGTGGCTGTAGTTCGACTACATGGGTCTCTCTTGCCCGAGGTCGCTCGTCTCATGCTCGCCTGACTCATGCGGTTTAGCCTACTGACTGATCAACCCTGTTTGTTAACCCTGCGTGCCCACATTTGAATGGAATCTGAACCACCCCGCAACCATTGTAGCCCATTGATAATCCACTTGAATCGTCCACTGCCTCGTGAGCCGGCATGGTGGAATGGGACACCGTGTCCGAGCCTGCCGGCCCACGCCTACGCCGGGGTACCGCGCCTCCCCGTAGTGACCGCGAGCGATCCCTTCCTTTGGCACTCCTCATGTGCTTGGAGTCTGGGGGATGAGGAACCCGACGGGATCACGGATCGCGGTGCCCCGGCCTCGCGCATTGAGGGGTCTCGGCACCGCAACTAGTTGAGGGCATCGATACGTAAGGTGAATCAAAGATCCCCAACCATTGGATGAAAGGACTTAACTAATAACTCGGCTAACACGATCGCATTGCACGCATTAGTTAGGGTGGCGACTTAAGTCGAGGTCGCTCCGAGGGAGTGTTGTCATATGCGATCGTTAGATGGAGTCGCTTGAGGGAGTGTTGTGGCGAGGGCATGCATCATATCATCCCACATGCATGCATTTTAAATAAGAGTTATTAGGTGTTGATGATTGTCCGCTTTTCATTAAGTTCATATTACAATTGATGTCCGTTGTAACTTGAGACCAATAGTTCACACTGAGTTGATCACTCACTCCCCACTGGGACGGTGTTTTAAAACACCAACTGACCCATTCATAGATGCAGGTGACTCAGTCAGGCATGAGGAGCTCTGGCGATGCGAGCTTGGACGAGGAGGACGGACTCTCCTACTGGCACTGATGGGCGGCTCTCCATCGGCTCGATCGGGCCGAATTTGGATTTTGAGCCACGGGCTCAACTTTACTATTTTTAGACATAGCATTCTTTTGTTGTTCTCATAAGCAACGCCTTAGCGACCCTTTATTATTATTATTATTTTTTTTGACTCAGTATATATGTGTTATAACCTTCATTTCAAAGAGAATGGTGCGATTGTGCTTCATGCTCAGGAAATTCCAAATTGTGCAGTTAAACTTGACTAATCGTAAAAACCATAAATGCATGATAAGTGACACTCGGGAACTCGGGAGTTGTGTTTATGCACGACCCCTGATTTTCCGGGGCGTTACAGATGGTATCAAAGCAATAGTTTGGAATCCCTTGGGCCATGGGTCATGAACTCACTAACGCGTCCGCTGACTTGAGAGGATACGTATTAGAAAACGCAATAGGAGCTTAGAACTCTAGGAATCATCTCAAACCCTAGACCGGCAATTATAGATGGGGGATAGGACTTCCAAGGAATTAGGAATTGGTAGCGAGAAAGGGAATCCGAGGGTCTTGAATTGACGACAAGATTCTATTTGATTGAATAAGAGGTTTAGCTAGTTAGTCCGCTCAAATCTAAGGGCCTATGGGGCCAACTGAATTAGGTGAGATTTGGGTGAAATGGATTTTTGAGTAACGATGAACGTAGGTGTGAGGGAATGTCCCTGGGATGAGCGCATCCCATGTTCCATGATGCCCTGTCGAAACGTATTCAATTAGAGGTAAATTCCGAATTTCCTTCCAAATATACTTGGAAGGTTCATCGTCAAGGGATTTGGAAATCCCAAGACAAACCTCTCAACCCAAGGCTCATCCAGCAAAGCCTAGGGAGTCAATTTTGAATCTCATCCCATACTCATTCCGGACTTGTCATTCCCAATCGTGAGTTGGGATTAGCATTGTAATCCCATTTCGTGCAGCTTAATGCTACTAGTCAAGCAGGCTTAAGTCTAAATCCCTCTGCCCTTTAGCTTTTTCGGGACATTGATAGGAACAAGCCAGGAATGGAGTGATTTGATGGTCAAAACCATCGCCCTAGACCAAATGAGCGAACACTAGGCCAAACTTGATAGTTTCGATATGTTCGGGGATAAAGATCCATGTTGAATGAAAATTTAACACAAATAGTGAGAATATAAATAAATTGATATTTTGGCCCCTAACCAGTAGGAATTTCATGAAATTAGTAGGCTCATTGCGTAGATCGGCTTCTCCTACCCCAAATTCATATATGGCACGTCGAATAACTCTTTCCGGTTTGCGAGATATGCCCGTCGCAAGGCGACCCCGCCCGAAAAATGGAGGGCCGGCGGGACCCCGCCCGCACACTGCCCGACCCCGCCCGTGGACCCCGCCCGGGCTCCAGAAACTCGGCGGGACCCCGCCCAGCCGGCGGGGCCCCCGCCCGGACATCCAGAGGGTCGGCGGGACCCCGCCCAACCGGCGTGACCCCGCCGGAAATTTCTGTAATTTTGGGTCAAATTCAAAAAATCATATCTCCTTCGTTACAACTCCGATTTAGGTGATTCAAAAGCCAAATTGAACCTTGATGAGTCTAGTTTTATATAAAAATAAGAAAAAAATAAAATAAAAATTTTAATATGGTTAAAATTAAGATGTTCTACCAACTGTCTAAAAATTTTAAATTTCAGGCAGCTATTTTTTCTAGAATTTTAATAATTTATTTACAACTCCAAAGGATATGAAATTTGGTAGGATGACTTAAAACTTTATGATAAATCATCATAAAAATTTTTAAAATAATCCAGTTGTTAAAAGTACAAGAAACGTTATAAGAAGTCCTCTCTCTCTATGTACACCTTGTACTCATGTGGGGTCCACTTTCCTTGTAAGTAAAGGCTCCATAGCCCTATTTCCTCTCATTTCCTCCCTCTCTAATGCTCCCAAACATTTAGTGAAGCCTCTCCTTTTCCAAAAATCTCAAATCCCTCATCTCTCCTTCATTACAACCCATTATCACCTCTTTCACATCTTCACCTCTTCTTCCTCATTCCCAAACTCATTGTCTCAAGAACCCATTCTCATTCCTCCCATCTCCATTTCCAAGGAACACTACATTCTCACTTTCAAAACCCATTTACAAGCATCCCTCCCTAAAACCCATTCTACAACCCATATCCAACTCACACTCTCTATCCCCCACCTCCAAACTCTACTCCTAAAATCCAATCCTCCAAACCATCTTCTTCTCTTTTTTCAAAACCCATTTCTTTTGTTTATTCCCACATATAAACTCTCAACTCATTTTCCAAATCCCTCTCATCACCCATATTTCCTTCTAGACCCATTCACCAAAACCACACTCCTTTCACTCTCTTCTCCCCATTTCCAAAGTTCACTTCCCACAATCTGCCTCAAGACCATCATCAACTTCATTTTCCTAAACACTATTCCAATATCACTTTCAAAGCCCATTCCTAAAACAAACTCCCAAAACCATTCCGTCCCTATTTTCCAAAACCCATCTCAAATCCCAATCTCTACTCAAACCCCATATCCTCAACTCACCTTCCATTTCATCTTACACCACCTCATCTCAAACCCATTCCCAAATTTCATTTTCCAAACCCTTCTCAAATCCATTCACACCCAAAACTCATTTCCATTTCTCAACTCTCATTCTAAAAGTCATCCATAAGACCATTCCTCCAACAATCCACCCATATTCCTCACACCCAAATCCTTCCTAATCGAGGGAAATGTCGTTCCTAGCGACCATCATTTCCTTTTTCACCATTCCGGTGATTCTTTCCCTCAAGGGGAAGAAGTACCCCCATCTTTGCCCGATCCAGAAGAGTAGTAGCGTAACCTTTTCGATAATTAGTAGTTTGCTTTAAGTCGCTTAGGTCTACATGCTTATGTTGAAGGATAGTTATGACGTTTGCTTGACTAAGTTATTTTTTTCCTTATGTTTGGAATGTCTAGAAAACTACGTAATCTATGTTTTATGATGTAACTAGCCATACTAATGGCACTTTGAATTTAATATGAATGTATGGATTGTTTTCGAATTTTCTTATCGCCTTATAAATGCTTGTATGAATGATTGTCTTACTACGTCTATCTTAACGTTATTAGCACTCTAAACCACCAAAATACCTTAAAACTTCCAATTATTCCTTCCTTGTTAAAATTTATGAAACCAAAGAGTGATTTGCCCATAACCCACTAACCATAGGATTGAAATGGTAATTCATATAAAAAAATGTGACTTTAAAAACTTTTTAGGATGATCGTTGCTCGTAGGCATGTTGAGAGAATTATTAAACCTCAAATTAGATATAAATTAAAACGAGGACTCTCATAGACAAAGACCCAAGAGACAACCTTATAAATAGGAGATGTAAACTTTCCAATGATGGCTAAACAATTAGATTGATTGGACTACGGAATTACGGAACCACACATCTGCAAAGTACTCGCGGCTTAACCCAATTATCATTCCTGGATGAATACCAATGGACTCACTGCTTTGACCGAGCAGAAGACCAGGATCTACCAGGACTAAGAAGGAATGCAACGATCTTTCTGCCCTGGTCAAATAGATGATCGACGTATGGGATCAAAGCCTACCACAACCGTCTTTCCGTTTGAGCCCAATCATAAAAGAGTAAAATATAACACCATTAGGTAAACTTTACCAACAACCACTTAATACAATAATAATGATTTTGACATTTGTTTTCAAACCTCAAGTGTGAAAACTTTTAAGGGGGGTAGAATATAATAAGGAAGACTAGTACAGTTAGTATGTACCCTACCATGCATATAAACCTCAAATCAATAAAACTTAGGCAAACGAAATGATAATATCTTTATTTATTACCCTTTGGAAATTTCGGGGACGAAATTGTTTTTAAGGGGGGTAGATTGTAACATCCTGGATTTTCACTGTTTTGGATTTCCAAAAATCCTTAAAATTTCTTTTTAATTAACTTATAAAATCACTTAATGACCATTATCACTCAATGTTAGTTTATACTGGGGTGGACCAGTCTAGTTATGATGGAACCAAGTGCAGGCCGCCAAGCCAAATGGCCTGTTTACACTTAATAACAGCCCGTGTGGGCCACCCAACGACCGAAGAGGGTCAGAAAAATCTAAAACTTTAGAAAATCATAGATCTCACTGGGCTTGTTGTCCATCGCGGACTGCGGACCCAGTGGACACCCAGAAGTACCATCTGGCGCTTGCCCAATGCGCCCACCAATGCCAGATTAAAATCTGGCACTAACAAAAGAAACTGAGACTCCGGGCCTTCCAGCCGTCGGATTTCTTCCAAATTTACGGTGAAGGTTTAATATATTTTTTAACGCCTGCCCACCAAATCTGGGCCCCGATCGTGGCACGATGACCGTTGATCGCAAATCGGACCCGTACGACCAAACCCCGCATCCGTTTGTTCCCAAATTTTGCAAGGCCTTTCATCGGGCCATGAAGCATTAACCCTATAAATTTCATGGCCAGAGGGCCACCAGAAATGCCCCATCAATCAAAATGGCCCCCGAAGGGCCACTTAAAGGTCGGAAATGCTTGCTCAGATCATATATCTGCTCATCCGTTCGCCCTAAATTTTTACATGGACCCTAGACAGGCCATAAGGCAACTATACGCCGAATTTGGTGGCCAGAGGAGTATCAGGGCCACCTCAACACCAATATGGAGTCCCATAAGTCTATTTTAGGAAATTATGGAAGCTTGGGGCCATTTGCACCAAATCTGGAATTATAAAAAGGGGTTTCTTTTGGGCACCCCTCTCCCATACGAATTTGCCCTAGGGAAGGAAAGAGAGAAGAGAGAAAAGGGAGAAGAGAAAGAGGAGAAAGGAGAAGAAAGAGAGAGGGAAGAAGGCATGGTGGACTCTCAATTAAAGTGGGGCCCAAGAGGATCAAACCCACAACCTCCTACACCTTCTCCAAGGAGAAACTCTCCTCCACAACTCCAACAATCATCCGTTGAGCGTCTAGGTAACGTCCTTCATCCATCCTCTTGAAACCCTTGTATTTAGAAAGGAATGACATGGATTCCTTACATGCAAGATCTTGTTTTAGGGATTCCGGCCGGCCAACCCTCAAAACCCCCATTTCTAGGTCGTTTTCCAAGCCTCCAACGATCCGAAGGTGCGGACTATTAATCTTAGGTGGCTTAGCACCAATTATAATACTAGCTTAATGATTTTAGATGCTTGATTGGTACATTTGAGAGCCTAGAGAATCCTAGGAATTATAAGTTCTTGAAATTGTATGGATGCACATGATGTTCTTCATAATGTTATTTGTTGTTCAAATGATTTTCGTGAATGGATGATAATATGCTTATGCCGTGTCATTCTTCCACATGTTATTGATCCATGTTGTGTATGCTTCCATTACCCTTATGCATATGATGGCTTGAGATGGAGGAAGTGCGTAACTTCCTCATACACACCCACACACCTCACATGCACTATATTGCTTGATTGCTTGCTAAGGACATCTAATTCGTATGACAAGATGCATGGAGTATGATGATGACATGCTAGTGACAATCTGATAGTCGGCTTGTTAAGGATGACCTTCATTACATTAGGTTGGTCAGAAACATAAGGAGAGCGAAGGCGGCTCCAAGGGTAGGACCGCCGAGGCTAAACCCGTGAGTTTGGGCGGGTGTGTTCGGGTGGGCGTAGTTCGACTACATGGGTCTCTCTTGCCGAGGTCGCTCGTCTCATGCTCGCCCGACTCATGCGGTTTAGCCACCGACCGATCAACCTCGTTTGTTAACCCGCGTGCCCACATTTGAATGGAATCCGAACCACCCCGCAACCATTGTAGCCCATTGATAATCCACTTGAATCGGTCCACGCCTCGTGAGCCGGGCATGGTGGAATGGGACACCGTGTCCGAGAGCTGTCGGCCTACGCCGGGGTACCGCGCCTCCCGTAGTGACCGCGAGCGATCCCTTCCTTTTGGCACTCCTCATGTGCTTGGAGTCTGGGGATGAGGAACCCGACGGGATCACGGATCGCGGTGCCCCGGCCTCGCGCATTGAGGGGTCTCGGCACCGCAACTAGTTGAGGGCATCGACACGTAAGGTGAATCAAAGATCCCCAACCCGCCGGATGAAAGGACTTAACTAATAACTCGGCTAACACGATCGCATTGCACGCATTAGTTAGGGTGGCGACTCGGAAGTCGAGGTCGCTCCGAGGAGTGTTGTCATATGCGATCGTTAGATGGAGTCGCTTGAGGGAGTGTTGTGGCGGGGCATGCATCATATCATCCCACATGCATGCATTTTAAATAAGAGTTATTAGGTGTTGATGATTGTCGCTTTTTCATTAAGTTCATATTACAATTGATGTCTGTTGTAACTTGAGACCAATAGTTCACACTGAGTTGATCACTCACTCCCACTCTGGGACGGTGTTTTAAAACACCAACCAGACCCATTCATAGATGCAGGTGACTCAGGGCATGAGGAGCCTGGCGATGCGAGCTTGGACGAGGAGGACGGACTCTCCTACTTGCAGCTGATGGGCGGCTCTCCATCGGCTTGATCGGGCCGAATTTGGATTTGCTGAGCCACGGGCTCAACTTTACTATTTTTAGACATAGCATTCTTTTGTTGTTCTGTTGGGCAACGCCTTAGGCGACCCTTTATTATTATTATTATTTTTTTTGACCGTATATATGTGTTATAACCTTCATTTCAGTAGAATGGTGCGATTGTGCTTCATGCTCAGGAAATTCCAAATTGTGCAGTTAAACTTGACTAATCGTAAAAACCATAAATGCATGATAAGTGACACTCGGGAACTCGGGAGTTGTGTTTATGCACGACCCCTGATTTTCCGGGGCGTTACACTCCCCCTTATGCTCATCGGCTAAGGCTTTAGAATAATCTTCTAGCTCCCCCTCATTAGTGAACATAATGTATTCATGTGGCGAGTACCTCTTGGACGATTGTCTGTCCTTAGATGACCTCCTCACCTGTGGCTCAACAGGTAGATCAGGTGAGAGGCCGCTCCCCCGATCCATCTTCTTTAGGAACTCCCTCGTCCTCTGCACCTTATTGTACTCCCCTGTCATCAGGCACCTCAGGAGGAATAACCGGATCCATATCCTCAAGCTCACCTGAACTACGCTAATTCTTTTCTGGCTTACCAATGTCTTTTATACACTGATATACAAAAAATATCACATCTCTGCTCCAGACGAGTTTCTTCTCGGTCGGATCCCACAATCTATAACCGAACTTTTCATCACCATACCCCAAGAACAAACACTGCTTGATCTTCATATCAAGCTCGAGCCTTTCGTCCTTTGGTACGTGAATGGATGTCCTGCATCCAAACACTCTGATAGACTGTACGATGGATCCTGTCCAGTGCACACTTTCTCAGATACTTCTCCATTCAACGGGGCTAATGGAGACTTGTTTATCAAATACATAGCCGTATGCATTGTTTCTCTCCAAAACGTCTCAAGCAACTTTGCATGGGATAACATGCATCTGATTCTCTCTACAATAGTGCGATTCATTTGTTCAGCCACATCATTTAAGTCGAGTAACTCTTGACTGGTCAAGCAGCGCGGTGAAACACTCTGATTTTCAACCGGCTGCACTATCTCTCCTCTGAACTGGGGAAGAAAACCCCATCAAGTATAACTCAACACATTCACACAAATACATGAGGTATCTTATGTAAATTCATTTTTGTCTTCCCATCTTTTTAATGTAAAACTATATTTAAAAAAAAAAATTTTAAAGAAGACCGGACACAATCACTACAAGACAACTTTTTTTAAAAAAATTTATTTTTTTTTATATATATATATATATATATATATATATATATATATATATATATATATATGTATGTATGTATGTATGTATGTATGTATGTATGTATGTATGTATGTATGTATGTATCATGGTTATTTAGAGAACTTATCTCAGTGAATAAGTTACCTATTCACCTAATCACCTCCATGTGAAAGTTACTCACAGTGAGATCCAATTTGTGTGGGACTCTAAAGCATAAAATGAATCCCACCATAAGAATAAGATACCATAAAAATCAAGACTACCCAATCATAAGATGGGCACACAATAGAAAACAACCCACAACCACTTAAAAACCTCCAAAATTACATGTTGGCTCGTCTCATAATCAAATACGTCTGATTTTTGAAGCATTTTTGCTTCATGGTAGGACAACCTGTGGAGTTGGGACTTCATACACCCTCTGGTATGGTGCACATGAAAAGTGTTGTAGAATGCATTATCTGTATTACATGGTAGAGGAATCAAACATTAGGAACGAGACTTTAGGGACCATTTGGATACGACCAAATAAGTTACTTTTTCTGCTTAAAACGGTAGATAAGTAACTTATTTCAAATAAGTAAGTTTGGTTTAAGATCAATTATAAGTAACTTTTTTACTTAAAGATTCTTAGTCACTTCATAATAATAAGTAGAAATCAAGATAAGTTACTTGAGGCACAAGTAACTTAAGATCCAAATGCTCCCTTAGAGATAGCGGGTTCTACACTTTAGTTGATTTAATTTGAGGTCATGTATGCCACATGTGTGTATCAAATGTCATAAATAAAGTGTCAACGGGCTGGTTAGGTCCAGTCCAAACTCTGCCAAAGCCTACCCGCATTGTTCAACAAAAGCCCAACATTAGCCCAAGCCCATGATTAGCCGAAATGGTCCAACCTATACCTAACCCAAAATGGTTACTAGGGTTAGAGAATAGAGAGAGATGAGGGGCATTGGTTAACACAATAAAGTAAGAAGTAAATGAGAATTTTTATATATATTACAAAATTGTCTTTGCAAACCCTAATGAGTTAGACGTGCTGACGGACTATTGCACCGATTGAGAAATGGGCCTTAATTTTAAGTTAAAGCTTGACCCTTGGGTTTGATATTCCAACCTAAGCCCAGTCCGATACAGGCCAAGCCCAAAACTCTGATGGGGCAGCCCAGCCCATTGACAGCCCTGGACTCATAAGCTGATTGCGCATCATACAACTCCCTTATTTGATTATTGTGAATATGTGATTTATTAAATTTTGGAAATGATCAGATACTCTACGGCAGTACTGTCAGCTTACTGAACTGCTCCTCTTGTTTCCCACGTGTAATGTTTGCAAGATATCCGAGCCATGAAAAATGTCAGCCTCATCATGAAGATCATCTAGCTTGAAAATGAGGCAACTCAACTCATCAAGTGGCCCACACCAACAAAATCAACTGAAGACCGTACGATCTGAGTTAATATAGCATTCTTGACCATCTATGGAATGCGTCAACGTAATTTTCACTCCATATGATCTTCACGATGGGTTCTACCTTTTCTCTTGATTCAGATGTCTGACACGTGTGACGTGTTAGCAGATGAAAGGATCCGTACAATGAGCTTGTGGCATGAGCAGCAGTACTTGATCATTTCTCAAATTTTATTTTTTTTTTCTTGTTAGTTAAACGAATGGATGATGGAAGCTTAATTGGCGGCTGTGATCAACTGTGACCCGAGGGAAGGAAGTTCTTGCCGTGATGGGGACCATAGTAATGTTTGTGAGAAATCCATCCCATCCATCCGTTTTTCCAGCTCATGTTACGAGTTGATCTCAAAAATGAGGCAGAACCAAAACTCAAGTGGGCCACACGACTGGAAAAAGTGGGGGAGAGAAATGCCTACTGTTGAAACCTTTCTAGGGTCCATAGTGATGCTTGTATGCCATCCAAACCGTTCAAAAGAGCATTCCCACTGGGATGAACTGAAGCCACAAAAAACATTAGCCTGATCAAAAACTTATGTGACCCCATGAATGTTTCAACGGTGAATATTTAATCTTCATTGTTTCCTGTGGTATGGCCCACTTGAGTTCTAGATCTGCCTATTTTTTGTGCATGTCCTAACATGAGCTAGAAAAACGGATGGATGGCTGGATTTTTCACAAACATCACGGTGGGCCCCACCATGGGGTATATGACCTAATCAACAAATTCTGCCACATTCAAAAATCAGGTGCACAACACCTGCTACATGGAATGCGTCACGCCATATACTACTAGTATGATATGACATAGGCAAAACAAGCATGGTAGGAGGAAACGGATTGGATACTCCCCCTGACACTAGCCAATGGCTAGTGGTCGGTGCTCTGTGGAGCCCACCATGATGTTTGTGTTTCATCCAGGCCGTCCATCAATTTTTACAGATCGTTTTACGGTAAGATACAAAAAATAAGGTATATCCAAATCTCAATTGGACCACATTACAGGAAACAGTGTTGAATGAGCGTCAACCATTAAAAACATTTTGGGGGCCATAAAAGTTTTGGATCAAGCTGATTTTTGTCTTTTTCCCTTCATCTGGGTCTGTATGACCCAATCAACAGATTTGGATTTCAAATAAACAGTACAGTGGGCCTTAGGAGGATTTTAATGGTGGATATCCAATCACTATTGTTTTTATGTGGTGTGGTCCACCTGAGACTTATATACCTCTCATTTTTGGGATCAAGCCTACAATGATCTTTAAAAATTTATCACCGTAATGGATGAAACACATACATCATTGTGGGGCCCATATAGCATCGACCATCAGCCACGGGGCTGGTGTCAGGGGGAGAATCCAATCCATTTCCCTGGTCGGTGCTCTGTGGGGTCTACCATGATGTATGTGTTTCATCCATGCCGTCCATCAATTTTTACACATCGTTTTACAGTAACAAACAAAAAATAAGGTATATCCAAATCTCAATTGGACCACATTACATGAAACAGTATTGAATGAGCGTCCACCATTAAAAACATTTTGGGGGCCATAAAAGTTTTGGATCAAGCTGATTTTATTTTATTTTTTTCCCTTCATTTGGGTCTGTATGACCTAATCAACAGATTTGGATTTCAAATAAACAGTACAGTGGGCCTTAGGAGGATTTTAATGGTGGATATCCAATCACTATTGTTTTCATGTGGTGTGGTCCACCTGAGATTTATATACCTCTCATTTTTGGGATCAAGCCTTACAATGATCTTAAAAAATTTGACGTCTTGGCATCGATTCCCAAGTGGGGGTGGCTAACAGTGATGTGTAAACTGCCAGTGGAGTGTACTAACGAGCTAAGAAAAAACAAAAAAAAACAAAAAAACAAAAAAAAAAAAAAAGAGGTTGGATGGACAATCGGGATTTTGTTTTATATACATGCAACGTGTTCATCGATTGAGTGGTTGATAAGTAACTTATGCAATAGCAATCGCGCGCGGATCGCGTACTACCCATGCCCGTCCCTAGCTCCGAACGGTCAGGTATGTGAGCGGGCCCACCGTGATGTATCTGTACATCCAAACTGTCTATCCCTTTTTTCATATTATTTTAAGGCATCAATACAGAAAAGAAGAATATCCCATGCTCAAGTGGACCACACCAAATAATAAGCTTGATTGCATTAAAATACACAAAGCATTAAATGTCAGTTGCATTAAATGCAAGAGTTATCTGTGGTGTGATCCATTTGAACGTTGGATCTGCGTCATTTTTGCTTTAATGCTTTAAAATAATATGAGAAAGGGGATAGGGTTCAGTTGTACAGATACATCACGGTGAGCCCGCCCACAGTACTGCCCGTCCGGAGCTAGGGCGGCGGGGTAGTACGCAATCCGCGTACGGCCCCACATGACACCTCTTGATAATTCAACTAGAAACTTAATCACATTTGATTTGCAGTTTATAACACAAATTATTGCTTTGTTACTGGTTAGCTTGATTAAGGAGCAGCTAGTATCCGAAGCGGATTGGGTCTCATCTCCCATATGACATTTAAGCGTTCAACACCACATCAATGTGAAGTTCCATGCATGGTGTTGTATCTGTTTATCTACACTGTCCATCCCATTTCTCAGATCATGTTAGAATATGAACCCAAAATGAGGCAGATCCAATCCTCTAATAGACCACATCAGATATGACTCTTGCATTTAATGCCCCATTCAGTGAAAACCAAGCTTACTATTTGGTGTGGTCCACTAGACAATTGGATCTGCCTCAGTTTTGAGCCCATACCTTAACATGATCTTAAAAATGGGATGAACGGGGTGGATAAATAGATACATCACGGTGGGTCCCACACGGATCTAGTGAAATGCTTAAAGGTCCCACTAGGGTCGGTTGTAGTCCACTTCGGACAGCATCCTATCGCTGCCTGGACGCCTTAAACGCTTGATGGGTCCAGGATATGACCAGGTCCACCTTGATGTATGGGTTTTATCAAAGCAGTCTATCCATTATTTTTTAGATTGTTTTAGGTTATTAGGCACGTCCAATGCTCAAGTGGACCGCACCATAGGAAGCAGCGGCGATAATGAAACTCATTATTGAAACCTTGCTAGGGACCACCATTATGTTTATTTTCTATCCAAACTATTCATAAGGTCATACAAACCTGAATGAAGGGAAAACACAAATATCATATTAATACAAAACTTATGCTGCTGGCAAGAAATTTTTAATGATATGTGGGAGTTCAATCCCTAGGGTGTGGTCCACTTGAGCCTTAGATCTGTCTTATTTTTGTGTTCACCTCCTAAAATGATATGAAAAAATGAAAGAATTAACAACATATATTTAATCCATGCATCACAAAGGGCCTCACAGAGCCGTATGTAAGTTCATCTTACCAGCATTATATTTATTCCACCACATGTTCACAGCATGCTCTACCTAATCAATGCCTGAATCTTTGACACGCCTCGGTAATTTTTAGCCCCCCTTAGCTGGGAGGTTGGTGTGGCCATTATCAGCATCGCGCCCACATAGTTCATTCATGCCAAATCTGGTCCACTCATCAGGTGGGCCAGACATGTATAGTAAAAGGATCGCTTATTCTATGGCTGATAATGACCAGGTGCCCAAACTTACAACCGCCTATGGGAACGGTGAGGCGGTTGGCCTGGTCCAATCATTTTAGTGACCAGCATTGTATAAATGTATAGGCGCGGATTCATTTACATCTGGACTTGACTAAGTTCCATCAGGGCTTTTTCTGTGGGGCACACTTTGATATATGTGTTGTATATCCTCACCGACACTGTCCATTCATTTTCTCATTTAATTTTTGGGCGTTGGACTAGAAGATTAAGCAAATCAAAATCTTATGCCGATCAGACCACAGGGAACAATGATCGTTAAATGTACGTTAATAAAAACTTCCTAGGATCCACCATAATGTTTATTTGTCATTCAACCGATTAATAATGTCATACAGACACGAATAAAAGGAAAACACAAATATCTGCTTGATCCAAAACTCTTGGGAATCAATAAAAGTTTTTAATAATTTTATAATAGCTAGAGTTTTCTACTGTATGTTCCACCTGAGATATGAATCTACTTCATTTTAAGGCCTTTTGAGCCTTTAAATGAGCTGGCAAAGCAGACGAACAACATAAATATACAATACATACATCAAAGTGGGCCCAACTAAAAAATACTTGCTGAAACTTGATCAGGTCCTGACCTAATTGAATAAATATTGTATATTAATTTATAGATTAAAGAGACTTTCTAGTACTCCATCGCACATGTATAGTTTAAAAACACTCGTAAGATTTAAGTCACATTTCAATGACGTAGGTAGCTAATAGAATGTGATTTGTTGTAAATGAAATAAATAAATAAAAACTAAATCAGACCATTTCAAACGTTTAATGTCAACATTAGCCGACGTGTGGACCTACCTACTTTTGTACCAAGTCATATTCATGATAATGGCCCACCTTATAACTTACCCTCAAATCCCATACAATATTCCTTCGATTTCTCCTTCTAAATTCCAAAAGAAAAGAAGATAGAAAAAGAGGTAGCTTCTCTCTATCTTTGCTTTGCTTTCAATGTACAAAGACCTACAATTTCATGTTTCTACGCTTCCCTTTCTCTATTATTATTTTTGCTTTTTGTCTTTTCTTTTCTGCTTGTGTCTGTTTATATCTCTGTCTTTTTCAATTATTATTATTTTTTGTAATCCAAGTATTGTCATTTTCGATTTCGTGGTTTCTTATTCGGTTATATATTTTATACGATCTTGGATCGAGATACTTGCTAGAAATGAAATTATAATCTTAAAATAGAAAATAAAAGACATACATGCATGCAGTAGAAACGTAGCGATTGGTGCAAGGTTCCCCATTCTACAAGTGGGTCCCACCGTAACCTCCCAACGAGCGTCCATCAACAACTACGCCACTTGTACGCGTTTGGTTGGTAGACGGATACTTCCGGTGGATGGAATTGAAATGCCGTGATCTCACGAAAACAACATGGTCATGACCCATACACTTGTCACGTGTACAATGATCCCACCGTTGCTTTCGAGGTTCATGTGTGTGTGACATCCAACCTGAAATACAACTTTGGTCCACTTGATAAGTGACTAGGTTGATTTTTGCGTGACTAGGTTGATTTTTGCGTAAGACGATCATGGCAAGGCCATTTTGTTTTTATTATTATTATTTTTTTTTATTGTTTTTCAAGACACAGGCATCCAACACACCTACGCACGTGATAGTGGCATTTCACCACCTATGGTTTATTTTTTGCAATTTTTTCACATTTTTTTTTACATTTGTTTTTTTACACACACCCTCCAACACTTTTTTTGCAATTTTTTCACATTTTTTTTACATTTGTTTTTTCACACACACTTTCCAACACTCACTGCAGTGAGATTTCACTGCCTATGAGTACTCGAACCCTTGACCGGGTGTAGAAACGCCTGAGAGTCTACCACCAGTATAAGGACCCAAGACCTCATGTTGAAACTCCTCTTGAGTCTACCACTGAGGTAAGGACTCAAACCCAATTGAAGAGACCTCTAAACATGGACGCAGATTTGCTACTAACACTGCCAAGGTGGTTATGGGACAGTGCTTTGTGGGCCCATAACGATGTATGTGCTTTAGGAAGCTGTCCATCTATTTTTCAACATTATTTTAGAGCATTAGCATAAAAATAAGATGTATCCAGTCTCAAATGAACCATGCAACAAGAAAACAGTGAACGCCCACCCTTAAAAACTTTCTAAGGCCTACTGTAATGTTTTGCCATCCAACTTATGAATTTGGTCAGATAGAGCTGGATCAAGGAAAAATACACATATCAGCTTCAATCGAAACTTTTGTGGCCTTGAGAAGCTTTTAATGGTGGGTGTTCAATTACAATTATTTCTTATTTTGTGGTCCACATGAAATTTAGATCTACCTCGTTTTTTGGGTTCATCACCTGAAATTATTCAGAATAATGGATGGATGGCATGGATGAAATACAGACATCATGGTGGGAATCATAAAGCACCGTCTAGCTAATAGCTATTGGCAGCATCATTAGCCAATCCGCATCCCCAAAACAAATGTAAGGAATTTTACTGCTTGATATTTTTATAATATTAGCATGTCCAATAAGCCAGACTATAAAAAAAACAATACATACTATTTAAATACATCAAAATGCACATCCAACTTATTTAGTAATTTAATCTTAATGATCTTTTGTCAATGTGATTATAATGGTTGAGTGTGTGTGTCTGATAAGATGAATGTCATGTACACATTCCGTGTGCCTTAAAAAATTTTGACTTTTTGCTTTTTAAATAAAAATAATTAATATACAAGGATAATGCGATAATTTTTCTTCAAAATAAAAACACCACATGGATCGCCAAATTGTGCTATGAATAAAATGTGTCCATGGTTTTTCTTTTGTGTTTTGGAATTGAGGAAAATAAAGACTATTAATCTTCAAGACTTGGCTGTTAACAAAGATATCATGTCTCTTAGGAAAAGTTGATCTCGATAAAAACATGATATTTTAAAGGGATAAAGACTAAAATTCCCTTATAATAATGAGTGTTTCCAAGACCAGCTGCCTCACTTTGTTGTTTTCATTCTGCCCTTAAAAATGATGCAAATCTAAAGCGCAAGTTGATCACACCATAAGAAATTGTGATGAATTGGATGCCTATCATTAAATGTTTCTTGGCACCTTTAGAGGTTCATCAAGTTGATATTTGTTTTTTTTTCTCCTATTTATATTTGTGTTACCTTATGAATAGTTTAGATGACATATAAACATTAATATGGACCCTATGAAAGAAACAACTTTCAATGGTAGATGTTTACTAACATGGTTTGCTTTAATGTGGGCTACTTGAGCGTTGGATCTGCTTTTTTTCAGCTCATGCCCTAAAATGTTCTACTAAAACGAATGGAAATGTCATATGCATCATGATGCAGTGCATTTAACTGACTTTCAAAGTATAAATACGGCCAGATTATCAAACAAACTAAAAAAAAAAATGTAATAATTATTCATTTATAATGTATTCATGGTTAAGATGAAAAATCAAACAATCCTTAGATGGCATTGAATTTTCATCCGATATGTACCGTGTGCTCTTTCAATTCATGATCGACTCTACAAAGCCTAGTGTATGAAATCCCTTCTATTCATGGTCGAAACTTCAATGAGATTCACTCATCTACCAGGTAAGCTCTCGAACACACACACACACACACAAAGATAATCTAAAACTCAAGTAGGCTATACCATAGGAAGCAGTTAGTATGGCAATGCCCACCATTTGTTATGTGTGGGACCCACCTACGTACCTCATCATGATGAAAATAGACCTTTAAAAAAACAAGGTACTAAAAATTTGTGTGGGCCATACCATATGAATTTAGGTTACATTACATGTCCTAGGTGTAATTTTCTACTGTGCCTTGTGGGGTTGCCTACCTAAAGGCTGCATCAGCTTGGTTTTTTGGGATCAAAACAAAACACTTGGTGGTGTACCTGATGGACGGGGTGGATCGCATGAAAGTTTCACCACATGGCACTTGTTTAGCGGTGCCATGCCCTAACTTCCTATGGTCCACCTATCTATTTTAAAAACCTTCCTCTGCATGTGTTTGCTTCAATGTATCTGACATCTTACCAGCCTTTGAAGGAAAGAGAAAGACGAAAATAATAAATGCTTTCTACTAACAAACGAAAATAAGCTCTGTACAGACATTATTTTGAAAATAACTATCGCTTCTTTTTTTTTCCTGTTAGTAATAGAAACGGGATTTTTGGTCTAACATGTATTTGCAAATCCTTATCTTTTTTCTTTTAATATTTTTCTCCTTCTTGTCGTTTCTTTCGGTTTGATAAGACCATTCTAACCTACTGCAAAATAGAGAAATTGATGCTAGATAGATAGACAGTTTCATTAAAATAATCTTATTTATGCCAGACGAGAAAACAATACATGTTAGTAGCTTGGACTATGCGCCTTATCCACGCCCAATAGATGAACGGTCCCGATCTTCTATATGTGTACCATGTGCATAGATATCAATGTTTGATAACTAATGTAGAAGATTTTGGTACTACTTCATCCCTTTGATTTCTTAAAATGCCCATATTCTATATATTACACATTTGCCAACATTTCCATAACATGCTACTGGAGCAAGGTAGGTGCCTTTTCCCATGTTGGGGTTTGTTTGATAGAGTAATCTTATGTTGATTTGTGTTTGGGTGATTTGCTTAAGCAATTGGGCCTATGTATGCACCGTGTCCCCTTTCCATCACACGAGAATATGCAACAAAAAGATATGTGAGGCTACCGTGATATTTGCATGAAATCTATTCCATGCATTAATTATGGTAAATTGCATTAGGACATGAGTCCAAAAAATGAGGTTGAGATAAAACTCAAGTGCATGGACCACGCGATATGAAACAGTTGGAACATGGACACCTACCAGGAACCAACCCTGATGTTTATATGACATCAAACCTATTCATAAGGTGAAAACATCATGGATGAAAGGATATTTTAATATCAAGCTGATCTAAAACTTTGGTAGGCCCCAAAAAGGTTTCAAAGGTGTGTCTTTTAATCCCATTGTTCTATTTGCTCATGGCCCAATTGAGTTTCAGGTGGGCCTAATTTTTTGGTTGACAGCGTAAAATGATCTAAGCAAAGGATGAAATTTCTCACACGCGTCATGTTGGGCCCCAAGAGATTTTTGTTGCATGATAAACACCTTAATGTTGCTATCGATAATAAAAAGGTGTAGCAATTGAATGATCTGGAGTAAGAAAAAAAAAATGCAGTTTTTGGCAATTCATGCAAAGTGAAGTAAAATCGTCTAACTAGTTTCGAGTTTCCAAAACCACATGTAAACTATCAAATTCCACTCTCCATTGTCGAACAAGGTTTTGTTTCTGTCTTTTTTAAGTGAGATGGGGTAGCCCACCACACTCCTTAACAAAAAAGAAGAAATTTCATATCCTTAATCTAAATCCAAAAACTATTTACTGTGGTGTACTTAGCAACATGACTTAAAAGTTTCCCCATAGTCAATGTAAAATTTTATAGTAAAACCTTTGGCAACAATATGAGCTTTGTATTTTAAAACCAAGTCATTGGCTAAAGCGATGGATTAAAATTGAATGGATAAGCACTTCACGGGACCAATTTATAGGGGCTAAAAATGAACTCTTTTTTATATACCCCAACATTTCTTGGGGCTAGACTCATTATGTTAGTTTCGTTTCGGTTTGAACATGTTTGACAAGTGACACTGATGTGCCACTGTCCAAAGCATTCAAAATATGAGTCCTATAGTGGATGGAGCATGGATCAAAAATCACACGGATCAAATGGATGGTTAAAAGTGAAATAGTGTGTGGTTCAAAATTGTAGGGACAATCAAGTGATTAATTTTGTCTTTCTCAGTGTAACTTTTTCCATTCCACTCCATCCATGGTTGGATTAATAATTTTCATCATTTTGATTGTTTTGCAACCATTTCATGTATATGGTTGAGTTTCTATTCACTTCGGTCACACGTGTAACGAATGACCTAATTTTAGTTAAATATGTGTGAATAAATTAAGTATCGGGAGTATTAGAATCATGTTTAGCTCGAATCAACTTGAACGCTCGTGATCTCAAGTGCCGAATTAGTTAGGTTAAAACTAGATGCAAAGATTAGCCTAACTATTTAGCCACTGATTATTAAAGCGATCAAGTGATTTATATATGGAAGGATTTATTCTCCTAAATGAGTCTTTTTTGTTTTCAAGACAAAATTTATTTATTTTTAAGTTATTTTTTTAGTTTTTAAAAAAAAAGTAATAAAAGATAAAGGAACTAAAAATAAAGGCTTGATTACTAATTTTATTGATCTAACTACGAATGCAATACAATAGGCAAAAAAGAAAAGTAGAAGAGATTATAATAACGATGATTTATATTGGCAAAACAGCTATGGATCTTGTTGGTACTCCGGACCTAGATGACCATGAAATGGTTGTGGAAACGTCAAAAAGTTGTGAGACGACCATGGTGTATGGCCAATAAGTCATGACCAGATAATCATCAAGTAAGAACTCTATAAAATGTGGATCTAACAACGGGTCGTGGATATTTATACTAACTTACTAGTATATTGTAGCGATGAGCTAGCTAGATAGTAGCAAGAATTAAGTTAATAAGCCAAAGTTATTACAGCATGTTAGTGGATAGAAGCAAAGAAAAGTAAAACTAAACTAATAGGAATAAATGTCCAAGAGAAGCGAAAGAGCGAAGCAATGTAGAACCGAAAGGTTTGTGTTTATTTTGGTGTGAGGCTTAAAGCTCTTTTCTTCATTCTTCCTTTATAAATTTATTCTTCCTTTATAAATTTAGAGAGGCAATGGCTCGTGATCTCGTGAAACTTTTCTTAAGGTTCCATATAAGTATAGCGTAAGGCAGTCTATTAGGTGATCAAGATGATTACATTTCCAATAATGTGCATGCACTTGCTTTGCCAGAGAGTCCGATGGGACTCTTGCATTTAGTATTGAGTTGCTTTTTTATCTCTAGCATTTGATGTTTGCTCGAGTCTTGTTTTTCTTGGGCTCTCGAACGTGGATATGCCTCTTGCTGCTTGACTTTGACATTTATCTTGGTCATGTAATGTACATGGATGGCACATGTCATCTTTTAGGTCATATGGTTTGATCATGTTAGGTCGAGTGTAAACAATTTAAATATTCACAAAAAATTTTAAAGAATTAAATTTTACCAAATAGTACATCAAGCCTGTGCTTTTTTAAAATAGAAATTACATTAATATTGTTATTTTTTCTTTACCCTTAAGTATCCAACTGATAAATCCAATGGATAAACACACATTATTAACGGAAGAACCAAAAATATAGCGGATCCAAATTTAAGGTGGGCCAATCCATTGAAAATAATGAACTCCATTTTGTGTAGCCCTTTGATGATTTGATTAATCCGTTGTTTTCGCTTGTGTTATCAACATGGTGTGGTGCATATATTTATGGTTGGATGTCATACACATATAACATGACTGAGTGCGCCCCACGTTTTTTAGTTTCACTACTTTTTCAAGAAAAGAGTTAGACCATGGTATTTTAATAATTAAAAAAAGTACCTGCGGCTGGCATTATTTAGTTAAATATACATTTCCTTCTTTTTTATATTTTGGTAGCTGAAGTTTTAAAAATTTTCACGTCTGCCTCAGATTAGAACATATGTTTAGGTATCTTTCCAAGACTTCTCCCTAGTTTTAATTTGGACCAATGTTGCTCACATGTAAGGAGTAGCTTGCATATATATGGACCGTTCATTTGGCGGTTTGCACGGTGGATGGCTGATGCCATGAAGATGCACCCTATTTCCACTATCTTATCTGTTTGATTGTTCCCCTGCAAATGGATGGCTAAAAATTAAAGATGGCTAGACAATCTATTTAACAGAGAAAGTACACTACTCATATGGTTAAAATCCTTCGACGGTCTATCAACCGTTAGCTGATTAGGTGCAGCCCCGGCCTCACCCAAGACAGTGAGGCACTTGCCGTGGGGCCCACCTTTATGTATGTATTCTATATCCACACCGTCCATCCGTTTTTTTTCATATTCTTTCAGGACATGAGCCCAAAAATGAAGAATAACCAAATCTTAGGTGTACCAGATTATAAGAAAAAGTGGTGATTGAATGTCCTACCATTAAAAACTTTTTAGGGCCCACCGTAATGTTTTCCTGTTGATAAACGGCAACCTATTGATAAGGTCAAACCTGAATAAAGGAGAAAACAAATATCAGCTCAATCCAAAATTAATGTGGCCCATTAATGGTCAATCACCATTATTTCCTATGGAATGGTCCACCTGAGAATTAGATAATCTTCATTTTCGACTCATGCCCTAAAGTGATTGGACAAAACGGATGGACGGCCTTGATATAGAATACATACATTAAGGTGAGCCCCACAGTAAGGGCCGTACAGGCTTGGGTGTGAGGCGGTCGCACCTAAACTGCTCCCCCAATCACCCCCCACCATTGCATGATAAACCATTTTTTGAACTAGGAATTTCAATTACCACTGCTTTGGGTATGTGGGGACAATCCAATCATGGATCTCAGCCGTCCATTCACCATATACCACTATTGTAAAGCCATGATGCAAAAATCACACCGATTGGACGATCTGGACACTTTGAGTGTTGGTCCTTGTTTTTACCACCGTCAGGTTTATAAGCCATAGATTGGATGGTTAATATCATCCAGACTCTCCTTTAGAATTATAAGCAATCCTTGATGAATAGATGTCTCAAGTTGATGATTAGACATATCTCCATTTGCTCGATCTTGACCATTTTGGAATCAAACGGTTAAGATCATCCAGTTAGTTGAGCTGACCGTACACTTTAAATAGATTATTTGACTGCCCCTACATGCACAAAAGCAATCTGTACTATCATAAGCCTATGATATAACCAGTTGTATCCGATCTCCTCCCTTCTTTTTTTTTTGGTTTTTTCCATTTCTAAAGGGTGCCCACCGGAAGACTTTGGAGGTCAAGGTTAAACTACAACGCAACGTGTGGGGTCCACCATCATATATGTATTGCATCCAATCGGTCCAATATGTGAACCTTCTCATGTTCTCATGATAATTCAAAAATCAGGCCGAAATAAAACTGATGTGGCCACAACATGTAAAATCATGCTTGAAACCTCAAAAATCAAATAGTGGGTCCCACATGAGGTTTTTAATGGTATGATTTTTCTTGTATCCATTTATCCCGATAAGATTCATCTTATGAATGGGTTGGATTGAATTTTGAAATCACGATTTCCCTAACAAACAATCTAAAAAGGTTTTAATGGTCAGCATCACAATGCCAACTCGTCCCTGTGTTGTGGCCTCCATGAGATTTATATATTTCTGATTTTTGTCTGACAAGGAATAATATGATGGGACCACATGATGGACGGATTAGATTTCATGCACACATTACGTTGTTCCCCACAAATTGGGCTGTACGGTAAGCTTAACTACAAAGCTTTGTAATGGATCTGACCTCTTTTTAAAGGACTTCAGATGATTCTAACCTGATTGGTCTCCTTTACCTTTGTGATGAGTGGCCTTGAGTCTGTACAAGTGAGGCCCATGGTTAGTTGGTTAAGACCGTTGATCTGATGGACCCCTACGTGGATGGACGATCACGAAGAAATCTGGCCACCGGGACAATCCCTGAACTTCAATTTGGCAGCCTTGCAAATAGTACAATGCACATTAATCAGAGCCATAAACTGGTGGTCAAGATCCTCCGATTCCGATATGGAAAAAAATTCGGCATCAGATCAACGGTCGGGATCACCAACAACCCCAAAAGTTGTACCGCTCCACTGGTCAGTTGGACCACATGCATATGTTGATTATGCACCATTGGATCATCTCCTTTCTAACCGTCCATTTTTTGCACACCTGTCTGGCCCCAGCTAACCAGTAAATCAGGGAAACGGATTGGCTACTCCCTGCCACCAGCTATTGGCTGGTGGTCGGTGCTCTGTGGGACCCTCATGATGTATGTGTTTCATCCATTCCGTCCATCTATTTTTATATATTATTTTATGGGATAAAGGAAAAAATGAGATATATATCAATCTCAAGTGGACCACATTACAGGAAACAGTGTGAATGAACGTTGATCATTAAAAACGTTTTGGGGGCCATAAAAGTTTTGGATCAAGCTGATATTTATTTTTTCCCTTCATCTGGGTCTTTATGACATAATCAACAGATTGGGTGTCAAATAAACAATCAGTGGGCCTTAGGAGGATTTTAATGGTGGATATCCATTTATTATTGTTTTCCTGTGGTGTGGTCCACCTAAGATTTACATGCCTATCATTTTTTATTATCAAACTCTAAAATGATACGTTAAAATGTATGAACGGAATGGATGAAACACATACATCATGGTGGGGCCCACAGAGCACCGACCACCAGCCACGGGGCTGGTGTCAGGGGGGAGTAGTCTGTCACTCCGTCTCCGTAAATCAGCCCAGTTTTCCAGGCCAGCTCACGTTCCGAACACGTGTGCAGATCTCCACGGGAATTACCGACTGGGAGGACTGTTATTCGAGGAGGGCCCTCTCATGTGAGGCGGTGGAACACGTGTCAGATATCCATGCGAAATTCCCACTTTTCTAAGATCTGAGCAATTCATCATGTCGGGAGAAGAATGAGTATACTACTTGCCAAAAATCAGGGTCATACACTCATCAAGTGAGTCACATATATATGTTGAATTTGAACAGCCGGACTTTCTTTCCAACCGCACATTTTTCTTGTATGATTTTTGACATGCTTATAACCATCAGACCATCATTAATTTCTGTATATAGAATTTTCTCTGTGGACCCCACATGATGAATGGACTGGATCTCTGACACGTGCGTTACGCCCGGATATCTGACACGTGTTGCGCTACTCATATGGGATCCCCTCATTTAAATCATCGTCCTTTCTCGAATTGGGAGTTGTTCATACTCCGACAGTACGTGGCACTTGATACACAACCTCTCATAACTTATACACGTGTGCGTACATGAACTCAACTAAACCGATCAAGTCGTGGAACTCACTGTCTCGAGATCACATGCACAAAATCAGCTGGATGCAACAATCCTACCATCTGAGCCGTCGACATTTGTTTATTGAAATAGGACCATTAGATACTTTCATTCTCAACCGTCCAATAAATGTCCACCAATCCGATAAGAACATGATAAGATAACCGTAATGTTTTGGTTCATGACAAATATACACTAGCAACTAATAACCTGGAAGTTTAATTTTGAATTAATTATATTCCACGTATGCAATTTCTGAGTAATCCCTGCACATCATCCTTCACCATCAGCCAGAGTAGCAAAGCTTCTCTCCTCACGAATCATGCTTGGGGCCATTTTGGGAAGAGAAAAAATTCAAAGTAAAAGCTCTGTCATTTCATTTGGACGGGTTCTTCCAGCCCATTCAAGTTCTTATTGACCCCTCTCTCTATCTCTCTCCGATTTTTATTGCCAGCCCTCTGCGAAAGCTCTCTTCAAAAAAGAAAGATCTCTCTTTGGATATGTAATGAAGCTCTCTTTTCTACTTTGACTATTTATATCTTCTTACTTCCTTTTAATTCAACTTGGTTTTGTTGATTTTTGTTGTTTCTGGCATTTGGGTCTTTTTAATTTTGTATCTGGCAATTTAAGAATCTGGTTAGTTTCCAGAATGATCATGGATTGTTCCTGCTATTTTGGCATTTCTTTCATTATTTTGTTACTCTTTTTTGCTGATTGATTCCTTTTGTTTCACTTTTTTTAATTTTTGCATCTTGCTTTTTGTAAGATTTTCTTCATGGCTTCTTTCTTTATTTTTATAATTTTCTCTGGTTTTAGTTCCTGGTTTTGGTTGATTTAGTCTTTATGCAAATTGGGTTTTTTTATTGTGGCATTTTTTTTCTTGATGTGGGTTTTTTTTTTTCCTTCCATTAATGTTTGTGAGGCATCTGTTCAACTGTATTTACTCATCTTTTGTTTCTGTTCCTTTTTTTGAATTTGGGTTTTTATTTTTATTGACTACATATCAGATGATGTCTTACCCTGCTGTAACTGGAACAAGATGAGAGGGGCTCTTAATACATTGCCTAGTCCTGTAGAGGCCAGGCATCGGTTGCCGGGATCGATGTGAGTTTCTTCTTTCTCGCATCCTTTCACTGTGCTTATGTATATTATTAATTCATCAGGCTGATTTTAAATGTGTGGGTTATTATTATTTTTCTTGTGCGAGTTAGTCCTTCCTAGCTTTCGTACTTAAAATTAAACACTGATCCGGACTGCATGAACTAAGTTTGAAACACATGCATAGAATGTGACAACTATTGAAATTTTCCTTGTCAGTCTGGATTTGGGTCTCTGTTAAAATTTGCTACTTTTTTAATTTGGATTCGTTCTTGTGGTTGTAGTTAGGTTGATTGTGGTAGACATTTTGGATTAGTGTATGTTTGTTTGATCCTGACTGCATGAACTAAGTTCGAAACACATGTATAGAATGTGACACATATTGAATTTTCCTTGTCAGTCTGGATTTGAGTCTCTATTAAAATTTGCTACTTTTGTATTTGGATTCGATATTGTGGTTGTAATGAGGTTGATTGTGGTGGACATTTTGGGTTAGTATATATTTGTATGAGAATTCCTGCTTAGGAAATGGATGAAGGCGAAATAGGATTTGGAGAGCCAATCCCAAATAGCTGGGAAAAGGCTATGATGATGATGTAAGACTCCTATCAGGTGGACCACACATGATCATCGGTTCAGATCTGGCCATTGGATTATTCAGATTGAGTGATTCAGTGGGCCCCACTACAGTTGTAATCATTGTAAATAGGTTTGGGGCGGGACGCTTGAACCGCTATTCCTATACTCGGTTATTAAGCCAGATATGGAAACCGTGGAGACCCTAGAGGGAGAAGTATGATGGGTAAGCTTTTAGCCCTCTTTCCTATAAATAGATGTCTTGGTCCCCTCACCAACACAATTGAGAAAACCCTAATCCCATTGAAGGTTCTCCTAAAGGTGTGAGGTGCGAAAGATCAAGATTCATGTTGGTGGAATGTCTTCCCAATCAGGTACACTTTTAGATTGTGGTTTTGAATCTCCATTGTTGATGCATAGACAATCCGTCAATTCCGCAATACAAATCCAATAGATGATGATGTGCTTGATGTGTTACCTAGAGCTGGGGTGAGCTTGAAATGGAATGCATTTTTTATTTTTTTTCCTTCTCTGGCTTTAATTCAAGGATTTTGTCCCTGGTAATCGGAAGTGTTAGGAGATTAATTGTAGAGGTTCTGGGTTATCAGTTTCATTTTGTCCTGTTTTGTTGTGTATTAGGATTGGGGTTGTGCTGATTTTATAGGATTTTATTATATAAACAGCTGACTTTTAGACAGGGTGGATTTGGATGCTTATTGAAATTAGGAGGATAGGAAGATGAATGTCTGACGGGTTATTTTAGGATGCATACAATAGAAATTTGGTGTTTTAGGCTTGTAGCTGATTGCTGTAGAAAGGTCTTTTATATTATTAACAGTGTAGATTCAGTAAATGGTTTGTGGATGTGACTTCTGTTGGGTTCCCATCAAGCTAGCAGACTGCCCCATGTTGGGAATTATTTTGGGCTCTCTGAAAATCTAAACTACTACCTTGATTGAGCAGACAGTGCATTCCTTTCCTCTGTGTTCTGCATATACTAGAAAGGCTGAAGAGAACGAGTTCCCTAGAACTTGTCTATTTTTGTCCTTGTCTATTTCTTTGGTTGCTTGTCATTGTTTGTTGGTGTTTCTGCTGTTTACGAAATTTTACATCCCTAAATATAAAAAGGAACATTTAACATCTGCAAATACCAAACACCTGAGAACAACGGCAAATAGGAAAAAGTCAGAAACACCCTTGGATGCATTTGATACACAATAGAGCACTGGATTTGTTGTTCAGTCTTATGCTGTGGACTTCTGAACATGATTTAATTGCAAAATTATAAGAGATAAATTTCGGTTACCCAGTAGATATTGGAAATGTCATGATTGTGCCTTCAATGTATACAAAGAAGAACCAGTCAGGAAAAGATCAATGACCTAAAAAACACACATGGATCTGACATCTTAACTGAAAGAAAAGAAACCAACATGTCCCCATAGAAAAAAACCATAGTGGCATTTTTCAATCATGATTCTCTCATTTCACTATCTGTTGTGTACTATGAAAAGTGACCCGAAGTGACTAGTGAGCTAGAGAACTGGTGTTATCATGAACAAAGGCAGTGATAACATTGTCTAATATTTGCATATGGTATGTTTGTGCACATGTTTATTCCTATATTCAACTAACTTGGTTACAGTGGTTGCAATCTCATCTCTTGGGCCTGGTCTGCAGATATAAAATGGTATCCCAATTAAACTACAGTTGAATTACTCAGGCTCTCCAATGATCTAATTTGAATGTTGTGCTGCACTGCAACTAATGATATACTGCATTTTGAAGTATTCATGTTCAATGGCCAAGCTGAGTAATGAGAGATGTCTACTAGGGCTAGCATTGGGCCATTCTAACACATCAGGTGTCAAGGCCTAACCCATCTGAGCTGGGCTCTTAGCAGCCAAGGCCCAGGCATCCCATTTATGCTTGTCACAGGCAAGGCCTGGGCATGAATTGCAGGCCGATTTCTGTGTGACAGGCTAAGGCCAGCAACCATCCAGCACAAACCCTACCAATCCTCCCCATGTCCAACATGTGCACTTAAGGCTCGCTCGTATTCAACAAGAAATTGAATTACATTTTATGTAGTTGAATAAAATATAAATGGCCAAATTGAAGTTACCTTAGTATTTTATTCATGGAGTAGCCTCTAATTTGCAATCGCTTTATATTCTAGTTGGACTCGATAGGAATCCCTGCAATTTGAGGTCCACTTCTTCATTATGAATCCTATAAAGCATTTAGTCATTTTATTTGGTTAAACTTAATGATTGCAACTAAATTCATTTGTGCATCTAAAAGTGTGCCGATTGAGCTGAGCCACGCTTGGGTAACTTGCGCTTGGAACCTGCCGAGGTTACTTCTACAAACCAAGAGCCACGTGGGTGAAACTGTCATGAGATCCACTCTGTTCATCAGGCACATTGCCTCATGTTAACCATTGAACACAACGATGATCATCCAAACTTAAAATAGGTCACACCACAGGAAATAGTTTGGGATGGAACACCCACCATTAGTTTTGTGTAGGACAGACTGCTGTTTTTTTATACCATCCTACGCATTCATATGATATGCCTCATCAGGGTGAAAGAATTACCCAACAATTACACTATTGTAAAACCTAGATGGGCCATGCCACAGAATTTAGTGGTTTTAGGTAGAATATTTTTGGGGTCGCCCACCCGAGTGTTGAATCATCCTGATTTCTGGGATCAAGGCCTAAAAAGGGGTGGTGTATGTGATGGATGGCATGGATTTTATGTGTGTTAATTCATTTTTCCCACGCTAGTGAAAGCAAACCTAGTAGGTACTTGGCAAGAGGTACCCAAGTGTTTCCGTGACAATACCTTGTGAGTGTGGTCAGATTATGTTTAGGGACATCTGTTTCTTGTAGGAAACTGGTAGCATTTCACCGGATAACAACATTTAAAGGGTGCTAGTGGACGTTTATGTTTTCCATATAAAGTTACCTCAAGTTTTCCATCTCAATTTTCTCCTGATGGTTTCCAGGATGCTACTTTCAAAGTAAAATTAAGAGAGATATTTCCTAGATTTAGTAACCCGATTGATGTAGAGAGGAGTGTTTGTGATGCAGGACAATTAACCACTTGCTCTAAAAGCTCAAACTGTTGGAGTATGATGAATTAATCCGTTTATCTCATAGCTCAGGCCCCACATCTCATGGATTTAGGACCTCAGCAGAACCCCCTTCGTGGGCTCCAAATTACATGGGCCGCCCACCCTAAGTGTGTCCCCACATCCCACGGGCTACCCCACTCGAGCCTGGTGTGAAATGCGCATTAATCACCCCCGGTGAAGAGTCTCAAACATGAGGCCTCCTCCATGGGCCGCACCCACCCCGAGTGTGCCCCTGCATCCCGCAAGCGACCCCACTCGAGTCCTGTGTGAAAATGCCCCTGTATTAGTTTGCTTGGTTGGTTTGGTGCATTGTGTATGTTTGCAAAAGTGATTAGCTAAGGCACTGGTGGTTTATTCATCCATCATTTGCAGCTCGTCGTCACCCAAGTTGTATTGGTGATGTGAACGTTTTATCTTGTACACACACCGAGATTTCCTCTATTGTGAATGGAGAGAACGTAGCTTACATTTGGGAATACAGAGTTTTACACGAAGATGTTGCATTCTAGTGCATGTGAATGATTCACTTCTAAGTTGTCATGGGGAGGTGAATTCTGACAAGCTATGCCTCTCTCAGATGCAGCAACATACATGCATGCAATCTTGTCGAAGTCATTGTCCTTGATTTGGATGGAGTATATATCATACCAATTGGATGATATAACCATCCGATTGGCGGTCATCAAATCAGACTATTGAAAAGAAAATGGCCAGATGTCCAAATTCAACAGGCAGAATCAGACAGTTAAGGTTTGTCCATTCTATTTGACTTTCTGGTTATGCTTCATCTACAATGGAGTCCTCAGTTTTGGGCATTTGAGGAGTACATGCACGCATGAGCAGGTATCAACGATAAGTCATTTTGCCTTAGTGAGTTTCAGCTTGCTCGATAGCACCTAGAAACCTGCATTTATCTCCCCTTAGATGCACTTGGGTGCCTGATAACATCCAGAAATCATTGTCCTTGAGGGATGGGGGTATATATCAAACCAAGTGGATGATGTAACCATCCAATAGGTGGTCGTCAAATAAGACTATTGAAGAGAAAATGACCAGAGGTCCAAATTCAACAGGCAGAATCAGATAGTTAAGGTTGTCCATTCTGGTTGATTTCAGGTCATGCTCCATCCACAATGGAGCCCTCAATTTGGGTGTTTTGAGAATTATGTGCATGCATGAAGGATAAGTCAACTTGCCTGATAGCATCCAGAAACCGGTATTTATCTCCCCCTTGATGCACCCAGGTGCCTGATAGCACCTGGAAATCATTGTCCTTGATTTGGATGGGGGTATATATCATACCTTTCGGATGATGTAACCATCCAATAGGTGGTCATCAAATAAGACTATAGAAGAGAAAATGACCAGAGGTCCAAATTCAACAGGCAGAATCAGATAGTTAAGGTTGTCCATTCTGCTTGATTTTCAGGTCGTTCTCCACCACAACAGAGCCCTCGATTTGGGTGTTTGAAAATTACGTGTACACATGAACATTATGAACAATAAGTCATTGTGCCTTGGTGAGGTTCAGCTTGCCTGATAGCACCTGGAAACCTGCATTTATCTCCACCTCGATGCTCCCAAGTTCAGAATGTAGTTTGTTGAAATCTTGACCTCAATGCGCAAGTTGTTCCTTATTTAGTCTATGATCTGTCATTGTAATGAACATTCTATAATCCTCTTTTAGGTTTGGGGGCAGTGGTACCACTATAAGCTATGGTGGTACCAGGCTGAGGTGGGGCCAACTTGATTTTTATGTAACATCCAACTCGTCCATCAGACATGTTGCCTTAATAAACATACAAAGGCGAAAAAATCAGGCCAATCCAAAACTCAGGAGGTCCACAGCAAAGGGAACATTTTGGGGGGAGACCCACAATTGTTTTTGTGTGTGTGTGTGTGTGTGTGTTGGATAGAGGCCATTCAGAGCGATCCAAAACTCAGGTGGGTCACAGCAAAGGGAACAATTTGGGGGGAGACCCAAAATTGATGTTTTGGGGGTGCCCACCAAGTTGTGCATATTGGATAGAGGCCATTCAGACCCTTCATCTGGCCTATATGAAGGCTCGGGCCAAAACTCTGGAGGTTTTGCTACTCAAGTGGGCCTCGGTGAAAATCAAGGGTGAGAATTCGCTCCCAACTTATTCCATGTGCCCGGACCGCATGGGTGTTGGATTGAGTTGATTTTTGGGACCTAGGGGTTTATTGAGGTGACAAATCTGATAGACGGATTGGATGTTACATAAACATCACATGGGTCCCTCATCAGCCTTGTACAACTGAAAGCTTACAGTGGTACCAGTGCCACTGGAGTGAGTCCCTTAATTTTGTAATAGTTTATATCTTCTGTACCTTTCCCATGCCATGTTTGGAAGCTGAAAATTACTTGAATGTTTTCCTCTCTGAACTTTTTTTTCTCACATTAGCCTGCAAAATACTGGTGTTACAATGTACTTTCTTGTCTCACTTTTTAGCTACTTTATTTCCATTTTGTACTAATTTGGTTCTTAGATACTTGCCTTGCTCGACCACTAACTTGGTTCTTGGAAACTTTCCTGACGCAGTGATGACACAAACAAGCGGTCTCAAAGAAGTAAAGATTTTAAAGATAACGACAAGGGTTTCAGCACTTCCTTCCAAGAGAGGAGCTCAAGCTGCAAATTTCTTTCTTTGAAACTGGTCCTAGTTATTATTATATGCGGAACTTTCTTGACGCTGCTCCATTCACCCACATATGAAAATGATCGTCTCACGAATCCTCTTTCCCAGTATGTTCTATTTTTTTATTTTTCCTATGCATCTTGCTTGACACTTGGTCTGCTCCAGTTTTTTCGGGGATAGGTTTTCCTTTGATGGGTTTTGTTAGAAGCAACCAAAATACTTGTTGGAGGCAAATAATTGGATAGCCTTGTTGTTATCATTAAGGGGGTGTTTGGATCGTTAGTTGCTTAAGATAAGCTACTTATTACACAAGTAGCTTATCTTATTTTCTACTTATTAAGAAGATAAGTATGTTTGGCAAACAACGTACTTATCAGCTTCTCCTCTCTTTCATCTCTCCTGATGCCTCTTTTCAGCAACTTATGAAAAGTAGAAAAACTAAAAAATTTGACTGAAGTGATTGTGTACTTTTAAGTAAAAAAGTTACTTGTAACTAATCATAAACCAAACTTTATCTGAAATAAATCACTTTTTTACTGCTGTAAGTAGAAAAGGTAACTTATTTGGTGGTATCCAAACGGGCCCTAAATGACTACTCTGCCCATATTTTTCTGGGAAATGACTTTTATATCCTGACATTTTGGATCCTATGAAAATGGAATGGATGGATAGATACCCAAAAAACAAGATATTGCTTGTAACCATAGAGGAATGTTACTATAACACACGTACATTGTACGCGTGGAATTTACGCGTCGCAATTAGGAGCATTGATTGGTGACCACCATATACATGGGTTATATCCAAAAAGACAAGGCCATTAGACTTGTGGTAGCCACATGATGAGTGGCCCAGAAAAGGGACAGTGAGCTCAAAACAGACCAATGGTCTGCACTCAATGAGCAAAACTCACAGCAACTGGATTTGAGCTAAACCTTCCAGCTACTGCAATGCTATCTGAAATATGTCACTTATATACTGCTGTAAGTAGAAAAAGTAACTTTTTTGGTGGTATCCAAACGGGCCCTAAATGACTACTCTGACCATATTTTTCTGGGATCCTATGAAAATGGAATGGACGGATAGATACCCAAAAAACAAGGATATTGCTTGTAACAATAGAGGAATGTTACTATAACACACGTACATTGTCCGTGTGGAACTTCTGCGTCGCAATTAGGAGCATTGATTGGTGGCCACCATGTACGTGGGTTATATCCAAAAACACAAGGCCCACCACTGCACACATTTACCACATATATGGTGAGGATGGAGTTGCATGGAGCTATGACGTGTACAGAAAATTAAAATTCTTCATCATTGTGTTAATCTCAAGAGCCAAAATAGGACTTATACCGTTTTATTTCTAATTGAAGCTCATATTCACTTAGATTAGGACTTAACAACTAACCTATAAACCACTTACCATGTTGGTTTTTTTTTTTTTCTGAGAGATAAGTTACCACTTTTTTATGCTGCCTCCAACTCCAATTTCTTAGTAGCCTTGTGTAAGTCCTCTGCTTACGAGGCCTACCTTACGAATGTCTCTCAAGTTTAGAATTTATCTGTCTCCTATTTGCATCGTAAGTTCTCTCGCTTGTCAATCTACTAAGCTTATCAAGAAATGCAGGTCAAGATTCGTTGATGTGGGGTGGCTATGGGAGAGGGCCCTTGCTGATTCACGTTATGCATCGCATGTAGATGTTAATTGGGCTCAAATTTCAATAATCGTCGACCAACTTGCTGACAATAAAAATGGACAGCTGGAAATCGGCTTATTAAATTTCAATGGTAGTGAGATCAACCACTGGCAGCAGCTTGTGCCGGGTACCCACTGTGTCATCCTTCACCTGGAGTATGCTAGGAATAATATTACTTGGGAGGATCTATACCCGGAATGGATTGATGAGGAAGAAGAATCTGAGGTGCCCGTTTGCCCGTCTCTACCTGAGCCTAAGGCAGTGAAAAATCTACAACTTGATCTTATAGCTGTCAAGCTTCCCTGTCGTCGGTGGTCAGTAAATTGGTCGAGAGACGTTGCTCGGTTACATCTGCAGCTTGCAGCTGCGAAGCTTGCTGCTTCTGCAAAGGGAAACCACCGAGCGCATGTGATCTTTGTTACTGATTGTTTCCCTATTCCAAACCTCTTCATGTGCAAGGAACTTGTTGTCCGTGAAGAAAATACATGGATGTACAAGCCCAACCTGAGAGTATTGAGGGAAAAGCTTCAGCTTCCAGTTGGATCATGTGAGCTTGCAGTCCCACTCAAGGCCAAAGGTCAGTTTTCTAGTATTCTTTTATTTGTGTGGCAAGCCAGTTCGGCACTTTTTGTTAAGGCCATGTTTGGATACCATGGATTCCACATCCAAATATGCTGTAAGTAAAAATATACAATTTCAATCTAACATTTGCTAGGCCTGATAAATTTATGTGGACCCACCTTTGTAATTCATTTGGTGGGCCCTGTGGTGGGTGGAAGTAGCCCCAAAGGTCTTCCCCATCAAATGATCTTATCAATTTAACTGAGGTCCTTTATTAAATGTGTACCTTTGTAATTCATATGGTGGGCCCTTCGGTGGGTGGGAAGTAGCCCCAAAGGTCTTCCCCATCAAATGATCTTACAATTTAACTTAGGTCCTTTATTAAATGTGTACCTTTATTGCAATTTTCATTGGGCGGATAGGATAATTTCACCAGGGATATGTTAGCGCATGTCTAGGGTTGCAGCTGGGCTGGGCTGGGTTTGTCTAGCCAGTCCAAGTCCATCTTGCTTCGCGCCAGGTTTGGGCTGAGCCCTCGAGGCCCATGGTTTGGATGTGGGCCTAAGGTTTAGACCCACTAACTACTTCGCCTAGATGTGGGCTTACATCTGGCTAAGGGCCAGGCATGACTAACTGATTTAACGCTAGTGGGCGAGTACTTGGCTGGTGGGCCAGGCCCAAGTCTGATTCCCTAGCTCATGGGCCTGGACTCAGGTCCTTAGCTGGTGGGTTGGACCTGAACATATGTTGGCCCAGCCTAGCTTGCCCAGCTGCCATCGTAGGTATGTCCCATCCCCTGATAGATAGGGCCCACTAGATTCACAGCATAGGAACACCCAGTCATGCAAAAAAGAAAAGAAATGTTCTTCCAATTGAGCATCTGCTAGTAGAGAGGATTTAGATCTCCCTGCATGTGGGTAAATGATGGCAAGTTCATAACCGCGCCACACCAACTTGCTTATCTAGCCACTTTCTGAATCTTGAAATGATATCTGGTAATTACATTTGCTAGAAAACTGAATAGATTCATCTGTTGCTAATACCTGGAAAACCATATGCATTATCAGTTTTTTTTTTTTTTCTAATTTTAGTAACCAAATTTGATTGATGGGTGAACTAATTATGATTTCTGTGACATAACTGTTCTTTCTTTCGAAGCTGTTTAAGAATTTCAAGTGTCATTTTATTCTCATGGGAAATTATTACTTATTATTAGTTCCATGAACAGAGAGGTCCTACTTAGGAACTGCACATCGGGAGGCATACGCGACCATACTCCATTCAGCACACGTATATGTCTGCGGTGCAATCGCTGCAGCCCAGAGCATCCGCTTAGCAGGCTCTACAAGGGACCTTGTCATACTTGTTGACGAGACAATCGGCGAGTATCACAGAGGGGGCCTTGAAGCCGCTGGGTGGAAAATTCGGATGATCCAAAGGATCCGGAACCCAAAGGCAGAGCGGGATGCGTACAACGAATGGAACTACAGCAAGTTCCGGCTGTGGCAGCTGACTGACTATGACAAGATAATATTCATCGATGCAGACCTGCTCATCTTGAGGAATATTGACTTCCTATTTGGGATGCCAGAGATAACAGCCACTGGCAACAATGCTACGCTCTTCAACTCAGGTGTGATGGTAATTGAGCCCTCCAACTGTACTTTTCAGCTGCTGATGGATCACATTAACGAGATAGAATCTTATAACGGAGGCGATCAGGGTTATTTGAACGAGATCTTCACATGGTGGCATCGAATTCCAAGACACATGAACTTTTTGAAGCATTTCTGGATAGGCGACGAGGAGGAGAAGAAAGAGATGAAGACCCATCTGTTTGGAGCAGATCCGCCCATCCTTTACGTCCTTCACTATCTGGGTAATAAGCCTTGGATATGTTTCCGGGACTACGACTGCAATTGGAACGTGGATATATTGCAGGAGTTTGCGAGTGATATTGCGCATGCAAGGTGGTGGAAAGTGCACGACACAATGCCAGAGAATCTGCAGAAGTTCTGCCTGCTGCGGTCAAAGCAGAAAGCGGCTTTGGAGTGGGACCGGAGGCAGGCTGAGAAGGGGAAGTACACAGACGAGCATTGGAGGAGGAATATAACGGACCCGCGTCTGAAGACTTGCTTTGAGGAATTCTGCTTCTGGGAGAGTATGTTGTGGCATTGGGGAGAGACGAATTGGACAGACAACAGCACTGTTCCTGCAACTCCCCAGCTGACGACTGCATCTCTCTCTAGTTTGTAATTTCAGCCTCTCTCTCTCTCTCTCTCCATATATCTTCTTTTTTTATATATAGATGGGTACCGAATGGAGTTAGGTACGCCTTTGAGTGAGTTTCATTTAATGATGCCTTGATACTTCAAAATGGAATGTATCCATGATGATTCATCTGCTTCTTTAAATTGGTATCATTGATTCTTTTGTCAATCTTGCTTTACATGTTGCAAGGGTCCAACTTTTCCATTATTTCCTTATGAAGTTTCCTCCTCCATCTTCAAGCTTAATGCGTACTGTTTGGATGTTCACCAAATCATTGTGCGATTTTATTTATTTATCCTTTTATGAAAGATGACTGATTTTATTAAAATCGCACA
Source organism: Magnolia changhungtana (assembly GCA_030180095.1). Taxonomy (NCBI): domain Eukaryota; kingdom Viridiplantae; phylum Streptophyta; class Magnoliopsida; order Magnoliales; family Magnoliaceae; genus Magnolia; species Magnolia changhungtana. The sequence goes on from JASAUF010000181.1 coordinate 3,674,822, forward strand.
ACTCACCCCCCCCCCCCCCCCCAAGTCTACAGCCCAACAAAGCACCTTCCCTGTAGCTATTTGAAAACAACCGTTCTACCTAGTTACAAAAAGTCCTCTCTCTGTTCATAACGACCAGGTGTCTGCTAGTAAAGCCAAAGGCTATAAAAAAAATTCTCCTTTCCCTCAGAGCACTTAAGGCAGTGCCTCCATTTACCAAAAAAAAAAAAAAAAAAGAAGAAGAAGAAGAAACAAAAGAAAAGGCTTGCATTGTTCCTGGCATCACACTCGCAATTTCGAACAAGAAAAAAAAATCGGCCCAGCAACTCTCACGTATAGTCGCAATGCAGAAACAGATGGTCCACAGTATCTTCATTTTGAAGACAAACAATGCAGATGTTAGTTATTGGAAAATGTCTCCATTGCAGATGATTGATAGTTAAGATTTTATCCTTTCCCACTAGCCATAGCCATCTAAAGTCGACAACCCTAGAGGTGTGCCCTACGGGTGAAATTATTACTGCGAAGCATATAAGATATCCTTTTTCCCCATTTGGGACCAGCCTAGAAGTGTTTGGGTGCCCAATACCCAATGTGTGGGCATGTTGGTTTTCTCTCCACAATCAGTAGTGACCTGACCCTAGTTGCACGATCCTTCTAACTAGGTGCCACTTTTGCTTTAAATTGTGGTTCGACTTGCGTTCCCACTCTTCTTATACTTGCTAACTATCTAGGCACCGCTCTCTTTAAATTTCGGTTCGACTTTAGTTGCACGATCCTTGCAAGTAGCTGTTATACTTGCTTACATGTCAAATTGATGCTTCCCGCCCCAGCTTCACTTCATGCTTTGTGCAGCTATAGATCTGGGAATGGTTCCTACGAATCAAGGGGACCAAGCAATGTGGGTACATGCCTAAACATGATGTAACTATATATCATGGTTTGGCTTTGACATTCTTATTCAGTTGATTCTACTTGAGTTGCACTGTCACTTAGTTCATGTATTTGATCATATTGATGTTTCTGTTAAGCTTCTTACCCATGATTTTCAGATTGAGGTGGACACAGAACCATGATCATGTGTATCGACTACCACCAAAAATCAAGTGTATAAACCATCCTGCTCTCTACCTGCACACATCCCATCTCTCTGTCATGCTGAAGTGGCACATTTAGCATGTTGGTGTTTGACTGTACTTGTGTAGGGAGCATGCTAGCTTGACTGTTTGAAAAGCTTTTCTTCACAATGCAACCCAACCCACCTTGAAAAGCTCACATCTTTATAAGAGAGATTCAAAACTTAGGTCAGACACTTGCAACCCATCTAAACCCGAACTAAAACTCATCAGAAGAACCCTACCCCAGTCTAAACTCTTAGGGCCTGTTTGGCCGGGTGAATCTCATGGGATTAGGAGGGATGGGATGGATTTTAAGGTAATGATGGTGGTGTCAGTGGATTGGTTTAAGATCCATGGGATTGCTATATCCCGGGACAAGTTCACTGGGTCTGTTTGGCACGCCCGGCATATCCCGGGATTTTACCTTCCAATCCGTCCAACCAAGGGATGGGATCAATTTTAAGGTAATGATGGTGATGTCAGTGGATTGTTTTAAGATCCATGGGATTGCTTATATCCCGGGACAAGTTCACCGGGTCTGTTTGGCTCGTCATGCAGTTCCTGGAATATCGCGATCCCATCCCTCCTAATACCGTGGGATCGGTCCAGCCAAACAGGCCATTAAGACCCAACCACACCATGGGCATATGCTAGTTGTTCTCTGCTCAGCTAGCTTAAACCAATTCAAATAAACATAACCATTCAAAAAAGGGTATTTAACATTGAATATGGAGCAAGTACTCCGTAACGATAACAGTGGCTGTAACGGCTATTATAGTCTTTTTTTATTGAAAAAAAAAAAAAAACAAAACAAAACAAAACTGGAATGGACTGTTATGGCCTTTACAGGGGGTGTAATAGGCCGTTATGAAGGTGTAACGTGTAACAGTTGCCATTGTTACATTTATATAGCAGCCGTTGGGGCACACCAGAAAATGAGGGTCCTGCCACAACTACCTAATATTAAATTAGACCCTTGATGCTCTTGGGAAATGGATTCCATTGGTGAGGGCAGAACATGTATGGATCGATATGGGTGTCTCCCTCTTCTTCTCTTGTTTCCAAAATCCAACAAAATTAATGGTAGAGGATGAAATACTTGTTCCCTACAATTGGATGGATGTAGATTTTTACCCAAAAAATAATAAATAAAAGGTAAGTATGAGAGACACCTACACACTGTCCTACCTCGGTAATCCGTCCGGGCAGGGCTCTGTGGGGCCCACCATGATGTAAGTGTTTTATCCACGCCATTCATTGCTTTTATCAGATCATTCTAAGTTATGATCATAATTATGAAGCAGGTCCACAGCTCCAATGGACCACACCAAAGGAAGCTGTAGTGATAGTGACACCCACCGTTGAAACCTTACTAAGAGCCACCGCAATGTTATTTTTACCATCCATCCTATTAATAAGGTCATGTAGACGTGGATGAAGTGAAAAGATAAATATCAGCTTCATCCGAAACTTCTCGAGCTCCAAGAAGTTTTTAGTGGTGGACATTCAATCCCCACTTTGTGGTCCATTTAAGAGCTGTAGCTACCTCATTTTTTGGCTTATACCTTAAAATGATCTGAGAAAAACGATGAAAGGCCTGGATAAAACACTGACATCACGTTGGGCTCCACAGAGCCCTGCTCGGACGGATCAGTAGCACGCAATCCGCGTCCCTACACATAAGACTCAAGTAGTGGAAGTCGCACTAAATCATGTACTAGGATTTCCACTTCCCTGCAAGAAAAACAAAACCAACTCATCTTCTTTTATTTTTTTAAATCGAAGCTGGATGTAGAAGGTAGATAACAGTGCATTGTGGATGTGAGATCCAATGGTACCAAGTATGAGTATTTTTCATGCCTCCACTAATCTGGAACACGTAATGTGAATGGTTTGTATGCCATTTTGAAGGGTTGGGATTGCCTGATCATTGCTTTTTTAGCACGTTCATGCATACACATCGTATGTACCGAAAAGAAAGTGGTGCGCCCCTCTTACTCATGGCTCCTCCACCATGATCGTACGTAACAAGGTACATTGAATTCATAATGGATGGATGGATGGATGATAGCTTCCGCCATATAAACCTCTATCCAATCCATTTATCTGACGGCCCCATTACAGATGGCCCATTCTCCCAAACTGGAAGATCCTAACCATCAAATCTTGATCCTCACATTGAATGTGGTCCGTTGGTGCATTTCTTTTTTAACCATGTATTGCACGCCAACCAATTGAGAGTATATACTAGGAATGGCTTCTTTACATCAACCATGACCGTCAGATCAATGACACGTGCAACCCAAATGCATCATTATATTAGACGGCTATAGCAAAACTTGAGTGGTGATGATCCACATTACCATACCATTTCATATCATTAATTTCATTAAAAACAAAAATCATTGATCTTAACGACCTCTCTCCCTCTACACAGACGTGGTCGCACGTGTCAGCCAATGTCTACATACAACAGAACATACACACAAAGGGGGGCCGAAAATCTTGTAACACACATATTGATTTAGGGCCATTTCTTTACAAGATTGATTGTAGACTAAGAGTGACCAAAAAAAAAAGATTTTTTACTCTACTCCACTCTACTCTTCTATAGGTTTGAAGTCGCCTGACAAAATGAAATTAAAAGGCCTCTCTCAACTTCCTTGCTCTACTGAGGAGGAGCTGATGGTAGCCACTCATCTCCTTGAATGAAATTCTCCAATGAATACACCGAAACATGCTCCCCCGGAATCTGATTGCTCCATGTCACCCTTGCTGATGCGTTTGCACCGGGACCCACATTCTCGAACTCACCGTAGAACAGTGTGGAGAGTGCGAAATCGCCGGACCATGGTAGCCACCCTTCTGGCCTGATCAGAGCCCCCAAGTAGCAATGAATGAAAACTGTCCTTGAATACTCCTTCCATGGTCTCCCAAGGTAATTCTTATGTGCCTTTGGATTCTTAAGGTACAACGTCATGTAGTCATCTGTGCCATTGATCACACAGTTCTGGAAAACGAAGCCTGTCGATTGCGCAGGGTCGGTGCGGCCTTGAGCAGACACGCCATTGGTCTCGCCTTTCTCTGGCGAGAGCTGTCGGGGCTGGACAAGGATCTGACAGTCCTGGAGGATGGTGGCCGAGTTGCCGAAGATGAAATCGACAGTGCCGGCGATGCGGCATGACTTGTAGAACTGGCGGAGGGAGTGGGCATAGAGAGTGTCTTGGTGCCCTAAAAATTCACAGTTCTCCAGGATGGAAAGATCGCTGTCGGACCGGAATGCGACGGCCTGGTGGGCATCTGGGCCAGCTGAGTTCACGATCGTCAGATCACGTGCCATGAATCCATCACCATTGACTCCTGCACCATGGAAAAAAGCAAGATGAGGCTTTACTGACAAACTGCAACCTCGCAAACAGTCAGGTATGGGACCACCTCTTGCAGGGATGAACATACACTTCATTTCAGACCGTTGAATCAATGGGCCATGTGAATTCATAAACATTGGCTCTTCTATACTGTTTTTGGAGGTCCACCCATCTAACGGTTGGGATCAAATTTTAAATATGTCATCCAATAATTGTAAAAAAAACATATAGAAAATGTGGAATTATAAGTATACAACCATCAAGATAATTCTATATTTTAATGACCATGTTACCCTTCAAATGGGAGAGCTTTTCATCATCGCACATGACCGTCCACTCAGTCATAATGTAAAATATTTCATGTACAGGGACAGAGAAAGACGAGAAAGACCCCCATCCCTTGCCTTTCAAATTCTGTCCGTAGCTTCCGAATAAAAATGACTAAAATGACCTCGAAAGAGATATCCCGCTTTTGCTAATTCCAACGACACCTAATTTGAAAGCTAAAGGCTAACTAGTAACTCCGGTAGCCTTCTCCCAAGAGAGAAGGGCATTTTAGTCATTTTCTACGAACTGATCATCTCCTGCCGGCTACTACATTCTATGTAGCGACTTCATCACGGCACATGTGAACAACCAACCTCGGGACCCACCTCGAAATTCCCGTCTCGAAAATCAGACCTATCCTCCACTCATTTATAGGAGTCAGAACGTCAGCCGTCCATTGATTTTGGCGGTGCGGCCCACCTATTGAGTGGACTTGCTTGATTTCCGTGCCAGGCGATATTCATGGTGGGACCACCTTTTGCATGGCTCAGATGTCCTGCGCACTTGACACGCTGCATGCTAAATTAGCACGTGCTGTAGGTTATCGGTTTCGTAGCAATTAAGTGCATTTACAAGCTTGCAACCCGATCCGCCCTTCATAGAATTTCTAAAGAAGTTCAGACCAACCATCGCAAACGCGAAACCCGATCAATACCATTGATCTGATGGGCCACCACATCAGTGACCAATTGCCAAAAAAAAAAAAAACAGTGGTCGCACAATCCTGACCATTCATTCTATCGCAGAGAGAGAGAGATTTCCTACCTACGGTAGCGGTGTTGTAGGTTGAAACGCCGATCATCTGAGCACTCAACTTGCCGGTAATGACGGTTTTACCCATCCCATCTCCCAAAAAGACCACATTCCTCTTCTCTAACGGAACCCTGACGATCTCATCATAAACCCCCTCCTTTATATGGATAACAAACCTGCGCCCACCGTTCAAAATATCCGGCGCAGCGTCCACTGCACTCTGCACCGTACGATAGCAACCCTCCCCCGACTGGCAGACCGAAACGTCTGCCGTTAGACCAGACGGAAAACCGCCCTTGAAACCGGAACCTACCCCATCGCCGTTGCTGCTTTCCCAGAAACCAGATCTTTCGGTCATGGGCGGTTTCCAGAGAGCGGTATCCTCACCGAACAGATCGTAGGAGACGATCATGCTCAGGGCGTTGCTGGTTAACTTGGTCAGCGAGTCGAGGAACGCCATCGTCTCGTTGACTCGCTGAGTCGTGTTCACGTACTTAAGGGCAGACCAGCAGTCGTACTGGTAGAGGACGGCAGCGCTCATCCAGGCCCTTGCGTCCTTGGCCCTGCGTGCCAGGATCCCGGACGCTGACGAGAGGGAGATGCGGTATTGGGAGTAGCCCAGAACCTCGAGGCAGTTATGCGCGGCGTTGGACATGTTGGGATTGCCGGAGGCGGAATCGAGGATGGTTTTGGCCATGGATTGGGCGGTTTTGAGGTTTTCGGTGGAGATTTTGATGGATGCGAGGATTATATCGATGGGTTTTGGTGGGTTTGGGAGATCGGCTTGGGAGAGAGCGGTTTCGCAGGAATCGGGGAATCGGGTGGCTTTGCATGCCTGTTGGATTTCTGGGGAGCCGGAAACCGGTGACTGTTTTCGGTTTTTCCCGGAATGGCGTGCGTCCGGTAGCTGTTTTGGGTCCTTGTGGTAATGGTGAGGCGTGGCGGAAGAGAGGGGGAGGATGAGGAAGAGAGAGAGGAAGGCGAGAGAGATAAGAGAGGCCATGGAGAGGAGAAAGAGGGGATTTTGGAAGGGTAATTTCGGAAGAAGGGAGGAGATGGGTTTTATAGGCTTTCTCTTCTGCATTGTGGAGATTTTAATGGCCCGTGAGTGGGGTTTTTTTGGCAGTATTTGCCTTCATCCAATTAATAGTGGTGATTTGGATTGGGATCTACGGGGCTATTTTGGGAAGATTGGACGAAAAAGATAAGGGTGCTTTCGGAAATTTGTAAATGAGAGATGGTGGTGGGAATGGGATGCATTTGGGGGAAGAGGGTGGAAGGATGGACGGACGCGAAAAGGGTGTTCTGGTTTTTTTCAGCAGGGGATCGCGGATTAGCCGCGACTCGGATCTATCTAGGTCTGTTCGACCCTGAACGTGGGGCCCACCTCAATGTATGCATTGTATATCCGTGCCGTCCATTCGTTTTGCTAGCTTATTTTAGGGCATCATCCCGAAAACGAAGCAATTACAAATCTCAGGTGGAACACATCACAGGAAACAGTGGTCATCTAACGGTCACCATTAAAAATTTCCTAGGGTCCATCGCAATGTTTATTTGCCATCCAACCTGTTGATTAGGTCCATCTAACCTGGATGAAATGGCAGCTTAATCCGCTGCCACAAGAAGCTTTTAATGGTGGGAATTCAATCCATATTACGTGGTCCACCTGTATTTGTATCTGATTCATTTTTGGAACCGTGCCATAAAATAAGCTGGTAAAACAGATGGACGGCACGGATATACAATGCGATGTGCCCACGGTCAGGATTGCACCCACCTGGCTGGATCTGGCGTCCATCTAATCCGCGTTCTGAGTGGGGCGGCACCTTTCCACGCTGTACGCGGGTTCTCCATTCTGGTACGAGGGAACCGTGTTTTTTAATCCTGACCGTTGGTCTGCTGCGTTGCATTCTTGATGTCCGATGAACTCAGATGGACCCAGCTGCGTACTGAGTAGGGGCGGCACCTTTCCATGGTGTACGCGGGTTCTCCATTCTGGTACGTGGGGACCGTGTTTTTTTAATCCTGACTGTTGATCTGCTGCGTTGCATTCTGCATGTCCGATGGACTCAGATGGACCCAGCTTTTCAGAGCTGGAAATCCGTTTATACCAAATATTCCCCAGCTTTTCAGAACTGAAATCCGTTTACACCGAAGGCTTGTTCAGGGGCTTAGAATTTGAAATCCTGGGCTTCTATTCCTGAATTTAAAATTCCTGGAATTTATATTCCATGTGTCCATAGGGATTTTCAAATTCCTGATTTAGAGTAACTGTATTCTTATAATTGATACAGAGGATGAATTAAATGCTTACAAATGTTCCAATCATGATATATGTGTGCAATATAAGCAATTGTATAAGATAATTATTGGACCAATCCAATTTTAGAAGAGCTTTGGCCTGAAAATAAGATAAATTTCAACTTTTAGCATCCAAGAAAAGTAGAATAAGTAATTTTATAGCATTTAATTATGAATGTAAGTGAAAATATGTCTAAAAAAATTTTAAATCTTTCAAGTCAAAATTAATTTTAATTTTTTTTAAAAAAAAGATCAAGAATATCAACCGACCTCAAATTTTCCAATCAGGGAGATTTCTTAGGCCTTAAAAGTAGAGTAAAGCAGGTAGGGCACGTTGATTATTTGGGATCAATCAAATTCAAATGGAAATAACGGTGCATACTACCATTTTGTTTATGGGCCTTCCATATATATGCAACTAATTTAAGGTTTGGATTTGTTATTGGTAAAAATGAACTGACCAAGTTAAACAACATGAGAGAGAACAATAAGGAAGATGACATCAGTTCGGCCATTGCCATCAAGCACTACTTCCGCGACTAGCGACCTCAACTCCAGCTAACGCCCCATTATTGGGGCCAACTCACCAGTTGAGTACCAACTTGGCCTTGAGGTGGATGCCGAACACAATCAATGATTCTATTTAGTCTGTAGGACTTCAACCAGCTTGACCTTGAGGTTAGCCTCGGTCTTGAATGACCGACCACAAATCCCGACCACCTTGCTTATGAGGTCGGACTCGATCATCAATTGCGGCCCCTCGAGGGCCGACCACTTGGAGACATTGTTATTAAAATTAGATCTCTTCTAATCTTGATGAGACATTGTTATTAAAATTAGATCTCCTCTAAAAAATACACTCACAGTGAAAGTTGTGCACAAAAAACCATAATCCTATTAGGTTTAGAGTGCCTAATCTAACTTTGGGACCAGAGAGTCCCCTGTCGCAGCCCAAGGTCCCATTGTCATTCGATTCTTGCAGGTATACGGCGGTTTGGAATAGACGACCAGAAAACAACATCAACATCAACGGGAATCTTCCATTCAGGAGATGAGTGTGCGCATCTGTCTCCCACTAAGCCATGAGTAGGGCCCTAGAAAATTGTTTCCGTGAACTTTCAAATACGACTGTTTCTTTCAACCACGTGTCGCTTTTATAGGCCGACGCACCATAAAAACCCTCGTAGGTCCACGTACAAAGTTCATTTTCCGTAGAACCGAATCAGGATCCGGCATCCGTGCCACACCATACTTAGCCCACGTAGATGCCCGACTCCAAATAGTCAGGATGTATACCAAGGGATCCAACAAGGTTTAAACGGGTATCCGATGATGTTTAAACGGGCATGCGTCCAATGTCTAGACCCATTTTAAAACTCAATTGGGTCTGGTTCCATTATCTTGTATGGTTTACAAACAAGGCCAGGTACGGGTACTCAACGGATACTCCGTACTCAACTAATATTATATATTCCATTAATTATAATACTAGTATAATTAGAGTTACTTACATATATCACCCTCCCTTTTTCATATTGTCTAATAACACCCTTTGTTTCTTGAAATGGGCCAAACAACACCCTGCAGTTATTTAAATGTATTGAAAAATCTAACAAAAGTTAACATGTTAATGACTAAACTGCCCCTTCAATTTACCTTACCTTTTACCATAAAATTTATTTATTTATTTATTTTTTTACACGGGCGCACACACACCCCCACACACTCACACCTTAGTGGGATTTCACCACTCACCACCTTTTACAATAAACCTTTCACAAAACCCTTTGACCTTCTTACCAACGCGTGGCCCTGATACTAACCCTTAGGGGGTGTTTGGCCCATGGTATTGGGAAGGATTAGGTGGGATGGTATTTAAAAAATATAATTATTACATATGGGAGGGATTGTCCCCGTTCCCATGGGATAAGCCTAATTCCGTGCTATGTTTGTAATACAGTAGTACATTGTATGGATATACCCACCATCATTTGAAACTATTAAGAATAACAAATATGTGTTATATCCAAACCATTCACCTATTTTGTAACCTCATTTTATAGCATGGGCCTAAAAATGAGGCAGATCCAAAACTTATGTGGCCCAAAAGAAGTTTTCAACGGTGGATATTCAATCCCCGCTGCTTTTTATGGTGGGGTCCACTTGAGCTTTATATGTACCTAATTTTTTAGCCCATGCTCTAAAACAATCTCGAAAAATGGGTGGACGGTGTAGATATAGCCCACACATCATGGTGGGACCTACACAACTTGCTAACATTGAGTGGAATTGGCATGAAACCCAATGCAATTCCATTTAATCTAATTCCAAGCTTTTCTAGTCTTCCCAAACATGGAGTGGAATTGGCACAGGACCAAATACAATTCCATCCCACCTAATCTCATCCAATACCATGCGCCAAATGCCCCCTTACTCTCCTTGGATGGATGATTAGATCAAATTCCATGGATGGCCCACCATCGGATGGTTTGAATCATCTCAAAGTGGTAGGGCAGGGGTTGTTTGGCCCGATGGATTCGAGGGGATTTCAAATCCCATGGTTGTTTTGCATACATAAAGTAATTGAGGTTTCAAATCCCTCAAACAGGGGGTTTCAAATCTACGATGAGAGCTTGGATAACACCTAAAATTATTTTAATAGTCGCAGGTGTAACATGTGTATCACTATACTGTCATTCTATTGGGCACATGGCCCACTAATGATATCGGCACCGTCCAAACATTATCCAGCACCATTCAAACATTGTACATGTAAATCAAATATTAAAAATCATTGATTAGTTACTCAAACATGATCTTGTGCTTGTGGCCTATTTGAGACTTAGAATTTCATTGTTTTTAGGCAAAGCATATATTTCAACAGTCTTATTTCAACTATTGTGTAAAAAATTACATATCACACTAATTAGATATATTAAAGTTGATTTAGTAATTAAATTCAAACCCCTGTAAATATACCATGCATAGCTACTTTTGGATAAAAGTTGATTCACAATCAAATGTGTATGAGGATTTCAAATTCAAGGGGTTTCAAATCCAGGGGGAAACAAGCAAGTGGTTCTATCTTGCTTAAAACCATGTAACCTTTTGGGTATTTGAACAGGGAGAAAAGTGGAAATCTCCCTCCTTTAGGATGTTAGAGGTATAAACGTTCGTTTACATGGCCAACAACCAAGCTTAATGATTTAGATCCCTTTAATAGTTAAATATTATGGATGTTAACTAGAGGATGTTTATGACTGTATATTTAAAAAGAGGATGATATTTGTAAATACAGAAAAGAGAAGGTTATCCAACAAATGGAATGTGACACAAAAGAAAGGTGGCATGTGTCAAAAACTCATACAACTAAGAGTTTGGATCTTCGCAAGCAGGAAAATTCTGTTTTTTGCAATATAATTGGAACACATCATTATATATTGGTTTTAATGCAACAGTAGAAATGGGACCAAACGAGGTTCGGGACTTCAGGTTCAGTATCCATGGCATCGGATCCGATCGAGTAGGAACTGCAGCACTGTTATGTCGGGGATAGGGTACTACCCGGTTCGCCATGTTATTTTCGAGGAATGAGGGGACATGAGTCCCAAAGGAAGGTGGTGATTGTATCTCGAGAGACGGACTGGAAGGACAAACCCCAGCCCACGATGATGATTTCAACTGCCTCGTCTTCAAGCGCCTGTCCCAAAGACATCCCACGTTTTGGTCCATCTAGGAAGAAATGGACCGTTAGTAAAAAGATAACCAATGGTCTGGAAGAAATGCATGTGTGCACTCCTCATTTAACCATTCAGCAGCCTGTACACGCATTATGTTCTTACACGCATCTACCGCCTCGGCTCGTGTGACGCGTTTGCGTCTGGCACTTGAAGCACGGGCGTTGCGTGCGCTTTAACACGGAGGCGGATTGCGTCCTGCCCCCGCCCGTCACTAGCCCCGAACGGGCAGTTCTGTGGGCCGGCGCACAGTGATGTATCTGTAAATCCAAGCTGTCCATCCCTTTTCTCAGGTTATTTTAAATTATAAATACAAAAATGAGGCAGATCCAACGCTCAAGTGGACCACACCAAATAACAAGCTTGGTTCCATTAAATGCCACGTGCATTAAATGCAAGGGTCATCTGTGGTGTGTTCCATTTGAACATTTGGATCTGCCTCATTTTTGTGTTCGTGTCTTAAAATGATCTGACAAAAGTGATGGACGGATTGGATGTACAGATACATCACGGTAGGCCCACTCACAGAACTGTCCGTTTCGGTTTGGAGACGGGCGGGGTTAGGACGGACTCTGCGTGCCTCTGACGCTGGCTAACGCGGAGAAGGATGGTTTAAGTAATTAAGTCCATGCGTATTTCGGACGCGAGTTGCCTGTGGCCCCAGCCAAAAGGAAACTCGCGCAGGGGAAGCTAGTTGGAACCCATCTAGATATTCACGAGAAAACCACCCGTACATCAGTTCCGCATGAGCTAAAAAATGAGACATATCCAATACTCAAGTGGGCCACAGGATAGAAAACAGTGATTATTAAACACTCACTGTTGAAACCTCATGGGACGATAGAAGTTTCAGATCAGACTAATTTTTGTGCTGTCGTTCCATCCCAGTGTGAAAGATCTTATGAACGGTTTGGATGACATATAAACATTTATATTCCTACTGTTTCCTGTAGAGTGGTCCACTTCATTTCTGGATCCACTTCTCTTTTGGGATCACGTCCTAATACGAAATGGCCAAACAGATGGTCGGAGTGGATTTCTCCCAGACATCCCGATGGACCCCACCTAGCTAACATCTTCGTGAACTTCCTGTCCGCGGGGCACAGGTAACTCACGTCCGTGAATTCACGGGCGCTGCAATGAATATGAAGTGGGCCCTACCTAGAAAAGAAGTTGGCACGCTCTTGGGAGTCTTCGTCTTCCACAGATATCTAACGTCCCATCTCGTCCGGGAAACGATTAGAAATGGATACTCTGAAAGTGAATTGTTACTACTACGGTTCGCTCTGATGACGCAATCCACGTTTCTACCAGGCACACGTGTGAGAGATCTGGGCTATGTCCTGTCCCAAGTCAGGGCTGATCCATTGATCAAGCAAGACGCGTGTTTGAGGAAAATTGACGGATGGAAATAGATGTAAACCCACAGTATATTTCAACATAAATAGTGGACCATCTGCTGAGTGTACAAAGTATATGTATTTTTGTAATGGGTCCCACTCATTGAATGGTTCAGATCTTTTACATACCCAAGAGGTATGTACGTGGGGCGAGAAGCGTTTCTTCTATTTATCCTCGCGAGGGCGCCGTTGACCGTTATAGTTGCGAGAATTCTCGATGTGGGACGTCGGGTCGGTAATGGCTTTTTCGAGGGTTTGTCGTCATCGAGAATCCCAAGAAAAGGAAAGGATTCCTTGAATTCACGGGCGCTGAGGACATTCGAGATTATCATTTGCAGGCGCGGATTAGCTACTGACAGGTTGTGTAGCCAGACTCGCTATTGAAGTGACGTCACCAAGTTCCTATGCCCCACCGTGATGTATTTTTTTTCCTTTTCCATCCATTTTAGGGCAAGATCGAGAAAATGAGTTAAATACAAAGCTCCGGTGGACTCCAGCATAGGAAACGGTGACCACCACAGAAAATAGTAAAAATTTAATGTTTGCCGTAAAATTTTGTGACGCTTAGAAGTTTTGGCTTAAGCTAATATTTGTGTTTACATTGAGATGCCCACCATTAAAAAACTTTTTTAAAAGTCATTTAAAAAGTTTTAACAAAGGAAAAAGTAATAATGAACATGTTGATATTTTGTTATTTGTGTTTTTCTTTCTTCCATGTCTTTATTAACTTTTGAATAGGTTAGATTTTAAATAAATATTACGGTGGACCTTAAGATAGTTTCAAAGGTGGAAATCACTCTCCCCACTATTTTCTGTGGTGGGTCCACTATAGCTTTTTATCTGTCTCGTTCTTTGGCACATTCTTTAAAATGATATCTTAAAATGGATGGACGGTGTAGATACAACCAATACATCATAGTGGGCCCAAGTAACTTGGTGACGTCACTTCAGTAGTGGACTCGCTACTCAACCTGTCAGTATGTAATCCGCGTCCACCATTTGCTCACTTATATTCCTCACACGTGGCACACGTGTACAGTTATCTCGGCCACACAAAGCGCACATCGTGCGTGGAACAAAGCTCTAAGAACACCACGATTGAGCAATCCAATCCAATCCATCCAATAAAACTGGCTATATAATGGATGGCTGAAAGTAATGAATGGTCCAAATTCATGTGATTACAGTCATTCGGGACCGCATTCCTATATATAACACCCGTGACCCACCTTTGAGGGATCCAGAGGGTTCATCAGGTAGACCACATCTTAGATTGGGGATGGCGCAGAAAATTTCCCCACTGGATATCCCTAGCCGTCAAACAGCTGCTTACCACATGAATGGTTAAAAGGACAACAGAGACAACGTTCCCTGATTCATGATAAAATGTCCACCATCGAAGGTAGTTTATTTTGGATTTTTAGTTCGAATTATTTTAGCCTGACCTGATGCGGCTCAACCCAACACGTCCATGTGTTGTATCATATGATTGGGGAAATCGGATTGCCCACTGAGTTACTCAATTCGGCTCTTATCGTACTGAGTAAACTGTTTTGGGCCCACCATGAATGTATCTGGTCTATCCATGCCATCCATCCGTTTTTCCATCTTACTTTAGGGGTTCAGACTAAAATTTAAGCATATCCAGAGATCAACTGGACCATACCATAGGAAACAGTTGGAATAATGATTTCCACTGTTGAAACCTTTCTAAGGCCCACAGTGATGTTTATTTCTCATCCAACCTTTTCATAAGATCACACAGACATTGATGAATGTAAAATACAAATACAGGCTTTATCCAAGACTTCTGACGGTGGATGTTCAATTCACACTGTTTTCTGTGGTGTGGTCCAGATGAAGTTTGGATAAACTTCATTTTTAGGCTGTAGCCTTAAAATTATCTATTAAAATGGATGAACGGAGTGGATAAAATACATAAATCACAGTGGACCCCGCAGAGTTTACTAAGTACGCTTAGCATACTGAGTTACGGTTTGCTTCCATAAATGGGCGCTGATTACCGTGGGGCCTACGTTGATGTATGTGTTGTATAACCATGCCGTCCATCAGTTTTAACATATCATTTCAGTCCCTGTCCCAAAAATAAAGCAGATACAAATCTCATGTGGACCACACCACAGGAAACAATGGTCATTGAACACTCACCATTAAAAACTTGCCACTTATTTGTTATCCAACTATCTAATCTTATTAATAATGTCACACAAACCTAGAGTAAAGAAAGATATATATATATATATATATATATATATATATCATCTTCAGCAAAAACTTGTGGCCTACAATTTTCTTTTAACGATCAATCACGTGTGCTTCCGGGTCCTTACTCTTGCTCGGGTGGTCGGCTCCTAGGAGTTTCAACTCCCGGTCAAGGGTTCGAGTGCCCACGGGTGGTGAAATTCCACTAGCATGAGTGTGTGGGGTGTGTGTGCATGTGTAAAAAGAAAAAATAGCATATGCTTCCTGGGGAACCACGGTTTCTTGTGGTGTAGTCCACGTGAAATTTAGATCTACTTCATTTTTGGACTCATTTACTATAATGAGATGGAAAAATAAATGGACAGCATGGATATATAAACAGTATACAAGGACGTGGGGCCCGTTGTCAGGGACTGGCCTATTTATAGAGTAGCTCAACTGCTTGTCTAGCTAACTCGACCCCACAATGCAGCGTATCCACATCTAGTATTGTAGAGATTTGGAGATTGGAGCCAGCGACAATGTCATAGGCCCACCCAGTAAGTGGGCCAAGGGACATATTGCATGGTGTGTGAATTGGATCGTTTGGATTATAGCAAGTGAATCAATGTGATATATTCTCATGAGATTTTGGGGAACATGATGACCAAGATATTTAAATAACAAAGTATCCTAATTATTGTTGCGTTTGAATAACATTTTGAAAAGGGCGATTGTGATACGCTGGTAGGAAACCGACATATAAGCTTGAAATCACGGGCGTGTTGATAGTAGTATAAAACATTCAATCACTGATGTAGACCGTCCATTACGTGGGTCCTGTCATGCCGAAATTATCAACAATCTGAGTGGAAGAGATGTTCATTTCATGTGCGGCGAAGGTGTCACGTGATCAAAATCGAATATGTTGACCAAACATTGGAATGGTGGATAGTCTCACTCACCCAAATCAATTGGAGTTTTCCATGGAGCATGCAATCTCAAGCCAGATTTGAGGACCATTCTTCACATAAATGTGTTTGAACTTAAGTTCGTACCCTTGCAAAGCCCCCTGACATCCCTAGCTCAACACAGGAAAAGTATAATAAATCAGGCTCCTCCATTCGTTTGAAAGGTCACTGGAAAGGTCAAAGGTGTACATTGAATCTAACCATTTATTTATTTTTTTATGATAAGATTGCAACCGACCGTATTCTCTTTGGCTCACCGTATGGTCACAATGTTTGGACAGTGTTGATCATCATTAGTGGGCCATGTGCCCAATAGAATGATAATGTATAGTGACACATGTTATACCTGCAACTATTAAAATGATTTTAGGTGTAATCCAAGCTCTCACCATGGATTACAAGAGGGGATTTGAAACCCTCAATTACTTTATACTGTTAAACAACCAGGGGATTTGAAACCTTAAATCTCCTTCAATCCATGGTGCCGAACGACCCCTATCCTAAAAGCCTAAACCCTAAAAAACCCAGTCTTAAACTCTAAACTTAGCCCATTCAATCCAATCATCTGAGTCAACTTGGTCAGCTTAACCCGAAACCCCATGAACCCAAAACCCTAAAGCCTTGAGTCAACTCGGCGAGTCAACTCACCCCTTCAGCCTACCTAACCTCACAACCCAGTCAACTCACCTAACTAAGTACAAAACCAAGCCTGAACCCAAACCCAATCAAAGAGATGGCTGAAAACTTAGAGTAGCAACTTTCATAGTATAGCCTCCACACGCTTGGAGGATGTTGCCTGCCAAAGCAGGGAGTCCAAGTGGAGACCGACAGTAGGCAGTTTGCCACCGGCCGCATGACACTCTCCCTTTTTCGGGCAGCACCCCTCAAGAATGTGGGTTCCTCATTTTTCAAACCTTAAGGGCCTATTTGGGAGCGTGGATTCAGAACCCTCTGGATTCGAAACCCCCAGGATTAGAAACCCCTTAGATTTGCAATCCTTCCAGTGTATTTGGCATCATGGAGTGTGAATCAACTTTAATCTAAAAGTACTTATCCATGGTATATTTACAGGAGTTTGAATTTAATTACTAAATCAACTTTAATATATCTAATTAGTGAGATATGTAATTTTTGACACAATGGTTGTGACAAGCCCTCTAAAATATATGCTTTGCCCGAAAATGATGAAATTCCAATTCTCGAATGGGCCACAAACACAAGATCATGTCTGAGTGACTAACAAACAATTTTTAATTGTTGATTTACATGAACAATGTTTGGCTGGTGCTGAACAATGTTTGGACGGTGTTGATTTACATGGACAATATCTGGACGGTGCTGATCATCATTAGTGGGTCATGTGCCCAATAGAATGATAGTGTATAGTGGACACACATGTTACACCCTGATCCATAGCTCAAGTGGTAGAATGAGTGAAGGATACCTCGCTTCAACAATGAGGTCTTGGTATTGACCCTAGTGGGGGTGGCTAACAGTGAAGTGTGAACTGACCGTGGGGTGTATTAACAAGCTAACAAAAATAAAAATAAAAAAAATCCAAGCTATCACTATGGATTACAAACCCCCTCAAAGAGGGGATTAAAAACCCCCTGGATTTGAAACCCTCAGTTACTTTATGCTGCCAAACAACCAAGGGATTTGAAACCCCCTCAAACCCCCTTAACTCTCCTCCAATCCCCTTCAATCCACAATGTCAAATGATCCCTAAGTGTGCGGTTAAAGTGCATTTCCTCTGATGCCCATCTCCTTACCCAAAATTACTATTTTACCAACTCATCTAATCCATGAGATGATGCCATGTGACAATCTTCAATCCCAACCATTCAATACATATTTTACCCCTAGGATCACCATGAATTACAAAAAATAAAATAAAATAATAATAATAATAATAAAATTTAAAAAAAAATTATGTTGGGAGACTATAATATAGCCCCCCTCCCCTTCTCATTTCACACGCACTAAGCTTCACCAAGCATCCCATATCATTTCGAGAGATCTAGAAGTCCAGGAAGCCATCCTTCCACCAATGAGAGTGAGAGTGAGAGAGGGCCCAACCCTTGTCTAGCCTAGCCTAGCCAGAGTCGAAGCTGTTGGGGGCCTTGCACAAAACCTTAAGATCTAGCCTCCCAAAACAAAACTAGAATTATGGAATAATAATGCAATGAACTAAATCAATACATAAACCACACCACACTAGGGATTTTTACATGGAAAACCTTCAAAGAGGTAAAAAACCACGGGACCTCGCCCAGATCAACAATCCACTATAAAGCAGAACGTTACAACCGATCACAAACACACACTCCTTGGATCAAACCTTCTTCACTCATGCAGGAGTGGATAAACAATAAGAGAAACAAATAAAACAGAGAGATCTCACTGATTACGAGGACGTGGAAGCGCTAGGATATGGTAGATCACCCCTACGAGCATAGCCTCCCTTCCAAAAGCTTCCTCTCTCTCTTTCTCTCTCTCGCTCTCTCACCTTTGATAGTCGTAAGCCCTCCTAAAAAACCTTTAAAAAATTTAGAATACCTTGTAATACACCCCTTTATATAAGAATAGAAAGAGCTAGAATCCAAATAGGAAACAAAATCCGTAAAATCTGCGTTTCCGTAATCGCATCTTCGGAACTCTTCGATGATATCGAAGGTCTCTCGATGACAGCTTCGATATCATCGACGGTCCTTCGATGATATCGAAATAGGACCAAAACTGTCCAGTGACCAGGGGTGAAAATTTCGACAATTATCGATGTCATTGGAAGTCTCTCGATGACAGCTTCAATATTATCGACGGTCTGTCGATGATATCAACAGGAACAAAAACTGTCCAGCAACCAGCAGTGAAAAATTCTGCAATTATCGATGATATCAAAATTGGTTCGATTTCATCGAACCCAGCAATGAGGAGAAAATCCCCATCAGAAGCCTCCCCACTCAAGTTCAAATCTAAGTCACTCAATCTAGCCTTACGACATTACCGTTTAAGCCTCTATCAATTTCGTCAAATCAATGAATTAGCATTGTGCAATATTCATTCCATTCTCAACCCCCTGCTCTTCATATACATCAGCATCATAATACATTTTCATCGTTTTCACACATCTGACTGACAAGCGTATGCTCTGCAACTTGCCGATATAATTGAATCTTTCCTATAAAAAAACCTAAGCTAGTTAGCCATTGTTTTAACATATACATTACATCCCATCATCCTCATCATATCTGATTGGCGGGCGTATGCTCTGATACCCGCTGATATAATCGTAGCAGGTCCACCAGAAACCTTAGATGGTCGGCCATTGTTTTATCACAAGCATAATACAACATCAAGCATCCTTTGCACCCTGCACTTGATAATTTTGAACGTATATTCTGTGGCTTGCCGATATAGTCGGATCCTACTCATAAGAAATTCGAATTAATCAATCACTAGTATCATTGCATCGCATTACACATTTTGGCACATGAGAACCACCCTTATTCCTCAGAAATTAGTTAGATCCTATGAAGTAGAGACCATACATCTATATGGGTAGAGTGGGTGTCTAACACCTTTCCTCTCTCTAACCGTCATCCCTTACTTAGAATCTCTATAACGTAAACTAATGAGGCATCTTAGGGTTAAGAATCATCAGGTTCTCAATATTAAGTATTTATATGAGCTCTAACCGACTATAGACTTATAATAATTGGTTAGTGGCGACTCTGATAAAATATAACACCAATTTACCCCATCAAAAAGCCCTTGGTTAAGTATGGCTAGTGACTTCCTTTGATTTCTAATTAACAAATACACAGTTGAAAACATGCCTAATAAAGAATTGGTGGGCTAGATCGGATTGTGAACATGAGCCAACTAAAAAACAATAATCATTGATCAAGAATGACCAACTTGTTGGGGGACGCGCGGTAGCATCCTAAGTTATAATCAAATAATAAGAGATCGATCAAACCAAGCACAAACAAAATGCAACATTTTACGTGGAAAAAACCCTAATGAAAAAAAATCATAGCACAAAGCGACAATTAATCCAGAATGAAATCAATGTTATAAGAGATGGAAGAGCTCATTGATCATGAATACACCCTGACTATAAAAATCTTAGCTTTGAACTCCATTTGCTTCCCAAAATCCCTAAGCACGTTCTTCTATCCCTAATCCTTTATTACACTCTTTAATAGGTTAATGACGCAGGGATGAATGTGATGAGGATAACTACTCCGAATCCACGGAGCTTCTCTGGACTCCTCACAAAGACTTCTCGAATCCACGAGGAAAGAAAGCAGAAAATAGAAATAAATTCTAAGAAATTCAGAATTAATTAATTGATCACTAAAAACGAGTTCACAACCCTTTAAATAGGGGTACCAAGCAATGAGAAAGAAATCAGAATCAAACTACAACTAGAACTCTTAGAATCCGCGACTTACTATAAATAGTAAGCTTACTATTTATAGACGGTCGTGATGTCTACTAGTGCACAAGGTTTTCGGCCAAAAATAGTAAGTGTCCTATTTGGCTTCACTAAACCGTTCTCCTAATTATTCTAAGCTCTTTTCACGTTGGGCGCAACTCCTAAAGCCCGACGGATGAAGAGTTATAATCAAACTAAAACTTACTATTTATAGTAAAAACGAAATTAAAGTAGGGAAATGACCGTCGATCCAGGGGTTTTTCGTAATTTCGGGCGTTGCAACCCGGCATAGCAGGATTGGTTGGCTAAAGTAGCTTGTTCTACCCCAAAATCATATATTTTAGTCAGATAACTCATTCCGGATTGCAAGATACGCCCGATCTAAGGTCTGGATCACTTCTATCGTCGACCGAGCCTTTTCTAATTCATCTTGGCCATGAAACTGTCCGCGACTTACTCTACATTAGTCCCCTCCACTTCAAAAGAACTCGTCCTCGAGTTCTCATTATGCTCTGGTTCATAATACTCGGTCAGGTCCGCGACAATGAAAGTCCGTGAGATCGCTATGTCATTTGGAAGATCAATAACATAAGCATTGTCATTGATCTTTCGAATGATTGGGACGGGTCCAATCTTCTTATTTTTCAACTTGCTGTACGTCCCGGTTGAAAATCTCTCTTTGCGCAGATGGACCATAACTCGGTCGCCCACCTCGAACACTTTTTGTCGCCGATGCTTGTCTGCTTGTTCCTTGTACTTCTCGTTCGAGGCATATTGCTTGGTCTGCACTTCTGCATGAATGCCCATGATTTTGTTGCCATATGTTCTGCTGCAATGCTCGTGTCTGGGTGCTTGGGCAGAGGGATCAAGTCAAGCGTGTGGTGAGACACTCGTCCATAGATAATCTGAAATGGTGATTTTCCTGTCGAGCGGTTAACCATGTTGTTAAATGCAAACTCTGCTTAAGACAAGGCCAAATCCCATTGCTTCGGTTTTTCTCCTGAAATACAGCGAAGGAGGTTTCCCAACGTGCGATTCACAACTTCGGTCTGCCCATAAGTCTGTGGGTGATAAGCACTGCTGAATTGAAGTTGTGTATCGAATCGAGTCCACAAAGTTCGCCAAAAATGGCTAATGAACTTCGTGTCAAGATCAGAAGTAATGGTCTTAGGGACCCCGTGTAGCCATACGATCTCCCCGAAGAATAGATTTGCCATGTGTGTTACATCGAGGGTCTTCTCGCATGGGATAAAGTGTGTCATCTTGGAGAAATGATTTACCACCACGAACACAGAATCCATACCACGTTGTGTTCGTGGGAGACCAAGTACGAAGTCCATTGATAAATCCTCCCAAGGACCGTCAGGCACAGGTAATGGGGTGTAGAGGCCCGTATTTTGAGATTGCCCCTTGGAAGTCTGACAAACATGACAACGTTGTACGACTTTTTCTACATCACGTACTAATTGCGGCCAGTAATACCGCTCTTCCACAAGAGCTCGCGTCTTGTCTCGCCCAAGGTGTCCACCGAGGCCACCTCCATGTAGCTCTTGAATAATCTGCTCCCTCAGAGAACTTTGGGAGATGCACAATCGATTCCCTTTGAAGAGAAAATCGACCTGTATATGAAGGTCACTGGGGTGACCTTCTTGGCACTTCATCCAAGAATCTTTGAAGTCCTCATCTTCGGCATACAGCTCCTTGAAACAGTCGAAGCCGACCACCTCGTTGCTCATCGTAACAAGTAGTGATGCATGATAACTAAGTGCATCAGCCACCTTGTTCTGTTGCCCTTATTGTGCTTTAGAACGAATGTGAATTCCTGTAAAAACGCAACCCATCTAGCATGCACAAGATTCACGTTAGTCTGACTATTAATAAACTTTAATACTTGATGGTCAGTGTACAGAACAAACTCTCTTTGAATCAAATAATGCCTCCAATGTTGCAATGCCTGAATAACTGCATACAACTCAAGCTCATAAGTCGACCACTAGTTTCTAAGCCACAAAATTTGAGCTCTCTTGTAGAAGGCTACAAAACCGGCTACCGCCTTCCTGTGATAATACTCTTCCAATTCTGACATATGAAGCGTCACACTCAATCTCAAATAATTTGTCGAAATTAGGAAGCACCAAGACCGGTGTTGTAGACAAGCGATGTTTAATCTCATGAAAGCTCTTGTCAGCTTTATCGGTCTACTGAAACGGTCCTTTTTTCATGCAATCTGTTATAGGTGCGACTATGGTGCTAAAATCTCGCACAAATCGACGATAGAAAGTCGTCAACCCGTGAAAACTCCTCACCTCATGAATGTTTGTCGGGATCGGTCATTCCCTAATAGCTCGCACCTTTTCATCGTCCACACGAATGCTTGTGGACGTTACAACAAATCCTAGAAACAACAGGCTGTCAGTTAAAAAACTACACTTCTTCAAGTTGAGGTACAACTTGTTAATTTGTATGACCTGTAGCACCTGCCTGAGATGTTTCCTGTGCTCCGCCTCATCCTGGCTATATATCAATATGTCATCAAAATATACTACCATAAATCGGCCAGTAAACGGTTTTAGCACTTGATTCATCAAACACATAAAAGTACTTGGTGCGTTCGATAGGCCGAAGGGCATGACCAACCACTCATACAATCCTTCTTTGGTCTTGAATGTTGTTTTCCACTCATCACTGGGTCGGATACGAATTTGATGGTACCCGCTCCTCAGATCTAGTTTAGAGAACACCTTGACTCATTTTAGCATATCGAGCATGTCGTCCAACCGTGGTATTGAGAATCGATATTTGATGGTAATTTCGTTGATTGCCCTGCTGTCGACACACATGCGCCAACTTCCATCTTTTTTTGGCGTTAATAATGCTGGTATGACACATGGGCTCATGCTATCTCTCAAGAGACCCTTACGGATCAATTCCTCCACTTGCCACTGAAGTATCTCGCACTCCTTCGGAGTCATCAGATAATGAGGGCAGTTGGGCAGGCTAGCCCTAGGGACGAGGTCTATATGATGTTAGATTCCCCTCATGGGGCACAATCCATCAGGTAAATCCTCAGGCCAGAATTCTTTGAATTCGTTTAGCAACAGTCTTAAACTTGGAGGGATGTTTGAGGGTTTTTCTTCCTTGCCCTTCACCATGAATCCCTGGATCACCGTCAACATGATTTTGATTCATACCTTCATTGTTTGCCATCGGCCCGAGGGGAATCCTCGCTCTGATACCAATTGACGCATGGATGAACGTGATGAGGATAACTACTCCGAATTCACGGAGCTTCTCTGGACTCCTCATAGAGACTTTTCGAATCCACGAGGAAAGAAAGCAGAAAATAGAAATAAATTCTAAGAAATTTGGAATTGATTAATTAATCAATAAAAATGAGTTCACAACCCGTTAAATAGGGGTACCAAGCAATGGGAAAGAAATCAGAATCAAACTACAACTAGAACTCCTAGAATCCGCGACTTACTATAAATAGTAAACTTACCATTTATAGACGGTCGTGATGTCACCAAGATCGCAAGGTTTTCGGCCAAAAATAGTAAGTGTCCTATTTGGCTTCACCAAACCGTTCTCCTAATTATTCTAAGCTCTTTTCACGTTGGACGCAACTCCTAAAGCCCGATGGATGAAGAGTTATAATCAAACTAAAAATTACTATTTATAGTAAAAATGAAATTAAAGCAGGGAAACGACCGTCGATCCAGGGGTTTTTCGCAATTCCAGGCGTTGCAACCCGGCATAGCAGGGTTGGTTGGCTAAAATAGCTCGTTCTACCCCAAAATCATATATTTTACGTCAGATAACTCATTCTGGATTGCGAGATACGCCCGATTTAAGGTCCGACGGTCCGGATCACTTCTGTCGTCGACCGGGCCTTTTCTGATCCATCTTGGCCATGAAACTGTCCGCGACCTGCTCTACATCAGTTAATAATCGAAATAGGAAACAAAACCCAAATTTTCATAAAATTGCACAAGCCAGTCGATGGCAGCTTAGATCATGTCAAGTGCCATTGACGTCTCATCGATAGGATCGAAGTCACATTCAATCATATTGATTTGGACCAAAAAACTTTCTAGCAAACAAAGGCCAAAAAATCAAAATTTTTTGATGAAATCGAGTGGGCTGTCGATGAGATCGAGTGGTCTATTGATGCCATTGACAGAGCTGATTATAAACAAATTTAAGACATCAGACAACACAACTTATGGTCAGGTTTAATCAAAACCATCTACCCAGTAGTCAGTTCCAAGTTTAGAGTTGCAAAAGAATTTATGCTCTGTGATTTGCTTGGTCTTCGAATCCTATTACATTAGAAATTTGAGTAATTATAGTAATATATTTATTACTCTATCATACATACTCATCGTTCGACTCGGTACAACCATTAAACGGTCCAAAAATAATTGAACGCCTTGTGAGCATCCCGAATGAGGAAAAATCATTATCGAGCATTCACATACAATATCTCAAACACATGGGTTACCTAGTCAGCATAGCTGGGTACATCTTACCCAAGGAAGCAAACAACAATCACATCCAAGGTTTCGAGACTCAAACAGGTATGAGTCAGCTTGGACTCGGTCTGACCCAACTGGTTCGACAACGCGAATGAAAACTGAATATAGAGGTGGCAATGGGTTGGGTTAGCCATTGTGAACTAGCCTTACCTGCTTTTTAAGTGGGTTGAGGCCAAGATAAATGGTTGTGGGTTGGGCTCAGGCTAGAAACGTTTCTGGTTTTAAGTAAATGGGCTCTGCTTGGGGTGAACCCTACCTGAGCCCACCAACCAATGGCAGGTTGTATCAGGTCAGTTGAACCCGATGTATTTACAATTGCATGGGTCAGATTAGACCTAATGAATTTAAAGTATGCTAAGTCAGGCCAGAGGGTAATGGGTTGTGGGTTAGGTTTAGGCAAGAATTCTTGACCTATTTAATAACTAGGTTGGGCTTGGGCTGACCCCAATCCCCAACCCAGTCCAAACCAGATCCATTGCCACCCCTCGTCTAGACTCAACCAGCAGCGGCCAACTCGTCCGAGTCACAAGTCCACTTAGATCAAACGAGTCGGAAAAGGTCTGAGTTGCCGAGTCTTAAAACCAGGCGCTGAACGCGATCCGCATAGAAAACTAATTTTCTAAGTGGATCCGATCTTTTATCACTGGAGATGCTAGAAAACAAGCGTGAGTATATATTAGAGAGGTGAACCATAGGACAAGTGACAACGTGCCATACGCATTGGAGATCCGGACCACTAATCATATCAATTACTGGACAAGACCAATGGTGGAGCGTAATGCAGGTCAATCCACATCAGGTGCCCACTTGCATGTGTATTATGGAATGTTAGAAAGAAAATCACCAAAGAGCGTACATTCAAGGTTATTTTGGTAGATGGACATTGCTTATTCAGGTAATGTCCGACTCCTTACATGACTTGGATCTTGCACAGGTGGGCTGTGATTCATCTCTTCAGAGAGAATTGTCTTTGTCCCTGTCGAAATGATCAGATACCGCCTACTTCTCATTGGCTAAACAACTCAAGTGGGCTTATATCATAGCAAACAAGGATGGGATCCCTAACATAATGTGCTGTGGGGCCATCCTTTTGTATACATTTCATTAAACCCATTCATCATTAGGTGAGTTACTAAGGGCCTGCTTGGCTGGGCAAATCCCATGGTATTAGGAGGGATGGGATCAATTTTAAGGTAATGATGGTGGTGTTAGTGGATCGCTGGGAATCCCATGGGATGGACCAATCTCGGGACGGAATTGGACGGTCTGTTTGGGACGTCCGTGGGATGTGGGCCATATCCCGGGATCAGGACGTCTGACTTGTTTGGTTAGCCGTGGGATTGCAGCAATCCCTCAGAATTTAATAATCCATCTGTTTGGCCGGACGCATGACATCCCAGGATTGCTCGAACACTGCTTCAAGCTACAACTGTTGGGTGGTCCACTGTGGGCCCCACCATGATGTATCTGTTTTTTCCCTTCACCTGGGCACATACACGGACGTGGATTGCGTCCTACCCCCGCCCGGACGGTAATCCGTCAGGGCAGGGCTCTGTGGGGCCCACCGTAATGGTGGACGTTCAATCCCCACTTTGTGGTCCACTTAAGGAAATATAAAAAATCAGCCGAACCAAAGAGCTGATCTTTGAACCGAGTGGTTATGACCAATTTTTCATTGTTACTGTTGTTTTCTGGAAGCCGTTTGCCTCTCGTCCCACACGCATTAAATGTTTAATACGCCGATGTAGGGCCTCTGTAGGCTCGCCATGATGTATGAGTTTTATTTATGCTGTTCATTCATTTTTTAAAGAATATTTTAGGATACAAACCTAAAAATGAGGCAAATGCAAGTCTTAAGTGGACCATGCATTAGGAATTGAATTTACACCATTAAAAACTTCTTGTGAATGGCAGAAGTTTTGTATCAATCTGATATTTGTGTTTTCTCTTCTTTGGGGTGCATGTGACTTTATGAACAGGTTTGATGGAAAATAAACATCATAATAAGGTTTTAATGGTGAGTTTCATTATTACCAGCTAGTTTCATTCCACTGAAGCACTGTACTTAATTTTTAGACTCATATCTTAGAATGATATCCCTTCTCCGTAGCTCTCTTATGGATGCGAAATGAAATCAACCTTTTAACTGATTCAATGCCTCTAGCCAGGGATAGGAACTAGCAGTTTGCAAGTGGTTGACCAGCTAAAAGGATGATATGAATCTGAAAATATGATTCCAATCTCAGCCGGTAGATGAAATAAATAGAAGAAGGAAAGAGACGAGATTTCAAGAAAAAATAAATATACAATGTAGATAAACCCATACATAATAATGGGCCCCACAAGAGCCATGCTTGGAAGGATTATCCTTAGACACAATCTACTTCCTTATTGTAGATCAGCTGCAAAATCATCTCCATGGCGGAGAAAAATAATGATTTTTCTTACATGATGGACGCTAAATTTCACATATGTGAGATGACGACAGTTTGGGTGTTTTATGCATAAAAGATATACTCATAACTCAAAATAATCAAACGCTCCCATACATGCCAGCATAGCACATAAGTAAAATATCCAAGCCATCCATCCATTCTCTATTACAAGAATCACATGGGTCTGATCAGGTGGGCCACAATTAACTGAATAAATGTACGGTTATTAAACATCGGCCAAGGTCTTCTAGCCGTCCGCGTATTGTTAATACAATGAAATATTCACTGAGTGGACCACCTTTATATATCTAATGTATACATGGTGATTTCCTGATAGATGTATTGGATATTTTACGTTTATACCAGGCTCGCATATTAGGTGGCGTGTGCATTAGGTAACTTCCACACGTGTGTGGGATTAGCAAAGCTCCGTTTTTCCTATACCCTAAAATACGCAGCAGCAGGAGCAGCACTCGGGATCTCTCTCTCTCTCTCTATTCATGGAAATGGCAGGCCTTCCAATTCTACCCCTGTTGCATCTACGACTCTTTCCATCGTTCTTCGGAACGGGTTTTCCTTAATCCAAGGTGAGATTTCTTTCTTCCATTCTTAGGGTTTTGTTCATACGTCTGTATTGCTTGGATGGAAGTCCATTTTCGTGAATTTTGTAGTGGTAACCCTAGATTGTTCTCTTCGAATACCCGAACAATGGTTTTATACTCTGTAGAATCGTGGCGGCATCTGATCTCTGTGGCTTTAGATTTGAAACATAGTTTCTGAATTGTTTGGTTTTGAATTATTGCATTTCCGTTGGTTCTGTTGTGTTTGGATTCTTTATGTAACTGGATTTCCGTGTAATGGTGATTTCTCTGTTGCTGTTTGGATGTTGGAGATGAATGTTTATGTGTGGGGTGGTGTTTGGATAGTGTGAATTTAGTGGGGCGTTCCATTCATTTACCCCCCTTAACTGTTGCTGTTGTTTGTTTTGGCGGCGCATTTCGACTAGTTAGCTGCTGTGGGTGCTGACTGCTGATTGATTGCTTCTTAAGGCACCTGAATTTACTGTGCCTCCATGTCATTGTCCCACCAGTGTGGTAGGATCTGAAAATAAAATATAAAAATAAAATTCCATCTCGATAGGGATCAGTGGGATAGTGATTAGGGCCCGTTTGGGAGCGTGGATTTGGAACCCCCCGGATTCGGAACCCCTTGGATTTGAAATTCTCTTATTGTGTTTGGCACCCTAGATTCGGAATCAACTTTAATCCAAAAGTAGCTATGCATTAGTATATTTACAGGGGTTTGAATGTAATTACTAAATCAACTTTAATATCTCTAATTAGTGAATGTATGTATTGCTTGACACAATGGTTGTAATAAGCCCTCTGAAATATTTACTTTGCCCAAAAATGATGAAATTCCAAGTCTCGGATGGGCCACAAGGACAAGATCACGTCTGAGTGACTAATCAACTATTTTTAACCGTTGATTTACATGGATAATGTTTGGATGGCGCTGATCATCGTATTAAAGTAATTATAGTGAAGCAATTGATAATCTAATTATTTTGGGATATCATTAGTGGGCCATGTGTCCAATAGATTAATAGTCTAGTGACACACATGTTACACATGCAACTCTTGGAAGGATTTTAGATGTAATCCAACCTTTCACCATGGATTTCAAACTCCCTGGATTTGAAATCCCCTGTTACTTTATGGTGCCAAACAACCAGGGAATTTGAAATCCCCTCAAATCTCCCCAAATCCATGGTGCCAAACGACCCCTTAGATTTAATTGGGTGATATCGTGTATTCATTGCTATCTTTGGGATGTCCAAACCTTGGATGGATCCTATGTTTAGATTAGATAGATCCTTGGTTTTTCTTATATATTTAGTTGTTATCAAATAATAAAATTGAGGTTGATTTCCATAAACCATTAAGTGTCTTGTGCACTAGGAGGTAGAACCCTTCGAAAAGGATCAAGCATTCATCTCTGCTTCTGGAGTAAGGACCATATCATTTGGTACCAGAGCCCCAATTCCGGGGATGCCCAAACTTGCCACGTGAGCTCAACAAATGGAATCGATGGAGGCCAAGGTTGAAACGATGGAAGAACAAGTTCAACAACATTCTGGATTGTTGTGGGAGATCAAAGAGACCCTGTCTGCTATGAGTCTTCAATATGAGTGGTTGGCATCGCCAGTGATCAAGGATGTAGGAGATCGGACCAATGATCGAGATGCAAGGAGCAAATCAGGTGGGTCCAACGGGAGGCCCAATAGAGATGTGCGGTGCCCATCCAAACAAGGTACACATGTCTCAACTTTCCAAAGTTTGGTGGGAAGATCTGATTAGTTGGGTCTATCGTGCTGACCTTTTCAAGTTTTAGAATGCGCCAGAGGATTAGAAAGCTCTATTAATGTCTTTTTCATTTGGAAGGAGATGCAGCGCAATGGTATCAATGGTACAAGAAAACACAAGTGACCTTGCCGCATGCCAATTTCATATAAGCCTTGTGCGTCCATTTCAGACCAATCAAATACGAAGATTTCGATGTTGCACTCTTGAAATTGTAACAAACAGGAACCATTCGCAACTTTCAAACTAATTTCGAGCGGCTCGCAAATTGAGTTGCAGGATGGACAGAAAAGGCATTCGTGGATTGCTTTATTGGAGGGTTAAAGGAAGAGATTGGGGCCGAAATTAGAATGTTCCAACCATTACTTGGGTGGCCACAATTAAGCTTGTGCACATGCAAGAAGAAAAACTCCAATGGCTTTATCCCGTTGAGGAGACCCAACCTACACCCAACACTAATTCAATTATACCCAAGGTAGGACTTAGGAGCCACTTCCATAAAACTGCCATGGGCAGAGATGCAGGCATGCTAGGAGAAGGGCCTGTGTTACAATTGTGATGAAAAGTTTGCCCTAGTCATTGCTGCAAGTCGTAACAATTGTTCCTACTAAATGGTTATGCTAAAGATGAGATTAAGGAGGAAGAGGGACCGAAGAAAGAATGAACCTTGAGGACAGTTTCTTCAAAGGGAGGTAGAATGGTGGGATTTGAAAACAAAACACAATAAAATAAAATAAATCCCTGCTGGATAAGGATTACATTTAATTGGGTGATATTTTGTATTTATTGCTATCTTTGGGATATCCAAATTCTAAAGCTTAGATGGATCCTGCCTTTGGAATATCCAAATATTGCATAGATCCTTGGTTTTCCCCCCCTATATATTTAGTTGTTATCAAATAATAAAGTAGAGATTGATTCCCATAAGTCATGTCTTGTGCACTAAGAGGTAGATTTGCCTTGAAGAGGATCAAACACCCATCCCTGCTTCTGGAGCAAGGACCATGTGAAAGTGGCATACATGGACGAGATTGGAACCATTCCTTCAGCAGGTCCAGTAGTACGTGCCACGCTCCAAAAATCATACTCCACAATTGATCTTAATCCTTCAATCCATGGCAAATGGACATTAAAAGACAGAATTCAGCATGTTCACACACAATCATAAGAAGTTTGGTTATTAGATGGTTAGGTAAGTCTGGTCAAGGCAATTCTCGGTTAGTGGCCCATCAGTGGAGAAGCCCTTAGGATGCATGGCTTGGATCATCATATGCATGCACCATGTGTATAGTGCATGATATTGAGGCATGGAATACTGACAGTAATTTTGAATGGGAAATTAGTGGATGTTCATAGGTTCTGTTGGCTGAAGTGGTGGGTCCCTCCCATGGAGCCACCCAAGTAAAGTGTGAGTATTCAACAGGAAAAAAGTGGTCATCCATCATTTCGGGCAATGAGAGCCTAGGGAGTACCTAACCGGATCTCTATTAAAGATGGTTTACTCCTTGGTGCTTGAATTCAAAGAAATTCATCTAGACTTGGAGCATAGACTTATGAAAACCCAGGACTCAGTTCAAATGGTTTGCCTTGCCAATTTTGAATATTAGTATATTTTTATTCTTTGGGTTGAAGAGTTTGAAGTTTGGGAAGAAAATTCCAGAATTCAAGCCTAACCATGTGAATTTTCTCCTCTCTTTTCTTCTTCTTCTTCTTGTACATGTCTGCAAGATTCAGAAGCCTGACTGTTTCATTGTAAAGTACATTCCAAAGGAGAAATCAGAGACTGAAAGTAATTCAAGAAACACCAGTATTGCTCTCTGTGAAATGGTTTTTTTCCCTTGTCAGTGACAACTCTCTCTCTCTCTCTCTCTCTCTCTCTCTCTCTCTCTCTCTCTCTAAGTAACTGAAATTTTATTGCCAAAAAAGAAGAAGAAGAAGAAGAAGAAGAAGAAGGAACAATTACCACCTGAAAACTAAAGAGATGATGAGAAATCATCTCAAAGAAAACAAACTGACATGAATGCAAGGGATTCAAGCCCAGATGACCAGAAAATCACCCAAAAACAAGTTGAACCCAAGAAAGACATCAGATGCCTCTTTGAAGTATGAGTAAACAATGCCCATCAACACCATGGACTGACTCTTCTATTTGACAGAATCTGAAGAGGAGTTTTTCTCTTAAAAAATTCTCAGATTTCTTTCCTTCCAGACTCCATAAAAGTGCACATAGGAGCATATTCCACAGTGCATGCGTCGGAATAACCAAATGAAGATTGAATCTCGCTGCTTCAATCTGTTCTTCTTCACAATATCCATCCACTCCTTGAAGAGCACATATTGCTTGATGCTGGGGCACTGCTTGATGACCACACCTGATGCAGGACATGAAATTTAAAGATGATATGCAAGATTTTAGGCTTAGATCATACTAATTCAGAAACAATTACATAAAAATTCCACATCCCACACAAAAGTCCAAACATTCAATTAAGGGGAATCTATGCGGGTCCAGGCCTACACATGATAGGGCTAGATCAATAAAATTTATGTACCAAATGATGCTCAAAGATAAAAAATAATCATCCACACATGCATAGGAATCAGCCCCTAATCCAAGGGATTTACCAATTTCAATTCAGGGAATCTTAGGGTGAGAATAGTTATAGAATTTAGGGATTTAGGACCATCTAGGGTTAGGGTTTATGAAAAACAAATATGAGAGAGTAAAAGAAAGGAAACCCTGAACCAGAAGACAACTGTCACGTGCGGACCACAAGTGAGATCTGACGCACGTGCGCTGGTGATCGGCCGCACGTGTGTGGGGCCCATGTACCAAAAAATCGTTTCCTTGGGGTTGGTCGGCCAGGCTTGGGCTTCAAAACTCCCAAATTTCACGTCGATCCGAGCTATGGCTTGGGCGTGGCGCTTCGTCGAAGTTTCAGCCCTCCTGTAGGGCCAGATTCTGCAAATCTATTGAAGAGAGGGAATTTGATGCAATAAGGGACAAATTTGTAGCGTAGATGATTATGGGAGATGAGAATGGTGGATAACATAAGACGTGTAATAGAGATGATGATGGATGGAGGTGAATCGGGATAGATGTGGCTTCGCACCATGGTAGTTAACCCTTCGAAGAAGGGAGGGCTTCGCACCCAATTAGGTTTCACAACTCAGAAAGTAGGAAAACACATAATTTTTATTAATCTTCAATGAATCAAAAGAACTACAAGGGGTGCCTATTTATAGGAAAACTCTATACCCCAAAACTCGCGTTATGTGCGCAACCTATTACTTGGCGATGAAGTAAATTAAAATAAAAACCAAACAAATAAATCTAAAGCGTTCATGATGTTTTAAATAATAACAATAAGCAAAACCTAAAATATGAAATCAATCCGACTAGTGGGCTATGATCATGAGATCCCATGGTGGGCTTTTCTTGATTGTCGGGCCCACTCTTTTGAATCAAAACTTTGTCTCTTAACTAAGAGGCCCTCCCTGGATGTCGTCATTGATCCAAATCGACAGTGGGATCCTCCTTCTGGCGTACGTGCGTAGGGGGTGGCGCGTGTGCTCGTGATGCTCCCATCAACACCATACTGCCAACCCACCTGAACAATAGCCACGACTAGGAGGTCCTTACTCAGATCATTCACTAGCGACACCTCCCTCTCTGTCATCCGTGGGATGAGGATGGTCTTCATCTCCTCTGTGTTGAGGAAGACATGACTTTAGCTTGGGTTGACACTGGACATGATGAGCTCCCTCTCGAGCACAAAGATGGTATGTCTGCCATCCATCTGGCCATGGGCCGCAATCCAGGAGGAGCTGGAGTTGCTGTCTGGGAGCAGTGGCAGCTGGACTCCACTCTTGCTCTTCTTAGGCTTCTCTTTCTCCATCTTCTCAAGTATTTGGCAAGATACTTCCACTAAGGCCTCTCCGTCATCCCCTTATGGGAGAAAGGGCCTTCATCCCAATATGAAAACAAGGCTGGAATAGGCTCATTCAGTGCCCAAGCAATGCCACTTAAGTTGAAAAAAAATGATACCAAATTACCTCCATGATATTACAATGTAATCAAATTGTTGAGAGACTCTGCTTTTCTACACAAGGCACCTGTCTCTATTTTGTAGCCTTTGGCCTTTTTTTTTTTTTTCTCCTGACTTCATGCAAATTGCTGAACTGCCATCCCCCCTTATCCACCTTTTTGAATGCTTTATTGTCATTTCAGAAAAACTTTCCAATTTCTAGATAAATCCATGTTCAAAATGAAGTCAAAATGATCAAGAGCATAGCCTTGATTAATGTATTATCCTGGGGAAAGGAACATTGGAATGTAAAAGAGATGTCATAATAATAAATTAAAAACATAATTGTTGCGGCATTTGATCAAACCAATGGGATTTTGGGTAATCCTTCCTTGCAAAGTACAAACCTATAATCGAAATCTTTGTGGAAGGTGTGGTTGCGAATCCTTTGGATATGTGCCGCAATATATAGAATCTGTTGATTCTTTAGTTATGAGGTGGCAAGTGTGCAAGCCATTTCATGTAAAGTGCTTACCCTCAGCCAAGGTATCCTGTATCGGTATCGGTTGGCGTAACGGTGCCCTCCGATACCGATACGGATGCGGGGGCGTAACAGCGATACGGGGGCGTAACGGCCCGTAACGGCGTAAAATTTTATTTTATTTTGCCAAAAAAAATGAAAAAATATGGATTAATTCCGGAATATTTTAAGCATTCCAAATATGCATTCATTTATAAATTGGAACATGTTTATGATGGTGTAACGGTCCACTCTTTGGTGAGAAGTTGTACCGGACTGTCGATGAATTTATGAACCAGATAACCTGAATTTGACTACAAAATTCATATATTTAATTTTCTAACTATCTACTATCAATGATAGATATATTAGAATGAATGTAATATGAAAATATCTTACATTAGGTGTTTGCAATTATTTTTGAGGAATTTCTCGAACATACTTGTGGACGTGACTGTGATTCCTATCCATGACTCGTCATCCTCAAGTCAAGAATATTATATAAAAAAAATAGTAGTGTCTGATATACTCCCCTGCAACTTGATTAAGGATTACTTGATTGGTTGTCAGGGGAGCTATTTTAAATACAAGTTCGGCAGTGTCAAGTGTGTGCTTGGCTTCTTGCAATAATAATGCTGTGAGCTGTCTGCTGCAAATAGATACTTACCTTAATACAAATATATATTCACAATCACAAGTCACAACCAAAATGAAAATCTGCTTTTTTTGTGGTTGCTCGACCTTCACATCATTGTCATCGTCATCATCAGGCTGAGGCTGTCCAATAGGTGTAGGTGCTGCATATCCATAATATCCAGT
Source organism: Magnolia changhungtana (assembly GCA_030180095.1). Classification (NCBI taxonomy): domain Eukaryota; kingdom Viridiplantae; phylum Streptophyta; class Magnoliopsida; order Magnoliales; family Magnoliaceae; genus Magnolia; species Magnolia changhungtana. The sequence continues at coordinate 3,710,128 of JASAUF010000181.1, forward strand.
GTCAGAAGAAAATACTAGATCAACGAAACTAGAGGATGACTGATCCTGACTAGGCAACGACTCTGACCCCGAGTAAGGATATCCACCAGTGCCCGTCGAATACCCATACTGGTGCCCGTACTCAGGCTGTTGAGAATCTTGAGATTGAGAGTGCGTCTGCTGTGATGAGTAACTTGGATTTGGATCTGGATATCTATAATCATATAGATATTGATCGGGAGGACTATTCCAACATGAATGTGATGGAACATGTTCAGTATAACAACCATAATCATGATCCAATTGACCATAAGAATATCCATTATAATAACCAGGACCATGAGCTTGCTGATGTTCCGGACCTCCCGGACCTGGTGCACCACTAGATGTACCCTCCTCCTGCTGGCTGTATCGTGACTCGGTACACTCATAAGTCCGACCTCGTGTACTACCTCATCGATGTTCATCAACATTGCGATCTGTAGACGGCTGTATAGGGCGTTGAGCAACACCAGAAGTGCCAGTACTAGGGGCAGGGGGGTCATCATCACCATCATTCGACACGGTCACGCTACCCACTGCTCGTACTCTTTTGTTGATCTTGAGCCGTACCTGTACTTGGCATAAATGCTGCCCCTCTTACTGGGTCCAACACATCTGCACGACTGTCTTGTTGCGCTCTACGTATTTCTGGGTCATAAATTTTCAATTCTTCACTATCCTCTTCAATTTGCTTTTCCCTTGTTTCCAACCAAGGTAGAAGCGGGTCATCCTCATCATAAATATTGTCCAAGTTTATTGGACAGTAGTCTACGTCATCGGCGCCTGTAATGCTCCTATGATGTCATCGCATTCATAGTTTTATATTGTAGTGCATGAAGACAAGTCTATCTAATGTTCTAGTCTGCAATCTATTCCTATTTTTTGAATGAATAAGCGCAAAACAACTCCGATTCCTTTCGCAGCTAGAGGAAGATGTTGTCTTGCTCAAAACTTTTACTGCAATTTTTTGGAGAGCCTTTGTACTCTCTCTGAAATTAATCCACCATTCGGCCGGTTGCAACCTAGATACTGCATGCTGTGCAAGAGCATCTCCAAAGCTACCAAGGCGATTTCCAAATGTATCTAATTCGTTCAAAGTCTTTATTTGCGGATCTAAGTCAGGATCTAATCTCTTTATCACATTTTTTAGCCCGATACGAACTTCATCATCCTCAACAAATGATTGGGCATATCTATACCTAGGATTTATGTAGTAACCTGCTGTATGAAGATCGTGATGGAGTTGTCTTGTCCATCTCTTGTCGATCATCATCCAATAAGACTCCTAGCTTCTACAATCACGTTGAATTGCCAACTTTGCCTTATCCATGACATCGTATAGGAAGCCCATGGTAGGTGCTTCGTCGGTTTCAACAAGACGGAGTACCCTCATTAGTGGCTCCATCACCTTTAGGATCGACTTGACCCTCTTCCAATATTTGTTGTCCCGTATGGTGTTCGCAACTTCAACCGGTGTCCCTGATGTCTTCTGCCCATGTTTTGTGTTGAGCCATTCTCGGGAAGCAAACATCTCACTCAACTCTCCCCTATGTTGAAATAAACTCTTTAATGCTATAAAGTTTGTTGCGAATCTAGTCGCCGCAGGTCTCAACAACTCTCGTCCTTTCGTGAACTTTTTCATTATTGCGACAACTTAATTATGATTGTAAATAAATGTCGTCACTTCTCTTGCCCGTTCGACCATTTCCTTAACATTCTTCTTCTTCCCAATATCTTCCAATATAAGATCAATACAATGGGCAGCACATGGTGACCAAAAAAGATTCAGTCTCTTATTCATCAACTTATGTCCTACAAGCTTATATGATGCTTCATTGTCTGTCACAATCTGCACTACATTCTCTTCTCCAATCTCTTCCACAACTTTATCCATTAGTCCAGTAATATAATTAGAATCTTTTGTTCCTCTAAGACATCAATTGACTTGTGGTATATAGTTCCTAAGTGGCAGTACACCATGAAGTTCATCATGCTACATCTGGTTGGGCCAGCCCAACCATCATACATGATCGTACATCCTTTGGCTTGCCATACAGGTTTAAAGGTAGCCACGTATGCTTTCACATCCGCATACTCTGCATCTGTCCATTTCCCCATAATCTCCTTAGCCGTGGGAGCTTTTATTCATTCAATTGCTTTCGTTTGCGCGCATCAATTACCACCTACCAATATGGAGAATGGTGCGTTAGGAGGTATGTTGGCATGTATAAATAACTTTGCTGCCGCTCTACATAATTTCTCAACGAAAGTTCTACTCCACATTTGTTTTATCTTCTTTTGTTTAGTTGATTCTTTACTAAATAGGATTTGAACAATAGAGGGTATCCTAGGCTCATTTACTTCTTCATCCAAACATATAGGGGCATCACGTGAAGATGTCTGTCGTCGGCTCCCAAATACGTTATAACCCACCAAACCTACCCCCCCCTAATCTCCTTAGCCGTGGGAGCTTTTATTCATTCACCTGTTTCTGCTGCTGCATCAATTACCACCTACCAATATGGAGAATCGGCTGCGTTAGGAGGTATGTTGGCATGTATGAATAACTTTGCTGCCGCTCTACATAATTTCTCAACGAAAGTTCTACTCCACATTTGTTTTATCTTCTTTTGTTTAGTTGATTCTTTACTAAATAGGATTTGATCAATAGAGGGTCTCCTAGGCTCATTTACTTCTTCATCCAAACATATAGGGACATCACGTGAAGATGTCTGTCGTCGGCTCCCAAATACGTTATAACCCACCAAACCTACCCCCCCCCCCCCCTGCCCTGTATCACACATTGACCCATGCATGCCAAACACGCGGCGCGTTCTTCCTCTTCACGAGTTAGACGCAAGCTCTCTCTCCTAGCTATAGTTAATTCCCGATCTGAATCTTCGTCAGAATTAATAATATATTCATCATGAACGCCCATATATTCAGGACCAAACACCTCCTGTCGAGCTGTATCCAAAACATCATCTTTCTTCTTTTGTACAACAAAACGTTTACCCTTCGACTCATCCAGACTAGCTTGCATTAAAAGCATTATCTCTTTCGGTATTCTAATACATGCCACAACTTAATCCTTTCGATATGCCAAATGTTATTTGAGACGGTTAATTCCACCAGTCACTAGTCTATCACAATACTTGCACTTCATTTGGCCTAGTACCACCAACCCTCTCATAATGTTGCCATCCAATATCCTCACTTGTTGGCCAGACCCAAACATTTCTTTAGGTTTAGGTAGATACTAGATAATTAGATAGATTAGATATGAGTGTATGAGCTATGTCAATAAAGATGATTTTATGTTCTAACTAAACCCTAAGAAGCTCCAAAACCTGTCCAATATAAGCAAATAAAAACATAAAGTCACTAATTCGAAAATAGAAAAAAATTATAAAATGACAACACAAATCTGTAAAATGTACATTAACATGTTCTACTATAATTAACACATCAAATTCTATGATTAAATCAACAAACCATTCATTAAAAAACGATTTCTCGAATTTTAAAAAACAGGGCCGAAATTAGTGCGTAAATAGAAAAAAATATAAAAAATATATAAAATGACACCACAAATCTGTAAAATGCACATTAACATGTTCTACTATGATTAACACATCATATTCTATGAATAAAACAATAAACCATTCATTAAAAAATGATTTTTCGAATTAAAAAAAGAGGGTTGAAATTAGTGCATAAATAGAAAAAAATATAAAATGATACCACAAATCTGTAAAATGCACATTAACATGTTCTACTATAATTAACACATCATATTCTATGATTAAAACAACAAACCATTCATTAAAAAATGATTTTTTGAATTTAAACAAAAAGGGCCGAAATTAGTGTGTAAATGAATATATATATATATATATATATATATATATATATATATATATATAAATGACACTACAAATTTGTGAAATGCACATTAACATGTTCTACTATAATTAACACATCATATTCTATGATTAAAACAACAAATCATTCATTAAAAAATGATTTTCCGAATTAAAAAAAAGGGCCGAAATTAGTGCATAAATAGAAAAAAATATAAAATGACACCACAAATCTGTAAAATGCACATTAACATGTTCTACTATAATTAATACATCATATTCTATGATTAAAACAACAAACCATTCATTAAAAAATGATTTTTCGAATTAAAAAAAAAGGGCTGAAATTAGTGCGTAAATAGAGAAAAAATATAAAAAACTATAAAATGACACCACAAATCTGTAAAATGCATATTAACATGTTCTACTATAATTAACACATCATATTCTATGATTAAAACTGCAAACCATTCATTAAAAAACGATTTTTCGAATTAAAAAAAGGGTCAAAATTAGTGCGTAAATAGAAAAAAATATAAAAAAAATATAAAATGGCACCAAAAATCTGTAAAATGCACATTAACATGTTCTATTATAATTAACACATCATATTCTATGATTAAAACAACAAACCATTCATTAAAAAATGATTTTTCAAATTAAAAAAAAGGGCCAAAATTATTGCGTAAATAGAAAAAAATATAAAATGACACCACAAAATCTGTAAAATGCACATTAACATGTTCTACTATGATTAACACATCATATTCTATGATCAAAACAACAAAACATACAATAAAAAGTATAAATACCTATTTTTGACGAATTTCTGAAAAATGGCCCACGGACCTTCGATTCAAGAAAATCCGTAATATAATGTGTTTTTATCTCAAATACCAAGCCAATATTGGTCGAAAATAGTAATAGAAGGATTGAGTAAGAGTTTGGAAGCAAGTGGTTCCAAAAAAACTGAAAAATAGAGGTTAAAAATAAAAAAAATGACCGTTATTCGACCGTTACGGGCTAGCCGTTATGAGTCAGTAACGGCCGTTACGGCCCATAACGGCCGTTACGTTACAAAATCAGGGGGTCGCCCGTTATGCCCCCGTATCGTGTAACAGGTACGACCGTTACCGTTACGTATCGGCCATTACGGCCGATACGTAACGGATTCGGGACACCTTGCCCTCAGCCCTATGGGTAAACATATGAAAGAATAAGCACAGGCTAAATGTTTGGAGAGATTTTTCTCGTGCATCTTATTAGATTTTTGTGATGTGCTTCCTTTAGAGCCATCTTCAATCATGGATAATGATTTATGGTTGTAAGCAGTATCTACTTTCTTGAGGGGAACAATTGCTTTCGAAGGCAGTGGGCCTTATGCAGGCAATTCTCTCCAATCTCTCTTGGTTGCCCATAAAAAATTTAACACTCACATTTTCTTTTATTTTATAGCTGTAGGGGTTTAAATAGATGGGGGTTAGGAGTTGGTAAATGAATTCATTTATGAGTTGAAGAAAGTTTATGGGCGACAGTAGCTAGGAGATTTTTGGGAAGTTACTATTTTGGAAAATTTTGGGACAATCTGCAAAGATCCTTTGCTTACAGCAATACTTGCATAGGACAATTCTGTGAGGTGACCTTAGCATGCCAGTAGATGAGTTATTTAGAAAATTCTAGTTAAATTGCACGTAACTATTTACCAAAAAGTCAAAAGTAAATGTTATGCCATTGGAATGAGTTGTTTAGTTGATTCTAGCATAAGATAAAGTGATGCTAGGACATGTGCTGACCTAATCCTAGATGCATGTATAATCAAGTTAAAGAATGTTCAAGTAAATACACGAATCAACTAACCCTTTCCAATCAAAGGGATTAGTAAAATTTAAACACAAAGATGAGGTTATTTCGTCAGGATCATGCCCCTTAGCTTAAAATCGTGTAAACAGTAAAAAGGGAGGACCTAAGGATATGAGGATATCCCAGATCTAACATAAGCTAGTCCACTGTCAAGTTTAGATCTGATTCTACTAACTAACCATCCATCTTTTTCGTTCAAACTATAAAGGGGGTATCCAGAGAGGAATGAAGGGGGTGAGGAATGAAGGGTTCAAGATGAAGAAAGTACGGGTCCTTTTGTTGTCAAAAGAAAATGAGGGTGATTCTTACCTTTTCCTGCACCTGGAAGATCTAGAAAGAAGAAAACCTGAAATCGGGGTAGAATCCTCGACACCTAAGGGCCAATCCGGAAACCCTAATTATTGAATAAAGAGGAAGAAAAGAGATGAATTTCTACTCATTCAATAATTATGAAAATAGGGTTCTTACAACGTATATATAAGCTATGGAAAAAGTAAAAGTGCACTAATAAAACCCCTGAAAACAAGAAAAATAACAAAAAAAGACGAAAAATTAAAGAAAGTGCAATAAAGCTCCTGAAATAAGAAAAAAGAACAAAAACGCCTACAACTAAAGCACCCATGTGGTAGGGTGTGAAATCCGACCCGTGGATTTATGGTCAGGGTGCGGTCATGCCGCTCCTACACTCGTAGCGCGTCAAAAAATGGGTCCGATGGACCCAACGTCCATCCGCATCAACTCCTCTGCTCCGATACTCTGTCGGCGATGCCTCCTCCTCTGGTACACTCTAAAGGGTGCACTACTGATGTCCGCATCATAAAGAGTGCTTGATTCATCCTTTAAAAAAAAAACACAACAATAAAAAAAATTAAACAGAACAAAGAGGGAACAAAGGCGGTGAAATGTTGAGAGACCAACCTAGCATGTCCCTCATCGAAAATCACATGCATTACTAGAAAGACCGAAAAGATCTTCCTTTTTTTCCCCTTTTACAAATATGCATTTACAAAATATACAAAGGCAAAGAAAACGGATTGGCAAGCAGTTGAATCCAAGACCTGGACAGACTATGATGAGTTACTTATAGGCAATTCTATTTTTTTTCCTTACTACAATTATTAAAATAAGGGATCCCCAAAGCCTAGAACAACATATGACCTTTGTGTTTTGAAACACCAAAGCCTCAGATCCAACTTTGCTATTAAACACCCTGCTGTTTTGCTCTTTCCGCCGACCATATTGCGACTAGAACCATCAAGCATCATAGAATTCAGCTTCTTTTTGCTGAATAGAACCCCTCTCCTTGCTTGAAAGAGCTCCAATACCGATGCTGGCATCACCCATTAGATACTGAATAGATTGAGAATCTTCCACATGGCTGCAACGAGAGGAGAATTCACAGTGGATGATCGGCTGGTTGACTGATTCTCTTTCTTTAGGGCAAGGATGCAACCATTTGTATTTACATATTCCTTTTTCTAATTCGATCAATTTTGAATAATTTTTCCTTTGCTGTCAACCAACCAATGGCCACAACTTTTGGGGGCTTGGGAAACTCCAGCTGTATGCCTCCAGTTTGGCACTGCTTATTTTATTTATTATTATTATTATTATTATTTTTAAGATGAGAATTTATTGCTGGAAAAACTACAAGGATCTGAGAAACAAAAAGAATAAAGAAAACAGAAAACTAACAAGAAAAGCCAAGAAAAAGGAAAAGAATATAGAAACCAGTCCCACAACTGGCAAAAAGCCCTGGAAGAGATCTACACAATGGAGCCCAATCCCCAAAAAGAGCTAACACCCTCGAAAAAACCCCTGCCGAAGAAACGCTTAGGTTCCGGAAACGATATTTGTTTCTTTCAGCCCAAACAACCCAAAGAACAGCCAGCAGGAGGATCCTCCATTTGCTTTTACCTAAGCCTCCTCCAGGCTCCCCATGCCAGTTGTAGAAAAGGAGCTCCACAGAGTTTGGCATTGCCCAGAAAACTTTAGCCAAGCAAAGGATGCTCTTAGATGTCTGAAGAGAAAGGGCAGTGGATAAAGAGGTGATCTACCGATTCCTCTGCTCAAAGACAGAGAAGGCACAAATTCCTTTCCCTTTTGTTGTATGAATAAAATGCTTTTTTTTTTTTTTGTGAAGATTCCATTAGTATTTAACTCCCATTTCCATCTATCACCTGCCTTACCCTTGGTACTGCATTTTGTATTTTTTGCTGTAGACTGGTGAACTCCTCGATTTCCACCTCGGATAGGTTCCTTTGAAAATGTGGATTCCATATCATTATCAAGCATTTGCCAATCAAAATGCAACTGCCACACATCCTTAGCCCCTTGTACAACTCCACTCCATGAAGGCTACCGTACATAACTACATATCCTCAAATGAGGGAAGCATACCATAAGACGCTTGGTTGGTCCCCAACACATAAAGGAAGACCGGAATGAAAAGAATGAAGCTTTTTGACCTTGCATACAAAAGTCCCCTAGCAAAAACCCTCCAATCATCTCAGTTTTCAACAAATCTAGTTTCTGACTGCAAATGGCCTCAAAGCAAACCAGGATCATTCTCAATTTTCTATTTAATAAGTTTTTGCTTCACAAAGCAGGAGCGTATTATCTACATATCTGAGATGGGCTACCTAGATCATTCTTGCCAGTAGAAAGGCCTTTTAATGCAGGGGCATTTTCACATCGGGCTTGAGTGGGGTTGCCTCAGCTCATGTGAGGCGGGTGGCTCGTGTGAGGCGGTACCCAGGTGATTTGGGGCCCATGAGGGGGGTTCGGCCGAGGTCCTAACCCATGAGATGTGGGGCCTGGGCTATGAGATAAATGAATTGATTCGCCATGCTCTAACAGTTTGAGCTTTTAGAACAAGTGGTTAATTGTCCTGCATCACCTTTTGTGCCTCTAACATCCTGCTCAAGGCTTTAACTTTTACAACAAAGAGATATGGGGATGTCTATGCATTCATGAGCAACAACAGCCCCGTCCTTGATGGGTCTGCCGTAAAGGGTGGCTCTTGAGAAAACAACGTTGCCTAGAACTATTCTCAATATGTCAGCAATGACTTTTGTCAAAATCTCATACGAACTACCACTAGACTGACGACCTAAAATCTTTTAGCTCCATGACCCCTTCCTTGGGGATCAACGCAATGAAGGAAGCCCCTAGTTCCTTGGAGAGCTTGCCTATTGAATAGAACTCTGAAATAAATTCCATTAACTCACTGTTAACCTCCTCTTGAAAGATCGGAAAAATGTATTGGGCAACCATCGAGGCCAGGGGCCTTATACCTAACTAGATCAAAAACTGCTTGATCGACCTCTTCTTCATTGACCGAACACTCAATCCAATCGATGTTTGCGTCGCCAATTTGGTCAAACTGAAGGTTGTCTAGGTTGGGTTGTCACTAGATGTTGATGGAAGGAAAATTGGAATTCTATTCCACCACTTAATACATGTACTTTGCTTATCCATAAATTTTGTTCTTTCTATTTCAATGCAGTGAGTTTTGTCGAACCTTTCGTTTCTATCCCACTGAAGAAACTTGATTTCTTACTCTCTCATTCAGCCTCACTACTCTAGATCACTGACCCCATTTAATCTCGTTCTTGCAGACCTTCCTTCTAAAAACAACTTTGAGGACTCCCTTCTCAACCATTCATCTAAGGATAAACGTCCGGCTTCCTCTTTATGTTCAAGCTCTTGAATAGCTTGAGGAATATTTTCTTTTGCCTCCTGCAGAGAACCGAAATGCTCCTTCTAGGTTTCTAGCAAAGCTTTCAACTTTTTTTTTTCAGCTTTAGCATCGACTTGTAGCCAACCCAACATTCCACTCGTATATAACGCCACAAATCTTTAACTTTTCAATAAACCCTCTTCCAACCACATGAGCTTAAATAGAAGGGAGATTGCCCCACTTGAGAACAATCGGGCATTGATATGAAACAAGCTTTTGGATGCCAAACATGAAGACATCTGGGAATGGGTGTCCTACTCACTTGCAACAAGGAACATGTCAAGATAAGACATGATTGGGTTAGATTGATTGCCCGACCAAGTATATTAGCAGCCCCCAATGGGAGGTCAATCAGCCCACGACTGTTGACTCAATCTGAAACTCACGCACACAGGAGATTAAATGTCCATGACCCCTTTTCTCGCCCACTAATCTGACTAAATCAAAGTCGCCCCCACGCACCATGGACTATTCCACTTTGGTCTTAGAGAACTATGCTCTCCGCAAAAAGCATCTCTTCTTGATGAATCAAATGGGACTTAAACAACAAAACCTTTCAACAAAATATAAAAATAAAAAATGCTATCAACTAGATCCTGAAAAGAATCAAAAGAGAACTGACCAAATAGCACATTCGGTTTTTGGAGAAAATCTGAGTTCCATCCAGCCACAATTCCCCATGTTCCCTTCAAATCCTAAATGCCGAGTCTAAAGATTTTCCACCCCAAATAGATATAAAAAAATTCACATCTTGCTTTTGAATCCTTCTCTTCGGGAATACAACGAGGTGAACCTTCTCAGAATGATAAAGCTCTTTAACATGAGTCTTCTTTAGGCAACCAAGCCCCTGCATGTTCCATATATGCAGTTTCATTTATAAGATATGCCAAGGCCTAGCTGTTCCATATCAGTTACGATACGGCCGTAAAGGCCGATACGTATAGGTAATGACTGTAATCGTTACACAATATGGGGAGTGAAACGAGGTAGTTGGTTTTTTTGGGATTGTATTGGCCGTTACGGGCCGTTACGGGGCCTGTAACGACCATTACAAGGCATAATGAGCATCACCCCAGTGACGGTCGCAAACCGGTTACTTTTTTCTATTTAAATTCGTTTTCTCCTCAATTTCTGCTTTTCTTATTCCAAAAAATTTCCCAGATTATTCTACAACACATTTTGACCACTCTGATTATAGTTTTTAGGATGAAAATCGTAGATTGAAGCGATTTGGGCAAATAGAAAGCTTTTAAGGGCCATTTTTTCAAAAAAAAAAAAGAAAAAAGTGTTATTAATGCCATTTTTTTTTTTTTGATTTCTTGTTCTAATGCTTGATTGGGATGTGTAAATATTAGAGACACATAACCACATCCATAAATTCACCAGACAACTAGATATAACACTTTCACCAAAGAGTGGACTGTTACACTACTATAAATATATGTTCAAGACAAAAAATGAATATATATTTGGAATATTTACATTATTCTGGATTTTCCAAATATTTTTTAGAATTTGTCAGGCAGAAAAATGTTTCCAGCCGTTTTAGCAGTCGTTACGACACTGTATTGGCCGTTTGACGGATACCTGTATTGATAACGGTGGTGACTGTTACAGCCACCGTTACTGATACGGAAAACCATGCCTGACGCACGTGCGTGGATAGCGGCTCGCATGTGTGTGGGGCCCACGAATCTATAATCGGCTAGCTAGGGCCTGGTCGGCCAGAGATGGGCCACCTTCCTTCCAAATTTCAGGTCAAACGGATGATTGGTTTGAACACGGTGCTCCGAAGTTTCAGCTCTCCTACAGGACCAAATTCTGGAGATCTGCTGTAGGGGAAAGATTAGCTGCAAACGTGGGTTGATTTGGTGTGAGGGGATGACAGTAGGAGATAAAGAATATGGAGGGCAGGAGATGGGGGCAATTTGGGATGGGCGTGGCTTTGCACCACGGTAGTTAGCCCTTTGAAGAAGGGAGGGTTTTGCACCCAATTAGGTTTCTACAACTCAGAGAATTAGAGAAGTAGGAAAATGCAGAATTTTATTAATCATCTTCAATGAGAAAAAAAGACTACAAGGGGTGCCTATTTATAATAAAACTCTATACCCCAAAACTCGCCCCATGTGCGCAACCTATTACTCGGAGACGAAGTACTAAAAAATAACAACTAATCAAAGCAATCTAAATCGTCCATGATATTTATAATAACAATAATAAATAAAACCCAAAGTACTAGATTATTTAGAATAGTGGGCCACGATCATGAGAACCCATGGTGGGATTCACATGACGATCGGGTCCACTCCAACGAACCAAAACGCAGTCCTCTAACTAGGAGGCCCTCCCTGGAGTCGTCATCGATTGAGATCGATGGTGGGGCCCTCCTCCTTGAGTACGTGCGTAAGGGGGTGTGCGTGTGCGCTTGATGTCCCCATCTTCGCCACTGGCGAAACAAAACTCCATAACTGCTCCAAGATGTCAGGATCAAGTCTCTAAAGATCCTCCTCAGTGAGCTACGTACTGTTTGAAGCTGGGCGTGACTTCCACTTGACCAGGAACTTTTGAAATCCGCCGTCCGACGTCGATACTATCTGATGGTCCAGGATATCTTCTATCTCCTCTCTAGGTATGGGAAGGGTAGGTATGAGAGGTAGAGGTTGGGAAGATGGGTCGGGAGGGGGCCATGGATCAAAGGAAAGGTCTGTGGAATCAGGATGGTTAGGTGAAAGGCCGGACAATGTATCAGTGGTGTCCCCTGAAATGCAACTAGATCCTCTACATTGAATGTGGAACTAATTCCCATGGAAGGTGGAAGATCTACCGCATACGCATTGAGACCGTTTCGTTTTATAATTTTGAATGGTCTAGCGCTACGCGCGTGTAATTTACGAATGACTCCCTGAGGATACTGCTCTGGCCTGATGCGGAGCATCACAGTCCCCTACATTGAATTCCTTGAATCGTATATGTTAGTTTGTAGAAATTTTGTAATGTTCATTACTAGTAGTAATCTTTCGACTGATTTCTTGATGCAATGAGTGAATGTGATGCGCAAAGAATTCTGTAGACTCTGATGGCCTATGGGACAGTGACATAGGGACAAGATTAATAGATTTCCTAGGTTTATAACCAGTAACGACTTCAAAAGGACTTAGACCTGTGGACTTATCGACAGAATTATTAAACGCAAACTCGGCTACAGGTAATACGGTGTCCCACGTCCTAGTGTGCTATATATCCCTCATAGGGAGAAACTCATCCGGTAAATCATCAAGAAAGACATCACGAAACTCATCCACTACCAGAATGGCCTCAGTAGGTAACTCTACAATAGCCTCTAGTGCACTCTCTCTAGCCACAAGGCCGAACATGTCGTACCACTCAAAATAGTGGTCCATGTTTGCCAACCAACCTAAAAAAGCTTTAGGCTCCAAGTGGCCATCAAACGTGGGGTCATCTACTCTAACTCCTTTGAGAAGTTGCGTATGGGGTCATAGTAGTTTTGATGTCCCTCATGGGGTGGGTGCACTCCCATAACCGATTCCTTGGCCACCTCCATTCCTTGGTTTATCCTCCTGACCACCTGCCTGAGATTAGGCATCTTCCCCAATGGTGGGGTTTGCCCTGGCGGAGATTTGTAGTTGGGTAATGTGCACATCAAGCTGTTCAAAGCGTTGGTCAATACGTTGTTCCAAGCGCTTACCCAAAGACTCAAACCGCTGAGTCATTTTGTTAATTGATTCTTGCAATTGCTCCATGTTTAGTATAGGGTGTAAGCCAAAGCCACGACCTGTACGTGTGGGCATACAACCACTAACTCAACTAAAAGACCTTCTAATACGACTATATGCGTCTAAATGGGACTAGATGATCTTATGAGACTCTATATGAGGGAAACTACACAACGCTATCAAAATTCAGCAATATAACTGTCAAAATAAAGGGATAACAGAAAATTTCAGCAATGTGAATTGCTAACTTTCTGATAACAGAAATTTCAGCAGCTTATATCAGGAATTATGGACCTCTAAACAACTCAATATGATGAGACTTGATGCATAATGGACAAAAATAAACTAAACCCTAAACATGCAATGCATTCCCCTATAAAAACCTTGTACTCTGATACCAAATTTGATGCAGGACGTGAAAATTAGATATGATGTGCAAGATTTCAGGCTTTAGATCATAATAATTTGGAAATAATCACAATAATTCCACATCCCACATAAAGTCAAGCATTCAACAAGGGGAATTTACTAGGGTCCAAGTCTACACATGTTAGGGCTGAATCAATTAAAAATTATAGACCAAACAATGCTAAAATGATAGTAGATTCATCCACACATGCAAATGATTATTTCCCCAATCCAAGGGATTCTCACATTTCAATTTGGAAAAACCTAGGGTTTCAAAAGTGGATAGAACTTAGGTATTTGAGATGATCTAGGGTTAGGGTTATGCAAACAAGGCGAAAGAGGAGTGAAATAGTGGCGAGAGGGAACTTGTGATCAGCCCGCACGTGTGGACAACAAACCGACTTGACGCACGTGCGCCGGGCCCACGAATCTGGAATCGGCCAACTAGGGCTTGGTCGTCCAGGGATGGGCCACCTTCCCTCCAAATTTTAGGCCAAACGGATGATCGGTTTGAACACGGTGTTCTGTCAAAGTTTCAGCCCTCCTGTAGGGCCAGATTCTGGAAATCTGTAGGAGAAAGATTAGTTGCAAACGTGGGTGAATTTGATGAGGGGATGGCTGTAGGAGATGAGGAATATGGAGGGTAGGAGATGGGGGCGATTTGGGATGGATGTGGCTTCGCACCACGATAGTTAGCCCTTCGAAGAAGGGAAAGTTTTGCACCCAATTAGGTTTTCACAACTCAGAGAATTAGAGAAGCAGGAAAACGCAGAATTTTATTAATCTTCAATGAGAAAAAAGACTACAAGGGGTACCTATTTATAATAAAACCCTATACCCCAAAACTCGTGCCATGTGCGCAACCTATTACTTGGAGACGAAGTAATAAAAATAACAACTAATCAAAACAATCTAAACCGTCCATGATATTCCTAATAATAATAATAAGCAAAACCCAAAGTACTAAATTATTTAGAATAGTGGGCCACGATCATGAGAACCCATGGTGGGATCCACATGACGATCGGGTCCACTCCAACGAACCAAAATGCAGTCCTCTAACTAGGAGGCCCTCCCTGGACGTCGTCATCGATCCAGATCGATGGTGGGGCCCTCCTCCTCCTTGTGTATGTGCGTAGGGGGCGTGCGTGTGCGAGTGATGTTCCCATTACACTGATGGCATTGAAGTCCTGATGCCTCCCTCCCCTCTGTCATGGTTAATTGAAGGAGACGGACTTAGTGATTCCCACAAACTTTTTAGTTTCCTTTTACTAGTACCCTACCCTGAGCATTGAGGATTCTGGTGGCGCTCTTCCAAGGACTGTATAATTGCATTTAAGCCCTCTTCTTTCTGCTAAAAATAGATTCTTACAGCTTCCCCAAATTTAAGAAGAATTCTATGGGCCTAGGTCATCCTTTCCTCTATCTTCATAGATTCCAAAGGCTGACTGTACCCAAATGGGCTGCAGTGGGAGTGATCACCAACCTCTAGTGAGTCATCGAGCACGTGAAGCCGACTGTTGACGATAGTCAACATTGCCTGCTTCAATCCCTGGCACAGATAGGATGAGGAGAAGATGGCTGCAGATGGCCATCATCAACACCCAGGGCTTGGATGGAATGGGCTGGGGTGGAAAGCAATCTCCGCTTATCATGGATCAAAATGTAGGTGACTCTAACCTGAGTGTCTCTTCGATGTAGGGATTTCTTTTTTCTGATAACAAATTAGCTGCAGAGTTCAAATCTGTTATCGAGACCATTCTCATGGAAATTGATTATTCACATGGTTAGAAAGGTGAAGATAGGAGACACCACTGATGGAAAAAACACTTGAATTTTCCATAGACTAAGGGGCTCGTGAATCTTTATGCCAATCATCTTTGTTTTATTAACCACGTTTTGCATGAAACATCAAATTCATGTACAAAATTGGGAAGAAGGTTCTTATCTCTTTCAATTAACAGGTATTTAGCCATCTTACAAGGATGCTTGTTAATGTTCTTGTACATCCATGAGCTAGTAGGGTAGTTCCTTCAACAATAGTGCTTTGTATCTATGTTTTATATGCCGATAGAGTTTCTCAAATGGCTGATATAAACTATATCTGTCTGCAGTATTATTAACGGATTGCATGCGTCGAGGGTTTAGCAAGCCCCTCCAAAGTAGCTGATACGCTTACTAAACCCAAGGTCATCCTACCTTGCCTTAAGCCACAGCCTCTTTCTCCGTATGATTGACTTGCTTCACAAATGACAAAAAAATGATATGATAAGATGATCTTCTTCAAGATGGTGTCAGGAGATCCACTTACATCCAGCTTCATGGGTTGGGAACCAAAAGAGGAAGCATAAACAAGTTCTATAATGGATTTGACACTTGATGTATATTGATGGTACATACTGCCGAAGTGATTTATCAGAAGTGATTCAATTAACAAGATTATTTTGATTCGACATTCGTTGCCATGTGCAGTTCTGCTTCTTATGATGTGTGGAACAAAGTTTAAGCTCTTTTTCAACCTCAACTTATGAGAACTGAACATGTTTGTCATAAAAAGCATGACTAGATTGGGCTAAAAGATTCGCAGAGCGACTTCAGTTAGGTTTATATCAGAAATGAATCGAATTAATTAAACCACGTCGTTGTCGACATGCAGCAGGTCCATCAGTAATCTTAACAAGTGTAACCAGCATTGCAGAAGCTTGTGGTTTTTGGGTTGAAAGATTGAAAGTAGAAATCTTTTTGGTACATAGTGCGATCAATTGAGAATATCAAGCTCAAAATCATATTGGAGAGAGAACTGCTTCCAAAGTCTCTTCATTGCCTTGCATACGTTGATCCACATTGTGTTGAGTTGGCATCGTTTGAGTCTGTTTTCTGCTCTCACATGTATAGAGCTTCAGCGATCTGGACGGCGGTAGCAAAAATGGAATGTAGTTTTAAGGAAGAAGTCAGTTTATCATAGGGTGATGGTTCTCTCACATTCTTTTCTGGGTGGACTTCTGGTGTGGGGAGAGACCTTTGACCCGGAAGCCTCTGTACTTTTCTTGTGGGTAGCCAAGTGGTGTGGTCTCTTTCTTGCCGTAGGAGCCTAAGGGAAGAGGAATTTGATGACATGGTCCGGTTGCGTTCTATCCTTCAGAATCATAGGCCTTGCAGTGCTGATAGGGATGTGTGGGTGTGCAAAAGGAAGAGATTGGGTTGATTTTCTATTTGTTCTTTCTGAGGCGGTCAGATCCCCAGTGCCGAGATTGAATAATGTGGTCATGGTATTCATCTAGTTATTCGGGGGGCCGCCAAAGGTGATAGATTTTGCATGGTTGGTGGGACGGACTAAGGTCCTTACTGTGGACAACCTTCAGAAAAGATAAATGATTATTCCTAATGTATGGTTGTGTTTGAGGGACGTAGTATCAGTTGACCACTATTCTTGCACTGTGCGTTTGCCAGATCAGTGTGGGCGCATTTCTTTTGGTATCTTTCACTGCTGCTGGGTGATTCTAGAATCGATCGAGTCCTTCTTCCCTGTGTTGCATGGGGAAACTGTGATCAGTGTGTAGGCTTGCCCTTTTAGCAGGAATCTGGACTATCTGGTAGCAGCTAAATGATAGAGCTTTTCGGAACCAAAGTAGGTCATCGATTGAGGTGTTCTTAGAAGGGCAAAGATGGATGTGGTGGATTAGGCATCAAAGCCCTCCTCAAGTTGTTATTCTGTTCCCTCTCTTTCTTGAGCTTTTGTGTTGTTTTCTTGGCATATGTATCTCATCTATGTCCTTTTAATAAAATTCAGTTCTCTCTATTTAAAAAAAGAAGGGAAAAAATGTTGATCTACGATGTGTGTACGAAATATTTCTTGGGCTTACTAAGTATCACGCCAATACAACAAACACATCGCCACATCTTGATAGTTCCATATTTCCTTCATGGCATTGGCATGGAAATTATGAGACTTGGAATGATTCTCACTTGAGTTGATTAACGCCTTGTTTACTTTCCAAGATTCAGGATTACATCTGTTATTGGCTTTGGAGTGCAGGTCACATGCTTAAAAAATGATCTTTTGCATTGTGCATATAGGTGCAAATTCTCTCTTTTGGCTAAATGTAGCTTAATGTTGATGGGAATCATTGATGGCTTGGAAAAATAGAGGGTAGAGAATGTATAGAGATGTGTTTGATGTAGAATAATTGTTTTAGGACTCATCTCTGTTGTTCTTCAAAAGGTGTTCTAGCCAGGAGCCATCATCTATGCTTGCAATGGTTGAAGGTAGACATGCAGTTACTTGAGATGGTGGTTTCTATTTGTGATGGCATTGTTGAGATAGTTTGTTTAATGGCCTGTTTTACAACTCTATTTTAAGAATGAGGATGGCGTATGGACTAGTGGAAAATTGGTGGGTTGGTTTAAAGGGTCTCCCTTGTGGGTGCCCTTGCTTCTTTGACTAGTATATGTGGGTAGTCTCAGAGGATCTTTGGGTTTCCATATATGCTTCTTCTTTAATTTAAGTCACATTTTTCACAGAATGATTAGAAGAAGAAGAAGGAAAAAAGTAAATCCCCATTGCATTTTGTCTAGAAAAACATTTTGGCAGAGCCAGATTTGTCACCTTTGATTTTTTCAGGCTTGCTTATCCAAACATTAATTGGAGAACACAACATCATACTATTAAAATGATATAAAATTATTCACTTCAATACCTTCTTGCTTAATACCAATTCATGGTGCCCTAGGAACTCTTGATTGATTTTTCTAATTCAAAGAAACTAAGAGATGGGTTTGGCTATGATGAGTTCAACGTTCTCAATTAGATTAAACTTGTTTATAAGTGGATGGTATGCCAAACTTTCTCTTCAAAGCATATTGCCTTTGAACACTTATCATTGATTTTGCCAATACATTTGGGTTGCCTTTCAATGATTGAATGACCAAATGTGATGGATGATGCATCTCTTGCACATCCTACATTCTCCTTAGAGGTTCAATGGTCGAAGGCTTCTTCTGAAATGACTATATCATTTTGTCAATGTAGTTGCATTACAGATAAGTGAGCATCTGTCCCGAAGTTCAGTCACTGAAAATGAGAAATTAAGATATTGCTCCAGGATCATTTTGATGAAGGTAGAAAGGGAGTTCGATGGCATCAGGTAGACCCTCCTTTCAAGGACTAATAACTCACCTAAGTCGGATGTGACTAGTTCGAGTTAACTTAGTGATGTAGGACAATTAACCACTTGCTCTAAAAGCCCGATGTGAAAATCACACATGCCACCCCACTTGAGCCCGGTGTGAAAATGTCCCTGCATTAATCATCTCCAGTGAGGAGTCTCGAACACGAGACCTCCCGCTCTGATACCACTTTGATGCAGGACTGTGAAAATGCCCCTGCATTAATCACCCCCGGTGAGGAGTCTCGAACAGGAGACCTCCCGCTCCGATACCACTTTGATACAGGACAATTAACCACTTGTTCTAAAAGCTCAAATTGATAGAGCATGACGAATTAATCCCTTTATCTCATGGCCCAGGCCCCACATCCCATGGGTTAGGATCTTGGCCAAACCCCCCTTGTGGGCCTCACTTCACACGAGCCACCCGCCTCACATGAGCCGCCCACCTTGAGTGCACCCCTGCATCCCACAGGCCACCCCACTCGAGCCTGGTGTGAAAATGTTCTTGCATTACTCAGACTTGGTTGAGTCTGATGCAGTTTGGCACCGCTGGTTGGGATTGAAAATAGAGGGTGACATGGATGAGTCTTGACTCGACTCAGGGCCGTACAAGTCAGTCTGAGTCACCGAAGAAGGAAAAATGCATGCCTCCTTTGCTTATGGCATTATTGAGGGACCATTGCAATATGGGTTATACATGCATCTGTTGATGTGTACAAGTGTTCATGTGCCTTGTTTGCAGCGGAATGTCTGTTGAATGTCCATCCATGGCTCTCCTTTGTTTGCTTGCCTTTCGGGGTGTGTGTGTATTAATTAGGCTGGGGATTAGTATTGGGTCAGAGTGTGTTGGGTGTAAGTATTGTCAATCCGAGCACTCTGCGATGGCTGGTTGTGGAGCGCAGATAAAAGAGGAATTTTGATATCTGGTGGGCAGTCAATCATAGAAATTTTGCAAATCAACCATTTAATAGCGGACCTCAAATTGTTAGGGGAGAGGCTTTGATGATTGTGATGTCACGATATTTATTGTTGTAACAATAAATTGGTTATATCACGATATTTGAACAATGATTTTCTTTTCAAAAATATCATTAGAATGTTTCAATATCAATATATCTTCTATATTTGCAATTATGATCATGAGTCATATAGTGGTGTCTTTTGGAACTAATTATCTGGTTGAGACATGATGGGATGATGAAAAATTGTACATTTTTGTAAATTCAGGCATCAGTGTTGATTTTCCTTAACCTGATGTATCAGGTACATTTAGGCTTGTTGGTCTCTCCTTGTGATTGCTTATATTTACAGTCAGATGAAACATTACTCTTTTTTTTTTTTTTTTTGTAATAACATTTGTTGAGAATAGCTGTAGTACTGTACAGCTTGCTTCAAGCCATAAACTCAATTAGTACTGCTGCGTTAAATTTCTGCAGATAATTCATGGAGAAGTAAGAATATATGTTATACGGATCCGTTTGTACTGCAGGATTTTTTTTTTTTTTTTTCAAATCAAATGTAACTTGGTTTGAAGGAAGTTTGGTATTGTGAGAGGAGCATCTTTTGGAGGGGCAATGACCGAAAATGTTAGAAAACGAGCTTCTAAATGGGATTTGGTACCAGAAACTCAATTTTCAAGTGAAACTGTACAAGAGATTGCTCTGTCTGGTAAAGCAGGCAATTTTTATCATGAAAAAGAATCAAATTCAGGGTGGGGTTCTTCAAAAAGTTCTGAAACCCATGTCACAAAGTCGCCTGACATGGAAGCCAACATGGCTGTGAGATCTAAAGATTCTTCTGGATTGTCATGCTGGGAGCACATGCCTAGAAGCAAAAATGAAGGGAAAGATGGAAACATCGATAGTGACAGAGGGGAGATTTCACCAACTGCAAGGATATGTGATAGAGATCAGGGTTACGGCATGCGCATGTCTCCGGTTCTTGATGCTTGGGGGCAGCAGAGTCGCAGTCACTCTCCGAAGAGTAGGTGGAGCAGGTCACGCAGGTTTGTGGCTCTCAGACCCAACTCATGTTTTAACTGCACATGCAGTCCTATGACTGTTATTGGAAATGTTTTGTTATCCAATGACTTGAAATTCAGGAAAAGCCCTAGCTGTTATGATTATTCAAATGCCGGCAATGTTCCCCTCGTGGTTTCTGGATGAACTGTATGGTTCTATTTGTATGCAAAATTACAGTTTGTGGTCTTGCAGGATCCTATAATGTGAGGACCAGCTAGACCGACCACTGATCTGATTGGCTACGCTGTTTATGGAGGATCCAAAAATCTTGCAGATTGGAAGATCCTAACCCTTGGTTGATGGCCTACAATAAACAATCCCAAAAGTCTTGCTGATTGAAAGATCCTATCCCTTGGATCAGTGACCTACAAATAGAAAATTGAAAGAAGGGGGTTCACATTCAATGTAAAATGGCCAACAAACTGAAGGGTTTAGTTCTTCCAATCTGAGAAAATTTTAAGACATCTGCCATAAAGGATGGCGCCTTTCAGATTACTGGCCTGGATTGCTGAATCATAGACCTCATATACAAGGAATTATGAGAAATGGCAAACTGTACACTTGCAGGGTTCAAAAGTCAGGACCCTACACTTTCTCTGGGGTTGTGTATGTTTTAATTTGGTTTCTTTGGATATAATATGCAGGAGTAGAAGCAGAAGCCCTCCCCATGGTTTTAAGCGTGAACGGCGTGACTGGAATCACAGAGGTGGAACAGAAGGATCATCTGCACCATGTCGGGATTTTAGTAAGGGAAGGTGCAGGAGAGGAAGTCAATGCAGGTTTCTTCATCAGGACGGCTATGCTTATGATGGCAGGAGGCATTATGATGGCGATCCTGCAGAAGGCAGGGCAAGCAGACAAGACCGAGGACCTGGGTATGCTGGTGATGAAACCTATTCTGATTCACAGGAGCTAAGTGATTACTCACGGGATAAGCTCTCCCATGGCTCCGGGAGTCGCTATGATGGAGACCGAGAGAAGCATGACCGACAGAGGAACGTAAGATCTTCGGTTTGCTGTAATGATTTTTTGAAAGGCAAGTGCTACAGAGGATCCACATGCAAATATGTTCATCATGGTGACTCTACTGATGGTTATGGTGGATGGTCATCAAAAGAAGGGGCAAGAGAAAGGGCCCATGACAGAAGAGAGTCTGACATATCTTTTGGACATGATCAGAGGCGTGAACCTCCCAGGAACAACGACACTCCTTGCAAGTTTTTTGCTGAAGGCCGTTGCTACAAAGGTGAAAATTGTCGGTTCTCTCATCTGGGTTCAGTGCGTGGTGGTCCAGAAGGGAGGTCTAGGGATGATGCGTGGAGCCTTAGTTTAGGCACTGAGGGTCCAAAATTGAGTGATAAAGCTCCTGATGGAAATGTATGCACTTCCCCTCGTTGGGGTGGTCCCGAAAATGAATCATGGGGTGGTCCAACATGGGGTGATAAAGGATCCGACAAAGATGTGGGAAATTCCCCTCAGTGGGGCCACAACAGCAGTGCAATAGGTGTTCCCGAAAAGAATAGACTGTGGGAAGGACCAAAATTGGGAATTGACGAAGCATCTGACAAAAATATATCCACCCCCCCACAGTGGAAGAGCAATGAAATTAATGCAAGAGGGGATGCTCCCGGATCAGGCCTTCCTGAGTCAAGTGATACAGAAAAATTTCTTGATGCTACAGGGACAAACAGAGAGGGATTTCCTCACCACATAGATAGTCAAGAACCCATACACAATCCTCAGGATTCACAATCTCGAAATCCCAAAGAAGACATCAAGCATCAAATTTTACCAAAGGAAGTCCCTGATATCAATTTACCTGCCTGCGAACAGAATACAAATCCTGAAGTTTCGGGCAGGCAACCACAGCATGCTTTGGAAATTCCAATGCAGCCAGAGGTATCAGAAAATTCTTATATTCAACAGCATCCTGGCTTGAAAGCAGATGGTCAGGTGTTGTTACCCTGTGATGACAGAAATAAGGTCACTAACAGCAACAAACCACACAATGACATCGACTCTGCAAATAATTTTCCCGCTAACATTTCTGCGCCTGGACAATGCTTCAATGAGAATGGGCATAGACGACAGATAGTCCCTCCACCGCTTCCTCCAGTTGTACAAAGCTCTTTTCCAAATGGGCAGAGTCAATGGCTAGACTTTCCATCTCCAAGTAGCCAAAATTTTAACCCAAGTGCACATACTCAACAAATAGTCCTTCCACCTTCAGACCGTCAGAACTTCTACCTGAGTGGCCACAGTCAACAGATAGTCTTTCCGCCTCCAAATGGGCAAAATTTCAACCCCAAGAGCCAGCAGATGATCCCTCAGCCTCCTTCAAGTGTGTGCCCCCAGACAATGTTGGGTCAGGACGAATTGACTAAAAGGCCCGGTGTACCAGATGTAAATACGTTGCCTGTGGCTTCTGAAACTCCGATAGCTCAAAACACAGCCAGTGAGCAATTCTCCCAAATAACAGCTATTTCAGCATCTCTTGCTCAAATTTTTGGAAATGGGCCCCAGCTTCCACAATTATATGCCTCCCTAAGTAATCTTAGTGCTGCAGGACTGGTGCCTTCTCTCCCCCATTCCCAGTCCAAAAACATGCAGCCTCCTGCACCCACTGCAGCTCCATCCATTCAGCCCAATCAACGCTCATGGCCCCAAAATCAGTATGACCCCTTGTGCAATAGCATGGAGCCTGTCAATCTGGATATCAATGATCATCCCCCGGGGGTTTTATCAAATTCCTTTGACCAGAAAACTACTGGCTGCATTGAAGAATCACAAGCACCCTTGAAGAGCATGGTCCCATTGCCAGCTACTAGTGGGCATAATGATGGTGATCCTCATGGTAGTGGTGGGCCAGAGGAGAAGTTACATCAAGAAAATCAAAAGAACATGGATTCTATGGCTAAGGAAGTGAATGAAGAGACAAATGGCCAAAGCGAGAAAGAACAACAAACTAGCCATTTGAAGGACATGGATGCAGATGATGCTCAGGTCGACGAAGAGAGTAAGAGAAGCAAGGATGGGAAGGGGATGAGGATGTTCAGATTTGCACTCGTGGAGTTTGTCAAGGAGCTGCTGAAGCCCACTTGGAAGGAAGGTCACATGAGTAAGGAGGCTCACAAAACCGTAGTGAAGAAAGTAGTCGAAAAAGTGACGGGTGCCATGCAAGGGCCTCTTATCCCTCAGACTCCAGAGAAAATCGACCATTATCTATCTTCTTCCAAACCCAAGCTTACCAAACTTGTACAGGTTCGTGAGTCGTCTCAACAAGGTTGTGATACTTCTTTTCTGCATATATCATCATCCTTCAGTTGGGATAAGGCTTAGATGATGATGATATCATCATCGTCTTGTTCCCATTAATGATTTAATATTATTATTTTTCTTTGATGCAGGCATATGTGGAAAAATATCTGAAGACTTGAGACAATGCTTGAAATCTCAAGTATTAGTTGTCTGTTTATTGTATCATAAAGATGCTCTTACATCTTTGTTTCCTGACTGGAAATTTTGTAAATTCAAGCTTAGGCTTGGTCTATGTAGTGCTATGTCAGTCTAAATTGAATTAATTCACTGCAGTATTTTTGTTTAGTTGAACTGCTTTGCATTCTTCTCTTTCAGATATTGTGTACCTTCTTTCATTAGCTAACAATAGCTGTGCTAGGCATGACTTCTGCTACAAGTTGGGATGCTCCAAGAAATGGGATGTAGCATTGCTTGCATGTTATCTAGACACTTTGAAAGCAAGTGCGAAACGTAGGTATGTAGTCCCATGCACTTCAATAAATTGTGAATGATATAGGAGTGCCATACTGGAGTACGAGGTCCTTCACACTTAAATCATGACTGTCCATCTGTGGGCTATATGGTGGATGGTCCACGGTTCAAAACCCACACCAGTCAGACAATTATATAGCCTTCACTTTTGCCAACTCTCTCCAGGCTGATTAACCTTTAACTTTTAAATTTTTTTTTTTTTTTAAAAGACCTTTTATTTGATTTTCATTGGTTGGTTGGTTAGAATTGTCTGGATAGCATGGTTTCTGAACCTTGAAAGTTGGGGCCCAGTAGATGGAACATCCTGATCTATCTTCTCTTTTGACACATATACAATGCTGAGTAGGTTGTGCTTGCTTGCCAAGTCGAAGTTGGATGATTCGTTATTTGTTGGTTGATGTTGGGTAGTTTTTTCCTGCATTGCCATCCTCTTAAAAGGAATCTAAAATTTGTTACTGACAAAACCATGTTTGATGCAGCGATGAGGAAAGCAAACTGATACAGTAAGCCATTCAGTCATATCCCTCGATGTTGGGAAGATAATTCTCTTTTGCTACTCACCTACACTCCGTAAACCATTTGCATCACTTTCGAACCCCAAGGAATTTCTTCTCTCTAAATCTTGCCATTATACCCACTGGATTTTGTTGCTGTCTCAGTTATTCCAGACTGACAGCCATTCCATTCCTTTGAAATTTGGTAGTTAAAATTCATACTTGTTTTATTTCTACAAGTGCTGCTATTTGAATTGTAGGCTGGTCAGTTGGTGTGCTTTCAAAGGCCTTGCCAATATGTGGAGGTTCTTTTTATTGAATTGCTGTAAGGTTTTACCTGGCAGACTGTTTCCATGATGGTATGTTTTGCAATGCCTGACCCCAGAAGATCTATGATGGTATGTTTTGCAATGCCTGACCCCAGAAGATCTATGATAGTATCCTCAGGTTTTTAGTTTGTACCAGTGAGGTCTCTGATTCAGTTAGCTAAGGTGTGTGTACTGGGCCCCAATGTGGACACCCTATGCACGAAAGAACTTGACAGATTGGAAGATCCCAGCCATTGAATCTCGTCCTTTTACCACTGCGATTTTTTCTTCTATTCGCAGGCTACAGATAAAGTGCTTACCTTTTGCCTTTCTGATATTTTTTGGTTAATTGACATCTCCCGAGCGGGTCCCATTATATTAACACTTGGGATCACTGAACCAGGAGCCTTGCTTGCATGAACTGAATTCATGGTATGCTGTAGATATTCTTAGGCCCCTTTAAAATACTCCCGTATCAAGAATAAATAAATGCCACTCTCGTCTTTTCTAGTGTGGCATTTCCCAGATTAAGGCCGTTCATCAATGGGTCCACTATGCAGTGGTCCAAAAATCAGGCTGATCCTGTCATCGGCAGCAAGCACGAATGAAGGGAATAGATAGTTAAAACGGTCCACATTTACTGTATGCATGTGGCCCATGACCAGTCTGATCTTTTGGCCCATGGCCTGTACATGGTGGTGCCACCCGATGAATGGCTTGGATCTTTCACGTGCAATTGCATTTGGATGGCTGCTATTGTGGTTAGCCATAATGCAGCTTGCTTATTTTGGGTCCTAATTTAGGCCAGGGTCCCTCCCATTTGAGTCTCACATGTTTATTTGTGAGGGGTGGAGTAAGGTAAAGGATCCTGGCCCCACTGGATTAGAAATAAGCAATGGTGAAGCTCTTGACAACCACACACACACACACACACACACACACACACACACATATATATATATATATATATATATATATATATATATGGGCCATGACTTGACCCTTCCTCTAATAGTAAAACATATCAAAATTGGGCAAGGATTGAAGGGCCCCTAACTCACGCAATATTTTCGGCAGGGACCCATGCAATTGGAAGGTAGGACCTACCTACCACGTCACCCAATGTGGACGTCTCACCATTGTCCCGTAGTAAATGAAGAAAGACCTGAAAATTGAGGCCGGTTTGTAAAAACAAGCTTTATCCTAGGACTACGTGTGTGTGGGAATGACATCCACTCCGTCTATTATGTGCAGCTCCTTATGTGTTCTTTTGAGGCTAAAAGTCGGGTCGATCCAAAATTAAGGTGTGCTGCACCATGTAAAATCATCCTAAAATCACGTGACGTGGCCCACTTGAGTTTCAGCAAAAACACCTGCTTTTCACGGTAACAGTATTTCCTTATTCTAATGACCAAATAAACCCTTGTAACCAGGCACACACATGTGAAAGGGACATACACGTGAGATCACAACCGTTTATTAAGCCGGTCACATCACGGATGTGACATGGTGAAAGTCACACACGTGTGTGTGTATATATATATATTCAAATTTTCATTCAAACTACAATTCAAATTTTCACCCTGATCTAAAATTCCGGTGGGCCATAGCAAAGAGAAATGCAAATCAAGGGAGGAAACTGTTTTCATTTTTCATGGCCCACCAAAGTTTTGGATAAAAGTAAAACTTGGGCCTAGGGGGTTTCATGAGGTGCTGCTTCACATGGACGGTTCAGATTTTGGATCCACATCACGTATGATGGGTTCTCAAAAAAGTTGGCACCCATTCCGTGCAAATAGTTGCGCGCGCGCGCACACACACACACACACACATATATATATATATATATATATATATATATATATATATATATATATATATATATATATAGCCAAACAAGGAAAGGGTAGACGGTTGAAAGAAGAATTTGACCAAGGGTCCAGATTCAATGCTTAATTTAGAAGCTAGCATTATTCTATTTGTCTGAAAAGTCAAATACTTAATAGGGTGTGATGAATGGCCCACATGTGCTGAAATTATCACAATTCATTGCTCCTTTCAGCGCGATTGAATAGGTTGCCACAATGGAGACCTCTAATGAGGGGCTGGGATCTTGCTTACGACCGAAATAGTATTCGGACACCTCATTAACGGTCATTAGCTACTCCGAAGCATCTCTCTCGATAACCAAATACCATGATTCTAAGCCCACACGTGCTAGCTTTGTGTCCAAGAAGGCATACGTGTGTTAGATCCTTTGGCTAAAAAGCCGCCTCGGATTTTGTAATCTGAGTTTTTTATTCGTTTTCGAAAATTTTGAGTTTTAATTTTTAAAAATAATTCATATTTCACATGTAAATATTTTTTTATAGAGAACTATCCAATGAAAAGAATACTAAATCACATATAAAGATAGTCTAAATAAACCTTCAAAAATATACAAATAGCTACCTAAAGGGCTTATACAAACTAAGGATTCATGATATACAAATGCAAAAAGTGCCAAAATAAATATGAAGAAATATAAAAAGTAATAATCTAGAGTTGTAAGATCATCCAACTCCTCATGCTCCACATGAGTGTCAACTTGTAAATTATTTGTGTCTCCTACACTAATTGAATATGGTTTGATAGTGTCAATGACTATTCAATGAGTCATTCAAATAGTTAAGAATAATATTCAAATAAAAATCAGATGACCAAGATTAACAAGGCATCACAATAGTTAAGAATAATATTAAGATAAAACTCAGAAAATTATAATATTCAATCTGCACTAAACAATAGAATACAAGAAGGAACAATTTACTCTTCACAAGTAGAATACAAGAAAATACAATTTGCACTTTACAAGAAAACACAGTTTGTAAGCAACACGCAAGAAGATACAATCCACATCCCACAAGTATAACATAAACAATCACACATCCAAACTACAACTCTAAATTTAACATAAACATAACACAAACAAATATAACATTCAAACTACAATTCAAAATATAATACAAGGAGATACAATCTACTCACAATTATAACACAAACATCTATAATATTCAATCGACAATTTAATCTTGATTGCATTCATATATATGAATGCAATTAGTTTGGGGATGCACAACCAACTGAACAAATGAAATGACCTTTCAAACAGTTAGCCCATTCATGCAAGAAAATGTATCTTTCTAACACTCGACACATTCTAAATGAAATAAAGGTCATTTGAACAGTACGTTGGTCTTTCAAACAGTCAATCAAGCACCCGATAACTTTTACATGACATGTATGAGTGATTAACCCAACCATTATTAGTCCAATTTACAAACATCCTATCAAAGAAGCTCAAAGGTTATTATGGGGGCTGTCATTCAACATAGCTTAAGCATAGTGTCTACCAACATGCTTAGCTTATAAGACTTTAGCAAATAAAATTAAAATACAGTCGAAATATTACAAATAATGATTATAATACAATAGATTCATAGTATTTCATTTATATAAACCTCTACAAGTAGTGACAATTTATGATTTAATACATAGACATTACCATCACAAGTCCATGAATATTTTCAACAAAAAGAATACTCCCAATAAGCTATATTGATACCAAGTCCATACAAAGACACAATAAAGGAATACAAACCACAAATCATAAGTAAAAAATAATCCACGTGATAGTAAGTATATATATATATATAACCAAATACATTTAATATGTTCACAAATGACCACTAGTTTAAGGAACCTCTAAACAATACTATATAATCATCCCGAGGCGGTGAAAGATACCACACAACAAATCCAATCTTCGAAATACATATAAACTATCACTTCACTTCATATACATCATCAATACCAATCACATGTAAATTACTCTACTCACATTTTGATCAAATTAACAAATTATTATATAATCAAATAGTTTAAAACATGTTATTATATATATATATATATATATATATATATATATATATATATATATATATATATATATATATATATATATAAAAGAATGTTCAATATGATATCTAGAGTATGTAAAGCATTTAGAATAATTAAGAAGTTTAAAGAAAGAATTACACAAATTAAAATTAACATTTATAACTAAATCTACTAGAAGATGATATAAGTAAACTAAGCATAAGTACTAGATTAAGCAAATTAACAAATCAAATAAATTAAACCTAACTATTATAATGGAGGAAAGCTTGAAGGGTGAATTTTCACCTTTAAAAGAGGTTCCCTCGAAATAAACGAAATTTAAGTGTGAAAATATGAAAAGAAATGAATTTCTACATTTAATATCAAAATTAAATATTAATTATCCTATATAGCATTCCAAAGGGAGGAATTAAGGTCCACTCACCTCAAGATGCGAACGACTTGATTGATACACACCTGGGACAAACTAGGCCAAATAATTTGTAATCGGATGAAGCATAATTATGAAAAATCTATCCTTACATTCACCAATCAAATGAGCATTTAATAACCCTAGATTATCCATGAATTTGACTCTAATAAACATCCAAATTACAACTATATTAGAATGTTTTGAAGGTTGACTAACCTTAGTTTGATTAACTCAGCGTGAATGGGTCCTCACTCAATCATGACTCAGTCTCGAGCATGGTCGCGACTTGGTGCGAGTTTGGACTTGTCGCACTAGAAACTATTGTTGTAATAATCTAATTAAACTTATTAAACATATTGAGAAAGATTTAGACTAGGTTAGATTCAACTCTGCACAAAAAGTGATCCATTGAGTCAACAACTCAGTGAATCAGTAGTGAAATAGACTGCATTAACTAGATAACTCAGTTTTCGTTCTAAAATTCTTAAAAATTTGCAGAAAAAACAATGACTAGATAAACCAGACTCATCCACTGGATAGAGGCACTTGCACCCAGTTCAGACTCGGTGAAACTCACTATGTCAACCCAACAATGAGTCAAAACTGCACAGTTATTTCAAATCAGCGAGGCAACGAGAATGGCGAGATGATTGGATCAAACTCCAACTGCCCTCCTACTCTCTCTCTCGATTCAACTGTAAGGAGCTGACTTACGTGGTTTCCAAGAGGTTTGAGCATAAGAAAAATGACATCGATTACAATCGATACATCAGATGTATCTCCTAAGTTGGTTTGCAGGGATTGAACGACGATCGAAAGGGACAACTGATGAACGTATTAGATCTAGAATTGATGGTCAGGTGAAGATCTTCAGTTGCGATAGCTTACTAAGGAAGAGAAGGTAGCTATTAATGGCATATTGTCGCCCGTAGGGTATTCCTTCGAAGAAACTCTTCTAGATAGTGTTAATCAATTACAGGAAGCTTAAGGAACGTTAATTTCGAAGGTCCAGGGTTAAAAACTCGATGGTTCACGAGTTTGAAACTCTCGGCTCAATTCTGGAAAAATCGGAAGTAAGCGACAACGACGCCATTTCTCTCCTTACAGCTAGGATTTTTAGGGCTTTCTTGGATCAAAAATCATATTTTGGATGGTTTGGATTGATTAAAAACTAGCGTTTCCTATTTTCAGATGCAAGAAAAGAAAGAATGGGATAACTTTTATGTTTTTATACAATCGAGTTAATTCATGTGAGTTGTTATGAACGACTATGATTGCAAGTTCTAAGATGGTTTAAATGGATTAGATTTGTCAAGGACCTCTCCCACAGATTCATCCAGCTATGAGAGAGTGTGGATGCTGGAGGGCGGATTTTTTTAGAGTATGGGAGATCTACTCTCGTCTTTTCATTGGTTGCTTCACTCGAGGGCTTTTGTGAAGGGGGTAAAATGATATAATATTTGACCAGAGTCGCCAATAACCAATTGTTATGATTCTACATTCAGTTAAACTCCATAAAAATGCTTAAGATTGAGGACCCAAAGATCCTTAACTCTATGATGACTCGTGCGCTTACGTTCCAAAGATTCTAAGTAAGAGACTGCAATTATAGAGAGGGAAGGTGTTAGGCACCTACTTTGCCAATACTGATGTACGATCTTTACTTCACAAGATCTAACTAATTTATGAAGAATAAGGTAGTTCTTACGTACAGAAAATGTAATGCGATGCAATGATAGTGATGATCGACTCATTTGAATTTCTGACGGGTAGGATCCGACAATGTCGGCAGGCCGCAGAGCATACGTTCGAGACGATTAAGTGTATGGTGCAAGTATGTATGTATGGATGCTTATGATAAAACGACAGCCAGCCAGCTAAGGTTTTTGGTGGACTAGCTGTGATTATATCGGCAGGTCTCAAAGCATACGCCCGCTAGTCAGATACGAGAAAATGATAGAATCAATGTGTATGCTAAAATAACAGCTAACTGGCTAAGGTTTTTGATGAGCAAGATTTGATTATATCGGCAAGCCACAAAGCCTACGCCCGCCAGTTAGATGTGTGAAAATGATGAAAATGTACTATGACGCTGATATATATAAGGAGTAAGGGGGTTGAGAAAGGAATGAATGTTGCACAATGATAATGCGCCGATTCTATGAAACTGATAGAGGCTTGAATGACTGGATGAGCGGTAGTGTTGCAAGGCTAGATTAAGTGACTCAAATTTGAACGCAAGCGGCTCAGGAGGCTTGGACTCTGGTTAGGCTAGGCTAGACCAGGGCTGGGCTCTCTCTCTCTCTCTCACTATCACTTTCTATAGTGGAATGAATATTAAAATATGTAACGTCCCGTCCAACCGTCACAGTGTCTTGGGGCGTCCACGTAGGATTTACCGCAGGACTATTCGTTTAAATTACTAGTGGTGAGGTTCCACAAGTAAATTAATCAAGGATTAGCTAACTAAGTAGACTAGATGGGTCATGATAGGACCTAGTGCGGGCCGCCAAGCCAGATGACCGTTTACACTAAGCAACAGCCCGTGCAGGCTATACCGCGATGCGGGAAGGTCAGAAAATCATGAAAATTTAGGGAAGCACAGATCTCACTGGGCTTGTAGTCCATCGTGGACCACGGACCCAGTAAACATCCAGAAGTCAATTATCCAAGCCGTCCCAGCGGCACTTGCAAAGTGTGGCTCACCCCAGCTCACTAGTCTCAGAATCTGACACTCTAAATTGAAACTGAGATATGAGACATTTCAGCTATCGGATTTCTTCCAAATTTACGGTGGAAGTTTAATGTATTTTTCTACACTCCTCCACGTAATCTGGGACTCGATCGTGAAACGGTGACCGTTGATCGCAGATCAGGCCTGTACGACCAAACCCCATATCCGATCGTTCCCAAAATTTTCATGCCCCTTCATCTGGCCATGAAATACCTATGTTATAAGTTTCATGGCCAGAGGGCCACCAGAACCGCTCCAATCACCAGAGTGGATCCCACGGGACCATTTAAAGGTCAAAACCGTATGATCAAACCCCATATTCGTTCATCCGTTTGTTCCCAAACTTTGTATGGCCCCTCATCAGGCCATAAGGCACCAACGCACCAAATTTCGTAGCCAAGGGGGTGTGGGACCGCCCCAACACCAATAGGAAGTCTTAGAGGGTTATTTTGGGAAGTTGTTGAAACTTGGGGCTAAAGGGCCCAAGTCTAAGAAACAAAATCCTAGCTTCTCTCATAACTTCCTCTTTTACTACAACCAACAAGGAGTAAAGAGAGAGCAAGAAAGTAAAGAGAGAAGAACGTGAGAGTGAAGGAGAGCAAGGTGGACCTTAGATCGAGGTGGGGCCAAGGAAACCCAAATCTTGCATCTCCTTACCTCTTCTCTAAGGGAAACCCTACACCATAACTACAACGATCGTCCGTCAATCGTATAGGTAAATCCCTCATCCCTTTTCTTGAAATCCTTGTGTTGAGAAGGGATTGACATGGATTTCTAACATGCAAGTGCTTGCTTTAGAGATTCTGGCCGATCGACCTCAAAGCTCTCATTCCTAGGTCGTTTTCCAAGCCTTCAACGATTCGAAGGTACGGACTATTATCCTTAGGTGGCCTAGTACCAATTTTAGTATGAACTTAATGATTTTGCTTGCTTGGATGATGTATTTGGAGGATCTAGAGAAAACCTAGGATTTAAATGTTCGTTTGGAGATTGCATGAAATTGTATGTTTTGTTTAGTTCTCATATAATGTTGATCGTGCTTCTTACGTGATTAGGTTGCCATAGATGACTACATGTTTATGTCTTACTTGATTCCTCATATGATGTGCCCTATAACATGTATGATTCATTGATTCTTGTGCATTTTAGTTCTAAGGAATGTAGGAAGTGTTTAACTTCCTCACCAACCCACACCACACACACACACACACACACCTTGTTCGTGATATTGTTAGCTTTGCTTGCTAGGAGAAATTGGAATTGTATGTTGAGAAAAATGAGAACATGATGTTGTTTATACTAGTTGATACATTGATAGTTGGCATGTTATGGATCACCATCCAAACCTTTGGGTTGGTCAGGAATATGAGGAAGTGAAGGTGGTCCCGCTGGTAGGACTATCCTGAGGCTAAACTCATGGATTTGGGCGAGGGCGTGCGGGTGATAGTAGTTAGACTACATGGGTCGCTTATACCCGATGTCGTCTGTCACGTACTTACCTGACTCGTGTGGTCTAGCCTATTTACTGACCAACCTTAATTAGTAACCCTGCTTGCTCACATATGTATGGAACCTGGAACACCCTATAACCGTTGTAGCCCATCGATAATCAAATTGAAACTGGTCCACCGCCTCGTGAGCCGGGCATGGTGGAATGAGACACTGTGTCCGAGCTGTCGGCTTATGCTGGGGTGCCGCACCTCCCCGTAGTGACTGCGAGTAATCCCTTTCTCTCTACACTCCCCATATGCTTGAAGTTGGGAATGGGGAACCCGACAGGATCAAGGACTGCGGGGTCTCGGCCTCACACATTGGGGGGCCTTGGCATCGCCACTAACTCAGGGCATTAATATGTGGGGTGTGTCAGATTCCCCAACCTACTAGATCAATGGACTTAACTAAGAACTCGGCTAACACGATCACATTGCATCGCACTAGTTAGGTTGGCGATTCGGCAGTCGAGGTCGCTCTGAGGGGGTGTTGGTCATACGCGATCGTTAGATGGAGTCGTTCTAGGGAGTGCTGTGGCGATGACATACATCATACCATCTATCATGCATACGCATTAATAAGATTAGTTTAGTGTTTATGAATGATTGTTTTTCATTAAATTTATATTATAACTGATGCTTGTTACAACTTAAGATTAATAACACCCACTGAGTTGATCACTCACTCCCACTTTGAGACGGTATTTTAAAACACCAACCAGACTCGCCCATAGACGCAGGTGATGCAGATTTGGAGGAACCTGGCGACGCGAGCCTCAAGGAGGAGGACGAGTTCTCCTACTTCCAGCTGATGAGCATGTATTCTTCTGATCAGTAGATAGAGCGTTGGATCACTGAGTAGTGGACTCAGCTCATTTTTTTGGACATACTATTCTTTTATGATTTTGGTTGGGCAGCGCCATGGGCGACCCATTTATATTCTTTTGGACCTGTATATATACTAGATCTCTTTCATTTCAGTAGACTTGTGTGGTTGTGTTTCATGCTCCAGGAAATTTCAAGCTGTGCATTTACACCTGATTAAGCGTATATTAATGAAAATCGGTTATAAGTGATCTTGGGAACTCGGGAGTCGAGTGCATGCACGACCCCCGATTTTCAGGGCGTTACAAAATGATTAAGGGACCTCTGGGTGAGAAGAGATGCTTGGGTGTGTTTGGATTTTTCAGATCTATTGGATGATTAAAATGAGAAAGGGAGAGAACTATTTATAGTCTCCCAACTTGGTTTTATGGTAATTCCTAGCGATCTTAGGGGTAAAAAGTAGTTAAAGGGCTAGGATTCGAGATTGTCACATGACATCATCTCATGGGTTGGATGATATGGTAAAAGAGTAATTTTGGGTAAGGAAATGGGTGTCGGAGTAAATGCACTTCAACCGCACACTTAATGTTTGAAAAAAAAAGAGTTCCACATGCTTAAGGGACACTGCCCTAAAGAGGGGAAGTGCCATGTGACCAACAACAGCCTGGCTATCGCCGATCCTCACTTAGACTCCCTACTTTGATTGGAAGTATATTTCAAGCGTGTAAAGGCTTTAGTGTGAAAGTTGGTGCTTTGAGGTTTCAGACATTTCTCCAATTGGGCTTGGTTTTAGGCTTAAGTAGGTGAGTTGACTGGGTTGTGGGGTTGGGTAGGCCGACCAGGTAAGTTGACCGAGTGAGTTAACTTGACAAGTTGACTCAAGGCTTCAGGGTTTTGGATTCATAAGGTTCAAGGTTAGGCTGACCATGTTGATGGGGTTGCATGGCTGAGTTTAGAGTTTAGGACTAGGGTTCTTAGGGTTTAAGCTTATAGGGCTAGGGTTTAGGATTGGGGTTCGGTTGTCCATTCATCAATTCAAACTCAATCAGCTTATCAGGCTGGGATGGGGTCTCTACGGAGAGAGAATAAAATCTTTACGTTTCAAGCTCGTTCCTGCACACAGGAGAAGATTTTCGTGTTCCCTTTCGGCGCACGCACGTGCACATGCACCTGTGCATATTTCAAACCCTTGATCGAATATAAGGGTTCTATGATCTGAATGGTTCCGATCATTTGTAGGTGGCCCACATAGGTCACGACTTCGACCAATCATTCGAATCACAAAAGGTCGGAGGAGAAAAGGACAATTTCTCGTCTTTTAGTTGGGTCAGCGGGTCAAACCTGCATGAATGGGTCTGGTGCACAGTGGCAGAGCACATGTTTTGCCCACACAGCTTAAAGTGGGGTCCATAGTGAAGTGTGATCAAATCCACATTGACCATTTGTTCTAACAAATCATGATAGGACATGGTCAAAAAATGATGTAGTTCCAAAACCCAGGTGGGCCATATGCTTTGAAAATAATCAGGAAAATGCCCAGGGTCCTTGCTCTTGCTCCGGTGGTAGACTCTCGAGAGTTTCAACACCCTATCAAGGGTTCGAGTACCATAGGGGGTCTGTGTGCGTGTGTAAAAAAAGTAAAAAAAATAATAATAATAAAATCTGAAAAATACCCATTATTGAAATCTAAGGAAATGGGTTGACTGGACTCAAAGTGGGTCCCATGATTTGACTGAGGATCCATCAGGGTCAAGGGTTCATTAATCTACCTGGTGAACAATTTAGATTGATAGGACCCTAGTTTGAAATTTCTTAATCAAACCGTTGGATTGTTTTTACACCATTGATTCGTGTTCCTAGGATATCTTAGAGATGTCTAAATGGAAATGATCTGCCTGTTCCGAAATTAAATGGTTGTATTGATGTGAATTTTAAGTAGGTACGATGTGGATCTAATTTCATGGTTAATCTCGTGGTCCCGCAACCGGTAATGACCAGTTACTTATAATGTAAGGAAATGCCATCCAAAGTTTCATCATGTTTGGGGATTCAGAAACTTATCTTCTAAGGTTCAATGTTAATTTCTCGATAATATAGTAGTCTATCTTAAAAATTAATAATTAGATGGCTTGATTTATGGATGAATATTACTCCCAACTATCAAATTAATGTACAAATGAAAGTGGATGGATCTATATTTATACTACATTAGGCCTTCATAGTAACA
Organism: Magnolia changhungtana; assembly: GCA_030180095.1. Taxonomy (NCBI): domain Eukaryota; kingdom Viridiplantae; phylum Streptophyta; class Magnoliopsida; order Magnoliales; family Magnoliaceae; genus Magnolia; species Magnolia changhungtana. The sequence goes on from JASAUF010000181.1 coordinate 3,747,163, forward strand.
CCCAAGTATTAAAATTTATTACAGGTCACTGCAGTGATACAATTTTTTCTTCTACCCATCCATTTGTTTTGTACAATATTGTAGCCTACCTGTGGACTGATACAGCCTAATCTTTTTTTAGCTAGAATATATAAGTGTGGCCCACCTGATTAAAAGATCTGATCTCACACATGGGTCCCTTAAAGGCACGTGTGCTTTGATGTGGATGAGCAGGGGGTCTCTACATGTGCGGGGACCAGCAAAGTTCGTGTATTCCCAATGAGCAGAAACTGTTCCTTTTAAAGGCAATGCTCATATCACACGAGTCTCCCAAAAGCTGTCACAAAATCCAATTAAAGGAACTTGGGCTTTTACAAATTGCACTTGAAGTAGAAACATGAAAGGTCCATCCACATGAGCCATTTTGCCTTTGGACAATCACCCCATGTGTTTTCTTTCCCGGGGTCTCAATTCATACTCTGCCAGACTTTGATACTTCATACACAGCCACTTAAATTGTACACGTGGCATACAGTAACTAGCATTAAGCCGTACGAATTATGGTACCTTATGTAGATGGGACATCATCCCAAGATCGGATTTGTTATAACAGATCCTAAGTCCCTGATTAATGGAAATTTGTTTATTGAATTTGTACCATTGACTAGTATTCATCTCATCCGTCCATTTTAAATGTCCACCGATCGGCTTGTTAGGATATCGAGTGGTTTAAATTTTAGCGTTACCATCCATCAGAGGTTTAGCCGACATCTGGATGGTTTAGTTGGATTTGATTCTATGCCATGTGTGCAATTTCTTAGCACCTGCGTACCAACTATCACACTCTACCAGAGTATCAAAGTTCCTCTCTTTCATTCCCAAGCATCATCAGGGCCACCTCCCCATCTATGACCTTATCTTTTTTTTACAGTGTGAGAATGAATGCGGTAAGATTGGGAGCATCCATCTCGTAATATGTTCTTCTTTCACCAGGAAATGCATATTTCATAGGGAGATAAAAGGACTCTTTAGATAGGGATGTAATATCCACCTTTTGTCAATATGGACCCTTCATCTACGTCTTTAATTTTATCAGAGGCTGAGTCTGGTTCGTTGCGTATGGATGGTTCACAGTTCGGTTCCACTCTTCATGGACCGTTCACCGTTTTGTCCCACCGTGTATGGATGGTGAATCCGGACCATCCATTTGGTGGGTCCTGTCGTGGATGGAGTATGGTAGGACATAAAGCACCGAAATCATGCTCCAAGCTTTAGATTCTTAGCCTTCGGTAAATCCTTATATATATATATATATATATATATATATATATATATATATATATATATATATATTGGGCTATCCACAGAAGGGACAATCAAGTGGACGGTCTGGATCAACCTACCCGCTATGGAATGGCGACTAACCGTGTTGGTTCATTATGCAAGGAACAGGAAGGGCGTAAGATTAAACAGTCCCAGGGAGTTATTTAATACTCTGGCAGCGTATTTGGCTTCCTACACAGGCGCTCAGAAATCGTACACATGACATACATTAACAAAAATTAAACCAACTAAATGTGTAACAACTGTTGCTAAGTCACACTCCCAAAATCAGATTTGCTGAGCAATCCTAACCTTTGCTTCGTGGCCACTTGTTTGTGGAAATAGGAATCATTGGATATTTTTCATTTTAACCGTCCATTAAATTTCCACCAATCTGATAGTCATATAATCAAATAAAAGTAATTAATGGTCCATCATACATCTAAATTGGGACCAATAATTTGGACAGTTTAATTTGAATCATTTAATGCCATGTGAGGTAACATTCCCAGTTCGTGAGCACAATCTACCAGGAAAAAAATAAAATAAAATAAAATTTCTCTCAAAAATTCAATGTTAATGCTGTTAACTACCCCGAGGGTATCAGCTGCTAGAGGTGTGGGCCATGACCCACACCTTCTATTGGCCATTTTCCAGTCATCTCAGCCGTCTGATTGCGGTCATACGGAAGGGAAAAGCATGCAAGCAGGACGGTATGTTATACATAGGACTGTCAACGGGCCGGGCCGGGACTAGGTAGGTCTTGGCCCGGATTTTAAACTTTTTCGGGCCAGGCCTATTCAAAATTCAGATTTTCAGGCCCGATCCTGGCCCACTCCTTCTTATACCTGAGCCGGTTCTTACTTCCTTAGGCCTAACCATTCAGCTGCAAGATCGGACGGCTGGCACGTGCACAGGTGCATGTGTTTACACATATAAAGTTCATGAAACAGTATCTCGTAGATGCATGCACCCACACATACATACATATATACATGTGTGTAGGGGTTGTCGATGGGTACTTATCAATTACAATGTTAGAATTAGCTATCGGGTCATGTTTCATAAATATATTTTAAAGAGGTTTCCGTCCAACTGGTTGAACCACAAGTTATGGTGCACTCGATGGATAACTTCCAACCTATTAAGTGCATATGACATCCCACCCGTTCATGAGGTTGGCCCTTTAATGAAATCACTTTGTCCAAAATTCAACTATATGTACTCATCGAATGGACTACACTTATATTTCTCCCTCTATCAATCAAGAGAGATTTTTAATGGTGTCGTCCATCTAATTAGCAAATATGGCTGATTTTTGCACTAGATTATCGGACCAACATATTGGACGAGTTGGATGTCACATGCACCTAATAGGTTGGATGTTATCCGTTGCGTGGACCATACCTTGTGGTCCAACTGGTTGGACTTATACCTTTCCATGCAAATAAATAAAGAGGTTTTCCGAGTACATCCCTCAATAACATGCTTTGAGAGGCCTTCGAATCTAAGTCATCTTCCAATGATCCAAACCATTGATGTGAAGATTCTTATTTTGTATAGTGGTAAATCAACAAATAAAAGCTTGCAATTGGATTGTTTCAATCTTTTGTTTAGGGGTGTACATCGACGAGAACCGAGTCGAGCTAGCCTCAGCTCGACTCGGCTCAGCCACTAGCTAACCTTAGCTCAAACTCGACTCGACTCGGCTTCGAGCTGAGCTTCGTCACTCGGTTCGGTTCGGTCAACAGCTTAGGCCAGTTCGAGCCAAGATCGAGCTAAGTTTGCCATTGCATCATTTTCACAAACACCTTGATTGCTCTTTCAGAATCTCATTGTATTTGAGACAACAACAATGGTTTTACAAGTATTTTATCAAACACATTCTAAGCAACATAAAAATCAAGAAAAAAAAGGGTGTTGGTTTCATATACATGCTTTCCTTGCCACCAGTCACACTTCTTTGAGTCATTTCATCAAACACTTAGTGAGCAACATCAATTTTCAAAGTAACTAAGTCAGCGAACTGGGTTTGATCCGATTCGAGTCGAGCTCGAGTCAAGCTGGGGCCAGCTCGAACTTGACTCAAACTCATTTTCAAGCTAAAAAATTCAGCTCAAACTCAGCTTCCAACCAAATCGAATTGAGCTTTTTTGAGTCCAGTTGAGCGAGCTAGCTCGGTTGGTGTACACTTCTACTTTTGTTAATAAGGTTTTTCTGCATTGAACATTAACTGCCATCGTAACTTTTGTACCATTAAAGGATTAAAATATTCAATCTGATGGTGTTTTCAGGCATCTCACATCCAAAGAAAGTCCTATCAAATAAATAGCTTGGATCATTGAAAAAAAACCCAAATCCGACTGCCAATGCTCTAATCTCTATCTTATTGCAAATGTATTAGAATAAACTCAAAACAAATAGAGAAATAAAACATAGAAAAGGAGAGCCACATGCAAATTAATAAACTTTCAGAGATACTCTCAAAACGTGCACACAGGTACACATGTTATGCGAAGGCTATTACCAAATGTAAGAAAAAGGGTGCGCACATTAAAAGGGATGGACCAGGCCAAGGTTAGTCCAAGCCCAACCCAAGATGGGCTCAGGCCATGAGTGAAAATATATAGGCCTAAGATATCCTGGTAAATTAAAAACCAGTGGAGCCATAGCGCAACCCAAGCTCAAGCCCAAACTTATTTATCATCTTTGGAATTAGAATAATTATTTAGAAAAAAATCAAATTATATTTAATAAATTACTTAATTTAGGACTGTTAATTATTATTAACACTCATCTAGTTATTTATGAAAATGTCGATTGCCATTAATAAATGATCTAATATGAATTAGCTATTAAAAATTTTAAAAATATATTGAAAAATCAACCTTACATTCAAGGAGTTGTCACAAATCAGAAAAATCACTTCTTTCAAAAATCAACCTTACATTCAAGGAGTTGTCACAAATCAGAAAAATCACTTCTTTCAAGATAACCCAGTTCAAGGAGCTTGAGAACTCTATAGGTCTGGTATAACGTTTGGTGCACCAAATACCCTGAAGTCTCATGACATTTCGTGATTGATTTAATATTTTGTGAAATCTGGTGCAAGAAAATGTATTCATAACTCACAATAATCTCTAACATGACTCGACTCAAAACTCAGTTGAGTTGACTTGACCCAAGAGCGCAGGTAAGTTTTTTGAAAATTTGTAGCAGTTTTGAGTTTTATTGAGTTTTGTTGAGTTGTGCTAAGTTGAGTTTTTCTCAAGTTTTGATCCAATCATGACCAGATGAAGTTTATCTCGAGTCTTGTTGAAATCTAGTTGAGTTAAGTCGACTCGGGTGAGTCAGATTCAGTTTTTCAAGTTTTTAAACTATGATCTCTAATGTTAGTTTTCAAAGATTTTCATTAGAATCTCTATGATTTGATTTCACGTGCGCGGCCACATTTATAATACAGGCGGTGAATTTGAAGTTTTCAATACTATACTACTTAACCCCGAAGGAACGGTTACTCCTTTTTTTCTTTTTTTTTTTTCTTTTTTTTTTTTCTTTTTTCTTTTTCTTTTTCAAAGATTTTTTTGTTCCATTCATACAAAATCACAACAACCATGTGATGCAAGATTAATTTCCTAGTTGGGAACAATGATCTGTTAGCGACGGGTGGACGCATCCATCGTTTGATAGTAACTTACCCTATGGTGCATGATTCCTTTCAAAAAGGAATGGTAAATATGTAGGCAAACCAGCTTTTGTGACATCATATAACTTTCCATGTCAATGAGATGAGGTCAATTGCATGTTGGATGGATCCATTCATAATTCTACATGATTTGGGTAAATTCCGGTCACTTTTGGCATGTTAGAAAGACAAAAATTCAGCCAGGTTTTCGCACCAATGACATGGGTTTTTAAGTCATTCTTTTTCATTATTCAGTTCCTAATGATTGTCTCAATCTCTAGTTAGATCTTTAATTTGATAAATAGACATTTATGTCACATGTATCGTTTATTTGTTGCTTTTGAATATGCAATTGATAATGACAGTCAGATAAGTAATGACAAGATTGGAGATTGTATTTGAAATGGTGTCTTGCATGCATATGCATTAATATGTACTTCTTTTCTTTTTATGGATTTCTTTAATGAGATCAGAGGAATTTTGGGTACTGATTTATCATAATGTAAATAATCCTTGATGGGTCAGTGCATACAAGTGGGACCCATCAATCTGTGATCTAGAGAGTTGATCTGATGGCCTCATTGTGGGTGGGGGTTGTCCTCAATGGTAGGCTTTATCCCTAATTCCTGCCTGACTCATAGCTCAGGTGGGCCACACCAAAGGAACAATGGGGGACATTAGGTAGGGGCACCTACCAACGAAACTTACAGATAGAAGTAGGGTCCACTGAATTGTATATGTCATCCAACCCCTTCATCAGGTTAGCTCCACCCGGATGAAGGGACACACCAAAGGCAAGCCATTCAGGCATGCCACAGCAAGTGAATATATAAGTTTTAGGGGTGATTGAACATTGCTGCCCGTGGTGTGTCTCACCTGAGTTATGGATCTTCATGATTCTTGGGATGTACGGTGAAACTGAGGAGACACACTGGATGCACCATTTGGATTCCACACGCGTATGTATATACATGCATACATACATGCTCATTCATGCATTGTGTGCACGTGCGCACCTTTGCACACGTATTATGAGCTGAAAATTCAAATGATCCATGTGATGCGACGTACCCTACGAAACCTGGAGATCAATTGTCACCCTAATCCAAAACCCTAGTAAACCATAGTGAAGAGATGCAAATCAAGGGAGAAAATTGATTTTTTTTTCTTGCCATGGCCCACCAAAGTTTTAGATTATGATAAAGGTTGGGTCCATGGGTTTCATAGGGTACTTCATAATAGGAACCATTCAAAATTTGAGCTCACATTATGCGTGATAAGCTCTTAAAAAGTTTTCACGATAACTAGTGAGAATTAGAGGTGTACACGAACTGAGCTAGCTCGGTTACTCAACTCGACACGAAAAAGCTCGATTCAACTCAGTTCGAAGATGAGTTGGAGCTGAGTCGAGCTGATTTTTTGAGCTCGAAAATTAGTTCAAGTCGAGTTCGAGCTAGCCCCAGCTCGGATCGAACTAGTTCGGTGACTCAGTTACTTTGATATTGTTGTTGCTCACCAAGTGTTTGATGAAATAACTCAAAGAAGTGTGGCTGGTGGCAAGGAAGGTATGTATATGAAACCAACACCTTTTTTTCTTGATTTTTATGTTCCTTAGAAGGTGCTTGATAAAATACCTTTAAAACCATTATTGTTGTCTCAAATACAGTGAGATTTTAAAGGTGTAGTCCAAGTGTTTGTGAAAATGTTGCAATGGCGAACTCGGTTCGAACTGGCCCGAGCTGCTAACCGAACTGAGCCGAGCTAGCCAGTCAGGCTTGAGGACCGAGCCGAGCCAAGTTCGAGCTGAGGTCAGCTAGTGGCTGAGTTGAGTCTAGCTGAGGCTAGCTCGACTCGGTTTGACTCGATGTACACCCCTAGTGCGAATATATATATATATATATATATATATATATATATATATATATATAAAGGTACTATGCGCTCAAGCTGATGGGAACGTCCCACGAGGTCGAGCTATGTGGGCCCCACCGTTATGTGTTTCAAACATCTACCCAATTAGTCAGATGCACCATTCCATCGTGGGCCTAGATCTCAAAAACCAAGTCAATCCGTGACTTGTGTGGGTCACACCACATACAGAAGTTAAGAGGGGTCGTGCACCATTAAAACATTAATAATCATTTTTTGAGCCCGCCGAGATGTGGTTTGCAAATCCAGCCCATCCATTATGTGTGTCCCACTTGGATGAGGATTCAGACCAAGTTTCAGCAGCATTCAAAACTTAGGTGGGCCCCACCAAGTGCTTTTATTGTTTTTGGCATGTCTTCGCATGATTTTAGATGGTATGGCCCACCTGAGTTCCGTATACGGTTGATTTTTGGGATATCTCATAATTTAAAGGGAACTCATCAAATGCACGGTGTTGATGGTCAACACACATCACGGTGGGGCCCACACAGCTCGACCTAATGGGAACCTATAGTGTGCTTGAGCGCATAGTACCTTTTCCACACACACACACACACACACACATATATATATATATATATATATATATATGAAAGAGGGGAGTGGGGGAGATGATGCCAAGATGAATGAGGACGATTTCTAGATTGAGACATAGGATCTTGTCAAGAGCCAATCAAAATCCCCACACACCCAAAGGAAAAGGAAAAGGAGCCCTACATTGATGGGAAAACATGGATCGAAATGCATCACATCTCTCGTGGGAGTCCTCGAGTACATGTGCAGTGGAAACACAGCCCTTGAAATTGATTGCATGCAATCGTCACCATTCAAGTATTAGAATGAGAAAAACTAGGGATGTGTAAAAGCCTGCAACCCTTCACGAGGTTCACAGCTGGACCCTTGATCCTTGTGGGCCCTACCTATCCTCCCTCATCTCTTAGCCTTTTATATTTGAGACACCATGCCCGATACAATAAACAAATAAAACATGACATCATCCTAGTCATTGTGCTTCTCTCCTCATGTTTTTTTGGGCGGCTAGATGATCACCGGCATAACATACACCAAACTCGGTGTATACACTTTCAATACTGTCCACTTAATGCAGGTGCCCATTGATCTAAGCCGTTGAAATTACCAGTCATCATCTTAGACATTCCATAGGCTAAAAATTAGGCTCGTCGGATGCTCCTAACCATCCGATCAACAGTCTGATTTTGAATGGTTATCAGAAGTTGTGACCATAGTCCACAATTAAGTCCATTGGTCCAACGCCGAGGATTATCAGTTTACTCAACCCATTGGATATGCTTATGGATCCTAGGGGTTTGGATCAAAGTCCGCCCAGTTGGATCATTGAGATGGTCTGTACACCGAAATTCAGTGTATGTAAAATACATTTCTACCTCTCTCATATGTCATCAGATCTCCAAAGTACCCGAGTAATAATAGGTTTCCTTTCACCCCCACCCTATCCATCGCTTCATATATATATATATATATATATATATATATATATATATATATATATATATATATATATATATATAATGCACTAGTTCTCACTGCCCACGGGAACTCGTGAGAACTTTTTTGGAAATCAACACACATGATGTGAGCTCAAAATTTGAATCCTCCATGTGACACAGCATCCTATGGAACCCCCGAGTCTCTACTTTTACCTTTATCCAAGGGAGTAAATTGTTTCCTTTTTTGGCACCACAGTTTTGAATTAGAGTAGAAGTCAGCTCTTGAAGGTTTCATGGAGTATTGCATCACATGGATTGTTTTGATTTTGAGCTCATGTCATGTGTGATGAGTTCTGAAAAAGTTGTCACGAGTTTTCATTAGAACGGATGCGCACGTGAGCATTCTCTCTCTCTCTCTCTCTCTCTCTCTCTATATATATATATATATATATATATATATATATATATATTGAAATGTGCAGAACGAGTCATGTGATGCGGCACCTTAAGAAACAACTCTTAGGGCCCAATTTTTAGTATGGTCCAACACTTTGGTGGGCCATGAGAAATGGAAATAGTTGCCTCTCTTGATTTCCATCTCTCTTTGCTATGACTCATCAGCATTTTTGTTAGGACTTATCAATGTTTTGGATCAGGCTGATAGTTGAACCCTATTTGCTTTATGGGATGCCACATCACGTGGACCGTTTGGATTTTATATATATATATATATATATATATATATATATATATATATATATATATATATATATATTTAAGTTGAAGTTCCGTTCCAAGATCTAATGAAATATGACAAGACTTTTATAATACTTTTTGGTGTACAAAACCCACATGCCCATTTATCTATGGAGACCAGCACAAGTAGCACTTTGGGCATGAGCATGGGAAATCAATTCCTCCTTGATAATCTTCCCTACGAATTACCTTACTCTATAGAAGATCCTCTACAACCCCATCAAACACCTTTTCCCCATGTTCCCATTTCTACTTTCCAAACACCCCATGTCTCATCTTCAACAGTCCAAACACTCCATATACAATCTTCTTATCATGTCCACAACTCTACTCTCCAAACACTCCATGCATCCAATTCAATTTTCACCATTGGAAACCCTAGAGAAAGACGAGCAGAGGAAGAAGAAGAAGAAGAAGAAAAAGAAAAAGAAGAAGAAGCAGAAGAAGGGCTGGGCCCCATGAAAGAGATGATGTACAAGATCGCCGCGATGCAGCCGGTAGATATCGACCCAGCCACAATCCAAAAGCCCAAGCGACGGAACGTCCGTATAAGTCACGACCCCCAGAGCGTCGCAGCACGCCACAGACGTGAACGGATAAGCGAAAGGATACGGATCCTCCAACGCCTCGTTCCAGGTGGAACGAAGATGGACACAGCATCGATGCTCGACGAGGCGATCCGCTACGTTAAATTCCTGAAGAGGCAAGTTCAAGAGCTGCAATGCAACCAACACCCACCACCCATTGGTCCGGTTGGACACTTGTCGGTCTGTGATTGGCCCCTCAGACCCATCCCCCTTGTCCCCTCCTCCTCCATAAGATCGCCTGGGGATCTAGCGTTCAGCTTCAACGGTGACGATGGCACGTGCGGTGGCAACCACATGCTTTAAGAAATGAGGTACTTAATTAGTTATTAGTGATTGGTAATTAGATGTGTTAAGTGAATATGATGTGTGTGTATGTATTGGATTAATAAGAGGGGTTGTATGGAGATGGAAGTGTACATATGTGACGTATAAAGAAATGTACTTGTGACCAAGGTGGTTACGATTTCGTTGACAAAGTGGCCCTCGAATCATGATAACCGTTACCTTGTGTTACGTATATATACAGATGTTAGGATGTGAATATTATATTATATTTGAGGTTGAGTATGATCCATCGTGTTGGTTGAGGATCCGCGTACGTCACCCAATAACTGACATGCTGTAGGTGGGAGGATGGATCCAGACTGTCTGTTTAGTTGATATTTATTGTAGATGGTTTTCTGTTGAAAATCGAGCTAATTGGTTGATCCCAGGTTTTAGTTTCTTTCTTTTTACTTTTGACCGTTCATTTGAAGGCGGCCTTCCATATTCACATGGTGTTTTGGTTGCTGTGGCTTTCAGTCATGGGCTGGTCTTCATTTATGTGTATATTTCCATGCGAGGTTTGCTAGAATATATCCGTATTTCGGATGGAATACAGTAGGACTTAGCCTTTAGATCTGGGGTCATTTTTCAATGATCAAGACCGTTTGTACCATGGATCTACCTTGGATGGTGGAAATAAAACAGTAGTATCTTTTAAATTGGAGTATTTCAAACTTTGATTATTTTACTTTTTTCTCATTTGAATATGGATGGCCTTCATGAACTTTGAATAATCAAGGATCCTAATCTAAACAGTTGGGTTTTTGGAAAAAAGGCCCAAATGTAATGGCCAAATCCTGATGTATGGCCTGTTATAATACATTAGATGTATTGAAGCAAACCTCCATGTATGCTAGTATTAAAAGTTAAAATAATTTTTAATTTTTTTTCTATTTTAATTAGTATTTTGTCATACCCTTGCAAATCCACACCATGAAACTAATTCCACTGTTCGAAGGTCAGATATTGTTCCTGTGAATCCATGGATCACCAGTTCAAATTGTTGATATCATGTAGACAATAAAAAATAAAAATAAATCAGTGGGTCCCATTTCCAATGGTTTTAATGGCCAAATATTTAATGGGGAAGATTTAAGAAAAAGGATGGATAGAACTGTTTAATAGGTGCGATTTTTTAAACATAAGCCATCCATGGTAGGGCCCATTAGATGGATGAACACATCTTAGTCCAGTGAGGTAGATCAAGTCCATCCATCACATTATGACATGGGCAACACGACAGTACCAGATATAAATGACTTGACTGCCATCAAGTGTCCCTTCTAATACATACAATTGGGGCCAATATAGAAATGATCTAGACGGTTGATTTGATGGAGCCTATTATGGATAGAACATCCGCAAAAAAAAAAATAATAATAATAATAATAAAAAATAAAAAAAAATTCTCAAATTGGATGTTGCTAACCCTTATAAGAAGGGTGCAAATAGAAAGTTAAGACAAAACATTACCTAGAATCTTGCTCAATATTTTCGTGATTCCCATAATATCAACGGTCTAGATTAACAACATATTGGTGCGGGTGCTGGTATTAACTATACATGTGATATAACACATTTTATTTGTAAAATTACATGTTTTTTTAATCGAAAACAATACATAACATCATCCATAACCCACACGTATGCTCCAAGCCGCTGTTTTCTACCGGTAGGATGTTCTAATCAGCGGGAATTTTTGTGCATGAGTTATTATTGGTAAGAATAATCTTGTAAGCGGTTTGGATTGCTGATCCACGGGACCCACATGTAAAATCATATGTATGCTCAAAGCCACTGTTTTCTATTGGTAGGATCTTCCAATCAGCCGGAACTTTTGTGCATTAACCATCCATGATACGATACATCATTTCAACGGTTTGGATTGCTGATCCATGGTACCAAGATGTACAAACTATACTTATACTCAAAGCCACCGTTTTCTATCCTTAGGATCCGGCCAATCAGCAGGGAAATTTTGTGCATGGACATCCATTGTAAGACTCGTCATGTGAACGGTTTGGATGGATGATCCATGGGACCTAAGTGAATAATCAGAGAACGTAAAATCAAGAGATTGTATTGGACGCAACAAATTGAGTTGGAGTTAATAGGAGTTGAAAGCTCTTATTAATTCTTTGGTAAGAGCTCTTGGACATCCGTACTACTACCATAATACAGGGTAATAGATGTTGTTCAATCCATATCGTTGAAATCATGGCCCCAACAAGATGAAGCAAAAGCCATAGATCACACTGAACGAATGATCCCAGCTGCTTGATTGGCGGCCATCATGAAATTGCCCCATCCAAAGTTGGGAACACCTATTGGACGGTTTTGATTAAGATAAGTTCATGATATTAATTTATACAATAATGTTATGCATGTGTACGTATCTTTGCACTTCACTGGTTTATGATCCCAGTTTCAAGCTGGACCTCTAGATTTGGGTGTTTAGATCTTAAGTTGCTTAAGATAAGCTACTTATGCCACAAGTTGCTTATCTTAGTTTTTACTTATTAAGAAGATAATCTTATCAACTCCTCCACTCTTTCGTCTCTCCTGATGCCTCTCTTAAGCAACGTATGAAAAGTGAAAAAGCTAAAGAATAATTAATTGAAGTGATTAAGTATTTTTAAGTAAAAATGTTATTTATAACTAATCATAACTAAACTTATTTTAATTAAGTCACTTATCTACTTCTGTAGGTAGAAAAAGTAATTTCTTTGGATGTATCCAAACGGGCTCTTATTGTCCCGTGCTGGAGGTTTGATGGAATTCATTGAAACAGGATGTGTTGGGGCTTCAGCCTTTGGATTTGGGTCATTTTTCAATGATCTAAATGGGCCCTAGATTGAATGGGGGATGACCAAAACAATTAAATAAGAACTCTTTTGTTTGGATTATTTCAACCATTTGATCGTTGGATTCTTTTCGTTTGAAATTTGAGGGTCCCCTTAAATCTTTGAATAATCAAAGGAATGATACATTTCAATCAGCAGTTTTTTTCTTTCTTTTTGTCTTCAAGATGCTGGTGTTCATCGTATAAATGGTCAGGATCATTAGGGACCTGGATGCAAGGGTGTGTCGGGATGTAGTCTAGGAAACCATTAAGACCATTTGATTCGACTGGAGGTCTGAAATCCGTATAAATTTGGGGAGCCCTTCTATGCAGGCCCTCTCCACACCATGGCTAAAAAAAATGTCATACAGGCACACCTACTAACTTCTTGTCATGTGAGTGAAAACCAAATATCTGCAAGTAAAGAGACCCTTATTTTCTAGAGAGGAAGGAAAAATTATACCTGTGGAGCTAGTGTAATAAACAAAAGGTACAATGTTAAAAAGAGAGAGCACTTTCTATAAATTTTCCTACATTTTTTAATTAAAAAAAAAAAAAAAACATCTTAGGATGCTAACTGTACCTTTTTCATTGCAATGTTGGATGGATAGATGATGACTTAACAGATGGTCAAGATCACATGAATTCTACTTAAAGGGGCTCCAAATGGAAAATTAAAAAATAAAATTAATCAAGCCTTGACGCATGTTATAGCTTTCGATGGCCATAACTTAGTAATTGGTTATTCTTTTCATGCGTATAACATATTATTTGAAAGATACAAAGTGTTCTATGCCTTGTTCAATGCAAGATTTAGTAGTGTCACAAAATTCAATTATTTTAAGGACTAAAGTAGGCTTTTAAATTAAAATGTACTATTTTTGTAAGTTCCGTATATCTTTACTGCTTTTATGATTTTAAGAGTTCGGTTATACTCCAGCGTCCTCGTTTTGTCCATTTAAGAGTTTTGAATAGGTTTAGACAATTTTTACTACTCTTCATTATTTTAACTATTTTCGATAAATTTCCAAGTTTGAGTCAAATTTAGTTTTTAAGGCTTAGATGTATCTATCAAATATGTTAATAATATCACTTTTATTTGTTGTTTTTAAATAATTTTTTCTACTTATGAATTTAATAGCTATTTTTAAGAAGAAGATGCTAATCTTTTATCTTTTATTCATGCACCCACCATGTTAGATTAGTACTCTTACTCTCTTGAAATTTCTTTTTCAATTGTATGATTCTTTTGACATGGTAGACCTTACTTGAATGTGTCTGGCAAAATCTTCACACTGATCAAGCGTTTTAGAACCTTATACACAATTTACCCAACTTTAGATTTCACTACGCCAAAACAGCGAAAAAAGGACGGTCCAAAACCGTCTCAAATGATAAAAAAGGACGGTCATGGACCGTCGCATAGGACGTCAAATTTTGACGTGTCCTATTATTTAAAGGACGGTTGAAAACCGTCATTCTTATTGACAAAAAAAGACGGTCATGGACCGTCTTAAAAAAGGACGGTCATAGACCGTCCTTAAAATGGACTATTATAGACCATCTCTTATGAGCCCAACAAGGATAGCCATGGACCATCCTTTAAAAGGACTGTCATGGACCGTCCTTCAAAAGGACTGTCAGGAACCGTCTCATATGAGCCTTCAAAGGACGGCCATAGACCGTCCTTTAAACGGACGGTCATGGACCGTCCTTAAAAAGGACTGTCATGGACCGTCTCGTATGAGCCATCAAAGGACCGTTATAAACCGTCCTTTAAAAGGACGGTCATGGGCCGTCCTTTTAAAGGACTGCTATCAGCCGTCTCTTATCACCCTAAAAGGACATTTCAAATTTGACCTGTATCTTCTTCCTGATATACACCTGTTATACAATATATTTCATCACATTCACATCCTGATATACACCTGTTATACAATATATTTCATCACATTCACATCACATCCTGATATACACCTATTATACAATATATTTCATCACATTCACATCACATCCTGATATACACCTGTTATACAATATATTTCATCACATTCCTATCACATCCTGATATACACCTGTTATACAATATATTTCATCACATTCACATCTATCTAAACCCAAATTCACACAATCTTCCTGATATACACCTGTTAAACAATATATTTCATCACATTCACATCTATCTAAACCCAAACTCACACAATCTTCCTGATATACACCTGCTAAACAATATATTTCATCACATTCACATCCATCTAAACCCAAACTACGTAAATCCATCCAAACACAATCTTCCTGATATACACCTGCTATACACCTGTTATACAATATATTTCATCACATTCACATTCACATCCATCTAAACCCAAACTACGTAAATCCATCCAAACACAATCTTATCCACATTACATTTATACACGCATAATACATATAAGTTTAACTTCATAAGTAAAAAAATAATCTTATCCACATTTCATCACATTCACATCAATCTAAACCCAAACTACATAAATCCATCCAAACATAAACTACATCCATTCAAATACAAACAATCTTATTCACATTACATTCATCCACACACAATACATATAAATAAGTTTAGGTTTAGGTTAGGTTATAAGCTATAGGTTTAGGGAATTGAGAATAGGTTGAGGTAGGTTTAGGAAATCGGGTTCGGGTTCGGGATCGGGTTTAGGTTTGGGTTTTCAAGTTTAGGTTTAGGTTTAGGTTAGGGAGTTGAGATTAGGATTAGGTGTAGGTGTAGGTTTAGGGATTTGAGAATAGGTTAAGGTTTAGGTTTAAGAATTCGGGTTCGGGTTCGAGATTGGGTTTAGGTTTGGGTTTTCAAGTTTAGGTTTAGGTTAGGGAGTTTAGATTAGGATTAGGTTTAGGTTTAGGGATTTGAGAATAGGTTAAGGTTTAGGTTTAGGAAATCGGGTTCGGGTTCGGGATCGGGTTTAGGTTTGGGTTTTCAAGTTTAGGTTTAGGTTTAGGTTAGGGAGTTTAGATTAGGATTAGGTGTAGGTGTAGGTGTAGGTTTAGGAATTTGAGAATAGGTTAAGGTTTAGGTTTAGGTTTAGGTTATAAGCTATAGGTTTAGGAAATCGGGTTCAGGTTTTGGATCGGGTTTAGGTTTGAGTTTTCAAGTTTAGGTTTGGGTTTAGGCTAGGGAGTTGAGATTAGGATTAGGTGTAGTGTAGGTTTAGGGATTTGAGAATATATTTAGGTTATAGGTTATAAGTTCAGGTTTAGGTTAAGGTTAAGGTTAAGAGTTTAGGTTTAGGTTATAAGCTATAGGTTTAGGGAATTGAGAATAGGTTAAGGTTTAGGTTTAGAAATCGGGTTCGGGTTGGGATCGAGGTTTCGGTTTGAGTTTTCAAGTTTAGGTTTAGGTTTAGGTTAGGGAGTTGAGATTAGGATTAGGTGTAGGTTTAGGTTTAGGGATTTGAAAACAGGTTAAGGTTAAGGTTTAAGAATTCGGGTTCGGGTTCGGGATTGGGTTTAAGTTTGGGTTTTCAAGTTTAGGTTTAGGTTAGGGAGTTTAGATTAGGATTAGGTGTAGGTTAAGGTTTAGGGATTTGAGAATAGGTTAAGGTTTAGGTTTAGGAAATCGGGTTCGGGTTCGGGATCGGGTTTCGGTTTGGGTTTTCAAGTTTAGGTTTAGGTTTAGGTTAGGGAGTTGAGATTAGGATTAGGTGTAGGTTTAGGTTTAGGGATTTGAAAACGAGTTAAGGTTAAGGTTTAAGAATTCGGGTTCGGGTTTGGGATTGGGTTTAGGTTTGGGTTTTCAAGTTTAGGTTTAGGTTTAGGTTAGGGAGTTTAGATTAGGATTAGGTGTAGGTTAAGGTTTAGGGATTTGAGAATAGGTTAAGGTTTAGGTTTAGGAAATCGGGTTCGGGTTCGGGATCGGGTTTCGGTTTGGGTTTTCAAGTTTAGGTTAGGGAGTTGAGATTAGGATTAGGTGTAGGTTTAGGTTTAGGGATTTGAAAACAAAGTTAAGGTTAAGGTTTAAGAATTCGGGTTCGGGTTTGGGATTGGGTTTACGTTTGGATTTTCAAGTTTAGGTTTAGGTTTAGGTTAGGGAGTTTAGATTAGGATTAGGTGTCGGTTAAGGTTTAGGATTTGGGAATAGGTTAAGGTTTAGGTTTAGGAAATCGGGTTTGGGTTCGGGTTTTCAAGTTTAGGTTTAGGTTTAGGTTAGGGAGTTTAGATTAAGATTAGTTGTAGGTGTAGGTTTAGGAATTTGAGAATAGGTTAAGGTTTAGGTTTAGGTTTAGGTTTAGGTTATAAGCTATAAGTTTAGGGAATTGAGAATAGGTTAAGGTTTTTAGGAAATCGGGTTTGGGTTCGGGATCGGGTTTAGGTTTGGGATTTTCAAGTTTAGGTTTAGGTTTAGGTTAGGGAGTTGAGATTATGATGAGGTGTAGGTGTAGGTTCGGAGATTTGAGAATGGTTAAGGTTTAGGTTTAAGAATTCGGGTTCGGGTTCGGGATTGGGTTTAGGTTTGGGTTTTCAAGTTTAGGTTTAGGTTTAGGTTAGGGAGTTTAGATTAGGATTAGGAGTAGGTGTAGGTTTAGGAATTTGAGAATAGGTTAAGGTTTAGGTTTAGGAAATCGGGTTCGGGTTCGGGATTGGGTTTCGGTTTGGGTTTTTAAGTTTAAGTTTAGGTTTAGGTTAAGGAGTTGAGATTAGGATTAGGTGTAGGTTTAGGTTTAGGGATTTGAAAAAAGTTGAGGTTAAGGTTTAAGAATTCGGGTTCGGGTTTGAAATTGGGTTTAGGTTTGGGTTTTCAAGTTTAGGTTTAGGTTTAGGTTAGGGAGTTTAGATTAGGATTAGGTGTAGGTTAAGGTTTAGGATTTGGGAATAGGTTAAGGTTTAGGTTTAGGAAATCGGGTTCGGGTTCGGGTTCGGGTTTAGGTTTGGGTTTTCAAGTTTAGGTTTAGGTTTAGGTTAGGGAGTTTAGATTAGGATTAGTTGTAGGTGTAGGTTTAGGAATTTGAGAATAGGTTAAGGTTTAGGTTTAGGTTTAGGTTAAGGTTTAGGTTATAAGCTATAGGTTTAGGGAATTGAGAATAGGTTAAGGTTTTTAGGAAATCGGGTTCGGGTTCGGGATCGGGTTTAGGTTTGGGTTTTCAAGTTTAGGTTTAGGTTTAGGTTAGGGAGTTGAGATTAGGATTAGGTGTAGGTGTAGGTTTAGGGATTTGAGAATATATTTAGGTTATAGGTTATAGGTTCAGGTTTAGGTTTAGCTTAAGGTTAAGGTTTAGGTTTAGGTTATAAGCTATAGGTTTAGGGAATTGAGAATAGGTTAAGGTTTAGGTTTAGGAAATCGGGTTCGGGTTCGGGATCCGGTTTAGGTTCGGGTTTTCAAGTTTAGGTTTAAGTTTAGGTTAGGAAGTTGAGATTAATATTAGGTGTAGGTGTAGGTTTAGGGATTTCAAAATAGGTTAAGGTTTAGGTTTAAGAATTCGGGTTCAGGTTCGGGATTGGGTTTAGGTTTGGGTTTTCAAGTTTAGGTTTAGGTTTAGGTTAGGGAGTTTAGATTAGGATTAGGTGTAGGTTTAGGTTTAGGGATTTGAGAATAGGTTAAGGTTCGGGTTTAGGAAATCGAGTTCGAGTTCGGGTTCGTGATAGGGTTTTAGGTTTGGGTTTTCAAGTTTAGGTTTAGGTTTAGGTTAAGGAGTTGAGGTTAGGATTAGGTGTAGGTTTAGGTTTAGAGATTTGAGAATACATTTAGGTTTTAGGTCATAGGTTTTGGTTTAGGTTAAGGTTATAGGTTTAGGTTAAGGTTAAGGTTTAGGTTTAGGTTTAGGTTATAAGCCATAGGTTTAGGTTATAAGCTATAGGTTTAAGGAATTGAGAATAGGTTAAGGTTTAGGTTTAGGGAATCGGGTTCGGGTTTGAGATCGGGTTTAGGTTTGAGTTTTCAAGTTTAGGTTTAGGTTTAGGAAATCGGGTTCGGGTTTGGGTTTTCAAGTTTAGGTTTAGGTTTAGGAAATCGGGTTCGGGTTCGGGATCGGGTTTAGGTTTAGGTTAGGGAGTTGAGATTAGGATTAGGTGTAGGTGTAAGTTTAAGAATTTGAGAATAGGTTAAGGTTTAGGTTATAAGATATAGGTTTAGGGAATTGAGAATAGGTTAAGGTTTAGGTTTAGGAAATCGGGTTCGGGTTCGGGATCGGGTTTAGGATCGAGTTTTCAAGTGGAAAGTTTAGGTTTAGGTTAGGGAGTTGAGATTAGGATTAGGTGTAGGTGTAGGTTTAGGGACTTGAGAATATATTTAGGTTATAGGTTATAGGTTCAGGTTTAGGTTTAGCTTAAGGTTAAGGTTTAGGTTTAGGTTATAAGCTATAGGTTTAGGGAATTGAGAATAGCTTAAGGTTTAGGTTTAGGAAATCGGGTTCGGGTTCGGGTTCGGGTTCGGGATTGGGTTTAGATTTGGGTTTTCAAGTTTAGGTTTAGGTTTAGGTTAGGGAGTTGAGATTAGGATGAGGTGTAGGTGTAGGTTTAGGGATTTGAGAATAGGTTAAGTTTAGGTTTAAGAATCGGGTTCGGGTTTGGGATTGGGTTTAGGTTTGGGTTTTCAAGTTTAGGTTTAGGTTTAGGTTTAGGTTAGGGAGTTTAGATTGGGATTAGATGTAGGTTTTGGTTTAGGGATTTGAGAATAGGTTAAGGTTTAGGTTTGGAAAATCGGGTTCGGGTTTAGGTTTGGGTTTTCAAGTTTAGGTTTAGGTTTAGGTTAGAGAGTTTAGATTAGGATTAGGTATAGGTGTAGGTTTAGGAATTTGAGAATAGGTTAAGGTTTAGGTTTAGGTTATAAGCTATAGGTTTAGAGAATTGAGAATAGGTTAAGGTTTAGGTTTAGGAAATCGAGTTCGGGTTCGGGATCGGGTTTAGGTTTGGGTTTTCAAGTTTAGGTTTAGGTTTAGGTTAGGGAGTTGAGATTAGGATTAGGTGTAAGTTTATGTTTAGGGATTTGAGAATACATTTAGGTTTTAGGTTTAAGTTTAGGTTTTAGGTTATTGGTTAAGGTTTAGGTTTTCGGCTTAGGTTAGGTTATAGGTTATAAGTTTAGGTTATAGGTTATAGGTTAAGGTTTAGGTTTAAGGATTTGAGAATAGTTTTAGGTTATAAGTAAGGTTTTAGGTTTAGGTATAGGCTCAAGTTATAGGTTATATGTTTAGGTTAAGGTTTAGGAATTCGGGTTCGGGTTCAGGTTTGGATTCGACTTTAGGATATAGGTTTTCGGATTTGACAATAGTTTTAGGTTATAAATAGATTTAGGTTGGGTTATAGGTTAAGGTTTACAGATTTGAGTTAAGGTTATAGGTTTAGGTTTAGGTTTTAGGTTTAGGTTAAGGTCTAGGGATTTGAGTTTAGGTTATAGGTTTAGGATTAGGTTATAGGCTTAGGTTTAGGTTTAAGTTATAGGCTTAGATTATAGGTTATAGGTTATATGTTTAGGTTAAGGTTTAGGAATTCGGGTTCGAGTTCAGGTTTGGATTCGGGTTTAGGTTATAGTTTTTGGGATTTGAGAATAGTTTTAGGTTATGAGTATAGGTTTAGGTTGGGTTATAGGTTAAGGTTTAGGGATTTGAGTTAAGCTTATAGGTTTAGGTTGGGTTATAGGTTAAGGTTTAGGGATTTGAGTTAAGCTTATAGGTTTAGGTTTTTCTAAGCTTTTTAACTCTTTTTTTTTTTTCGAAATTCATAAAATTTTTTGTTCTTAATTTTTGACTTGAATATCAAATGACTACTATAAGACGGCTAAGGACCGTCTCTAATAGAGACGGTCTTCGACAGTCTCAAATGGAACCTGCTAACTTATAAACCAGTAAAAGACGGCCGATGACCGTCTATAATTAAGACGGTTCTTGGCAGTCTCAAATTACCAATAAAAGACGGCTAATGACCGTCTCTAATACGGACGGTCTTTGACCGTCTCAAATGATCGCATATGAGACGGTCCTTGACAGTCTCAAATGGAGACAGCTAAGAACCGTCCCTAATACAGAATTTTTTGCCATCTCAAATTATAGGAAAAGACGGTCAATGACCGTCTCAAATTGAGACGGTCCATGACAGTCTCAAATTACCAGTAAGAGACGGCCAATGACCGTCTCTAATACGGACGATCTTTGACCGTCTCAAAAGGTCGCATATAAGACGGTCAGAGAACGTCTCTTATTTTAGACGGTCAATGGCCGTCTTTTATCCGCAGTTAACGACGGTTTTTGACCGTCTTAAATGGTTTGTAGACGTTAAAGTTTTTAAGACAATATTAAGGACAGTTAAGGGCCGTCTAAAAATTTACAGACGGTTTACGGCCGTCTCTAAAGCGTCTTTAAACCAAGCAATTTTAGAGACGGTCCAGAACCGTCTCTAAATCCGTCATTTTTTTTTTTTTCCATTTTTCACGTAGTGTTTGCCACTTAATTTGTGGGAGGTGCACTAATGACATGATTAGAATGGTGTAAAGTTTGGAGCTCATCCATGCAAGGTCCACAAGATAGCTGAAATATTATAATACAACGTTGTAGGACTGCTATGCATAGGTCCAACAAAGTTGAACTTTTGAATAGGTTGGCCGTAGTAGCTCAAAAGTAAGGCCTAGATCGATTTCATGTATGTTCTACACCAACCCACCCTTAGGACCTTTGATTTGTTGGGCCATTATATGAGTGGACAAAGGCCTATATAATGAGCTCATGATGGGCATCTAATCACTGGTGAAATTTTGATGGTTGACCAAAAGTTCAACAAAAATTAGCAACCTTAAGGGTGCAATATGCAAAAACTCCAGACTGATTCGGATAGCTCCTTTGCCATAGATGTTTGGATTGGCCTAAATTTTGGGATGGGAGGAGAAGATGACAGAGCATACATATTGAAAGGCTTGGATGGATGGATGGATGAAATCACAAGATCTGATAATATTTACATAATCTTAAGAACATTGGCATAAAGTTGGAGATGGACAACCTACATCTAGTTGTCTGACTAAATCCTATAGGAGTGGAAATTATATATGATTAGGACGACCCCTCGACACAATCAGCAGTTTAGATTGTCTTGAGTTGCCTAATGAACAAAATATTAACTAGTTAACCTTCTTCCAATTTTTTTTTTCTTCTAAGATTCCCTTGAATGTGAGGATGCATTTACTAAGGGAATGTCTCCCTTTATAAAGGGAGAGATTGAGAGGATTGAGCAATATGGATGCGATGAGCCCTCGTATCATTCAATCTTTCCACTTCATTCAAATATTATTTTCTCATTGAACTGGAATTCAAAATTTGAGCCTAGAGAGAATGAAAAGACAGATATCCACTAAATGTATTTCAAGAAAAATCGTGTGAGACTGACTCATTAATGATTGGCCATATGGGCCACATGGCAAAATTAATATCCAACACGTGATGGACAAATTGGATGTTGCTAAAATATTATGGTAAGACGTATATTTCAAATTGCATGTTAAGCTTATCCTACATGCATTTGTAGTGGACTAGCATCATACAATGATACAAGCGTGCAAAAATGTATGTATATGATAGTAGATTCTCATATATCTTATGCATACATCAGGATGTACAACTGCGGATTCATACATCTACATCGGTACATGCACACAGTATGTACGAGAGAGAATGATCGATCACCATCATCCTTTTCTAAGTCTGAAATCCCATCTTCCATACTGAAAATTCACAATGTTAGAATGATCTATCCCTTCCTATTTCACTCATTGAAATTGGTCTCATAACTATTTTATTTTTAGTATGGTTCATTTGTCTGCGACCATTTGAAGTGGAATCACTTGGCCACATGATCACAATGGATTTGATGATCTAACGTCTTGTGTGGACATGATCACTGCTTTATGTACACAGGCCAAAGAAGAACTCTAATAGAGATTGTAGATATGGAGGGCCATAGTGCCAAAAATCTAAGTTATTGAAAAACTCTGACAATCATTGGGTTTTTATAGTTGAAACCAGAAAGTAGACAGTTGCTCTGACCATAATTGCTTTGATAGGCCACCGATCAAACGGCTACTACAGCTCAATTCTCTTAGCTTTTGGAACATGGCCTATCCAGGTAATGTCCCACTCAGATGACTTGTACCTATTTAGCATGCATGTGTTTGTAACATGTAATGTGAGGAAGGAATTCCATGGAGAGCAGCACCGGTAAGTAATAAGATGAGGGAATTTAGGCTTTAGATGGTTTGATCGTATGCAAAACTATTAGTCAGAAAGGGTGAGTTGGTATAAGTTGAAGAAATGCAAGTTAAAAGCCCCAAAAGAAAGTAGATAGAGGTAGTAAGAAAAGACATAATAACCTATGATCTAACCGAAAGTCTAGCTATTGATAGAGTGGAACGGCAGAACAGGATTCATGTAGCCAACCTCGGTTCACCAAGATAAGGCGTAGATGATAACTAGGACGACGACAACTTATGCACAACAATATGCATATTACCAGCCATTAAATTGGAATGGGAATGGTGATAGGTCGGTCTATTGGCCTGAGCTTGGTGAGCCCTGATGGGTTTTTTTTTTTTGACCCGTCGTCGACTGGTCGTGAGCCCTACTCGACCAATCGTGGGCTGGTGTACGACCAGTGGTGGAGTCGAGCCGTGACACAACTCAAAGTTCAGCGACTATTTTTCTCCAGAGTGCTCTACTGATCGAAGGAGGTGCTCGACCGGTCGTGGACTCGACACGACCGGTCGTAGTTACGCAGATTCATTCCGCAATTTTACGCGGATTTCGTTTCGCAAGTCCTTTCGCAACTGGGATGCGGAAAGGAGTTTCCCAAAACTATAAAAGGGGGTGCCTAGGGTTTTTCTAGGCAATACAAGAGGGTTTTCTAAAGCTTTACAAGGGTTTGCTAAAGGGTTTAGGGCTATCAAAGGTGTTAGAGAAAAAAGGAAAGAGAAAGAGGAAGCTTGTGGAATGGATGTTATGCTCATATAGGAGATTTATTGTGCTCTTGATATCTCAGCGCTTCTACATCCTCGTAATTGGTGAGATCTGTTTCTCTTATTGTTTATCTACTCCTGTGTGAGTGAAGAAGGTTGTAACGTTCTACTTCTTAGTGGATTGTTGATCTGAACGAGGTCCCGTGGTTTTTTACCTCTTTGAGGGTTTTCCACGTAAAAATCTCTTGTATGGTGTGTGGTTGCTTTGATTTATTTCATTGCTTTATTATTCCATAATTCTGGTTTGTTCTGGAAGGCTAGATCCTAAGGTTTTGTGCAAGGCCCCCAACAAGCCCAGCTTGATTTTGGACTGGACTTGAACCTATTAGTTTGGAGGATGAGTCAGGCATGAGTCTAGAATGTAGGGTCCAATCTTTTTTCTCTTTCTTTTTTTTTTTTTTTTTTAAGCCCAACCTTGGGCTTAAGTCATTTTAGCTTGACCTGGCCCAACTTAATATGCATATATGTTCTATTCCACAATTACCTACTCTGATATGCCGTTAAGGCAACACATGCATTTTGCATGCGTTAAAGTCTCTTGATATACATTAATATACCAACCTCTAACGGCTTGAGCTTTGAAAGCAATTGATTGTTTGACAGTGTGAATTATCTATTTTTATTTTTCCGGATGTGTACTTATTTATGCTTGTGCCGTCGTTCACTTGATCAATGAACAGAGTCCGAACATCGACCTTCATAAACTGGCATTTGATTAACTTTCGGGCTCAGGCCCAACAATGTTTTGGGCTAAACTTGGGCCTGCTATGATAGGTGTATTCCAAGCTTGGACCATATCCATATAGTGTAGGGTTGGGCTGGGTCTGGCCTTTGGTCAATTGTCACCCTCATCTTGGAAGCTACGGCCTACTTCCATGATATGTGCATGGCATCTTGAACTTGGTACAATTCGCATGGAACTGAGAGGGCTGCAACCTGGTTGGGTTGATGGTTAACCCGAGCCTGAGCTGACATTAAGAGGACCCGGCCCACAGCCTCATCTGACCTGAATTCCAACCCTAAATGAACCTAACCGGACCGAAATAACCTGTGATTATTCCTAACCCGACCTGTGTTTTCTCAACCCCAACCAATCCGATGTTAACCAGGTTCGTGCTTTACAACCGTAGTCCGACGCAATGATAGTGAGAAAACGATTTTAAAAAACAAAAAAAACAAAAAGAATAGAGAAAATAAAAATATACATATAATTAACCAACAGCCCGTCTAGCTCAGTTGGTAGAGCGCAAGGCTCTTAACCTTGTGGTCGTGGGTTCGAGCCCCACGGTGGGCGATGATTAAAATTTTTGGTATGACGAATATAACATTTGATTGAGCATCTGTGGCTTATCTCAGATCTAGCCCATTCATTTGTTGGACTTTTTCCTTTTTTAATTTTTAAAACAGATGAACGGTCGGATATGAAAAGGATAAAGGGATGACGAATATAATGTTTGATTGAGCATTTGTGGCCTATCTCAGCTCTAGCCATTCATTTGTTGAGCCTTTTTTTTTTTTATTCTACCGATGAATGGTCGTATATGGAATGGATGACGAATACCGTTTGATGGAACATTTGTGGCCTATGCACGCCCACCTCTTGGCGAACCGATACTTTCGTAGCCCGCGGTGCATGATAGTTGCGGCAAAATATCTCCCTTGGGATAATCCTGGCCGTCAAGCTTAGCAGTGGCTAAACGTGGACAAGTGTTTTTAACTATCCATTTTCATTAGATGGTTTAGGGTAATCATAATTCATTGACAGTCCCTTGATCTAAGTGCATCAAATCAACACCTAGGTTGCTGAGAGGTGGACCCCATCTGAAAAGTCCAGTAAAGTGTGTTGCTGCCAATTCAATCAAACAAGGTTACACGTGTGAGCAAGGGTCTGGATTGAATTTTCATGTGAGGTTAATATGCACTGGCGTGCCAGAGTCTACTTGATTCAAAGGTTTTGATTAAATCCCTTGTGTTCCCATGTCAGATGGACATATTGGAAATTGGAGCAGGATCCAGTTATCCTATCAACCATCGATTTATGCTTTGTTCATGCTATTTGTGAAAGGGTGGGGCCAACCTTCCAGATGAATTCTTTTTACCTTGGGACAATAGACATGAGTATATGAACTTGAAGACCTTTTCTTTTAGCGTGATTCACGGCCATAGTTCAACAATAAAAATAATGGAAAAAATCGATAAAATTCAAAAATGTTATTCTATTAATGATTTTTTGGCACTCATGGTTAGCTTGAGGGATGGTGATATGTTTGTTGCCCAATTAGAACTGAACTTCATAGTAGGATGGTCATGGTGAGTGGGATAGCCGTCCGTTCATTGCTAGGTTAAAAACGGGCATCATGGTAAGATGACTTATGATGGACAGATCTTCGATAATTTGATTGTTGCTCGGTTGGAACTGGGCTTCATGGCGAGATGGCCGGCAAGGTGATGACATGTTTGTGGTCTCAGTAGGAACCAAGCATGTGGCGTGGCGATCGTGATTTAACTATACGTTCGTCATCTGGTGCAGACTGGACTTTGTGGCGAGATGGTCGGTGGAATCACCTAGTACTAGCAGGAAAGCCTTGCAACCTTCCATTTAAGATTGGGCGATCTTCCTTACAGTCCAACGGGATGTCATGGATAAATGATAGAAATATAAACTAAGTATTAAAAACCAAGTGCCCTATACTGTGAGCAATAATGGGGTTAAAACTATATTAACATAAAATAAAAATGCCCATGGTGGACGAATAAATAAGAGCTTTTTTATTGCATTGGTGTGAGGCTTGGAGCTCTTCATGGAGTGTTGTTTATGTAGATTTTTGGGATGTGGTGGCCTTGCGTAGTCTTTAATATCGTGAATGATTCAGACATTCGCCTATGCAAATCTCATTGTTTCTCCTATGTAAGCATAGCCTATCGCATATAGTAACGTGTATAAGAAAGAGAATCGTATTCGTCAGTCAGAATCCTCACATCTCTGGATTCCCGCATTAAAAAGTTGCTAAAGTCCTTACATCACTTGTCTTTAGCATCCCTAGAGAGTTGTTTTTTATAAGGTTTTAGCATTTAATGCTAGCTAAAGATATCCTTTAATGAGATTCTGACATTTAATGCTAAGCGAGAGACTTGCTTTAATGAGAGTACCTTTTACTAGAATTCTAGTATTGAATGCTCTCTCATGTCCATATCTCTACTACCTCCTCTCGAAGTCATCTACACTGCATGGTATTGTTGGGATTTTTGGCCTGCGGAATCACACAGATCTAGATCTAGGATGGTAATCCAATGGCACCAAGCACACACAAGAAAAGAGAACACACAGATTTAACGTGGAAAACCCTTGCGGGAAAAAACCACGGCACAAAGCGACAGATCACCACTATGAAAACATCAATTACAAAGAGAAAGGACTTACCCGATTCGAACAACCTCGAATCTCACCCTTGCTACACCCTTTAGAAACCCTGGAACCCTTTTAGAAAGCCTTAGCATTCATCACCATACCCTAGAAAAGCCCTAGAGATACCTATTTATAGTTTAGGAAATTTCCCTTCCGCATCCCAGTTGCGAAAGGACTCAAATCCGCAGTTTCGCGCAAAATCGCGGAACAAACTGCGTAACCTACGACTGGTCGTAGCTCACCTACGACTGGTCGTAGCTCACCTACGACTGGTCGTAGACCACCTACGACCAGTCCTAACTACAGTAAAAAACAGCAAAGCATTCTGGACTTTGAGTCGTACAAGGGCTCGAACCTACGACCGGTCGAGCGTCTCCCACGACCAGTCGTAGCTTCCCACGACCGGTCGAACGACCTCAAAACCTTAGATTTAAGACTTTTCTCAACAATCTCCACCAAGTCTTCAATCTTCAACCGTGTAGCTCCTTGACCTCTTCTCTTATCTCTGCTTCACATCATAGCTCAAGATCACATTGGCCAACCAATGCCAATCATGGATCTGATAGATACTTGCTATACCGTCGGCACGAATATCTCTGAGAAGCCGATCCCTTCTCTCTGAGCATAACCCTTCGCTACCAACCTCACCCTGTATCTATGCTGTATCCTCCTGAAGATCCACACTGCATCCAACCGCTCACCGCCCACTGGAAGCTCCACCAGCTCCCATATGTCGGTCTGGTACAACGAATCCATCACATCGCCCATAGTCACCTTCCTCTTCTCAGCACCAGGCTCACCTAGAGCCATCAGAATAGAAGATGAATCTCCTGCAATATTGGAGTCGTCCATGTACCTTGCCGATATCCTGCAATCATGCCATGTGGTTCTTCTCACAGGTGGCTGCTCCACCTGCTCTGTATCCCTGTCCGCACGTCTCAGCCTTCCTGCCCTGCCCACTCATGTGGCCATGCCCATCATGCCACACATGTGCAGAGGTGGAATTCGCTACATCCACTGTAGCTCCACCTTTTGAAGTGCTCCTGATCAACCTGTAAACATGATCGAGTCGTTGCGCTTTCATGACTACCCGTGCCCCCTTGGATACCTTAAGAGCACCATCAATACCTGTGTACTTGCATCCCTTTGCCTCAAGCACACCAAGAGAAATCAGATTCTGCTTCAAATCAGGAACGTGCCTCACATCTGTCAAGGTACGCTCCACCCCATCAAACATCCTGATGTGCACCGTACCAACAGCCACAACATTACAGGCAAAGCCATTGCCCATAAACACCTGTCCACCATCGCACTCCCTATAGCTGGTGAACCAACTCCGATGAGGAGTCATGTGAAAAGATGCCCCTGTGTCTAGCATCCACTCGTCCTTACGATCATCGTATGACCGTCTGAGCGAAGACACAGACAAAACATCACCATCACATCCACTCGATTCATCTGACGTGGCAGTGTTAGCCTCCCTGCATGAAGCCTCAGAATCTTCCCTCTTAGATTTAGGATTTTCACAATCCCTTTTCACATGTCCTTCCTTCCCACAATTCCAGCACTTTACCTTTCCTTTGCCCTTGCCCTTGGATTTGGATCTAGAACCTGAAGAACATGTACCTTGTTCAGAATTCCTACCCACTGTAAACAGTGCATCGAAGACGTCCCCATGTTCTTTGTCTAGTCTGTCTCATAGCCTTCCTTGAAGAGCTGAGATAACAGTGTCGACACTCAGGGTTTTGTTCATGCTGCACATAGTATCCTTGAATGACTCATAGGATGCAGGGAGAGAATTCAGCAACATACATGCTTGTTCTTAATCTTTCATCACTTCCTCCATATCCAGCAATTGCAAACCAATTTATTAAAGTTGCTGATGTGAGCCTCCAGATCTCCACCCTCTGCCATCTTGAAGTTATACCACTGCCGCTTCAAGTGCAGACGATTTTCAGAGGATTTCTTCGCATAAACATCCTCCAACTTCGCCCATAAATTAGCCGCAGTTTTCTCCCTCATGACGTTGTAGAGAACCTCATCCGTGAGACATAAACGGATCGATGATAATGCCTTCTTATCAAGAGTATTCCAATCACCATCAGTCATAGTGGACTTCCGCTCCTCAAGAGCACCATCCTTGCCTTGCTTGATTAAGGAACTCATCATCTTGATCTTCCATAACTCAAAATTATTTTTCCCTGAATACTTCTCAATATCATACCTGGCGCTCACCATTATTACTAATCCCTCAGATTCAGATCTGTGTCCCAACCGATTGCTCTGATACCACTTGTTGGGATTTTTGGCCTGCGGAATCACACAGATCTAGATCTAGGATGGTAATCCAATGGCACCAAGCACACACAAGAAAAGAGAACACACAGATTTAACATGAAAAACCCTTGCGGGAAAAAACCACGGCACAAAGCGACAAATCACCACTATGAAAGCATCAATTACAAAGAAAAAGGACTTACCCGATTCGAACAACCTCGAATCTCACCCTTGCTACACCCTTTAGAAACCCTGGAACCCTTTTAGAAAGCCTTAGCATTCATCACCATACCCTAGAAAAGCCCTAGAGATACCTATTTATAGTTTAGAAACTTCCTTCCGCATCTGGGTTGCGAAAGGACTCAAATCGCAGGTTTCGCGCAAAATCGCGGAACAAACTGCGTAACCTACGACTAGTCCTGGCTCTCCTACGACTGGTCGTAGCTCACCTACGACTGGTCGTAGACCACCTACGACCAGTCCTAGCTACAGTAAAAAACAGCAAAGCATTCTGGACTTTGAGTCGTACAAGGGCTCGAACCTACGACCGGTCGAGCGTCTCCCACGACCAGTCGTAGCTTCCCACGACCGGTCGAACGACCTCAAAACCTTAGATTTAAGACTTTTCTCAACAGGTATAGCTAACACTTGGTGTCTTTTGGATCATTTGATTTGAGTACGTCAAATCGGGTGTAAACAATGATGGAGGGCGCGAGTAAGATTTCTCCCATTATTTAGCGCATAGTGCCAACACATAAAATCATATCATTGGCCAATGTAAGTGTGCTAAATATGGGTGTAAACAATGCCTTCCACGTCTCTTTACATTTGGAGAGTGTATTTAGATAATGCAAAGAGACGTTGAATAACAAATTTTTATATTTTTTCCTTTTTTACTATTCACGGTCAGTACTATTCACCCGGCCACTATTCACTTGGCCAAAACTATTCGTTAGTCATTATTCACCGACCGATACTATTCATCGGTCACTATTCACCAGGGCACTATTCATCACCGACACTATTCATTATCCACTATTTAATCGGACACTATTCACCAACCGATACTATTCACCCATGCACTATTTATTAGCCAATCCTATTCATCAACTACTATTCACCCAGCACTATTCACTCTGATACTTCGTTGGCTATTATTCACCAAGTATTATTTATCGACCAATTTTACTATTCATCCGGTAATAAAACTATTCATCCAGCCAATTATTTTTATGCCATTAGCATGATAGGTTGCCTCCCATACTACTGCACACCTAAAGGCATGGCACCAGAGGCATAAGAGGTTGCCCCCGAGCTAGTTGGCATTGTTGTAGTACTACCCCCAGAATATGACTTATGGGGGTTATATTGGTCGCATTGACCGTATGGTTGGCCATCGGTTATCGTTCCTCAATTAATTTGAGAAACGATAATACGTTTTTATTAGTTAAGCCTTGATTAAGGCTACGCCACTCTTTAAATGCATGCCTTAACTGGAAGAAGCGTATTTAAGGTCGATTGTCAAAAAGTAGTATTCTCTCTACAAGACGACATAAAAATTCCACAAATCTGCCTATGTAGTCGGTTTGTATTTTCCATTGTTCTAAGAAACCGATCATGTTTTTTAGATAGTCAGTTGTATTCTCCATTGTTGGAGGATTCAAACTCATGTATTGCAGGTGCTTGAGGATGATCAACTTCTAAGGGCACATCCTTCTACACAAGCCTTCCTTGATCTTTTGGCTTCTTCTTGAGTTTAGATCTTTTAACCATATTTTTGAATGGTTGAACTTTTGATTGCACACGCGTCCTATTGGCATGCCAAAAGAGTACTGCTGCTAATTCAATCAAACAATGCCACACATGTGAGCAAGGGCCTGGATTGGTTTTTCGTATGTGGGTAAGATATACATGTGTGCCAGAGTCTACTCGACTCAAAGGTTTTGATTGAATTATTGGTTTGCCCCGCATCGAGATGAACGGATTGAAGGCTAGACCGAAATCTAGTTATCCTTTCAACCATCAGTTTGCGCTCCATTCAAATGATTTGTGAAAGGATAGGGGTTAGCCTATCTGAATGAGTTTTATTTGCTTTGGGACAATAAACGTGAGTCAACATATTTAAGTAATTTTTCTTTCAGTGTGATTCGCTATCATAGTTTAACAATAAAAATAATGAAAAAAATCGATAAAAGTTGAAAATATTCTTTTATTAATAATTTTTTGCACTCATGATCAACTCGTGGAGAGAGACACTTGGTGATTAGGCTAGATTTCACTTAAATATATCAATCGCCCATATGTGTATGTTGATAAAATGTGTATAGGAAAGTGCCAAATGCAAAATTTGAATTCACCTGGAATCCATCTACATTGTGACAAACACAAACGAGCATTGAAATTCACATAGAATCCATGGTGCCAAAGGACCTTTATGTGCATGTGAAATTTTCAATCTAAAACCATTCTGTAAGTGACCTGCAGCTTGTAACTTATGTATACCTGAAATGTTTTATATAAACGCCACCAATGAATTAGTTACTCTGAACCCTTTGCAACTAAAATCTCACACCCAAAAGACTCCTCAAACATGATAAATCAAATTGGGTTAGGCCTGGGCTCAATGAATGTTAGGGGTATGATTGTCACCATACTTCTTAAACAAGTCAAGCTTAGCTCACCTGAGCCTGCCCGACCTAGAATCGGATTGAGTAGTAACAACACCTATGTTATCCATGCCATCTATCCATTTTTCCAAATCATTTTAGGGCATGAGCCCAGGTGGGCCACACCATATTAAACAGTGGGGATTGGACGCCTACCATTCAACCTTCTTGGGGGACACATAAGTTTTGGATCAAGTTGATATTTGTGTTTTCCATTGTCCAACGTGACCTTATAAATAGGTAAGACGGCAAATCAACATTTCTGTGGGTGTTGTGAAGGTTCCAAGGGTGGGCATCATAGTCCCCATTGCTTGTTATGGAGTGGTGCACTTATTCTCTGGGTCTACTTATTTTTGGGCTCATTCCTTAAAATGATCATAGATGGAGAGGATAGAACACATATATCATGGTGGAGAGCAGCTTAGGTAGGCTAGGCCTCACTTAATACTGTGCACGACGCTGATAAAACACATATATCATGGTGCACTTGTCCTTTGGATCGGCCTATTTTTAGGCTCATTCCGTAAAATGATAGGCAAAATGAATAGACGGCGTGGCTAAAACACACATATCATGGTGGAGAGCAGCTTAGGTGGGCCGGGGCTCACTTAAAAGGGTGCAGCCCTTACCACAGGCCCACCTTGATATATGTATTTTAGATCCGGGCTCTCCATCCGTTTGGCCAGATTATTTCAGGCCTTATACATGGTCAATCACCACTGTTTCCTGTGGCATGGTCTACCTAAATTTGAATATACTTCATTTTTGTGCTAATGCCCTAAGATGATATGAAAAAACCGGTGGACAGCGTGGATATTGAATACATGCATCAAGGAGGGC
The DNA here is from genome assembly GCA_030180095.1 of Magnolia changhungtana. NCBI lineage: Eukaryota > Viridiplantae > Streptophyta > Magnoliopsida > Magnoliales > Magnoliaceae > Magnolia > Magnolia changhungtana. The sequence goes on from JASAUF010000181.1 coordinate 3,780,230, forward strand.
CAACGGCAAGTGCCGCACCTAATCCGCTACCAACGTAGTGCAATCCCAGTCCCCTGAACCGGCGCTGCCCTCGCGCCTCTTTCTCTCTAGACAGAGAGAGAGAGAGAGAGAGAGAGAGAGTCGGAAGTTCCCAAGAAATGGAAATCGGTGCAATGAGGAGTTTGAATGTGAACACAGTATTTCCAGTTTGCAGTCCATCGGACTTGCACGCTTCATTTGCCGCTGCACATGTCCTCCCCGCTTTCCCATTTTGCCCTTGGCGGTTTCCATATTCCCCAAAGAACCCCTACATTACACACGCCAAGAAGCGGAATTCGCAACTCGAGCCAGTTCTGAAAGGAACTGCCACTAAAGAAGAAGAAGAAGAAGAAGTTAATGAGTTCGAAAATGGTAATTTCTTGTATCTCTCTCTCTCTCTCTCTCTCTCTCTCTCTCTCTCTCTCTCTCTCTCTCTCTCTCTCGGCTGTAGTTATAGCTCTTTTTATGGTTTATTCTAGGAATTGGGTTTTGTTTATTCTGTCATACAAATCATAGATTTTGATGTAATACACAAACTGGTTAACTCTGCTCTCGATTTTCGATGCCTTTATTATTATTATTATTATTATTATTATTATTATTGTTGTTATTTTAAATACTTTTTCTTTCAATTTTCAGTTGTGACTCGCAATTCCTGTGATTGGGGTGTTTTGGAAATGTGGCTTTACTAGTAAATCACTTGAAGGCCTGTCTATTTGGCTTTAAGATGTAAATGATTTACTAGTAAATCATTTACAAGGTTTGGATAGCCTGTAAATGGTAAATGAAGTCTGCTTTATAGGCTTTCATTCAAAAAAATAGAGCCGTTGTCATCTCCTCATTTACTAGTAAATGAAAACTCACATTTTTGCTGGTAAATGAGAAGGGGACTTTGCTAGTAAATCATTTACAAGTAGTAAATGATTTACTAGCAAATTAGAGCATCCAAACACAACTAGTAATCATTTACTACTTGCCCCATTTACCACCATCCAAGGGACCCCTTGGTTGCTTTTGGATAATTTCATATTTTCAACTTGATCGATGAACTCTAGAAATTGAGTTTTTTTTTTACTTTGTTCCATGAGTTGTTGTTTTGGTGTATGATATAAACATGGGTTCAATTAACTCTAGAAGTTGAATTTCCTTTACTTTGTCCTCTGAGTTATGGTTTTGGTGTATGCCATAAACATGTGTTCTGTTCATGGTTGTAACTTGCAATTCCTGTCATCGAGGATGGTTTGGGATGTGGGTTTTGCTTTATTTGGATTTGTGATGTGTATGGTTTGAAATGCAAGCTCTACCATTCTGATTGTTTTTCTTTCTTATTTAAGTTGCATACTGAAAGACAAGCAAATTGAATTTGCAAGCATTTAGTTTAATCAAGTGGAAAATAGAACTTTTGAATGATGTTTCCTATAGTCATGACGAGAATGCAGCCCTCAAATTGCAGTTTCTATGAAGTCCGACTTAAAAGTAATGTAAGTGTAGTTTGAAGCCCACACGCTCAATGTGAATGCCATGGAAGGAAATTACAATTTGGTTAATTCCACTTCATTAGTGAATTATCACAAATCAATATCATAGTGCATCCAAACACGCCATTATTGTTATAATTGGCATTGGATAAGTGTAACTTTGTCATGCGCGCGCGTGTGTGGGTGTGGCTGTGCATGTGTGCGCGCACGCGCATGCATGCGTACTTGAACATTACAAGTGGTTGTGCATTTAAATGCTATAGAATGAAGAAAATGCTTATTTGTTACATTAAAGCATCATGCTTGAGCTCTTGAATGGTATAGGGACGCTCGCATGCATGCGTACTTGAACATTACAAGTGGTTGTGCATTTAAATGCTATAGAATGAAGAAAATGCTTATTTGTTACATTAAAAGCATCATGCTTGAGCTCTTGAATGGTATAGGGACGTTCATGGATGACGATGGTGATTATATTGAGGATGACTTTGAGGTGGAGGATACAGAACTCTCTGTAAGTCATCTTTGTACATTTATGGTCATTTAGCGATTTGGAGAGTGTTACTGCTTCATGAAGCTCACTCATTATGAAGGTTGGAGACGGAAGTGGAGGGGGCGGGATTCTGCTTGCTGGTACATGGTGGGACACAAAAGCACTAGCTATTGCTGAAGAGGTTTCTAAGTCATTAGACGGTGACTTCAAAATATATGCTTTTAAGACATCTGCATGTTTCACTATTCGAGTACGCATTGAGAAGCTTTCCAATAAGTAAGTATCCTGTCAAATTTCAGTATGCTGAGACAAAATTAGAATTTCGTAAATTTCTAGTGATATTCTTATAGTTTTGTTTCATTTTTTATGTGAATGGATGATTTCCTACATTACAAGTTCATGATATTCGTGTGACCATGTGAAGCAATAGATGTCATAAAGCCTAGGATCTTAAGCTTTTTCTTGGAGAAATTTGACAGTGCCATAGAGGTAGTCTGCACTATTTTCACAGGCCAAAAAGGAGAAGTTGGATTTGTTTTTCCTTTTCCTGCCTCTATTTCTCCCAAAGTATAGGTTAGTTTTCTTCCAAAAGATGGTTGGTTAGAACAACTTGAATATTGAACTAGGATAGGTTACATACCAATTAGAAGATCAAACCTCCAAGGTTATGCCAAAAAATTGATGATCTATTCACTTGAGTCGTACCAAAGGGTTCTACAAGATTCGCTCTCCTAGGTTTTGATTCCTGTCACATGAAGCAAAGAAACCCTAAATTTATTCATTCAAGTCACCGTACATATGGCTATGTTTATAGCCTTTGTATTCAAATCATTATTAACCCACAAGACCTGGGTCTTGAACCCTATTGGTCAAAGCTTCAACCTTCCTTTCCTAATTGCATAAGGACTCTTACATTTACCACAAATTGGTATTTAAAAGAAGGTTTCCACTAAAAAATGTTCAGCTAATACTCCAACCTGCAAGTGCCTTCAAAAATATGTTGGAAGCTATGGACCATGTTGAGGAAAAGGGGATCAAGAAAGGATTATCTAGTGGGTTTGTATTGCCAAGGAGTCCGCATGTGTTAGAAAGTGATTTTCAAAGTGGATGGATTTAAATCATTAAGGAAGACACTCTATCCTTAAATCCCCCATGTGGCTTGGATGTCCTTGAAGGTTAATGTGGAAGCTTAATTTTGACGGTTGTTCTAGGGCTAACCTTGGTCAACTGGTAATTATGGGATTATCTAGGTTGACTAAGGACATGTCTATCTTGTCTATGCTTTTTCTTTTTCTTTTTCTTTTTTGAAAGGTATTTTATTGGTTAAGAAGGCCAAAACAGCCAAAAATTTACAAAGAAGCCCAAGAAATAGAGGAAAGAGGACAGTCTTCGAGAAAAAAATGAGTTCAAGGCCCAGTCCATTGCAAATAATTTTGCTCTCCTAAATACCTCTTGCCCTACTCCACTTGAGTTGCAAGAACAATGGTTGTTCCTCTCAACCCATAAAACCCACAAACTGGCCAATAACGACAACCTCCATGGCAACCTCCTGCGCTTCCCCATCCCACGCGCATGCTAAGAGAGGACAAGGCCCTCAAAAATAAGCATGGCATCATCCATGACATGCTGAAAATAGCCAAAAACCTATTCCACAGCTATCTGATGAAAGAGCAATGGATGAAGAGATGGTCAACTGTCTCCTCATTCTGCAAGCACATTAGACATACATTGCTAATCATCTTCCTTTTCCTGAGATTATCAGCTTGACGCACGTTGCTCCTTCCAACCCATGCTATCATTATGACCTTGGGAGGGGCCCTGTTGGATCAAATGAAAGAAGTATGCGCTTTTTCTTTTGAAGAGGACCCAAGAATTAAAGAATTAGACCATAGGAGGGCTGGATTGAAAAATGCTGAGACGTTTCTACAATCCACACCATCGAATCTCCAGTCTCCGTGAAAGGGCAAATATCGAGAAGTCGCTTCAACAAGCTTAAGAACTCCCCATGCGTTCTTCTCTTGGCTCAGTGGTAGACACTGTGTGACTCATATCTGAGGTCAAGGGTTTGAGAAACCATGTGTGCTTGGGGTGGTAGTGTGTGTTTCTCACCTTCAAAAAAATTAAAAAAAAAAAAAGCTTAAGAACTCCCCCCCTTAAAAAAATTCTTGTGGCATTGAGGGGTCCAAACCACCCCACGACCTGAAACTGAGTAGCAATGATCAATGGTGACATCTGCATTTGGAGATGACTATAGGGATTTAAGATCAATGGTTCTACAAACCATCCCACTTTCTATGCATGGCTATAGGGATTTAGATTTTAATGAGACATACATGAGGGCTGTGTGGACAGTACGAGAAGAGCTCGTTCTAATGCTGTGCCTCCTTCAATCATTGAGGATGATTCTACTACCACTATCTAATGGGCATATTCACTCGTCAGAGGATAAATACCTGTAGAGGTTGGGGATGGGTGGAGGAAATCAGGAAGCTGAGGAGCACCTCCCTGTTGTTTTCTCATGTAAGAAGGAATGGGGTTTTGTAGCTGATGATTTAGCCAAAAGGGCTTCAATCCCCAAGTTGTTTTGTTTGTAGATTCTCCCTATTTAATTTCTTGTGTTTTCTTCCTATATAAAATTCATTCAAAAAAAAAAAAGAAGAAGAAGAAGAAAAGAAATTAAAAGAAAGAAAGAAAGAAAGAAAAAGGTAAAATACCAAAAGTAAATGCTTATCTATAACCATATGGTCTATAGGTCTGTACGGTTTTTACAGGGAAAAAAAAAAAACAAAAAAAAAAAAAAAACCTATTTCCTTTTATATTTTTTTTTTAGAGGTAACGCAGGAAGATCTATTAAACGAAAGCAGAAAAACAACAAAAAAAGGCAGTCCAGAACTGCTGAGATAGCAGAGCCGCTAACCCACTAAAAAGTCAAAATTACAATCAAAGGTCTTTGAAGAGTAGGATGCCCAATCCACCAAAGAAAGAATGGCCCTGAGTGCTACGCGGTCCGCAGAATTGGCATTGTTGTTAAAGCACCGATCGTTCCTTTCAGTCCAAACAGCCCACCAAACGCATACGCCAAAGAGGAGTCCGATGTTTCCCACAGTTGATCCCATGCCAAAAGAGAGAAGTGGCAGTCGAACTTGGAAAACAGCAAGTGACATTGAACCTTAGGAGAAAAATAGACCATATGTTGTGAATAAAGGGACAGTGAATGAAAAGGTGATTAACCGTTTCTTCATTGGCCATGCAACAGACGCAAATATTAGTGAGATACATGCCCCTTTTTCGCAGATTATCAACAGTAAGGACTTTTTGTTTGCCAACAACCCAGCCGAAAGCCGCAATTTTGGGAGGGACCGAGTAATACCAGCCATGATACCGCTGAATATCAGGAGGGCGGGGGAGATTAGCAGACAGAAAGCCATAAAAAGACTTGACTGAGAAGCTGCCCTGTTTCTCCAAGTGCCAGACCAATCTGTCAGGCATGTTAGGATTAGGAATGGCGCTGTAAATGCATCTAAGGAGGGTAGCGTATTCGTCGATCTCCATATCCGTAAGGTCCCTTCTGCATTCAATGTTCCATATGGGGTTCCCGCCTTCAGAAGATAAACAGTCGGCGACCGTGCACGAAGGGTACTTAGCGATGCGGAAAATGTTGGGAAAAGAGGTGCTAAGCTTTGGTAAACCTGCCCAGGGATCTTGCCAAAATCGGGTCCGGTTGCCTCTACCAGAAACGATGGAAATGCCTTGGAGGAAATCCGGCTTGGTGGAGAGGACATCCCTCCATATGACTGACATCCTGCTGTTGCATGTAGTGTTAGTCCACCAACCTCCATCCGATCTGCCGTATTTGGCCTTAATCAGATTGTTCCATAAGACCCCATCTTCATTTCCAAGTCTCCACAGCCATTTTCCCAGGAGAGCATGATTCATAAGCTTGAGGTCCTTGATGCCAGCACCTCCCTCATGCTTTGGCGACAAACAAGTTGATTAATCCGATTTGCCGTGCCGGAGAAAGTCTCTTCGAGCTTATCCAAGATGTTGACAATATAGGACGGACATTTGAACAACGACAATTGGTAGATCGGAAGGTTGGACCGAGTTGATAGAGTAGCCGGCCCCCTAAGGATAGGTATTTAGTCTTCAATAGCGAGATAAGATCGCATCCTGGCGATGATTTTTTCCCAATATTAGGGGGCTTCCCAATGCATGGGGGGGGAGGCCGACGAAAGAAGTGGGAAGGGATTCAATATCACAACGGAAGAAGTCGGCATAGTCCCTGATTCCGTCTCCTCCATATTCACCCCGGCATGGACTTAGACATATTGACTCGCATACCCGGCGCTTCAAAACAACGGATGATCGTACGTAAGTTGCTGATTTTAGTATGGTCGGCGTCACTAAAGAGCGAGAATATCATCGGCGAATTGAATGTGGGAAATCGGACGCACGGTAACCCGTGGTGAGACCCCGATTTGATAAGCATGCGAGACAAGGCCTAGCGGACACTGACACACGGAGCTTTGAAAAAAGCCTTTGGGGAACCATTGACAAGAACAGAGAAGGAGGACGATCCGACGCATTGTCTGATCCAATTACACCACCTCCGGCCGAAGCCCATCCTTTGGAGCAAATAAAGGAGGAAGTCCCAATCGACGTGGTCATAAGCCTTCTGAATATCAAGTTTGCATAAAAGACCCTTTCGTTTAGATATGGATGCGGAATGGAGAGCTTCGATAAGGGCCGTTGATCCATAATTTGATCGGGGATGAAGGCGCTCGATGATGAGAGAGAACCAATGACTCCGATGCGAAGCGAGAACATAAGAGTTTATAAGGGCCCCAATCAAAGGGCTTACTATGTTTGGAGCATTTTGGGATGAATGTATTCCCCTAGACAAAATGCCTCTCGAGTGAAATTCGGAGAAAAAGTCCATAATATCGTCTTTAAGTAATTAGAGCCTGTCCCCTTCCAGATTGCCGACTTCGGCTGAAACATCTTCGAGAGACATGGAAGGTCATCAAAAATGATCCATCATCTTTCAGGTTCTTGAAAATCGGACGATCTCTTCCGATATAATGTCCTGATCGTCAGTGTATGTGCCATCGATTATTAGGCTAGTGATAGCATTCATTCGACCTCTTTCGCTAGCCATGCAATGAAAAAACTTGGTATTCTTATCACCCTCCCGAATCCACTTGCATCTAGATTTCGGCGCCAGGAGACCTCTACTCTTTGAAACTAGATTCATGAATCCTCTCGTAGAGAAAAATTGGGGAGGGGATTGTGAGCGAAATCCCGAGAGGAAACAATGCTAACTCGGCCTCACGTTTTTGCGCCTCCGTCTGCTTCCAATCCTTCAGCTTTTGTTTCATAGCTTGTTGGTTGAAATGAAAGCAGAAACCGGCCCACCACTCTTCAACCTTGTTTAAATGCTACATCGAATTTGAACGGTTTGGGGCCCCAGTTTCGCTCGTCGACTGCCAGCAAAATTGGGGTGTGGTCAGACGTAGTTCTGGGGAGAGCCGATTGCGCAATTTGGGGGAAATGATCCAACCAGTCTGGCGAAATGAGAAACCGATCGATCCTGGATAGAGTGGGGATCGCCCTATCATTAGACCAGGTGAATTTAGCTCCCAGCAGGGGAAGATCGACTAAAGCCTCATCTTCAATCCATGGCCGTCGTCAAGTGCGATTTTTCACCACCGTGCGGGTGATGTTGAATCATGTGCGAACCATCAATTCTTTCCAAAGTCCTGATTCGGACCATAAACAGAGCAAATTAGGCAAGAGAAATCAGAGGCAGTGTTTTTAAGAATTACCGATAAGCAGAAAGGTCCGCTCCAACTGTCGATAAGATTCCAGGAAGAAGTCTTCCACGCCACCTATTTCCTTTTATATGGTTTGTATAATATCCCTAAAGAGCTGATGTAGTTGGGTCCTTGCTCATGGCTCATTGGTAGACTCACGGGAGTTTCAACACAAAGGTCATGGGTTCATGCACCCATTGTGGTGTGTGTGGGTGTGAGTGTGTTAAAAATAAAAGCTGATGTAGTTTGGACTAGTGGGCTCCACAGTCTAACCGATTGCTGTTTTTTGGTCATCCAATTAATCATATGGGTCCCAAGTCAATGATTAACCATTGATCTTGTCAGAAACACTTGTATGGACCGTTGATAGAGACCTTATCTTTCATCAATTCAATATTGTCAATATGGCCCAAAATCCAAATCTTTAATCCGGATGGCTGGATGCTCGGGATCTTCAGTATGGATAGTTGGATCTTTAATTAGGAGGACCCTCAGATGGGCATGATTTTCAATTGATCAGAAGTGGGACCACCTCCCATTGGATGATTAGACACTCTTGCATCATTGGTAAGGAAGTATTGTCTATTTCTCCGCTGATATTGCCTTATCGGAAGAGTGCGACATGCACCCTACTATGTTTGGAGCAGATATGTATGACTTCTGACTACATTAGAGCATGTTTAGATTCGCTGAAACATACATTGAGAAAATGCCATTTCCATGAAAATGGTGTTTCCATTATTTGTTTTCGTAAACTTCTTATAAATGCCTTTTTCCATCTCCCTCTCATTTACTAAAAAAATACCCCCTTTTCATTTCCTTGCCCATACTTATGAAACATCATTTCTCAAACAATTGAGGGAAATGAGAGGAAACAATGCGCCTCATATGGTAGTCACATGTGCACCCCCCATCCCCATGTGCAATTATCCATGTTCAAGTGCCCCACATGTGCAACCATCCATTTTAACTGCCCCACACGTGCCAATGCGCTACCATCCATCTTAAAGTGCCCATGTGTCAATGTGCCACCCCCATGTGTCAATGTGCCATGTGCAACGTATGCCAACCTTATCTTCAAATACCCAACATGCAACAACATGTGCTATTAAGCCACATGTGCCGCATGTCTGCCATCCATCTTTAAGAACTTCGCATACGTGACATGTGCCATTGACCACCTTCAAGTGCCCCACATGTGCAAATGTTCATTCAAGTGCCCCACGTGTGCAGTGTGCTGCATATACCACTGTTCATGTTAGAGTACCATACATGTGCCAATGTGCCACTTGCATGACATGTACAACCCCCCATCTTTAAGTGTTCCACATGCACCACATGTGCAACATGTGCCACCATCCATCTTCAAGCACCCCACATTTACCAGTATGCTACCCAACTTTAGTGCACACATGTCACCTTTTGTCTTCGAGTAATTTCCTTTTTCCCAAACAACATATTTGGAAATGGAGAATTTTTTTTTTCAAGAAAATATTCTTGAAAAGCAATCAAGGCTTCATTTCTTACTGTATTAGAAATGGTATTTCATGAAAAACACCATTTCCTCAATTTGGAACTGAGTATCATGTCTGATACTCGGTCCAAGAATGGATATTTGCGTGAGCCTGCTCAAAGGCTGTATTACTCCTTCTAGGAAAGGCATAATTTTCACAAGGTTTTCTAGCATGGGTCAACCTTGTTTTTCTCTCATTGTTTCACACCTCTTGTTCCTTGCCATTCAGTGATCCAGACGATTCATCTAGTAGGCCACTCCATGGATGGGCCATGTGGCAAAGATTCGTCTGGTATCTTCAGTCCGTACAAAGAATGGTTGCAGTCAATCCATCCGCATGCCGACGCCTGGTAGGGATCACTGATCAATGGGTTCTTTTTTCCATGCGACCCATCTGTGGTGGGGCCTAGTAGATGACTGATCTGGATTACCAGGTTTTGAAGCACAGGGGGAGCGATAAATGGCTAGCAATGATATCAAAGTTTCAATTTTTATATGTTCGCATGTGCTTCATACGGTTGTCACAAACTTTGTGAGGCTTTTAGGCAAGATTAATTTAGAGCAGGATGTTAATACTTGGGTTGCATTCATCTACTTGTTTTACCTAGGTTGCTAGTTACATTCATCAACTAATATGAGTTTATCTCATATTAGTTAACAGTAATTTTATATTAGAGATCTTGATCTCTAAATATATAATGAGTTCATGTTCACAGTAATTATGTGTTAGAGATCAAGATCTCTAATACATAATTACTGTTAACTAAATCAAGACGACTCATTTTAGGTGTCTACCAAACAGGGCCTAAGATTATTATTTTTAATCGATAAGACATCTTATTAAGAGACACCCCTGAAAGGAAAAGAAAAATTGTATTCTAAGATTGCAGTCTTTGGTGTGTTACAGACTTACAGTAGCAATATTTTTATTTTTCTATTATTTTTGTTTTAGAAAAAAGATCTATTTTCGTACTTCATTGATTTAGTTATTTTGATTTACACATCCATGTTGTTTTGTGGACTTTGTTTTTAGTTATTATCTTTTCGAATGGCATCCGTAGTAAATCTTTGGAATGATCAATTACAAGTTGAAAATGTTCTTTATTTCATGATTAGTATTTTGTAAAATATTTCTAATAGATGAGGATGTTTCATAGGTATGGCTCTCCCAGTATGACTGATATTGAAGTTTTCTCATCTGCCTATCGAGCGCGTTTGGCTGAAGCAGAGCTTGCTGGAGCTATACCAGATAACATTTCCTTGGAAGTAGGCATTTTCAACCATATATATTCCCATACTCATTTTAGCCTAACTCTATGTAACTTTATTGACATGTATAATCTTATTTCCACGTTCCTTAAAAGATAATTTCTACTCCCAATATTGGGCTTGCTTCTGCTGTAATGTGTAGCGTCTATTGTGTAAAAGGGTTTAAAGTAGGAGTAATTATTATATTAGAATGAAAGGGTAAATATGTCATTTCATGTAAGTTATTAGGGATATCTTCTTCTCCTGTTCTTCTTTAGGGTTTCGATGGCATTTGGTACGAATGTATTTTTTCTTTTTGTAATATCCAACCCTACAAACACAGCAAAGACAGCAATAGATCAGGATTGATGCAACCCTTGGATATCCTTGATTGGGAACTGTGGAAAGGTCTCAATTATCCTGGTTTATGTGCATTTCCCTCTTTTATTTATTTCTTTTATCTGTTTTGAAGGGTCACTTTTATTTATTTATTAGTATTATTATTTTATGTTTGAAGTGAGTTTTTCTTAGCTTTAAGATGAACGCTGAAAAGAACTCGTTGCTGATTTTTTCCCCCCTTCACAGATTCAGGTTAGAGATTGATCCAGAGTGTACAAGCAGTTGAAAAATGAGTGTTTGGATTACAGATTATTTAAAATTTTCTTATGATTATCATAACAATATTCCAATACTCACAATTTCAAGTTGGTTGAAGGAGTCGTGATTTTCAGAAAGTTAGTTCCGAGATGGAAGCTTTACAAAACTTGTCTTGTAATTCTTTTGCATGCAATTTTTGTGCTAGGAGCTAGAAACTTGTTATGTATTATGTAACACATGAAGCAGGCATGAATTCCCAACAATTCCCTTTATCCTGTCTGTAGTAGCACCTGAACTATTCTTCATTTTTGAATTCCTCCAAACCATACTTACAAACGATTTTATTTTTTTTATTATAATTTTTTTTTAAAATACAGTTTAACAAGTAACAATCACTTGAAAAATGACGAGTAATGGCTCTTTTCAGGTGTCTTCTCCTGGCGTTGAAAGGCTCATCCAAATTCCCCAAGAGCTTGATCGGTTCAAGGACTTGCCAATGTATGTGAAGTATGTCACCGAGGAGGTTACAAATGGGCCATCACAGGAAAGTGACGGTGTTTTCAAGCTTGTTTCGTTTGATTTGGAATCAAGACACTGCACTTGGAGTTTAGCAGATGTGAGGATAAACAGAGAACAGGCAGGGAAAGGAAGACCACTGAGCAAAAAGCAAAGAGAATGGCGGTTGCAGACCCCTTTCAATTCCTTGCGCCTAGTTCAATTGTATTCTGAATTTTGATTTATGCTACCCCTTTGACTGTATCCACTAAAATTGTAATTTTAGCTTATTTTCATGAGCTGTTACCAGTGTAGGACGATGAAAGGAAAGGTATACAAAATCTGTATGTATAGAAACGATGAAGGGGATAACTGTATAATAACAATGCATGATTGGTGCATCACAGAATGATTCTTGGGATCTTGCCCTAAATTCTTGATTTTTTTTTTTTAATGGACTAGAGATGCAGTTTTACATATTCTTAATCAAATTTCAAAAGGTTAGAGAGAGAAAACAAGGCAAGTGCCGGATGGCAGTCGCTGACACATGACCAAAGGGTGCAATGTACTGTGGATTTAACAAACTGAAAGCAAGTGGGAATAGGTACATGGTAGGGAAACGGATTCTCAATGTGTAGCTTTATTTGTGGTTTTGGATTATTTGTTTTTTTCTTGCATATGGTACCCACTGCTTAGGATATGCATCCATGTACAGTCAGCATATGCCAACTCCTTTTGTCCATAGTTTTATTATTTTATTTTATTTTTTTACGTTGAAGGTGAGAAATTTTATCAGACAAAGCTGAAGCAAAAGGAAGAAAAACAAAATGGGAAAAAAGGAAACTACAAAGGAAAGAAATAATTCAGCGACGACCCGAGACTGGGAGAAAACCTCAAATTTTTTGAAGGATAATGAGACTTTTTTTATTGAAAAGCTGCCAACTCCTTTTTTCGACTCAACTTGATGTTCAGCTGGGTCGAGCAGACTCGAAGACTCGACCAAACTCAAGTCGATATTTAATTAATTATAAATTGAAAATAGTAGGAGTGTTAATAGATATTTGAAACGAAGTTAGTTCTATAAGTTATAAACTCAAAAAGTATACACATTAGTACATTACCAATGCTTCACCAATTAAGGTCGTTGCTTCCTCTTGATGATGTTACCAATGGTTCAAATTTCCCTCCCAACATTATTATTTTTAATGTAAAATCCCATGACCTATGTGAGTGACTCAGTTCGAGTCACACCGATTTGTGTCAAGTTGAGTAAGCCATCGAGTTGACTCAATGAGTCAGGCCCATTTCCGAGTTTCCCAGAGATGTACACAGTTGAGGTCGTTGCTTCCTTTTGACGATGTTAGGGGCTTGAATCTCCCTTCCAAGTTCCAACATTATTATTGTTAATATAAAATCCCACAACTCAAGTGAGTGACTCTGTCCAAGTCACACCAAGTCGTGTTGAGTTGACTCAGCCATTGAGTTGACTCGGCGAGTCCTCTCCAAGTCCAGGCAAGTCAAGCCCAATGCCAAGTTTCCCAACGACTCGGCTCAATATCTTTCCGAGTTGAGTTGACTCAGCCAGGTTTTGGGTAGCTTTTGTCAACCGTACTTCTACAAACACCACAAATATGCCTTCAGCAGCATTAATTTAATCAAAATGATCTGGTCTAATCACTTGCACGAAATTTTCAGTGTGAATGACCAGAACAACCATTTGATCTGCTCGGATGGTTGTCCCATGGGGGGATAGGCACTGGCTTGGTAGGCCATGCACCATATTATCTTTTCCAGTTGATGAACCCAGTGTCTGACAAGATAGCTGTTTTTTTTTTTTTTTTTGAAGTTACTACTGAACTAAAAATGTGTGATTTAAACCCCTTAAGTGAGCTTTGGTTGCACCAATCATCATTAATCCGGCCAATTTGGTTCAACCAAACACAACCTTGACTTGGTCCAATGTACTATTCTGGCTGCCTCAACAGTGGGCCAGCCTTTACAGTAATTATAGGACACTGACAAGAAGAAAAATGCTCATTTTCTTGCACATCTCTTTGACGAAGAACATAGGATTAAGATGTGTCATTATATCTTTTAATCTTCTTTTGCTGACCTCTATTGAAGTATCCTTGTCTTTGAAAGTGAAAGACCAAACATATGCATCTCTTTTCTCTACTCCTATCCAGTATCTTCCTCACCTCCCAAAGTAGAAGAGAAGCAGTTTCTTCCTGAGATGGATTGGTGGGTTCTTGGTCTTTTGTTGGGTTTGGTGGCTTTGGGTACTGTTGATGGATACCCAAATGAGGATCTTGTTTTGAGGTTGCCAGGGCAGCCAAAGGTGGATTTCCGGCAATTTGCTGGGTATGTGGATGTGGACAAAAAATCGGGGAGGAGCCTCTTTTACTATTTTGCAGAAGCAGATGGGGATGCGGAGAACAAGCCCCTCACTCTCTGGTTGAACGGAGGTTAGTTTTTTGCTCCTTTTCGAATCACACCCGTGTGGATTATTATTATTATTATTATTATTATTTTAAAGAACATGGCAGGAACAAACGGCCATGTGGATTTAATGGCAATTCTCTGCTTAGATTATTTTTATTTTATTTTATTTTTTGTACCATAGATTTGTGTAAAATCAGAGAATTTGGAATAATTTGGGATGATTTTTTTTTTCTCCCCATTTTCTATTAATTTATAATGAAGGGAAATATACAAATTTGAAAAATGATATAAGCTAATATGGTACAAGTCTTATGGTGGTCACATGGCCATACATGTATACAGTAATACTCCCCCTCAAGTTGGAGTATGAATTTCAGACATGCCCTGCTTGGAGACCGTCAAAAAGACAAGGCCAGTAATTCTTTAGTGAAAATGTCGGCAAGCTGCTCATTCAATGACTAATAAGGAGTACAAATAACACCACTAGATAACTTTTCTCGCACAAAATGACAATCGACCACCCACCAGTGGTTTGGGTGAATGGCTAGTGTCATGGGTTAGCTCCCCACATATGCAAGTTCGAATCCCCTTCCTGTGCTTTACCCGATGCATGTGGTTTGCAGGTAATTGCATCCATTGCAGGGAGTAGTCTTGCCTTAAAAGGGGGCGGGGACATCCTGTCATCATTAAAAAGAAAGAAAAGAAAGAAAGAAAAATGCCATTCGACCTCATTGTGTTTGGTGTTCACAAAACATAGAATTGGATGCAATATAATAGACCGCTTGATTGTTGCAAAATAAAGGAACAAGAGACAGTCAATGCCGAGTTCACAAAGAAACAAACGAAGCTAGATAATCTCACTGGTATAATTATATAAAATTAGAGAATTTGGAATAATTTGGGATGATTCTTTTCTCCACATTTTTCATTAATTTATAATAAAGAAAAAATGTACAAATATGGAAATGATACAAACTAATATGGTATAGGTTTTATGATGGTCCGCAAGACCATACATGCATACACTAACACTTTGGAACACATTAGTGTCCTTCGCTATATCTGTCAATCGTCGACCAAGATTTTTTCATGGTGTGCGATCAAATTCTCACAAGTTGCTGATTGCTTTGCACTAAGAATGCAAATTTCAAGTCACCTTCATCTCATGTTTCTTTGCTGTGTTTCAACCTGCATGAAAACATGAGGTTAGCATGGGTCCTTTACTCATGCATCAGTGGTAGATTCACAAGAGTTTCAACACAGGGTCATGAGTTCGAGTACCCATTGTGGTGAAAATCCACTGGTGTGAGTGCATGCATTGAAAAAAATAAAGAGAGGTTAACATGTCTCCAATCTTCTTTCTAGATATCATAAATATGACTATTGGAGCTGCACATGAATTTGCATCAATCAAACCCTTCACTGTTCAGGCCCAGGTTGTTCTTCAATTGGCGGGGGTGCGTTTACAGAACTGGGCCCATTTTTTCCTAGAGGCGACGGTCGCAGCCTTCGAAGAAATCCAAGATCATGGAATAAAGGTCTTATTTTCTCCAACTGGTTATTTTCATACATGAAGAACTCTTCTAGTAGATCCTACTTCTGTTATCTTTATTTCTTTCATGAATGAGGACATAAACCATATTCAATCTACCATTTGCTCAACCTGGTAAACTATACATATGGGCCCTTTAGTGGTCCAATTTGTTCGTATGTTCATCCCGATGGTGGGTGATCCCGACTGTCTTTCCTTCATTGGATGATCCTAACCATCTAAATGAGCCTCCTTTAGTATTTAAGCGATTGGATGCCTAGGATTTTCTGATAGGGAACCTGTTACGCATGGACCATCCCTTGATGGGGCAACCAGAACAATGCCTTTGGTTACCTGTTACCTAAAGTTAGGGCCCATCTTTACCATAGTTGCAGAACGAAAAAGATGCTGCTTTTTGGCAGACGTTGTATAGTACTGATTATCAATGGCTTCTTGCATTTGATGTAAATTAGATTATTCATTCCACTCAAACCGTTTTATAACTCTTTTGGCTTTGCCTTTGTATTTTATGTAGTATCAAATCTCCTTTTTGTGGAATCTCCTGCTGGAGTAGGCTGGTCTTACTCAAATACATCCTCAGATTATACTTGTGGAGATTCATCAACTGGTATGTGGAGAACAAGCATGCAAGTTTTATTTTTGTTTGATTTAGATGAGTGGTGAAGTATTAGGATTAGCAATTTCAGCACTGAAAGGTATCAAAGTTATCTCTAGATCTTCATGTTCTTTATGAAAATTTCAACATGTATTGGTAGTTTGGTAGTTCTCCATTCATGGTTTAAAACTATTTTGTTATAGAGAAATCTTGTATCTTGATCTGACCATGTGCCCATCTTTTGTGTTTGCTAGCAAATGACATGCTTGAATTCTTGATGGGATGGTATGAGAAGTTTCATGAGTTCAAATCCCGAGACTTGTTTCTAGCTGGAGAAAGTTATGCAGGTCTGAGTGAAAGTAGCAACATGTTGGATTCATTTTTTTTTCTTATGGGTAAATAAAAAATAAAAAATCAGTAGTTTGATTTGTACTTGTTTCCACACCCCCTTCTGTCTGCTGACATTGATTAACATGTTGATGGACTAGACTACGTTGTGTTTTCTGCCATTTTGTAAGTTTTGGAAACTCATCCACAATAGACATGGCATACATATACATAGATCTAGACTGCCCAAAATTGCATTGGACCCATTTTAGATGGAGCATATCCAAAAAATTGCTCTGACTGGACAATCATAACCACTTGATTTTTGGCTATTGAACTTGCACCTCTGACCACTTTCCTCACAAGCATAACAAACTGGTTGGTAGGACTGTCTAACCAGTGTGATTTTCAGGATATGCCCTATACACAGCTCACCCACCATTTTGGACGCTCTAGATCGATGTTTATTCATGCCGTCTATACAGTGGATGTATCACCAGAATTTACAAAATGGCGAAAATGCATATTGTAGTCTAGCCCCATATTCATAGGGCACTACATACCACAACTGGCAATTGTTCTGCTGAACCACAATAAGCATTCAACGGGTTTCAAGTTCAAGATCAAAGGAGTAGCTGTACGAAACTTACTACTCTTCTAAAGTTATCTTTCTTGACATGGGTCTTTTGGTGATGTATAGAAATGAATGGGTCACACATCTTTTACTTAGTTTCTTATTTTTTATTCTGATCTCTCTTCCTGCATCTGTTTAAAATTAAATAGATCGGAAATCCACTTCTCAATCCAAAGATAGATTTGCCGGAAAGTTACAGGTTCTTTTCGTCGAATGGGATGATATCTGATGAACTCAGTCTTTCCATCATGAATCATTGCGATTTTGATCATATTGTCTTCAGTGATCCTTACAACGTGACGATTGAGTGCAATGAAGCAATTGCTGATGTGGATCAGATGGTTAGCCGTTATGTAAACCAATACAATGTAATCCTTGATGTCTGTTACCCATCGATTGTGGAGCAAGAGTTTCGGTTGCGGAAATTTGTACGTTTCTCATTTCATTCAAAAATATTACTCTGTTATACTAGCATCTTATCCCAATTCCTATTCTAAAGGCTGCATTTGGATACACACGTGAATTAAATTGCAAAAGTTCAGTTTAATCACGAGTAGATGACAAAAGTTGATGATTCCCAGTGTTCAGAATGAAGGAGTCACCTACTAAGTGAGGTGATTGCAGTTTAGAGCCCATACCCTCAATGTGAATACTGGGGAAATTGCAAGTTGGTTTTCTCCACTTTATTGGCTAGTGATTGCAATGCAGTTTGATAGTGCATCCAAACACACCCTAGCAGTGGATGTGGTTTATATAGCATTAAACCAAGCACACCCTAGTTGTAGATGTGGTTCATATGGCAATAAACCATATTTGTTCTATCAAAAACTTGCAGGCTACTAAGATGAGCATTGGGGTGGATGTGTGCATGACTCGAGAAAGAGATTTCTATTTCAACCTTCCGGAAGTTCAGCACGCTCTTCATGCAAACCGGACTAATTTACTGTATAAATGGGTGCACTGCACTGAGTAAGTATTCTTAACCTGCCTAAATGTCCTGCAGCATTCTGATCTGTATGTGATCCCCTAGTTCAGTGATCTGGGCTGTTGGCCGGATGAGCTCTCCATGGACATTCCAGATTGGAAGATTCAAGCTATTCAATGTCTGGCCTCTTTTCCTGTACATGTGGAACCTTGCTGCAGTTTGTTCTTAATCACCCTTTTTAGGTCTTAGAACATTTCTACTGGGGAGAATTTTGGGGAATGGTTTTAAGACTCAGAGACTCAGACTAGCTCATTTGATCCTAAGTTGAGTCGTAGCGGACAAGTTAGGGGTGTTTTGGCTGAGTCAGACCAAGTCAGTCCCCTCTCTCTCAAAATGTAAGGAAAAATTATTTTAGAAAAAAAAAAAAAAAAAAGAAACCCTACCTAGGGTAATTTTAAAATTAAGAGTGTGACCTACAAAAGCAAAAAATATCAATTCTCAAACATTAAATGTGTTTCTGACTGATTTTTTATAAAATATTTTAATTAAATCGATAAATCTAGGGAAGGCTCCTAAATAATCTGTAGAGACTTCAATAACCTAGATCTAGAGTTTGGAAGAGAAAATTGGGCAGAATATGAAAAAAGATCACAAAAAAGTGAAGGGAATTCGAGTCAGACTGAGGTTGACTTGACCTGACCAGCCCGAGTCTCCTGCAATATGTCCAAGTTGGGCCTAGTCAACACCCCAATTCAGTGAACCGTGGTCCTGAACTGGACCAATCAAGTTGTCGAGTCACACCCAACAAAGACAACTCTTAGAACCATGGGTAAGATGCATCAGATTAATGGTTTACAGAGTGGGGTACTGCAGGACAGGAAATTCACTATGTGATTCCTCTTCCAACCCTTTCGGCCTTGTGCTTCTAAATCATACTAACTGATTGCTTTGTTTCTTGGTTGAGTTTATTGAATTATAATCGAACAGATGTTGACACCATCGTGGTTCCCTTCCTCAAGAGGATAATTCAACATGGGATACCTGTTTGGATATACAGGTGATCATTTGCTTCATAGAATAAAAGGAGTTTCTGATCGTTATTCGAATAGGCCCCATAATCGGTAGTTGTTGTAACTGCAGTGGGGACCAAGATTCTGTCATACCCGTCACTGGCTCTCGAAGAATCATGCGCGAGCTAGCTCATGATCTAAACTTCAAAATAACAGTACCATATGGTGTTTGGTTCCACAAAGGGCAGGTATGCTACTTTTACTTTCTTCTTTTCTACAATGTCTATAAAATTGTGTTGCCTCATTAATGAAAGAGCTCATTACTTGAACTAATGATCAAATGCAAGTTGGCTTCATGACCATCTGATCTTGATACAATGGTTGTCAGATGTGGTGGCCTACCGCAAGTTAGGTTGGCAGGAAATGGATCCATGCTCAATAATTGCTCCATTATCTTTCCTTTTTCTGAACTTCATTTGTATTAGTCCATTCTCTGTTTTCATTTCTAATTTTGTTAATGAAAAGGTGGGCGGATGGGCAACTGAGTATGGGAATTTGCTGACCTTCGCAACTGTAAGAGGTGCGGGTCATATGGTACCATATGCACAGCCAGGAAGAGCATTGCTTCTGTTCAAGTCGTTTATATCCGGTAAGAGATTGCCAAACACAACCCATCCTTCCATATATTGAAAGATGGAAAGGCCTTGGTTCATCTTCAGAGTTACACGACAGTGGCGGTTTAGCATTTTGTATTTCAGATGCAAAGTAGTAACATATTTCTTGTTTGACCAATCATCGTTGCACCCATCTGGTGGCGGAATGGTTGGAGTATTGTCAAAATTTAAATAAATAAAAAAACATTTTTCTACTTCCCTAGAGAAATTTCAAAATGTTGTTGCATTCCAATCCACTTAAATGTTGTCTTGATTTCATCTTTCCTCTTAATTTTTGGAAATCACTTGTGTTAAGTACACGCAAGGAAATGAGAAGAGCATCTTCCACCAAACAGGAGGGAAATGGAAATGTTCTTGAAAATTTACAAAGACAAACACCAAAAATGCTATTTGGGGAATTGGCTTTTCTCAATTCACATCATCCGAACATGCCCTAGATAAAATAATTTTTTGATTTTATTAAATTTTAAATAACAAAGTGTTGGTCTAGAATTCGGCTACGTGATACACGTCTGAGATTTGTGGGCGTGCCAGAACCTATTGGGTCATACTGGTCGTATTGACCGTATGGTTGGCCATCGGTTATCGTCCCTCAATTAATTTGAGAAATGATAGTATGTTTTTATCAACTAAGCCTTGATTAAGGCTTCTCCACTCTTCAAATGCATGCCTTAACTAGAAGGAGCGTATTTCAGGTCGATTGTCGAAAAGTAGTATTCTCTCTACAAAACAACATAAAAATTCTGCAAATCTGCCCGTGTAGTCGGTTTGTATTCTCCATTGTTCTAAGAGAGCGATCCCATTTTTGAGATGGTCAATAATGTTTTCCAGTAAATGATTGTTGGAGGAGGATTCAAACTCATGTATTGCAGGTACTTGAGGATGATTGACTTATAAAGGCACATCCTTCCACACAAGCCTTCCTCGATCTTTTGGCTTCTTCTTGAGTTTAGATATTTTAACCATATTTTTGAACGGTTGAACTTCTGATTGCACATGCATCCTACTGGCATGCGAAAAGAGTAGTTCTACTAATTCAATCAAACAATGCCACACGTGTGAGCAAGGGCCTGGATTGGTTTTTCGTATGTGGGTAAGATATACATGTGTGCCAAAGTCTATTCGACTCAAAGGTTTTGATTGAATTGTTGGTTTCCCCCGTGTCGGGATGGACAAATTGAAGACTGGACCGAAATCTAATTATCCTTTCAACTACCTGTTTGCACTCCATTTAGTCCATTCAGGTGATTTGTGAAAGGATAGGGATTAGCCCATGTGAATGAGTTCTATTTGCTTTGGGACAATAAATGTGATTCTACATAAGTAATTTTTCTTTCAGCGTGATTTGCTACCATAGTTCAATAATAAAAATAATGGAGAAAATTGATAAAAGTTGAAAGTGTTCTTCTATTAATGATTTTTTGCGCTCATGATTGACTTGTGGACAGACACACTTGGATTAGACTAGATTTCACTTAAATATATCAATCACCATGTGTGTACGTTGATAAAATGCGTATCAACCAGGAAGGTGCCAAACGCAAAATTTGAATTCACTTCGAATCCATCTGCATTGTGCCAAACACAAACGAGCATTCAAATTCACGTGGAATCCATGGTGCCAAGGGACCTTTATGTGCATGTGAACATTACCATCTAAAACCACCTCTATAAGTGACCTGCAGTTTGTAACTTATTTATACCTGAAATTTTCTATATAAACACCACCCATGAGTTAGTTACTGTGAACCCTTTGCAACTAAAATCTCACAGACCAAAGAATCATTAAGCATGATCAATCAATTTGGGTTAGGCCTGGGCTCAATGAATTTTAAGTTGGTTTGGATCAGGGTACAAGGTAATGGGTTGAGCGTATGATTGGCACCATACTTCTTAAACAGGTCAAGCTTACCTCACCAGACCCTGCCTGACCTGGACTCGGATTGAGTAGTAACAGCACCTATGTTATCCACGTTGTCTATCCATTTTTAGAAATCATTTTTGGGCATGAGCCCAAGTGGGCCACACCATACTAAACAGTGGAGATTGAAAGCCTACCATTGAACCTTATTGGGGGCCACATAAGTTTTGAATCAAGCTGATATTTATGTTTTCCATTGTGCAATGCGACCTTATAAATAGGTTGTATGGCAAATAAACATTTCTGTGGGTGTTGGGAAGGTTCCAAGGGTGGGCGTCATGGTCCCCATTGATTGTTATGGTGTGGTGCACTTGTGCTTTGGGTCTGCTTTTTTTTGGCTCGTTCCCTTAAAATGATCCGGCAAAATGAGTAGACGGCGCGGATGAAACACATATATCATGGTGGAGGTCGGCATAGGTGGGCTGGGCCTCACTTAAGATGGTGAATGGCACAAATAAAACATCGTATATAATGGTTCACTTGTGCTTTAGGTTTGCCTATATTTGGGCTCATTCCTTAAAATGATATGTTAGAAT